>CM069081.1:23361054-24588554 GCA_035578085.1 Solanum pinnatisectum | reverse complement strand
GTTTTGAGGAAAATGGAACCCCTCCATATTTAAAAAAAAAAAAAAGATAGAAAAGAAAAAGAAAAAAAATGAAAAGAAAAAATTATGGAATAAAGTTGAAAAATGAAAGGGGGTTTCCAAACAATTCTTGGAAAGTAAATAATAGGGTGACTTATATAAGCACTAATGAAAATAATGAAGGAGAAAGGAAAGGAAGTGTTGCAAGTACCACATCTCATGAGGATGAAAGTCACTGAGCCTAAATGACCATACGTTTGCACTCAGCCTCATTACAAGCCTTGAAAAGACCTTTTTAATCTTGAGTGAGCTGAAAGAAATGTTGATTGGAAAATACAGGCAAACCTATGGGTGAAACTATGCATTCTGTTCTTCTTTGTGAGTGTGAGCGTTGCATCTGAATCCAAAGCTTTAACTATGAAACCATTGTGTGAATATGGAATCATTCTTTATGTGAGGGCATTTGAACACTATAGTTGAGCTTGAACTTGCATTTGAAGCAAGTATTGTGACCATGAGATTCGTTAATATTGGTGAGTCACAACTTGAATCTTTGAGTGCACATTTGATCTTTGCATAAGTAAATTGAGTCTTGTTGTGTGCATTTATGATTGAGTCTTGTGTAGAATTGTTTGAGACACCCTTTTTGAATGGCTAAACTTGAGTTTGCTTGAGGAGAAGCAAAAGTTTAAGTTGGGGGAGTTGATGAGTCCACAAATTGGACTTATTCAAGGCTATATTTTAATAGAAATTGTGTCCTCAAATGCTCATTTTATCTCAATATCTTATGAAAACCCTTAAATTTCAGGTATTTGAAGTCTTAAGTAAAGCATGGACACTACGTCGCAAAAAGGAATGAAGAGGCTGAAAAGAACGAAGAAATGAAGGCCTAAGGATCTCCGAGTCCACTTGGCGAGCTACCGAAGGGTCTTACTTCACCTTTTGTTCCAGTGTGCTGAGCCCTAAAGAAAAAGATCAAGTCGGCGAAAAAAGGGAGTAGTCAACACCTCGCCGAGCAGTTCCACGAAGCAGTATCATGCCGCCCAATGAGCCAGAGCACGATGATGTTGAAGGCTGGTGCAAGACAGCAATGAACTACACCAAAGGGTGAATTGCCGAGTTGATTGACAATTCCGACTAACGACACCGAACGATCCGCTGCATCACAATGTTTTGGAAACTATAAATACTAGTTAGAGTTTTAGTTTTAGTGTTGAACAATTATTATAATTTTCACCTAGATTTGAACAAGTGTGATAATTTTCATATAGAATAGTACTTTTTGAGGGTTTTGAAGACTTGAAGAAGAAGAGGCTTTCATCTCTAAGGATTTGGACTTGGGTCTCTTAGATTCTTCATTCTTGGGATGTAATAAGACTTAAATCTTCATACCCATTTGAATGCAAGCTCATTTAGGTATAAATTTCTATCTCTTGATGTGTGGCTAAAAACCCCAAATCTTAGGGTGTGATTTAGTGAATATGAATTAAGATAATTGTTGGGTCTTGCTTGCTGATAGTTTATACATAGTTTAAATGTGATTGCATTTAGTGGTTGTGGATGAATTTAATGAATTTGTAGTTGCAAATACAAGTTTATTTATGTGTTTTCGGTTTGCGAGAGAGAGAGGTCATAAAACTAAGACCACTAAATTGATGTCCAGTGCAAGTAGGTCGACATGAGGTTCAGCTCGAGAGAGTGAGCCCTAGTCCCATATCTACACACTCAGCTCGAGAGAGTAAGTGGATTAAGGTGTAGGCTAGTCTTCATGTGGCAAATGGGTGTCCTAGAGGAACGCATTTGAAACGGGGTAAGTTGCTCGAGAGAGAGCTTATCCCCTTTAAAGTCTAGCCTAGTCACAATTATGCTATGAATCTTCTATCGAAAGAATGTACCCAATAATCTATATTAACCCGTATTCCCGTCACATCCCAAGGATCCCCTCTCATTATTTAGAAACCCTTGTTCATTTTGCTATTTTTACTTACTAGTGACAAAAACCCCCCATTGTTATTGACACTGTTGTGTCCCCACTTTTTAATTTACAATGTTTTCACTCATTAATATCCTTAGCTACGACTAGTTAGAACTAAATTTTATTTTTCTATAAATTCTCTAAACCACTCTCTTGGGACGATCCCAACCCTTGGTTGGGTTACTAAACTATTGTACGATCGTAGACACTTGCATCGGAAGTTGTATCTTGATTACGCAAACATCAGCAACCCATGTTTTTGAGTTTTTAATATTGTTTTTTGAATAATGGGTGTTGAATTTGCAGGTTGAAAATTTGAAATTTTGGGAAGAGAATCAATTAGGCCAGCCTAAGCACCAATCGGTGACTTGCTGAATAGGTCGGCGAGCCTGATCTGGATCGCCATTTTGACCAACTCAATGGCTGAAGTTTTTGTAAAATTTGGCGGATGAAAGAGCGATTCGGCACATCGCTAAATGGTCGGTGACATAAGTGAGCGTTGCCAACTGGCACGCGAACTGAACGGTTACAAGGCCAAAAACCATTTTTGAATTCAAAAACTTCCTTCAGTTAATATTTTCCGACCTTTGCACTTTCACAACCATATTTTAGATCTTAGTACTCATTATTTTTGTATGGGGGATCAATTTCTCGGGGGATTTTGTGCGTTTTGCATGTCGATTCACTAGCCTAACATTCATTTATCTGATCTTATGGTTGGTGGTTCAAATATCGTCTTTATATTTTTAGTAGTTTTCAATGCATGATTGTACCCCTATTGAATTGTTTGGGTAATACTGGTTGTTTGAATGATTGTTGTTAGTGTGCGCTTGTGTCGTATTTTATTTATGCTTATTCTAGCCTATAATTGTGAAATCTCGTGTGTTAACTGATTTAAATTGTGGATGTGTGTTTTTTAACAGATGGGTCTAGTGTGGGTGAAGTCTGAGTAACCCCAATTGCACCGATCAACTAATTTTTCCCAATGATAGAGTGGGTGACGTCATTCTTAAGAGCAAAAGACGTTGATTGCTCATTTTGGACTAATCGGGGGAAGTGTGAGTACCCCGTGATCATTGGTAGTATGGGTCGGTGCTTACTTACGTAGAATAGGTGTTTAATTTCATTTTTGTGGGTCTTGGGTTTAAAATTGGAGGTCGGGGTCAAAATCTAGCACGAAGGACCTTTCGGCGAGCTTAGTTGAACTCACTGAATGGTTCGGCAGTTCGCCAAGTGTCCCCTGGATCAGTTTTTTTTCTACATATTTGATGAATAGTTTCTGTCACATTCAGCGATATGCCTGAGTTCACTTGGCGACTCGCCGAATGCCTATTAGATCGCCCTTTTTTTGCCCAATTTTTGGAAACCATCTTGTAACATTCGGCAATCTACTTTTAGTTCACAAAATGGTGTCGGTGATTCGCTGAAAGGTCTTGTACATCGCCGACTTGAGTAGATTTTTGAGAAATTTCATCCTAGAACATTTGGTGAGCCCGACTTAGCTCACCAAATAGGTTCAGCGACTCATCCAACAACTCGGCGAACTTTCCTGCACATTTTTCAAGTTTGATAAAAAATCTTTGAACAGTTTCTAACAAAGTGGTTTGTTCCTTGTTGTTTTGCAGGTATGGCTAGGCCTAAGGTACCTGGAAGAAAACAACCACCCCATAAGCAAACACGGGGAATCATGATCAATGACGGTGATGCACCTGCACGGGCTACTCAGGCACTTCCTCCGACTTGGGGGGAGAAAATAAGAAAGAGAAAGAGGCTAGCTAAGCCAACTCCTAATTAAGGGAGCTCTGACAGCATGGGCATCTATGCCACCCACCTCACTACTTCAGAGTCACAAAGTGAGGGCAAATCGGGGGCTAGATCGCTAGTCTCCGTGTTTGAGCTCGAGGATGATCATACTCTACAGACGAAGAGAGCGGAGCTGCACTCTAAGTCTCTACATGATCCATCCATGATCCTATTCCCTCCTACTTCTCCTCCACCTCCAGAACAGACAGTATAGCAGGTACCTGCGGTGCTACTAGTTCAGGCACCCTCTACCCAATCGTTAAACAGACTGAAGGCTACGAGATTGAGAACAATTCTAGAGGAGAAGATATTGTCTACAGACGGTATAGTAGGTAGATATCCGGAGGTGTGGAACAGTATCAAGTTCCACATCTTCACCAAGCTCCGAGGCTCCCACATTCCTTCTTGGGTTCGTGAGTTTTATACGGAGTAAGGAAAGCTAGTGCCTAAGTGAAAGAAGAAGGAAAGTTCATTCACACCAAGCAAGCTTGTATTGGTGCAAGGCAGGAAAGTTAAGTGCAGCAACACCGACACAAATGAGGTACTAGGGCGTACGCTAAATGTGATCCACCATTTGTTGGATCGGATACAAAAAATGACCTTAGATGACTTGAAAGGTTAGTTAGCTCCATTGATCTGAGACATCACACCACCATGGATTGAGGCGGGTGTCTCGATAGAGATGAAGGATCTGAACGTGGCTGGCAGATATTGGTTCAGGTTCATCAGTAGCACTTTGATGCCCTCACAGAACGGGTGATACTCAAGCATCAGAAGGCTGCATTATTGTGATGCATCATGGACCAGGATAGGTTAAATCTCATCTTGATTATTGAGTAGGATATGGCCATAAGGGCCAAGCAGAGTCAGACTTCTCTCTTGTTTCCAATGTTGATTACAAAATTGTGTCGATGCGTTTAGGTGACATTGATAGAGAAGATGGATGTGGAAGTGACTCTAACTTCCTCTACTGATATCCAGAGGATCGAGGCCGAGTATACCAAGGATAATGGTGAGAGGAGGAGATTTGCACCAGTGGACACTTCCCCAGTGGTTGATGTGGAGATGTTGCCGACAAACACAACCACTTCTACTTAGGTCGGTGAGCCTGTAGGTACCCCTAGCATTCCCACTTCTGTCCCTTCTAGTTCAACCACCCCCTATTACTGCTGCTTCCCAACCCCCATTGACCCAATCTATGTTGTTCAAGATTGGCCGTCTAGCCTAGTCTGCTGATTAGCGTGCCTCTCGGGTATAGGTTGTTATTCCTGGAATGATTAAGAGGGATATTGCTGCAACCTTAGGTCCTATCCGGGCTAAGTTGAGCGAGCACTGGGAGCTGATTACTGCCCATGGATTTGCATTAGATGCTCTCATGGTGAGAGAGGAGGCATGTGAACAGGGTAGGAGGTAGCCTTATAATGTGACAGTCTTGAATAGTGATATTGATAGCTTAAACGTGATGTGGACGAGCTTAAATCCATGAATCTGTCTATGTTATTTGGTAGGGTAGACCTTCCTGAGGTTTCGAGCACAGAGTTTCCAACTATTTCTAAAATCCCTCTAGCAACTACGATTGGATATGTTGTTTTGGCAGATGATGAAGTCGAGTTAAAGGCTCCTGAGACTGATGAGGAGGAGCTTGGCACATGAGAGTGATAGACGAATATCCAATCGGAGGAGGAGCTTGGCACATAAGAGTGATAGACGAATATCCAATCGACTAATGTAGGCAAATCATAGAGATGATCTTAGGCACAATTTATGGAGTGTGAACTAAAACAATGCTATGATAACTCTCTGTGACCACCTTGTGAGAGTGTGAACCTTGCTTGGCATCGTTTGAGCCTATCATTTTCTTTGGATGAAACTTGAATACATTAGACCTCTTTCTCTCCTACCTACAATCTTCAAGAAGCATTGGTCATTTATAATAGCCAACTTAGGCCAAAAGCCTAAGTTGGGGATGTGATGAAAAATGGAGAAAATTCAGGAAGTTTGAAGAAATTCACCCTTGAAAGATCTTGTTGAAAAAGATGTATTCCCTCCATGTAAAAAAAGAGAAGAAGAGTGGAAGAAGAAAAAGATTGAAAAAGAAAAGAATTGTTGAAATAGAGTTTTTACAATGGATAAAAGAAATGGGGTATCCAATAAGTCATGCTTAAAAGAATATAGGGGGGATAGTGAAAATCGAAAAGAATGAAAGAAAAGGAAAAAAGGTCAAATGTCGTCCATGCTTCATGAAGGTAGAAGTGATTAAGCCAAAATGATCATACCTTTACCCTCAGCTCCATTACAAGACTTGAAAGACCTTTGTGATCTTGATTGAGCTTAATGTCATGTCGATTGGAAAATAAGGGCAAGACTATGGGGAAAATCGAGCATGTGTTTATCTATGAGAGTGTGAGAGTTTCTTTTGATTCCTAAATTCTGAAATTTCATTGAAACTTTGTGTGAGCATGGAATCATTCTTGATGTGAGGGCATTCAAATACTCTTGTTGATCTTGAATTTGCATTTGAAGCAAGCACTGTGAGCTTGAATTCTATTTGATGATGGATAGTCATAGTTTGAAAGTTAGAGTGTACAATTTAACATAGCATGTGTAGATTGAACCTTATGTGCATGCATGTTTTGTCTTGAGTAGCACTATCTATAGACATCTCTGTTGAACTGATTGATCTTGTGTTTTACTTGAGGACAAGCAAAAGTTTAAGTTGGGGGTGTTGATAAGTCGGGGATTTCAACTCACTTAGGGCTTAATATAGAGATTTTTAGTGTCCTCAATGCCTATTTTATGCTCTAAACTGATGTGAAAGTGTAAATTTGCAGCAATGAAGACAAAAGAGCAAGGCATGGGCATTACCGGGCAAAACAGAGCGGAAAAGATGAAAAAAAAGTTGAAGAAAAGCAAGGTTCATGATCGCCAAGACAACTAGGAGAATCGTTGAGTGGTTCTTCAGCTCACCAAAAGTTCCAGATGGCCAGCCCTAGGAAGAGGCCTGCTCGACGATGGAAAATGCAACTCGGCAAAGCGTTGAATGGATTAGCGATGGAAATTTAGACCGCCTAAAGTGTCACGCCCTAAAGCTACCCCCAGGACGCGGACACGGGACCTAGCATCACGAGTGACCACAAGCTAACCTTGCTGGCATATCATAAGCATACTAAATAAACTAAAGTAAGGAAATACTGTGTGAAAGCTAAATCATAAGATAAATTGCAATGATGGGGAATACCCATAAACTATCTGAATATATAAAACTAAAAATTTAACAACAACTGAAAGGTCAAACTCAAATGCTAAAGTTGAATCTAACTATGTCTAAAAATAGCCTCTAACTGACTAGAAGTGCTGGGACATGCCCCTGCTAAATCTAGCAAAAACTGAAACTAAGACTAAAAGCAAATGAAACATGTTTGTCATCCTCGGATAATGAGGACTCACCACTAATGTTGCTGAGCTAAAGATCAGGAATCGATCTATGCTTGATCTAGAAGCTGAGAACCTGAACCTACATCACGAGAAGATGTAGCGCAGAGTATGCGTCTGTACTTGAAAGGTACTAAGCATGCAGGATAGAATAAAGCTAAACAATAAACATAACTGAACCAAAGCATATATCTGAACAATGATAAGAGATAAGCATGATACTATACTGAGAATACTGAACATGAACTAACTAATACAATGACCAATTTTATAACGATCTGACACTGAGATTTGATTGTAATTGATAACATGGTCAATGCAATAGAATTTGACTGTAAGGGAGCTTCTAATAACAGACATAAAACCATATGAGCTAAATATGGAGTCCGATGTATATGCCCCATCGAGAGGACCTAATATACCCTGCTAGAGGTATAGAGGCATGACTAGCGTGATCACTAAAATGTAATGCCCACAGAGGAAACTTATAAACCTTTGGGGGAACATAGTTCTGGGACTATTCGGGTATGTTAAACCCTAGCCCACTCAGTATTAAGCTACTCCCAATTAGAATGTATATAAGCAATTTTATGACTGAAATGTGGAGTACTGGATAGCTCAATTACTGACATGCAAACTCTGAGAATGTAACAATTATGACTAATAATGTGACATTCGTAAACTGAAGCATCTATATATGAAATCATTGTCCTAGCATGTGTAATTTATGAACTAAAAGAACTACATAGCTATGGTTCTGAATTTATGAAAGAATCTACACAAAACGATACAAAAATCATGATAATCTGATTTGGATCATTCTAACAGCTAAAACCCAAAAATTTCTAACATTCAAGAAACCCTAGGTCTAGATAATATTAAGGGAATCAAGAGTTTGACTGAAATCTAGGGACATAATGGGTGAAAGGAACCCACTAGTGAAATCCCACATACCTTGTGACGAAATTCATGAAGAAATCTTTCGATTTTTGGGTTGGAACTAATGAAAACTCGTTGCATTCTTGAACTAGGTCAGCTCGACTTTCTCCTCTATTTTCCTTTGAGTTTGATGAATTTTAGGTGAATAATTGATTAGGTTAGGTTCTAGTTTGTTTACTAGGCTAAAGCTGACCAGAACTACGTAGTTTAGGGGTTAAACGACATAGTTTAGGGCTCCAATGCATTGGGAAAAGACCAAATGACCCGTGACTTAAAATTTGTTGAAGCCACCTACAGATTGATCGACTATCCGTGGACTGATCCACGAGTCATCCTATTAGTCCGTCGATTATCCTAAGAGGATGGGTTCTGGGGATTTCCTGAGGGGCTCGACCTATGGGCTGATAGACGCTCCATGGACTGATCCATGATAAGTCCTGTCAGCCCGTCGATCGACTTCAAAGGATGGGTTCTGGTGGTCCTGAGGGTCTCCAACTACGGACTGATGACAATCCGTGGACTGATCCAGGATCCATCCTGTCAGTCCGTCGATAGACTTCAAAGACCAGGTTTCAAGGCCTCGATCCACGATCCATGGGTCCAGCTGTGGGTCATGCCTTAGTGAAATTTCTGGGCTGATTCTGGGGAGGGCTGCAGGTGTCCATCCATGGACCACCAGGACAGATCGTGGGTCACCCTACGGTCCATGGGTGGTAATTGTGGGTTGCACCTGCAACCTTTGGAAACCTGCTGGTTTGGTATGTTTTTTAGATACGGGGTGTTACATTTTCTCCCCCTTAGGAACATTCATCCTCGATGAAGTCTAAACTAGTTGGGTAGCCATTATTTACTAGAAACTGATTTCTCACTGAACTAAGTTTCAAGGACATGCAAATACGTTGAAAATGAAAGTACAAACTGAAGGAACATTATACTAAGACTGAATCTGCGAATGAATGACTAGAAAAACTGAAGAGGAACTATTACCTCAAGCTGGAATGGGATCAAAAGGAAAAAGATGAGGATATTTTTCCTTCATGACTGCTTCTGTTTCCCAAGTAACTCCCTCTACAGACTGGCTCCTCCACAAAACCTTAACTGAAGCGACTTCTTTGTTTCTTAACCTTTGAACCTGATGATCAAGAATCTCAATTGGTACATTTTCATAAGTGAGAGTATCCTTCACAGCCACACTTTCTAAAGGTACAATAGATGTTAGATCACCCACACACTTCTTCAACAACGAAATGTGAAAAAGGGGATGCACTGCTGCTAGTTTTGTTGGCAACTCTAACTCATAAGCCAGTTTACTAACTCTTTTCAAGATCTTGTAAGGTCCTACATATCTTGGCCTGAGCTTCCCTTTCTTGCCAAATCTTATCCCCCCTTCATAGGTGACACTTTCAAGAAAACCTAATCATCAACTTGGAACTCTAAATCCCTTCTCCTTACATCTGCATAGGACTTCTGGCAACTCTGAGCTGTCTTAAGTCTATCTCTAATGAGTTGCACTTTCTCCATAGCATCATGAACTAAATCTGGCCCTATCAAGGCTGCTTCACCTACTTCAAACCAACCAACTGGAGATCTACATCTATGCTGGAATGGTAGCTATTATTGTGGGTGAACTCTATAAGAGGAACGTGATCATCCCAACTACCTTGAAATCGATCACGCAAGCTCTCAACATATCCTCTAAAGTCTGAATGGTACGCTCTGTCTGACCATCCATCTGTGGATGAAATGATGTTCTAAGATTAACCTTAGTACCAAGACCTTTTTGGAAGGACTTCCAGAAATGAGAGGTAAAATAAGGACCTCTATCTGAGATGGTAGACAAAGGAATCCCATGCAACCTGACTCTCTCATTAATGTAAAGCTTGGCATAGTCCTCTACCGAATTCGTAGTCTTAACAGCCAAAAAGCGCACAGATTTAGTAACCCTATCAACTATCACCCAAATGGAGTCATGATGTATGCGAGTACGAGGTAATCCTGTAATGAAGTCCATGGTGATCACTTCCTACTTCCAAGTAGGAATGTTGATCTCTTGAGTCATACCTCTTGGTTTCTGATGTTCTACCTTCACATTTGCTGGCAATTAGGGCACTTAGCCACAAAATCCGCTATATCTTTTTTAATACCATTCCCCTAAAAGACTTCCCGCATATCATGGTACATCTTAGTGGAGCGTAGATGAATAGAATATCTGAAATTATGCACTTTTGTAAGAATTTGTTGTCTCAACTCACCCACCTTAGGAACACATAATCGACCCACATAGAGAAGCATACCATCTCCCCCTTGGGAGAAAACCTCAACTCTCTGCTGATGGACTGCAACCTTTAGTTGAAGCAATATCGGATCACTATCTTGCTTTTCATTAACCTCCGCTACCAATGAAGATTCTGACCCATTCTGAATTGTTACACCACCATCAGATATGCTCATAAGATGAACTCCTAAGCGAGCAACTCTATGAACATCCTTTACTAGTTTCTTTCTTTCTTCCTCAACATATGCTACACTACCCATAGATAGTCTACTAAGAGCATCTGCTACTACATTGGCCTTACAAGGATGGTAATGCACACTCATATCATAATCCTTGAGGAACTCAAGCCATCTACTCTAGCGAAGATTCAACTCTTTCTGGGTGAACACATATTAAAGGCTCTTATGGTCTGTGAACACATCTACATGAATACCATACAAGTAATGTCTCTAAATCATAAGTGCAAATAGCACAGCTGTAAGCGCAAGGTCATGAGTTAGATAGTTCTTCTCATGCACCTTAAGCTGTCTAGAACCATAAGCTCTAACCTTACCTTGCTGCATCAACACACAACCTAGGCCGACTCTGGATGCATCACAATTGATAACATAACCATCTAAACCCTCTAGTAGAGTCAAAATAGGAGTTGTAGTCAACCTAGTTTTTAGTTCTGCGAAGCTTTTCTCATAATCATCTGACCACTGAAACTTAACCTTCTTCTGAGTCAACTTAATCAATGGAGAGGCTATGGATGAAAATCCTTCCATGATCCTTCTGTAATAGCCAGCCAAACCCAAGAAGCTTATGATATCTTTAGGAGAAGTAGGTCTGGGCCATTGTTTCACTATTTCTATTTTCTAAGAATCCACTTGGATCCCTTCGCTAGACACTATATGCCCAAGGAAAGCAACAGATTGCAACCAAAACTCACATTTGCTAAACTTAGTGAATAACTGGCGATCATTGAGAGTTTTTAGGACAACCCTCAAATGATTAGCATGTTCTTCCTCATTCCTAGAGTAAATGAGGATATCATCAATAAAGACGATAACGAACAAGTCCAAATACTGCTTGAACACTCTGTTCATCAAGTCCATAAAAGTTGCAGGAGCATTGGTTAGTACAAATGACATAACTATGAATTCATAATGACCATACCGAGTTTTGAAGGTTGTTTTCAAGATGTCACTGTCTCAGACTCTGAGCTAATGATAATTGGATCTGAGGTCTATCTTTAAGAAATGACTAGCACCCTGAAGTTGTTCAAACAAGTCATTAATCTAGGGGATGGGGTACTTATTGTTGATTGTGACTTTGTTCAACTGTCGATAGTCAATGCACATTCTGAGAGAACCATCTTTCTTTTCATAAACAACACTGGTACACCTCATAGGAAATACTGGGTCTGATGAAGCCCTTATCTAGAAGGTCTTTCAACTGTTCTTTCAATTTCTTAAGCTCAGTTGGAGCCATTCTTGAATAAGGAATAGAAATAGGATGGGTATCTAGAAAGAAATCAATTCCAAAGTCAATTTCCCTTTCGAGAGGAACTCCAGGAATATCTTCTGGAAACACTTTTGGGAACTCATTAACTACAGGAACTTACTCAAGAGTTGGATTTTTGGAACTTGAATCCTTAACCCAAACTTAATGGTAGAAATAACCGTTAGAAATCATATTTCTATCCTTAAGGTAAGAAACGAATAGACCCATAGGCGCTAAGCTACTACCCTTTCATTCTAAAATTGGTTCATCTAAAAACTGAAAACGAACAATCCTAGTTTTATAATCGATTGACGCATAACAGGAATGTAACCAATCCATGCCTAGAATGATATCAAAATCTACCATTTCTAACTCTACAAGATCTGTTGAGGTGACTTTCTAAGAGACTGTGACAAGGCAATTTATGTATACCCGTCTAGCTATAATTGAGTCACCGACTGGAGTAGAGACTTAGAAGGGTTCTGAGAGAGTTTCTAGACTAACATTGAAGTTGATTGATATATAAGGAGTTACAAAAAACAAAGTAGCCCCTGTTGTCTTTCCACTGAGTGAACCATATATGAGCCACATCCTTAAGCTGGTAGGATGTCAATTCCACCCTACCACTATCGGTCACTTGCATCACTCTAAAGATTTTCTTAACCTCATCAATGAAATTTTGTGGGTCCTCACCAATTTGCGACCCTAAAAACTCAGTTAGGTTCATCCTAACAAAATCTTAAACTCTAGTTGCCACTGATCCACCATTTCTATTTGTAGGAACTAGAACCTGCTAATTGTTCTAGTTGGTCACATTCTGAGCCAAAAGCTGAATGGCATTCCAAAATTCAGCATTCGAAACTTCCTGATCTGGGACTAGAGGAGCTGTGTTAACATTGCGTGCATTCGCATTCTTTCTGTAAACTCTATGAGGAGACATGATCTTAAGCGCATAACGGCAGATTAGAATGAGGAATTAGATCATACCTTACACACGGTAAGAATATTAAGAAAGTGATGTTTTCCTAAAACAGCTCGTAGCCTCCCTCTCATTAGATACGGTGCACTTCACACCCATGAAAAGGACTCTACTTAGTGCGGCTTTTCTGACATCCTAGGACTCTCAAACCTAATGCTCTGATACCAAGTATGACATGCCCCAAAGCTACCCACAGGACGTGGACACGGGACCTAGGATCACGATTGACCCCAAGCTAATCCTGCTGGCACATCATAAGCATACTAAATAAACTAAAGAAAGGAAATATTGTGCGGAAGCTAAATCATAAGATAAACTGCAATGATGGGAAATACCCATCAACTATCTGAATATATAAAAATGAAATTTTAACAACAACTAAAAGGTCAAACACAAATGCTAAAGCTGAATCTAACTATGTTTGAAAATAGCCTCTAACTGACTAGAAGTGCTAGGACATGCCCTAGCTAAATCTAGCAAAAAATGAAACTAAGACTAAAAGAAAATGAAACATGTATATCATCCAAGGAGATTGAGGACTCATCACTGATGTTGCTGAGCTAAAGATCGAGAACCGATCTATGCGTGATCTGGAAGCTAAGAACCTGAACCTAAATCACGAGAAGATGTATCGCAGATTAAGCGTCGGAACTTAAAAGGTACTGAGCATGAAGGATAGAATAAAGCTGGACAATAAACATAACTAAACCAAAGCATATATTTGATCAATGATAAGAGAAAAGCATGATACTATACTGAGAGTACTGAACATGAACTAACTGAATACAATGACCAAGTTTATAACATGCTAAGAGTCAGATCTGACTGTAACTGATAACATGGTCAATGCAATAGAATCTGACTATATGGGAGCTACTAATAACCGACATAAAACCACATGTGCTAAATGTGGAGTCTGATGTATACGCCCCATTGAGAGGACCCAATATACCCTACCAGAGGTATAGAGGTAAGACTGCTGATCACTAAAATGTAATGCCCACAAAAGGGACTTATAAACCTACGAGGGTATGTAGTTCTGGGACTTTTTAGGTACAGTGAACCCTATTCCACTCGATATGAAGCTACTCTTAATTAGAATGAATATAAGAATTTTATGACTGAAATGTGAAGTACTGGATAGCTCAATTACTGACATGCAAACTCTGAAATGCAACAATTATGACTAATAATGTGACATTCGTAAACTGAAGCATGTATATCTGAAATCACTAGCCTAGCATGTGTAATTCATGAACTAAAAGAACTACATAGCTAGGGTTCTGAATTTATGAAAAAATCAACACAAAATGATACAAAGTTATGATAATCTGATTTGGATCATTCTAACAGCTAAAACTCAAGAATTTCTAACATTCCAGAAACCCTAGGTCTAGATAATATTAAGGGAATCAAGATTCTGACTGAAATCTAGGGACCTAATGGGTGACAGGAACCCACTAGTGAAATCTCACATACCTGGTGACAAAATTCACAGAGAAATCTTTCAATTTCAGGGTTGGAACTGATGAAAACTTATTGCATTCTTGAACTAGGGTTGCTCGACTTTCTCCTCCATTTTGCTCTAAGTTTGATGAACTTTTGGTGAATAATTGATTAGGTTAGGTTCTAATTTGTTTACTAGGATAAAACTAACCAAAACTGTGTAGTTTAGGGGTTAAATGACGTAGTTTAGAGGTCCAACGCATGGGGAAAAGACTAAACGACCGTTGACTTAAAATCTACTAAAGCCACCTAAAGACTGATCGAGGGTATGTGGACTGATCCACAATCCATCCTGTCATTGCATCGATCGACTTTAGATGATGGGTTCTAGGGGGTCCTAGATGCCTCGACCTACAAACTAATCAATGATCTGTAGACTGATACACAATCCGTCCTATCAATCCATTGATCGATTTTAGAGGATGCGTTATGGGGGTCCTGAGGGTCTCGACCTACGGACTGATCAATGATCCGTGGAATGATCCATTATCCATCCTGTCAGTCTGTTAATCAACTTCAGAAACTAGGTTCTAAGGCCTCGATCCACAAACTTGGACACGATCCGTGGGTCCAATCATGAGTCATGCCTTAGGGAAATTTCTGGGTTGATTCTGGGGAGGGCTACAGGTGGATATCCACGAGCCACCAGGACAGACTGTGGGTCACCCTATGGTCCATGGATGGCAACCATGGGTTGCACCTGCACCTTCTGGAAAGGTTTGTTCTGTTTTTAGCTATGGGGTGTTACATAAAGTTACAGGAAGGAAGTGAAAAAGAGGAAAGCTAAGAAGGCGATAGATAGGAGCACTTGGCAACGCTCGACTTACTTCGCCGAATGATCCAGGAGCCGAAAATCTAGGAACGTATAAATGGAATTTTGAAAAGAATTCAAGGAGCTCCCACACATTCTAACTCTGGGTTTTTGATCTAGAACACTCTAAACATTAGTATTAGTCTTTTGAAGAGTAATTTAGAGTTGATATTTGATTTGGAACTAATTCTGAACATTATGAAGACTTGCAAATTGTTACCCAAACTGATGGAGAACATAGTTGGTAATATTTTCTTGCCTTGTGTAATGTTTGGCTTAAACCTGCATTCTTGGGGGGTATGATTATGTGATTAAATGTTTCAATTAGCTTATGTGTGTTAGTATTTACTAAATTAAATGTGATTTGAAGTGGGTTTAACTGTTAGTTGAATTTTAATTTATGAATTGTAGTTGCACATGCATTTCTAACTTAGTATTCAAAGCTTCTTTGAGAAAGAGGTTTTTGGATTAAAACTATTAATTGATAATTGCAATGATTGGATTATTTAAGATTTAGCTTGAGAAAGGGGGTCCATATTAGATCCTACTAATCTAGCTCAAAAGAGTAGATTAATTGAGGTTTAGGGCTGCTTAGTTTGTT
The DNA here is from genome assembly GCA_035578085.1 of Solanum pinnatisectum. NCBI lineage: Eukaryota > Viridiplantae > Streptophyta > Magnoliopsida > Solanales > Solanaceae > Solanum > Solanum pinnatisectum. Next base: position 24,572,751 of record CM069081.1, on the reverse strand, counting down.
AGGCTTGTTGAGGTTCGAGAAAACTCGCTTGATCAGGAATAGTTGATTGAGAAATAGTTGTTAGACTGAAAGTCTAGCCTATCACTAAGATTCAACGTCTTTTAGTCGATGATAATCACCTATATAGCGAAATCGGTGTTTAATCGATCACATTTCAAAGGAATCCTCTCTATTTGATTACTCCCATGTTTTCATAGTTGTGAATTGTTCACTCTAATCCCCTCAATTGACACTAGTAGTCAAACCCCTACAATATACATTGATTTTTTTGATAATTTCTACTTCTACAAATTATTAGAATACGCCTTTTACTTTGTAATTGAATTCTCTACCGTATCACTCACTGTGGGATCGATCCCAACTCTTTGTTGGGTTTATACTTGATTTCGACTGCCTACACTTAGAATTGGATGAAGTGTAGTTGAGTGTTATCATCTACCACAACTTAGTAAAAAGCTAAGTTGAAACATGATATATGAAATCACTTAAAAGGAATTCTCTTTCACCTTGTGGTTGTGGAAGCACCACAATATACAATGAAATCACTCCATATAACTTCATTCATTGTTTTCATCTATGAACCAATTGAAATTCTCTTAAAGGTATTCTCTTCATTCATTTTAAAAATCTTGTACTACCTATTTAATAAGGTGATCTTGGACATTTTAATCCATACTTCCTTAGAATTTGTACATAAAAGATATTTTGATGTATTTATTAGGTCCTATACCACAAATAACAACTTTTTTTATTTGCAATCTATTGGATTACCTTGATGTCTTCATTGTTGCATTGTTCTCTCGTTTTGGAACAATTTTTTCCCATTTTCATCTATGGTAGAAGGAATTTTGAGACCTTTCATAATAATATCCCATAACTCAGGATCTTCTCATACGATGAAGTCATACATTATTACTTTCTGATAAGTTGGTATTTTACCAATTCATTTAGCTCTTAATCATGAGTAATAACATTGTTTTTATGTTTTTTAGAAGTATTTTATATATGTGTTCTTGTATGTATAGGTATTTATTTTAAATCAAGATGATGAAGTATTTGAATAAAAAGAAATCGGTTGGGGAACATGCGTTAAGCATGCATGCCATAAATGGTGCTTATGTTTTGAAGGTGCAAAGGGTCTTATTGCCTACACATATGTATGTCGCAAGTAAGCACCTAAATTTCATAGGAGCCAGTACAGGAAAAGTGATTGAAGGTTGGTTGAGTATTTTTTAGCACATATGTCTCACAAGTGCCACCGCTAGTAGGTCAAAATAGCTCCAAAGGGAAAAATTGTCCAGAAAAAAATATGTGATTTGGAAGCTTCCAAGGAAATTGTGGGAATTTATGCAATAGTAGAATATGTTATTCTTTCCAAAATTGGGTATTGTGAATAGTAAAGAATTGCGTGTTGAATAGAGCAGACTTGATAGTACATTTTTAGTTTCTTTTTTACGGAAAAAAATACCATTTTTGGTGAAACTCAAGCATGAAATAGATTATATCTACTCATAATGAATGCAATTGAGAAATTCAACCTTGGTATAATTCCTATTTCATTTATTATGAGTATATAAATTATCTTCTAAGGGTGTGTGCGCGAGATGGGTGTTTAGATTTGATTGGTGTAGACTAATTATTCTTTCAATTAATTATAAATCACGGATCTATTATTGTCTCCAAGTTTTACTCTAAAAACTAATGATTGCTTGCAAACATTAATTTAACTTTTGCTTGAGAAAGAGAAGTCAGATAAGGTAAAGCTTCAATGATGAGGACTTGATGTTTTAATCAAAGGATTAGATTTAGAATTAGTTTAAATCGAATTAAGCCCTTATTTAAGGAGTTGAGATAGAAAGTGCATCCCATCTAATGAATCAGAAGGTCATTTTTGGAAATTTATATAAAATTACCATTTTACCCCTCTTGACTTTGACCCGGAGTCATTTTTATTGGATTTTGAGATTGGTTTCGAGTTCTGAGTGAAAGTGGTGAATTATAAAAGGTTTTTACTTTAAAAGACTAAAGTTGTTAAAAAGTAATTTTCGGTGCCTTTTGGAGTTTCGAGTCACGGAATGGAATTCAATCAATTTCATCAGTCAGGAAATGAAGAAATTAGTCTAAGAGAGTTGTCAGTTTGTTATTCGGAGTCCATTTGAGGATTTGAGTTTCTAAGTTGGAAATTTGTAATATTTTAGTCTTTGGGTTGATATTGGTCAACTTTTGATGTTTGGATGCTCGGAATGGAATTCACAGAGTTTTGTTATATTTCAAGGATGATTTTAGGCCTAATTGAGGTCTTGGTTGAATTTCTAGAAGTCTTGAGCTTATTTTGGCCTTTTAGGCACTGTGATTAGTTTCTTGTGACTCGCATGGATTTTAGGTCAAGGAGGTTTCCGAATCGTGTTTCGATAGTTTCATTGTATTCAAAATGTTAAGTTTAGTCAAATTATATATATGGTTTGTGTGTACGGGGTTCCAAATGAATCTCAAGGGTCAATTCAATGATTTGAAAGTTGGTTGATTTTTCTAGTGCCTAGAATTCATAGTGATTCGCGAAAGCGAAGGGTTGGTCACTTTCATGAAGGTTTTATTATCAAATTGAAAGACCAGGTGGCCTGACCTTCACGATCATCAAAGGAGGTTCACTTTTGTGACCTACACGAAAGTGAAGGCATGTTCACAAAAGCGACGGCCGGTAATTTTTCCGGGGTTAACTTTTGCGAACCTATGTTTGCTTTTGTGAGATTAGAGAGGGTTTTTGGTCTAAAATTTTGGGGGTTTACCCCCATTTCCCCATTTTGAGTTTTGGAGAATCCTTGAAGGTAATTTTTGAGAGGATTTTCGTGGAGAATCAATTGGATAAGCCTTTGTAACTCTAAAACTTCATATTTCATTCATCATTTGTGGATATTAACATCAAAACTTGAGATTTTGATTGGTAAATGGCAAGGTTCTTCAAGAACTTGAGTTCTAAAGTAAAAATGGTGATTGTGAACTCATTTTAATTCTTTTTTAAAAAAAATTGTTTTCACCAATGAGTTCCAAATGTCTTGGGTAATGTTTTCAAGTAATGATTTTTGAATTCAAATCTCATTTTTGGAATTGGATTTTTGAGTAGATCGACCCATTTTTCAAAGTGTATGATATGAATGTTGTTATTTCCATAATCTTATTATGATTACTTGATTGAACTAGATTTTGTGGCCTTGGACCTTGTTTGAAAAGGGAAGACTCAAGTCTTGGATTGACTTTTTATTAATTTAAGGTAAGTGATTTCTAAACCTTATAAAATGTGTAGAATCTTGTATTTTCATTCATTGTGTGTGTTGGGGAGTAATGGGATTGAGGTGACGGGTTCAATTATTCCACTTGATTGATCTTAATGAATAAAAAGAGAATTAGTGAAAAAGGCAATGTATTGACAATGGTGTGCGAATTGCTTTGTTATGGACCTTAATTGTTTATTAATAAAATGTTTTGATCGCATCATTGTGACCTTGAATTGCTTTAATTATTGTTTCTTCCTTATGATATAAAGTTGCCTATTTACATTGATTTATTTGCATCGTGATGAGACATGTGATGTTAAAGCAGAAGGAAACAGTTCCTGCAAGTATTATTGATGTCGAGGTCTTTGCTGGCAAGTATGATTATGTTGAGATCATTGTCGGGGTGTGTTATTGATGCTGAGGTCATTGCTGGTGAGTGTTATTGATTCCAAGGTCATTGTTGGCGAGTGTTATTGATAATGAGGTCATTATCGGCAAGTGTTATTGATGATAAGGTTTTTGACGATGAGTGTTATTAATACCGAGCTCATTACCGACGAGTGTTATTGATGCCGAGGTCATTTTAGTGAGTACTTGGACTATGGGTGCTCTCATGAGTCTCATTTGATATTTGTGCATGATAATCTTGATACTTGTGTTTGGTATGCTTGATTATTGTCATTGATGACCTTGATATGTGTGATTGATGACTTGCTACTTGTTATTGATAAATTGTAACTATTGGACTGTGATTATGGAAACTTGTGAAATGTGGTTGTGAACTGTAAGGTTGGGCTGATTTCTATGCAAGTTGTAGTTTGAGAATGTTTGGTTGGGATGAAAGGAGTAATCATTTTATAGATAGTTTTACTTTGTTTAATAGGTTTCTTGTTGAGTACCATTTTGTTTGGTACTCACTACTTGCTTCTACATATGTGTAGGATTTGAGCCTAGACCCTTGTGATCTTCTTCTTCTTATTTATGAGACTTTCAAGGAATTTTGAGAGGTAGTTGTTTGTCATCCCGGTGGGCCCTCTTGTTTCTTTTACTTTATGTTTTTTTCTATTCAAAAAACAAGGACATTGAGACTTGTAATTATCTTTCAATCTTGTATTTTATACATTAGTGGCTTGTACACGTAACAACCAGGTTTTGGGGGTTATATTTGAATAACTAAGTTTCCGCACTTGTATTATTATTGTCTTACTTCCATATTTCATATTGTTGGTTCAAGCGAACTTGTTTTGGTGGGAATAGACGAGTGTCATCATGTCTATTTTGGGTCATGAAAATTTCTATCAGAGCCCAGGTTAATAAGTCTCACGTGTGCTCAAGACAAGTCTAAGTAGAGTCTTGATGATCGGTTCAGAGACATTTGTACTTATCTTCGAGAGGCTATGAAGATTGTTAGAAAACTTGATTTTATTTATCCTTTCTTACTGTGCGTTGTTATCTTTTCTAGTGTTGAGATTCCACGTGTTGTTTTGGTTGATGTCAAGGACCAAATCTTCTATTTCCAGTGGTAGAATAAAGGCAGTCCTCGAGGTGGTTTCTTAGACCCCACCTAGAGGTAGGCATAGGGCCCAATCTAAAGGTCGTGCTCGAGGAGTAGCACCGGCTAGAGGTTGTGCCCTTGGAAAGGCACCAGCTAGAGATCGAGCTAGAGAGGTCTCTCTTCAGCCATAGTTTGAGGTTGTTGAGGACCAGGTTTCTCGTGAGTTGCAACTCCTTTGTTTTAAGATACTTTGGTGAGGATTTTAGGTGTACTAAAGAGCTTTTCTATTTACAATACAGCAGGAAAACCAAAGGGTCCTCAAATGGGAGTGGAGTACTAACCCAAGGTCAGCATCAAGGTCGAGTTATTCATAATCAGGTGGGTCCGCCACCAATGGTTTCTAAACTAGTTGTAGGCACATAGATTGCTCCTAAGGTTATTTTGACAGTTAATGATAATCGGTGTTATGAGATGTTTCAGAAGATGAAAACACCCCAGTTTCAATGTGGTAAGAGCAAGGATTCTCATTAGTTTTTTCTTTTGTGCCATCAGATGCTAGCTGGAAGTATTTTTGGGTGATGTTTGCGGTGTTTGTTTTGTTGCACTTCAGCTCTGTGGACAAGCGAGTGGTGGATGATTTATGTGAGGTCTAGACCAGTTGGATCTCCTCCGGCATAGTAGGATGCGTTCTCTAGTGCTTTTCAGGATCGCTTTATTCTTTGAAGTGTGAGAGAGGAGAGTCGATTGAGGTTTGAGGGATTAACACAGGGCAGTTTATTTGTAGATAAGTATGAGTCTCATTTATGTGAGTTATCCAGGCATGCGATGACCATTGTTCTGGATGAGGCGGATGTGGTCCACGGGTTCGTGAGAGGCTTGACTTTCTCCATCAAGTCCTATGTGTTCAGAGCAGCAAGAGATGGGGGCTTCTTTCCAGGCCTTCATGAATACCACCAAAGAGGTGGAGTTGATAGTTAGAGAGGGGTTGGCAACCCTAAGAGGGCCTGATCATGTTGACAGTTTTCTAGAGCCTCATCTTGAGGTAGAGGTTCACATAGAGGAGGTATCTCTTTTGTGAGTCATGGTACTTACCATGCATCCATGCCAGCAGCTGAGAGTGGGTAGTTATCTTGAGGGTCCTACCATTCTAGGTGAGTTGGCCATAGTGGTTCATTTGGTCGGTCATAGCAACCATTTACACCGAGGTCTTTATTTGGTGTGGGGATATAGGTCATATGATGTGGTAGTGTCCTTTGCAGACACATTCAAGACACCAGCATACTTATTATGTTACTCCAGATAGAGATTTAGCGCCTCCAGCAAGGGGTCGAGGGAGAGGTCAGACATGTAGAGGCGGCAAAGCTTCTGGTAGAGGTTGTATAGCCTAGTAAGGTAGGGGTCAAGGTACAACTCATACGGGAAGCAGTTGATAGGGGTAGTTATGGTTTTTCCATGGAGGTTAGAGGCTGAGACTTCTAATGCTATGATTACATGCATCATCCCAGTTTTCCATCTCTATCTATATTGTTTGATCTAGGCCTAATTTCTCATACGTGTCTACCCATTTTGTTACTAGATTTGATATGATGTTTGATAGTATACATATGTCTATATGTGTTTCTATACCAGTGGGTGAGTCCTTAGCGGTGGATTGAGTGTACGATCCTGTCTTATTTCTTTGATTGACTTTGATAGTTGGGTAGAGTTAATAATTTGGGGATGGTAGACTTTGATATTATTTTAGGTATGGATTGGATCTCTTTGTGTCATGTTATTCTTGATTTTTATGCTAAGACTATGACCTTAGTGATGTCGAGTATCTCAAGAGTTTAGTGGACGAGTGCTAGTGGTTCTTACCCTAGCAAAGTTATCTCTTTCATTCAAGCTCAAAGGTTGGTTGATATAGGATATTTGTCTCATCTGTCCTTTATTCGGAATACTAGTGTTGAGCCACCACCCATGGATTCTTTTATCGTAATTTGAGAGTTATTGGATGTGTTTCATATTGATCTTCTAGGGGTTCCTCCGGATAGAGATATTGATTTTGCTATTGATTAGGGCCAGAAACCAAGCCATTTCTATCCCTCCTTACTATATGGATCCAGCAGAGTTGAAGGATCACTTGCTGGACTTATTGCCTATGGGGTTTATTCGCCCTAGTATGTCTCCCTGGGGCACTTCTGTCTTGTTGTTGAAGAAGAAAGATGGAACCATGAGGATGTGTATAGAATACCGGTAGTTGAAAAAAGTTACAATGAAGAAAAAGTAACCTCTTCCTAACATCAATGAACTATTTTATCAGCTTCAAAGGGCAACTTTGATTAACTTGAGGTTCAGTTATCACCAGCTGAAAATTAGGGCATCAGATATCCCTAAGACCGCTTTCAAGACTTAAATTAGGCACTATAAGTTTCTTGTTATGTACTTCGGTTTGACTAATTCCCCTACAACATTCAAGCAATTAATGAAAGGGGTGTTTCGACAATATTTGGATTCTTTTGTGAAAGCCTTCATTGATGACATCTTGGTGTACTCCAGACTGAGGGAGACCATGACCGACATTTGAGGATTGTGCTCCATAGATTGAGGGAAGAGATGTTGTATGCCAAGTTCTCAAAGTGTGAGTTTTGGCTTGATTTTGTTGCATTTTTGGGACACGTGGTGTCCAATAATGGTATTCAGGTGGATACATCCAAGATTGAGGAAGTTAGAAGTTGGACCAGGCCTACTTTAGTCACTAAGATTCGGAGTTTTATAGGACTAGTTGGTTATTAGACCTTCTCCAACCCACCTTTATTTTATTCTTTATTTTCTATATTTGGGGACTAATATAGGGAATGGGCACTCCAACCCACCTCCATATCACTCTCTATTCTTCAAATTTAGAGAGTTGAATAGTGATTCTCCAAATTTTGAGAACTACTATTCACACTCTCTATTTCACTTTTTCATTAGTTTATTATTATTTCTATTACTTTCTAATTAACATATTATTTTACATATAATGTCATTAATTAAATATCTAATATTCATAATTCTTCTTAATTGTATATAATATTTTTTTATAATATCTTATTTAATATGTACTACTTTAAGCTCAAATTAATAGTATTTTATTTTTTTCTAATTTTCGTCAATAATATAATTTGATTCTATTATTAAATTTCACTATAAAGAATACAAAACTAAAATGATAAGATGAAAAATTTAATCTTGAAAATTAAGGACAAAAATGTTCATTTTGAACGCCGTAATGCATTAATAGAGCATTTATAGAAGCAACGTAATAATTTTGAAAATTGAGCGTTTATGTAATGTTTATGTAAGTTTTTTTCATTTTTATTTGAATTTGTCCATTAATTCTTATATTATACTTTATTTTCTTGCAATTTATGTTATTTAAAAATTTAGAATAGAATATAATTTTTTATTAAATAAAAAATTTGAAAAAATAAAATTTTATATCACATGAAAATTATATAAAGTAATTATTTGGGAAAAAGAAGTAAAGGATTTATATTATGAAATAACAAAATAAGAATGAAATAGAAATAATAATATAATAGGGACTATTGAGGAGAGAGAAAAAGATTTTTTTTAGAGAGTAAAATAGAGAATTGGGTTGGAGTTAGTTGCCTGAAAAAATAGATAATTTTATAATTGGAGAGTAAAATAGAGTGTAGGGTTGGAGATGCCCTTATAGGTGGTTTGTTCATGTTATCTACTATTGCATCTCCTTTGACCAGACTGACTTGATAGAGTGTAAGCTTTCATTGGTCTGATGAGTGTCAGGAGAGCTTTCAAAAGCTCAAGACCTTGTTGACTTCGACTCCTGTTTTGACTTTACTGGAGAAGGGTGTGGATTTCACCGTTTATTGTGATGCTTCTGGAGTCGAATTAGGTGGTGCTGTGATGCAGAAAGGAAAGGTGATCACCTATGCTTTGAGACAATTTAAGACCCATGAGAAGAAATACCCTACTCATTATTTGGATTTGTCTATTGTTATTTTTTTGCTTAAGTTATGCCATCATTACTTGTACGTAATTCATTTTGAGGTCTTCACTGACCATCAATGTCTTGAGTACATTTTTAGTCAGAGGGATCTGAACTTGAGAAAGCACATATGGCTTGAGTTACTAAAGGACTATGATATCACCATATTGTATCATCGAGGGAAGGTTAATGTGGTGACCAATGCTTTTGGTAGGAAGTCTTCTAGTATGGGGATTCTTGCAGCTATTAATGTCGAGAGAGATCGTTGGCTAGAAATATTTAGAGAGTAGCCAATGGCCTTGTTGGGTTGCAGATTTCATAATAGAGTGGTGGTTTGATTACTTTCATAGAGGCTCAATCTTTCTTAGTTGAACAGATATGCGAGCACCAGTTCGATGATGAGAAGTTGTGTCTCATTCGAGACAATGTGATGAGAGGGGAAGCCAAAGACGTTGTCCATGATTATGATGGTGTCTTGAGGAACGGAGGCATGATTTATGTGCCCTGCGAGTTGATCAGATCGATTCTTGAGGAGGCCCACTGTTCTTGATCTTCCATTCATCCGAGAACGGCAAAGATATATCATGATCTGAGTCAGCATTATTGGTGGTGTGGTATATAAAAGGAAATTGCAGCTTTTCTTTCTAGATTCTTGACTTACCAATAGGTCAAGTAGGAGCACTAGAGTCTCGGAGGTGTATCACAAAGGATGCATATTCCTACTTGGAAGTGGGAACGGATCACCATGGATTTTGTTATGGGTTTTCCTACCACCGTGAGTCGTTATGACTCTATTTAGGTGGTTGTTGATCAGCTGACCAAGTCTACCCATTTCATCCTTGTTCGGGTAAAGTATACGTTGTAAAAGTCAAACAAGTTTTATATTAGTCAAATTGTTCAACTACATGGAGTTCCCATTTCTATTGTCTTTGATCTAGGAACATTGTTCACTTCTCACTTTTGGAAGGCCTTACACCATGGTTTGGGTACTCAGTTGGATATGAGTACAACCTTCCACTCTGAGATATATTGTTAGTCCAAGCGGACGATTCAGGTGTTGGATGACATACTCTGAGCTTGTATGATTAATTTTGGTCGTCAATGAGATTAGATTTGCCCTTATTAGAGTTTGCCGACAAAAACAATTATCACTGTAGTATTCTGATGGCCCCATTTGAGGCATTTTAAAGCAAGTTATGTAGATCTCTGATTGGTTGGATTGATTCGACAAAGATGGACTCTTTGGATACTGACTCTCTAAGAGATGTTATGGGGCCAGGTTCGTATGATCTAAGGTAGACTGTTGACAACCCAAATTCGATAGAAGATTTATGCCAATAGGAGATTTTGAGCCTTAGTGTTTATTGAAGGCTGCCATGTTTGGCTTTTGAAGTCACCCATGAAAGGTGGGATGACATTCGGAAAGAAAGGCAATCTTATTCATAGATTCATTATAACTTTCTTGAGATATTGAGTTGAGTAGGAGAGGTGGCCTATAAGTTAGCCTTGACACCTATCCTGTCAGCTGGGCATCTTGTGTTTCATGTCTCCATGCTTTAGAAGTATGTTGTGGATGAGTCTCATGTGCTTTCACTAGATTCAGTTATGTTGGGTCTAGACTTATCCTTTAAGAAGGAGCCTATAGCCATCTTTGATAGGAAGGTTCGCAAGCTTAGGAATAAGGAGATTGCTTCAGTGAAGGTGCAAGGGAAACATCATTCAGTTGGTGAGGCGGCTTGGGAGACTACATTAAATACATGTGCGAGATATCCCCATCTTTTCGAGGTTTCAGGTACTCTCTTTTATTTTATGTTCGAGAATGAACATAGTTTTTAGTGGTGGATGATGTGATGACCCAAAATGTCATTTTTGGAAATTTGTGTAAAATTACAATTTTTACCCCTCTCGACATTGACCCCCGGTCATTTTTTATTGGATTTTGAGATTGGCTTCTTGTTTTGAGATAAAGTGGTGAATTGTGTAAGTTTTTTACTTTGGAAGGCTAAAGTTATTGAAAAGTGGTTTTTGGTGTATTTTGAAGTTGCGAGTCTCAAAATGGAATTACATTTGATTCTATCAATCCAAGAATGTGGAAATTGATCCAAGATAGTTTTTAGTTTCTAATTCGGAGTCCATTGGAGGATTTGAGTTCCTAATTTGGAAATTTGTTAACTTTTTGCCTTTGGGTTGACTTTTGTTAACATTCAAGGTTCACACACTCAGAATGGATTTTTTAGAGTTCTATTGCATTCGGAGAATTATTTTAGGCCTAAGTGAGGCCTTGGTTGAATTTTTAGAAGTCATGAACTTGTTTTGGCCTTTTAGGCGTTATGATTAGTTTCTTGTGACTTGCACATATTTCAGGTTAAGGAGTCCTCGGATTTGTCTTTCGATGGTTCCATTATGTTCTGAACATCGAGTTTAGTAAAATTACTTATATGGTATATCTGTATGGGGTTCTGAACGAATCCTGAGGGTCCATTCGATGGATTTGAAAGTTGGTTGATTTTTCTAGTGCATGGAATCTGCAATTCATTGTGAAAGCAAAAGACCAGGTGGTCGGACCTTTACGATCATGAAGGGAGGTTCATTTTTGCGGCCTTCATGAAATCAAAGGCCTTTTCGCGAAAGCTAAGGCCAAGAATATTTTCGGGGTTCACTTTTACAAATCTGTGTTTGCTTCTGGGAGATTAGAGAGGGTTTTTGGTCTGAAATTTTGGGGTTCTATCCTATTTTCCCCATTTTGAGTTTTGGAGAACCCTTGAAGGCAATTTAGAGAGGTTTTTGTGATGAATCAATTGGGTAAGCCTTTGTAATTTGTGAATTTTAAAATCAAAATTTGATATTTTAATTGGCAAATGATAAGGTTTTTCAACAACTTTAATTCTAAAGTAAAAATGGTGATTGTGCACTGATTTTAATCCCTTTTTTAAAATGTCTTTCACCAATGAGTTCCAAATATCTTGGGTAACATTTTCAAGTATAGACTTTCTGATTCAAACCTCAGTTTTGCTATTGGGTTTTTGAGTTGACTGAATTATTTTTCAATGTGTATGATATGTGTGTTGTTATTTCCGAAATCTTATTAATATTACATGATTGAACTAGATTGTGTGGCCTTGGACCTTGTTCGGAAAGGGAGACTCAAGTCTTGGATTGACTTTTGATTGATTTGAGGAAAGTGACTTCTGAACCTTGTAAAACTTGTAGAATTTTGTATTTCCCTTCATTGTGTGTGTTGGGGAGTAAAGAAAATTAGGTGATATGTTCAATTATCCCACTTGATTGATCTTAATGAATAAAAAGGGGATTATGAAAAAGGCAACTTGTTGATAATGGTATGTTAATTACCTTGTTGTGGACCTTAATTGTTGATTGATGAAATGTTTTTATGGCATCGTTGTGAATTTGAATTGCTTGAGTTATTGTCTCTTCCATATGGTTTGAAATTGTCTATTTGCATTTATTTTTGTGCACTATAATGAGACATGTGATGATCACGCCAAAATGAAAAGGTTTCAGTGAGTGTTATTGATGTCGAGGTTTTTAACGGTGAGTGTGATTATCCTAATGTTTTTGCATGTGAGTATTATTGATGCCGAGGTCATTGCCTGCAAGTGTTATTGATGTCGAGGTCATTACCGGCAAGTGTTATTAATGTAGAGGTCATTTTCAGCGAGTGTTATTGATGGCAAGGTCATTGTCGGCAAGTGATATTGATGTTGAAGTTATTTATGGCGAGTACTTAGACTATGGGTGTTCCCATGAGTCATGATTGATATTCGTGCATGATAATCTTTATACTTGTGTTTGGTATGCTTGATTGTTGTGCTTGATGAACTTGATAGTTGTGATTGATGACTTGATACATCTGGTTGATGGCTTGATACATCTGGTTGATGGCATGTTACTTATGATTGATGAATTGTAACTTTTGGATTGTGACTATGGCAACTTTTGAATTGTGTTTATGAATTGTTAGATTGGGCTGATTTCTATGCAGGTTGTAGTTTGAGGAAGTTTGGTTGGGATGAAATGAATACTCGTTTTCTTGATAGTTTTGCTTTGTTTAATAGGTTTATTGCTGAGTACCGTGTTGTTTGATACTCACTCCTTGTTTCTACACTTTCGTAGATTCCAAGCTCGGAACTGTGTGATCTTCTTCTTCTTTTGATTTCTGAGGCTTTGAAGGGATTTTGAGAGGTAGCTGTTTATCGTCCCGGCGGACCCTCTTTTTATTTTTTGTCACGACCCAAAGTATACCCTAGGCATAACATGTTGTATAGGACCCCGAGAGGCCCTACACAAGCCACTAAGCATACATCATGCAAGATTATAGAATTTAAGGAAGACAATAAAAAGCATTTCATATTTCAAAAGACTTTGACAAAGCAGAAGCCTAAACATAAGTCTCAAAAGTCATCTTATAGATTATAAGGAAAGAAATTTGGACGTAAGTTATACATCACATGCAAAATCTGATGACAGAAGTAAAGAAAGCAATAATAATGTCATAGTCCTCGGAACATGTGGACTCACCAACTCTTGAAACTTCGAATCCTCAACGAGGTCAAATAGCCAAGAGTATTGGAGGTAGGAGTGTCAGACCCTATATTCATAAGATAATATAGGCACAATTATGCATTAGTACATGCAATGTACTAAATATGGGGAAATATGCATAAAAGACATGATGGCATGAAGGACTTAAAACGTGTGAGGCATGACCAATATTTATAAATTTAAATTCTTTAACAAGAAAGTGACGTGTATATCATAAAATATGGTCAAATACTTTAACATAAAGAACATGAGGAAAGTGTTGAACAAAACATAATCATTTTGTGGGATATTAGCTTTAACCGACAATAAGACCATGAGAACTATATCATGGAATACAATATATCCCTCATATGGAAAGAAGGGAAATCTACTTGCCAAGGTAGAATCCGTACATAAATTAATTTCTAAAGTGGATCCACTAGCTAGGTCATTTAAGACAATCCTAAGAGGCACGTAGTTAGGGACTAGAGGTTGCTACGAAAGACTACTCTATTTGAGCCTCCACCACAGATCATCTTAGTGCTAAGTCTAAATCCCAATGGAATAGATAAAAGTAAAATATCATCATAACATTGGAAAGGCAATGATAAATACCAATCCACATCTTTCAAGGTCAAAAACATAGAATAGCGCCTTAAACATAATTCACCATAGATGCGAAAACCTTTCACCAATGTGAAGTCATATGTGAGATATACCTTTCACGATCTTGATCATAATAACATGTAAGAAAATCTTTCACAATAACATTAACACTTTCCTTTCAAAGAATCATCAATTAATTTATAATAATATCATGAAAACATGCATATCTTCATAAATCCAAAATTCATAGGTTTATGAGTTCATCATAGCGGTTCATAGTTGAAAATCATAATTTAGGCATGGTTCAACTAAATATCATGTATTAACATTGAATCATGCATTAAAAGGCTTAACTAACATCAACTAATCACAATTGAATGAAACCCAAAAGATTGGATTAAAACTCTAACTTAAACAATTGAAATTGAATTGAGAAATATGGAAATCTTAGGGACCCCATGGAGGAAAGGACTCCATGGTTGAATACTCACATACCTTGATGCTAAAAGCCCATAAAGAATGGTGAATTGGAGACTTGGATTAACCCTAGCTCTTCTTCTTCTTCCTTAGTCTTGAGAGAATTTGGTGGGTAAATTTGGGGGGGGGGGGGGGGGGGTTGGGGGAATTAGCATAAAATAATGATTTGGGGCTTAAAACATTTATATAGGGCTTAGGGTTGAAGGTAAAAACAATTAGGGAAAAGACCCAAAAGCCCTTTAAAATAATTGTTGGACTCAACCTACGGTCTATAGGACTTTCTACAAACTATACTAGTCAACGTACAAAAGTTCAGAAACTATTTTTTGACCTACTTTTGTCGGACCCTGTCTACGGCTCGTAGACAGCAATCTTAGAAACCAACTTTAACCTTCAAAATTTCACTAAGTTTGGGACTCACCTACGAGACCTATCTATGACTCATACATAGGATGACAGGCTGCCCTAGTGAACCGTAAAACAAGTATTGGGACATATTTTGAAAAATTAATTTTCCCCACTCCCTACGGTTGCCATCTACGGCTCGTAGATGGGACCTGTAGACACAACCTGCAACCCAAAGACATCTTTTTTTCAAAATTCCGAGATGTTACAATATCTCCCCCTTGGGAACATTCGTTCTCGAATGGAACTCAAGGCAATACAAGGAGAGTATGGAAAGAGATCTAACAACCCAAAAAGAATGCAACTTCATCAACAACAAATAACCAAGGAGGAACAACAAACTCTAAGCTAAACTATATTCAAGACATCATTTCATGAGGCATACATGAAAATCACACTCAAATGCACCTAATCATGAAGTAGTCAATCAAGTTAATTCATTTTCCCAAAAATCAAGTTTTTTTGAGTATGCATGCATGAAGAAACATGAGAACAGCTAAGACACATGAGCCATAAAGGATGAACCATGAGGAACTGAATGCCTCAAGCTAGAGTAGGATGATAGGGAAATAGATGGGATAACAAGACATCATATCGCATCGGTCTCCCAAGTAGCGGCCTCAACCCCTTGATTCCTCCATAAGACCTTTACGGGTGCAACTTCCTTATTTCTCAATTTCTTAACTTGTCGGTCCAAAATCTCAACCGAAACTTCTTTATAAGAAAGACTCTCCATTATACCAAGACTCTCCAATGGTACAATAGATGTCGGATCACCAACACATTTTTTCAACAAAGAGACATAGAAATTGGATGCACCATTGCTAAGTCATTAGGCAGCCCAAGTATGTAGGTATATTATCAAAACTAACAGAATGTCCACAAATATAAAAAAAGAAATAAAAAAAATTAAGGAATACAATATCTATACTAACAAACCCACAGTATTCATAGACAGTGACAATACTATTTTATATCAAGACGCGTACTTAATGAATTTTGAATACAAAAGAAAATGTTACCGATACTCAAGACTAATATAAAATTATGATTTTTATGATTTCAACAACTTCAACTGAACATGCAAATATTGTAATGGTAATATAATCAATAAAGGATGAAAAATCACTAGAAAATTGTTATTTAGTTGGATACCTCTTGTAATCCTCTTAGATTCGGCCATTAGAGCGTGATTTTAAGATTTTCAAACCCTAAACAAAATTGGTCAAATAATTTTTTTGAAAGATTTAAACAAAAATAAAATCAGTAAACAAACCTAAAAATCGGATAAAGATGCATACCTTATTCCAAGAAATTGTTGTGAATATATTTAGAGATATATTTTTGAATTTCTGAAAAAAAAAAAAAAAAAAAAAAAACCCCCCCGAAAGAACGGAAGAGAGAGAAGTGGGAATTGAAAGATGAAGAAGAATTGGAAGAGGGAAATCAATGAGAAAGAAAATACTTCTTTTTCTTTAAAACATATGAGAGAGAATGAGTAGGAAAACTTTAATTAAGGTGAGGTAAAATAGAAACTAAATTAGGATACACAATGTTTTCTAAAATATTGACATTTTGACATTTTTACTAATATTTATAAACTATAGATATTTTTAATAATTATGTTAGGATTTTGACTAGTTTGCTAATTTTCCCATTTTATAATAATAATTTGAACTAAAAGAAATTATAGACTTACAACAATAAGAAGTTCGTATAAAAATTAAACTCAAGAGGCATCATAAAGAAACACAAGAATGAAAGAAAGAAAAAAAAATAAAGCAATACACATATCTTTGCGACTTTAATCGTTAAAATTAAAAATAGAAGAAAAAATAAAATCAATACATAATTATCTAAGATCTTGTCATATCCACTTCACAAGCCTATCAATATTCAAGAGCTTTCTTCTTCTCTTTCAAGTCAAACAACAATAGAGAGGCACCACTCTTGTTGATATTCACTTCACAAATCTATCAATATTCAAAAGCTTCTTCGTATAAAAATTAAATTTAAGAGGCATCATAGAGATACTTAAGAAAAAATAAAGAAAGGAAAAAAATAGTACAATACACATATTATTAAAAATAACATGAAAAAGAAAATCAATACATAATTATCTAAACTCTTGTCAATATCCACTTCACAAGTCTATCAATATTCAAGAGCTTTCTTCTTCTTTTTTCAAGCCAAATAAAAGCATGAATATAATACTATAGTGACAATGAAGGGTAACTTTGAATATAATCTCATGAAACAAAAAATATGAATTTATATAGAAAAGAATGAAGGAGTACCATAAGATATCTTAACTTTCATATTTTATATTAAAAGGATTATGAATATGAAAAGTTGAAAATTATGAGAGTTATAATTATATGCATATTATATATAATAAAGAAGTATATTATAGTGGAAAAGGGTTATGAATATGAAAAGCTAAAAATTATGAGAATTATGAATATATGCACATTATATCTAATAAAGAAGATAAATTATAATAGGAGGTGAAAAGTTGAGTAATTGAATATAAAAACTTTATGAGATATTAAAAACAAAATAAATAATTAAATGAAGAAAAATGGTCAAAAAAGGGAGAAAAAAATAAATACAAATGGAGGTTGTAGAGAGGTGTTAGATATGTTGGAATTATTGAGCGAGTCTTACATTGAATATTGTTAGGTGTGCTTAGGCCGAGCGCATAGTTGAGTACCACTCTCTCTGTCCTAGTTTATGTGACTTACTTTCCATTTTAGTCTGTTCCAAAAAGAATGACACATTTTTATATTAAATAATAATTTAACAATAAAATATCTATTTTACCCTTAATAAATTGATTTACAGCCACAAAAATTTCTATTATTCATTTTGGACCAAAAGTTTTAAAAAAAAAAATTTTCTTAATTTCGTGTCAAGTTAAACTAACTCACATAAAATAGTATTGATTTGGTGAGGGCCATTTTTGGCCTTTCCTATAATGGATTTCAATTGATTCCCATCCAATGAATGAATTCGCAGGCTCCCAATAAGTTGGTCACCAACCTCTGTACATTTTATTAAATGGATTCACCATTTATTTCCCTCAACTATATTTGTGCCTCTCATTGTACATTTCAATATCCTTTAAAAAGGGGGCACACAAGAGATGTAACAGCATCACAAATATTTGATAAACTAAAGTATGGATGTTAAAGTTATCTCCAATGAAAGCATCAAGCCTTGTATACCAACTCCTCAACACTTGAGGAACTACAAAATTTCTTTTATAGACCAATTTACTCCGTGTTCATACATTCCAGTCATCTTTTTTTACAATTCTAAGGATGTTGATCATGAATTAAAACCAATGCAGGTTGCCTTGGCTGAAACCTTAAGTTATTACTACCCTCTTGCTGGTAGATTCAAAGATGTATATTCCATTGAGTGCAATGACGAAGGCGTTGTATACGTTGAAGCTCAAGCAAACTTTAATCTCTCAAAGTTTCTTCAAAATCCTGATATTCCATTCCTTAACAAGTTTCTTCCTTTCAAAGGCAATTGCCTAGAGCCAAGTTATAATCAACCTCTTGTTGCTCTACAAACTACTACATTTGAATGTGGTGGAATGGCCATTGGAGTTTGCATGCTTCACAAGGTTACGTTGTCTATTCTTTTACATAATAAATACTACTTCCCGTCCCAAATTATGTCAAATTTATGATCTAAAATAAACCATAGTTGTTATTTGTATGACTATTAAAGAGAAATTTTGAAGTTGATATTATTTTTTGACATTAAAAAAGAAAGTGTGTCATCTAAAGACAGAGAGAGTACTAGTTTGTAGAGTAATACTTCCTTTGTCCCTAAGAAAATAATACTAATAGACAGAGTAAATTTACTATTTTATTCATATTAATTGATAGAATTTCAAAACCGATTTAGTCAAAACACTTTCTAAATAGATTAAGGATATAATAGGTTAAAAAAAAATAGTCTTTTCTTGATTTTTCAAAAATGACAAATAAAAAAAGATAAGTAAAAAGTCAAAATTTGACAAGTAAAAAGTGACAGATGGAGTATAATATATGAAGTGAAACTTTCTTCTTATATATATATATATATATGAAGGTTTCATTCTTGTATACTTTTTGTCCAACATAACAGGTTGTAGATGCATCGACGATAAGTGTTTTCTTGAAAACATGGGCTAAAATCAGCCGTGGTGAAGCTGATAAAACAGTACATCCAGATTTCACTTCAGCAATATCATTATTCCCTCCTATAGAATCATTACCAACAAAATTTATAACGGATTTCGACAACTTCTACTTCCAAGGCTCAAAATCCCCTATGAAAAGGTTCTTATTTGACTCCAAATCAATAAAAGCTCTCAAAGCTAACACATCAAGTGAAACCGTTCCATTTCCATCAAAAATTGAAGCATTGACAGCTTTCATTTGCAAACGGATTGGTGCAGCCCTCATAGTCAATGATGTACCAAAGACTTTAATGATCACTCATGCAGCTAATCTAAGGTCTCGAGTCGAGCCACCTCTGCCTCAAAAAACATTTGGAAACCTTCTCTGGTTAACATTTGCCTTTTATGATCCTTTAGACGCTAACAATGACTTGCCTGATTTGGGAATAATGCTAAGGGAAGTGTTTGCCCAATTAACTGCAGAAAACATTAAAGGTACTGTTGATTTTTATAAAGTTTATTGTTGTATATATATTGTAAAATTGAGCTCATACTTTTATTTACTTAATTACAGATATAGACAGCGAGTGTGTGTTTGAATCTTTAAGCGAGGTGCTTGAAAGTTTGTCAACAAATGAGAATATAAAGACTTATAGATTCACAAGTTGGTGCAATATTGGACTATATGATGTTAATTTTGGATGGGGAAAGCCAGTTTGGGTTGCTCATATGGGTGATTTGCCTGCTGCTAATGTTAGATCCAAGCAACAATTTGTGTTTATAGAAAGTGCGTGCCGAGAAGGGATAGAGTTGTGGGTTGCTTCTGATGATGAAGAGATTAGGGTTCTGGAAAAAGATGCAGAGTTTCTTGCATATGCCAACCCAAATCCAAGTATTTGCATCAACTAAAACCTATTTTTTTTTAAGGGCTCAGCAAATTAAAAGGCACAACATATTAAACTTGTACTTTTCTGTCCACTTTACGTTGGGACACAACTGTTATCTGTCCACTTTATGTTTTCTTGTGTGTACCATTAGCTTTTCAATAATGGATTGATTGAGCTGTTTCAGGATCGAGTAAGCATTCTGCATTTCATACAATGGTTACTAATTAAATAGAAAAAAAGAAAAAAAATTGTTGTAATATTAGTTTATGATGGATTATTGATATAAATCAAATGATAATTTTCTAATATTACCATTTGTTATCAAAGCAATTTATCTCTTAGAAAATGTAAAGTAGTTAAAAAAAATTATTCAAAAGAAGCATGATTCTAAAGAAAGATAACTAGTACACTCTTAAACTTTGAAAAAAAAATCTCAACAATACACCTATTTTGGATTAGAAGGAGCTAGTAACACAACAACAGTAGCTTTGTAGCTGATTCTTATTTTTCTAAAAAAAAACGTTTACTCAAAAGTAGCACAATCTTATAATTAACTATAATGGCGGACCTAGAATTTTTATCTAGGGCACTTCCAGAAAAAGGAGCCCACTATATATACCACTGGACCAACGACTGTAATTTGTTTAAATAGGGTCAAATTTTTATTTTTACTTGTATATTTCAGAAGACAAACCAAATATACTTATATATACCATGTAATTTTTTTACGAAGTGGGTTCATATGAACACTCGTGACCCAACGTAGGTCCGCCCCTGATTAACTAATACTCCTATCTAGGGTTGTTCATGACTATGGTTAAAAATCAAATGAAATCGTAAGCTGAACCAAACATATTAAAAAGAACTGATATTTGATGTTATTTGGTTAGGTTTAATTTTAAATGTTGAAAATCGATATATCTATCGACCATTCTCCTCACTACTCTCTTCGGATAAGCATTGCCTGAGTAGTCAATACAGCCAAAAACATGTCCTTTCTCTGTTTCCAGTCACTACACCCTTGAACAAGATCCCACAAAATCTCATCCCCATCTCACTCTCATCGTCTTCTCCAAAGCAACAACCAGACCGCAGCTCTGACGAATGTAGAAATCAAATAAATTCTCAACAATGCGTCAAGTGTAATTTGCCTCCTTCTTTCTTCAAGTTGTCTTCTTCTTCCCCAAGCTACCTTCTACCTTCTAAGTATATATAAATACTCTGATAATATCAAGGAAGAAGAGATAGTGATTCAATGAAAACACTATTAAATTACTAGTTGATATCATCAGAATATATATACTCTGATGATATCAAAAATAAAAAAAACAATGGTTAAGTGAAAACACTACTATTTACTCTTTGATACCATTAGAGTATATTATACTCTGATGGTATCAAATATAAATGAATAGTCCTTCAAACAACACACGTCTAAGTCACAGCTTGATACCACAACAATATAAATCCGTGAGTTTTAATTAACCCTACAACAAGGGGGAAAATCAGCCAACTCAAAACGAAGATGCCACCATTTACCAAAAAATGCATCACATCCTCATCTTCATAATGCACTTATTGCCTCATTAACAAATTATGTAAAAGTCGCCCTTACTTGCACCATAATTTGGGACATATCTAGATAGTTACCAAAGAAAGTTTTTCTAAACAATTCATTTAGTGCATCCAACAAAGTATTATGCAATTCATTAACTATATCATAATTCGTGAAGCAGTCAATCTTTGGCTTGTAACCAATATCTATTTTGATATAAAATTCACCTATTTGCACACACAATAAAAGTACACAAACAAATTAATAAAATCAAATATCAAGAAAAGAAATGTTCACTTATTACATGATACCATCACGGTATATATACACTATCACAATATACTATTGCTTCAGGTCTGTGGGATATAGTAAATGAGACTATGATAAAAGTAAGAATAAAGGGCGCATGAGGGTAAATTATTTGGGTCATGAGTCCAATAAGGGTAAATATATTTGGTTGGGTCCAATTTGGGTAGGTATATTCCTTAGTGGGTCCATTATTATATATGTAGTTTTCCCTTAACTTTACCGATTTTTTCTAGTTAAACACTTACATTTTAGCCCAACTATTAAAACCCTATGTCCAAGTCTGATGCAACCCAAAGGTGCCTCGTAGCCTTTCACAAGGAGCCAAGCATGTGAGCTCCAAGTGTTACCGGTCTTATTCATGAAGAGAGATACACTTGAGTGCATTATGGAGCTATCCCGAGGATTCCATGTATTTATGATAGCTTGGTATGATGAAAGAAAGGAAAAAGAACAAGTTGGTCATGCTACATTATGAATTTTCATGAATTCATCACAAAGGAAGACAACCAAACAAGGCTCTTAGTTCATTAAGTATAAAATTGTAATAGCTAATATCTTCCTTTATCTATTAGTATAAGTAGTAGTTCTTATTTTTTGGAAGGTAGAATATTATCAAACATATTAAAAACTATTACTCCTTGAGAGATTTGAGTGCTTGTTTTAAGCTTTTGGTTGCGTTGAAGATTAAAAAGAAGGGTTGCTTGGGAATTCTAATTCCCTTGAGGTCTTTCTAATAGGTTAGGTGTTTGAATGGATATTCTAAAGAAGATCATTTCTATATTGAATTAGTTGTCTTTGATCCCTTTCTTGTGTCTACCATTTTATCTTATTTTCTCTTCTTTTAATTTATTCTTGTCATTCTTAGTCTTGTCCTTAGAATTGTATCAAAGTCCATCAAAATTCGTTACTTTAGTCTTTACCTAATACCCTACCTCGCATCAGATAATCACATTTTCTCTTAATTGAATCATTTTATTCGTGTAATAATAACTCTAGCTAGTAGCTTAATTGAATCCACAATAGTTTTCATGTGGATTGTTCGTATACTAGGTGTCTGTGTCTATCGAGATGCATATGCCCTAATCAAATGTATTACTTTCAATCAGAAAAAAACTAAAACCCAAACCAAACTGATTGTTATTTTTTTCGTTTGATTTGGTTTGGTTTTAGAAATTTAAAAATTGACTAAATTGATTTGATTTTGATTTTTAACCAATAACTGATCCAAATCGAACCATGAGCATCCCTACTCCTACCTACAATATGGTACTCCCTTCATTTTAATTTGTTTATTTTACTTTTCCTTTTAGGCCCTTTAAAAAATGTCTCTTTTCTTTTTCGGGAACTCTTTATTTTAATTTTTCACATGACATGATTAACACCATAGGATGAAGAATATTTCGATACATTTTACATATTTTTCATTCAAGACCATGAAATTTAAAAAATATTTTTTATTTTCATAAATTTTATATTAAAATAAAAAAATAAAATTTGAAAAGAAGATAATAATACAAAAAGATTAAGTAAATTAAAACTATATATATATATATATATAGCCCGTGCTAGCACGGGCCCAATATGTATTTTTTTTGTTTGAATTTATGTGACATAGATTAAATTAAAGAGTTAATCAAACTTTAATATTAATTTTAAATAGTTTAAATTTTTAATTATTGTTTAACTATGGTAATTTTTTAATGTCTTTTAACATTTTAAATTGCTAATTATTATTGTATAATTTGTAGTATCTTTTACGCAATTTTCAAATAATAAATGTTATTTTTTTCTTTTTTTTCTTTCTCAATTTATGTGGTACTAATAAAATTTCGAGATTCAGTCAATTTTTTTGCCTTTGAAATATTTCTAGTTGTTAATTACTGTAATTTATAGTATTTTCTAAGTAATATTTATTATTTCATTCGTCCCAATTTATATGTTACAGATGAAATTTGAAGAGTCTGTCGAAATTGGAAATAGAATACGTATAAAGTATTAAAGTCTTTTAAAATTTAAATTGTTAATTATTATTGTATGGTATTTAATACTTTTACGCAATTTTCAAATAATAGAGGTTATTTCTTCTTTCTCAATTTATGTGGTACTAATAAAATTTCGAGATTCAATCAACTTTTTTTTGTTTTTGAAATATTTCTAATTGTTAATTACCATAATTTATAGTACTTTTTAAGTAATTTTCATATAATATTATTATTTGTCTTAATTTATGTGTCACCAATAAACTTTGAAGAGTCAATCAAATTTTTTATATATTTTTATATCTTTTAAATATTTAAGTAATTAATTATCGTGATTTATAATATTTTATACAATTTATTTAATATAGTAAAAGAAATTTAAAAGAAAGAAACAAAACGAATTCATCATAGGAAATTACCAAAGCATTCTTCAATACATCAATAATGGGTCCCACTTTTTTTTTTTTTTTTTAAAAAATGCATATTGTGAAGAAAATTTTTGTCCAAAGTGGAAATAGAATAAGTATAAAGCATTAAAGCACCGTAACATTGAATCATAAAATATACAAAAGTGCCAAAATTATCCCTAGGTGGACAGAGGCATGTTCACCTCCTGCCTGTATCACCTATAGTATTTCCTCTTATAGTATCGTAATAGAAATAGAACCCTAGAAAATGGAAGGCACTGGACCATTCATTTTATATCCGTGTCGGCTCATCTGGCTAACAAATAATACAGTTTGCACAAAAACAGAAATAGAAGAAGAAAAAATGAATAACTAGCGAGGTTTAAGCAAACTTTACTCTCTTTTTTTGGTACTATATATACATAAGAGTTAAAGGACGCATATCTTGGTCCTTAAATATTAGTTGCACTTAATACTACTACTACTATATATATATATATATAGTTTGCACAAAAACAGAAATAGAAAAAGAAAAAATGAATAACTAGCGAGGTTTAAGCAAACGCTACTCTATATATACATAAGAGTTAAAGGACGCATATCTTGGTCCTTAAATATTAGTTGCACTTAATACTACTATATATATATACAATGAAATATTATCATTTTGTAGCGATATAATTTAGTTGATAATAATATTAATTTAAAGAGTATCACGACACCGCAAAATTCATTTGGAGATAAAATTTTAGAAAATTTGAATGAATCCACTTGTGAAAACATCAGTCATGAACTTGAGGTCATGATTAATGATATCAGTTACCGCAATAAAATGAACATTAATAATGTGTTGGATAAGTAAAAATGATACATGTTCATAGGTTCAGAGCTTAGATGAATTTGTGGATATCATTCTAAAAAACAATGTTGATAGATTAAAATGATACAATATCTTTGGAACTAGTTACCCGTAAGGAAGTATTTTTCGCATTTAGAACTCTTCACAATTTTATGGTGCAGTTTGAAAGACAACATCGAAACTTTTGGATACAATAAGAAAAGCTAGAGCTGAACTGCAATTAGATCTAAATTTAATTATAAAAAAATAGAATCATTTTTCACCAAATTGTCTTAGATATATTTGTACTTTTAAAGAATTATTAATTTATAATATTAATGAGATCATATATTTATACAAGGGTCTTTTGAAAATATATTATCTTATTATCTTATCGAAATGAGTTATTTTTTCCTTTGACCCAAGTGAGGGCCGGAGGAAAATATTATCATTCCTTGACATTTGGTGGATTGCATATTTGTTCTTGTACATGTCAAGGAGAAACTCCATTGGCCGGGTATTGGCAGTAGCGTCTCTAGATATTATAAAATCGTAGTTTTGTGCCCATGCTATGCCACATTAATAATTTGTGAATCAATACTTAATTTATTATATTTGTTATTAATAGAAGAGCAACTCGCTCTATAATGTTGTCAAATAAGATAAGTACCTCGCCCACCTGCTGACCGGGTGAATCGAGCTGGTTATTTTCCGGTCAACTTATGACCTCTAATTTAGTAATCTTATGTTTAAATGTATTTTAAAATACATGAAAAACTAAAATATTTTTTTTAAAATGAGTATAAAAGGGATTTACGATCTTATATTATTACTTCACTGGTCTCAAATTTATTTGCGCTTCGACAGTTATATTATGTTGATTGCTGATCAATAATTTAAAATATATTTTGTTCATCAATTTTGTGTGAAATAGTTTACGACTTCTAATGTTTTTCATATATATTTTAAATTAAATTATAATTAAAAATATTGAGTTGATCTAATTAATTTAGCTTAAAAAAATTGTCAAATTAACTTTCTATTAGCAAAATATGATGAATAATACGGAATAAGTATAAAGTAAAATAATGGAAACTAATTAACAAATATAAAATAATATTGTCATGACCCAGACCGTCGTGATTGGCACCCACACTAACTCTCCAGTGGGAGAACCACTATTACAACCCAAACCAAGCAACTAAACCAAAACTAAGGCAATTAAATTACGGAAACAAGTTAAATACTAAGGAAATAAATAGGGAGTTGCCATAAACTCCAACAAAAGTCTAACAAGAACTAAAAATGCGGAAGAAATAACTTAGAACTTGAAAGTCAAAGTATCAAAACATCTAACAATGAACCAAGTCTAAATAAGAAGGGATGTAACCCCCAACTAATGTACTAATAACTAATAGAACATAGTCTAAGTTCGAAAATGGTGGACATAGATGAAAGAGGACCTATGGCAGCCCGGAAGAATTGGCTCACCCTTGAGTTCGAACAATCACTGATCTCCTAAGGGAGGTCTGTCAGTAGTCGCTTGAAGATGCCCTGTACTCAACAAAAATAAGAGCAAATGCATTATCAGTACACAACCACAGTGTACTGGTAGGATCACACGGCTATCCCACTAAGTGCAACATAAGCAAGTCAAGACAACATTATAATCACATGCATATATATCAACATATACAATATTATCAACATTTACGAACAACAAACAACTTCACATTTTATTATCAAATCATTGATCCTCTCATGGAACCCAAACCCAAACAGTTGGCATACCGGAATGTGGTATCCGATCCCATATTTATGCCGGAATGTGGCAACCGATCCCATAGTTATGTCGTAACGTGACAATCGATCCAAGTTAGTTATGTTGGAACGTGGCAACCAATCCATTCAACACACCACAATCACAATCACAAGTATATCATCAAGATCATACATTTAAGTCATGATTTCATGGCAATCATCATTCATCTATCTCATTTACAACAAGTGTGATCAACATTGCAACATTCATACATATACGAGTATCATAATGAAGCAAGAACGAACATACATCACACAATCATAGAATCACAATCATCATCTACCTACAAATAAGCTTGAAACCCTAAGAAACTTGATCCTTCCATTTTCGGATATGTTTCACGTGTTCTTGGTCTACAAATAATCAATAAAATACGAGAATCAATAAACAACCACTAATTACCCGAATTACTAACAATTCTATGAACCCTAGATCAAACCCATGATCCCAATTATTCAAATTAGGGTTGTTTCCACCATAAAATCTATAACAAAACCCTCCCCCATCAATATTCACCCATTCTATTACGTTCTACGGATTGAAAAATGGATTCGTGGATTGAAAAACTTACCTTTAGCCTCAAGAATGATGAAAAACGAGAAGGAGTCTCCTGGGGTTAGCTCCTTAGTTCTAAAAATAGAAAAGTGCCAAACAAGGTCATTTAGGGGTTTATTAACGACCTTAAGTTGTGTCGAGCTCGCCACAGCGGCCCTCATCCTATTGTAGCGGCCCCGCCAGAGCGATAAAATCAGCACCAAAGCGGCTGGAACGAAATAGAGAGCTATTTAAAGAATTCCAAAATCCCCATTTCACAACACACCTCTATCCCACGACGCTCAGAAAAATACCCCTTACGCTAAGATCGATTCCGGGAGTTCTACTTGCCCGAATTCAATTTCGTAAAGTTGTACGGATTCCTTAACGAGTTATCTATCCCTTCATGTAATCAAAATCATAAATGATTCACCCGATTGTTACCAATTTCCCTACACCTCAAAGACTTCGATTTCATCCAAATCTGGACTAGATTGGGAAAATTCAAATACTACGAAAAAGTTTTCCTACCCAAATTTTTTCCCATTGACTTTTCCATATCAACAGGAATAGATCGTTACAATTATAAAGATGAATTATTATGTATTAAAGTAGTATTAGCTCCTACGTGTAATAATTTGGCAATCTTAAAAAATATTTCACCAAGAAGTGTTAGAAATGCTATAACTAATTCTACGGATGTAATGCTTCAATAATTATAATAGTACTCCCTCTATTCTATACTCCTTCCATTGCTAATTACTTTTCCACTTTTAATTTGACGCACCTATTAAGAAAACAATGAGTAACATTATGAGTTTAACATTTTACCCCTATTAATTATGACGTGGATGAATTAAAAATTTATGATTTTCAAGAAGTTCTACATTTTTCAAAATAATTAATTGAATGTATAATAGCTAAAACAATTTTGTCCTTTTTTGACTTGTCAAAATGGAAAGGTAAAAAGGGACAAGTAAAACGGAAAATCAGACAAATAATTAGGGACATAGAGAGTATTAGCTTAAGGGTAATGCGAAATGGCCAGAAAATTTGGCAAGAAATTTTAAAAAATATAATATCTTTTTTATTTTAAAATAAACTGATCTTTTTTCCATTTTTAGTTAAAATGTATTAAAGTTAAAAGGGTAAAAATATACAAAAAAGTAAAATAACATAGGTAAAGTATCATTCTGGCCAAATTTTCTGGCCAAAATGATTTTTCCTTAGCTTAATTTTGTAAGTCAATACACACATTAAGAAAAATATTTAAGGACATAATTCAAACTATTATTTTCACTATTGCTTTTTATGAAATTATAGATGTAACTTTGTAAGTAATGTTATTTATCTCTTAAAAAGTATAAAACTTTAATAAATGAAAGGGTAAATATGAAAAAAAATATTCAAACATTTATCTTAAATTTCGAACAATTCAATTATTTAAACAATAAAAAAGGAATAATATTTTCTTTGTTACCAAAAAAAGAAAAATAAATATCAAAGCGAAATTATGATAGAAGAAAAGTTTTACGATTCTAGATCTCCCCTCCCCTATGTCTTACTTTTCTCGCAAAACTATACAACCATATTTATGGGAACCATGGTGATTTGCTCATTCCTATGTATTGAAAAATAATATTTCTTCCGTTCTCTTTACTTGTTGAATAATTTTTTTATTTAATATATTTTTTATTTATCATTTTTAATAAATCAGAAAATGATATTTTTTTTCTTTCTATTATACCCTTAATTTATTAACATTGAGTTGATATCTTTGAAAAACATAGTAGTTAAATATGGTTAAGAGTAAAGACTATAAATTAATAGGGATAAAAGGATACACTCACTATATCAACTATTATTTTTTAATAGCGATCAAGTCAAAATTTGAAAAGTAAATTAAACAGAGGGATTAATAATAAAAGTTGATAAGAAAATTTTAATTTAAAAAGAAATGGGTAAAAATATCAAAAAGATATCTATTTATAACTAGATATAGGTCCTCATGCCAGCACGGGGCCCAATATATGTTAATTTTTTTGTCTCAATTTATGTGATATCATGGAACTTGGGAAGTTATCGAAATTTTATATGATTTTAAAAATATTTTAAGTTGTTAATTATGGTAATTTATACTTTTTACATAATTTTAAAAAGGAAAAGTCTTTTTGGCCAGAAAATTTGGCCAGAATGATATTTTATCTATGTTATTTTATCTTTTTAATCATTTTTACCCTTTTAACTTTAATACCTTTTAACTAAAACAATGAAAAAAAAAATCAGTTTATTTTAAAATAAAAAAATATTATAGTTTTTTTTAATTTTCTAGCCAAATTTTCTAGTCATTTAGCACTTCCCTTTTAAAAATAATATATGTTACTCTCTTTGTTTCAGTTTAGGTGGCATATATAGGATTTCAAAAATTAATCATTTTTTTGTCTTTTAAATATATTAAATTGTTAATTATTGTAATTTATAGTACCTTTTTAACATAATTTTCAAGTAATACATGTCACTTCCTAGGTCTAAAATTATGTGGCATTGATAGATTTTTTGGAGTCAAGTGATTTTTTTATATGTATTTATTTTTTTAAATTGTTAATTATTTTGATTTATAGTACTTTTTATATCATTTTAAATATTATATGTTTATCATTTAACCCATTTTATATGGTACAAATAGAATGCCAAAAGTTCATCGAATTTTTTTATATAACTTTTAAATATTCAAGTCAATTTCAAATAATATATGTTTATCATCTAACCCATTTTATGCGGTACCAATAGAATATCAAGAGTCAATCGAGTTTTCTTTATATAACTTTCAAATATTTATATTGTTAATTATTGTGGTTTATAGTATTAATTATATAATTTTTAAATTTATAACCAACAAAAAGAATAAAAGAAATAAATTTAATACAAAAAAAAAAAACTAAATAGTAATGAAAAATATTATTATTACAACTCTACCACTAAGTATACAAATGGTTAAATGAAAAAAGGGATGAGGGAGCCGGCATAGAAAAGTGAGCCCATGAGTTGGGCCTACACAGTTCAACAAAAGAGTAATTTTTTGGCCTAATCCATCTGTGGCCCCTTAAAGTTGGCATGAAGTTTCAGTTAGACACTTTATTTAGGGAATCGTTGTGTCATTTTGACACTTTTTGCTTACATGGCTTAATAAGTGTAATACACTTGTTGACTGCGCGTGAAAACCTATTTTTTTAATTACTTACATGGCTTAATGTTAGGGTTTTGTCATGATTTTCTTACCTTATTTGAAGTTTCTTTTTTCTAAAAGAAAAGACAAAACATTACCATAAATGTTTTACTTTTCCTGAAAAGAAAAAATATAATATTCTTCCATATTTGAGTTATTGTTTCCATGGAAGAAAAGTTTGGAACTCTATAAATTGAATACCCCTCTTCTCATATCAAAAACACAAGAGCATCCACAATGTAGTTTATGGGGAGATTTTTTCTTAAACATATTTATGTTTTTTTATTAATATTATATTAGTTTTATAATATGTAGGTCACTTGACCAAACACTATTAATAATATATATTTTTTTTTAAAAAAAATTATTAGGATTTTGTCCTGATTTTCTTACCTTATTTGAAATTTATTTTTTCCTAAAAGAAAAGACAAAACATTACCATAAATGTTTTACTTTTCCTGAAAGGAAAATATAATATTCTTCCATATTTGAGTTATTCTTTCCTTGAAAGAAAAGTTTGGAACTCTATAAATTGAAGACCCCTCTTCTCATATCAAAAACACAAGAGCATCCACAATTTAGTTTATGGGGAGATTTTCTCTTAAACATATTTATGTTTTTTTTAATATTATATTAGTTTTATAATATGTAGGTCACTTGACCAAACACTATTAATAATATGTTTTTAGTATGTGTTTTAAAAAAAAAAAAAAAAAAAATTGTTAGGGTTTTGTCCTGTGCTTCTTATCTTATTTGAAGTTTATTTTTTCCTAAAAGAAAAGACTAAACATTACCATAAATATTTTACTTTTCCTGAAAGGAAAATATAATATTTTTCCATATTTGAGTTATTCTTTCCTTGGAAGAAAAGTTTGAAACTCTATAAATTGAAGACCCTCTTCTCATATCAAAAACACAAGAGCATCCACAATGTAGTTTATGGGGAGATTTTCTCTTAAATATATTTATGTTTTTTTTTTAATATTATATTAGTTTATAATATGTAAGTCACTTGACCAAACACTATTAATAATATGTTTTTATTTGTCTTCTAATTTATCAATCATATAATTTGCAAATTATAAGCTTCCGCATAACGGCCTAATCACCTTCACAACCCAACAAGAGATCTCCTAACTTTTCATCTAAGGAAAAAATAACTCAAATATGGAAGAATATTATATTTTCCTTTCAGGAGAAGTAAAACATTTATGGTAATGCTTTGTCTTTTCTTTTAGGAAAAATTAAACTTCAAATAATGTAAGAAAATCAGGACAAAACCCTAACACTTCTTTCCCATTTTCAGCCACCATTTTTGAAACTTAAACATCCAAAGATGGAGAACAAAAATATATACCATAAATTGATGAATAATGATGAAAATTGTTTTAGAAATTTAGAAATAGACCCATTTCAAAATTTACTTAGTAAATTAATTCATGAGATTCTTTCCCGAAATAATTTAATATTTACATAGGAGTTAAATTTATTTTTTTTGTGAATTTGGTGATTAAGGTAAAAACAGAAAGAAAGTGACATTTGAGTGGGCGTGTATCCTAGATAATTTTGCAAGTATTTGGAGAAGAAACATTTCTGCAAATGGATAGGTACGCGTGAGGGGGGGGGGTGGTATTTCTGCAAATGGACTAGTGTTTAGAGGAGAAGACTGTGGGGGTGGGGGTCCTGGGGGAATTTATTGGCTTAATTTTAAAAAAAAAATATTTGGGCAAAAATCCATATGCCATTGATTGATTGATTGTTTTTTATTTTTACTCAAAATTTATTGTTTAAGAATTGTTTTTGACACAAATGGCAAATGTCATCGCTTAATTAGTCACTTTACACGTCAATCGCGAGTGTAACACACACACCTCATATATTTTTGTTAATTGAAAAAAAAAAGTGTCAAAATGACACTACGGTATCCTACATGAGGTGTCTAAGATGAACATCGTCCAGTTAAGGTGTCTAATTGAAACTTCGTGCCAACTTTAAGGAGCCACCGATGGGTTAGACCTAATTTTTTATAGGACATATGAGTCATTATAATTGGTTTTTTGGACTAATAAAGAAAAGGTACACCATTAAAGCAAGTTACAAAGGCGTACGGCATCTCCAACCCTACATTCTATTTTAGTCTCAAAATATAGAGTTTTAATTTTTCACACAACCAACTCCAGCATAATTCTCTACTTTACTTTCTAAAAAAGAATCTTTTTTTATTTCTCTCTCCTCAATATTATATTATTATTTCTATTTCATTTTTATTTTCTTATTTCGTAATATAAATCTTTTCTTTCTTTAATAATCATCCTATATAATTTTCATGCAATATAAAATTTAATTTTTGAAATTTTATTCTAAATTTCTAAAGAACAACTACAAATAATTGAAAAAAGAAATCGACAAGCACAATTACAATTACAACCAACAACTTCTCGAAAGCATACACTACATACTTCCTTTTTCGAATATTATTAAAACTAGAAACGAACTACCAGATTACTAAATTATTGTTGTGATTTTTAAAATTATTATGTTATGTATTGTATTTTTATCTTGTATTTAAATTATTATATTATATATTGTATTTTTAAATTAAAATTTGTATCTTGTCATTTAAATTTTGTGCATTCTTAATAGTGAAAATTAAAAAATAACATCAAATTGTATCACGTGATGATTTTTTTATTTTTAAATATTATTAATTTGAGATGAAAGTAGTATATATTAAATATCATATTTTTTAAAATGTATATTACATTTTAAAAGAATTAAAAATATTAAAGATTTAATTAATAGTCTTATATGAAAAATAATATGTTAATTACAAAATAATAGAAATAATAATATGATATTCAAAAAGTGAAATAGAGACTATGAATAGTAATTTTCCAAATTTGGAGAGCTACTATTCATCTATTCATAATTGGAGAGTAGAGGATAAAATATAGAGGACTTGGAGAGGACATTCTCTATTTTACTCTCCAAATATAGAGAATGAAGAGTAAAATAGAGTAGGCTTGGAGATGGTCTTAAGGAAGGAAAAAGTGGAAATTCCAAAAATACCCTTGTCATACAAGCAGACATGTTGACGAAGACATGCCTGCTTGTAGACTCTTCTACTATGTAGTAATAATAAAGTAATAATGTGAACAACTAGAATATTATAATTGGGCATTGTGGCCAAAGGATTTTTTAAAGTATTTTGTCCATTTAACAATAGTTATCCACTATTGATTTAATATATTTTAAAAAATAATAAATAATAAGAATAATATTATTATATTATCTTTTAAATATATTAAATCTAATACCTTAAGAAATATATTAAATACTTAAATAATATTTAATAACAAAAATAAAATACATATAAAAAATAAATTATCTTTTAATTCGCCAAATTGAATAAATATTATTAAACAACTAGTAAACAATTAAAGACACGAGAAGGGAGTAAATATTCTTCTTAAAGATGCGTGCCTAAACGCAAAAAAAAAAAAAAAAAAACTCATCAATTCTTTAAAAATCGAGAGAGTAATAATTAGGGCTTGGAAGATGGGAATTTATGGCCAGTCATCAAAATGGACAAAAAGGGGACCAAAATGGACTCCTCTTTTTCATGTTGCTTCCTATAAATGATGAATTTAATGCAGGGACCATAAGCAGCTCATCTACAATCTGTCTCATTTTAGATAAAAAATACTCCCTCCGTCTCATTTTATATGTCACTTTTTTTACTTTGCACTCGCATTAAAAGATGATGTAACTTTATCCTTCTACTCTCATTTAATTTTTTTGGAACTCAAGTTTTCAATCAATGGATATGAATTAATTTATTTTGATTAATTAATTTAACCAATGAACATGAATCATTTACTTAGTTTTTCTAAGTTGGTCAAATGTATATTTTCAAGGCTAATAACTCACAAGGGTAAAAAAGGAACAATATGGTAGTTTATGTATTGCTTTTATGAAATGACAAATATTATGAACCAACTATTTATAGAAAGGGATGGCATATAAAATGAGACGGAGGGAGTATTTCTATTTTACATATTCTTTCCGTCTAATAATACTTGTCCACTATATAAAAAATAAATATCCAACAATACTTATCAACTTTATGAAATCTATGGATTATTTTTTACACTTAGTTCCTAATTTACTCTTATCATTGATTATAGTCATTTCCCTATTACATTTCTCAAGACACTGCATTTATTATATTCAAAGGGTGATATAGTAAAATAACCCTTCTATGTATAGTTTCTTAAATGGTGTGCCAAATCAATAGTGGACATCTATTGTTGGATAAAGAGATTAGTAATTAAAAAATTATTAATATATGATATAAAAGTTAAAAACATATTTAAATTATATTTTTTATTTAAGTTTCATATATAAATTATTGAGAGTGTGAATAACACATTAAATTATCAGTCATTAGTTTTAAAAACATACCTCAAATAATATGTAATGATGCGTATAAGTACACATTCTCTCTCTCTCTCTCTCTCTCTTTTTAAATATGTCATTATAGATTGCCATGTGGAAACGAATTCCACCATGGCAAAAAAATTAAGATTTAACCTTCAATGTGTAAAGTACCCATCGATATCTTCCTCAGCTGAGTCGTGAATATTTTTGAGTAAAATTAGGATTTTCACTATTAGTCCACAAATCCATCATAGTTCGAAGGTTAGTACTGATTTGTCTAGAAATATTAGGATAGTTATTTTTGTCTTAACATATTAACAATTTTGTATAATTTTTAGGATTTGATTCATTATTCTGAAAAGAGGTGAAAGGAGAAGAAATTGACTACACAAGGTACTCTTTCTTTACTCGTGAACTTAATATGCTTATTGATGGCAATTTTTAGCTACTATATAGTTAGCTTATTAAACTTTGCAAATTTCAATTGTTCTAAGATAATGGACACTAAGTACATAAATTTTAGGTTTCACATCGATGATATACTTGTGATTAAGGTAGGACCTATTTATATTGGGGGAAACAGAGAGTATTCCTTCAATGTTGATATAGACTATTTGTCTATTTCAAAAGTGAATAACTTGTCATGACCGAGCCTACACCCTGGACGTGGCCGGCACTCGAGAATTGTTTTGGTCCCCAAGCGAACCCTCATCCTAGCTGGTTAAAAGCGAAATACTAACTCAAGCATACATAAGCTTAAAACTGAATTAAATTCATCGAACTCCAATAGTGAACTTTAAGAAAGTCTGAACAATACTCAAAAGAAAGTAAATATAGAAAATTATTCAACTCTATCTATCTATGAAGCCTCTACTATTATAGAAAGATATCAGAACAAGACCCACGGCATCTCAAAACTACTAACTGTAAGGTAAAGGTAAAGTCCTATGGAATATGAGAAGGCTCACCAAAGCTGAATAGAATATCACATGACCTCAACAAAACGTCTGTTGATGATCCTGAATACCTGTATCTGCATCATGAAATAATGCAGGCCAAATGGCTCAGTACATGGAATGTACGAGCATCTAAGAGGAATTCTAAAGAATAAACATACTCTTGAACTTGATAAAAAGGAAACATACTTACCTCTTCTCAACTCACTCAACTAAACTCAACTCAAGAATAAGATACTCAACTCAAAGATATGATACTCAACTCAAAGGTACTCAACTCATGATACTCAAGGATAAAGCAACAATAAAAGATGAAATATATGGAAAACTTTTAAAACAGTAGATAATAACTCAATCGTATTGAAGAATACAATAATAACTCAATTTGTATATAAAAAATACAATATAACTCTGTGGGAGATTCTCTAACCGATAACCATTACTATGAGCTATATAGTGATACAACGTCTCACCCACGCTGCCAAAACTGTCCTATACTTTGCCGGGGTATAGAACCTACTACTAAGTGGATCCACTAAGCTATGCTTAAAAGCAATAAGGAATCATCTAAAAAGTATGACCCTTTACCCATGTTGGCATACATGGTTTGTGGGGGCTGTGAGTTATCTGAACTCTTCCCCA
The DNA here is from genome assembly GCA_035578085.1 of Solanum pinnatisectum. Classification (NCBI taxonomy): domain Eukaryota; kingdom Viridiplantae; phylum Streptophyta; class Magnoliopsida; order Solanales; family Solanaceae; genus Solanum; species Solanum pinnatisectum. The sequence continues at coordinate 24,536,188 of CM069081.1, read as the reverse complement.
TATCGATGCTCAATTCTACTCCCAATAATATATACTCATGCTCATATGTTTAAAAAAAACATAACTCTTCATCTGGTTTGAGATAATTGCTCAAACTACCCTCTTAAAAGAGGTAATTACTCTTGAAATAACTTTCAAACTCATAACTCATTTAGAAATCTCATTTTCTCTTTTATCAATGTAAAAATTGAAGCCTCTAGGAATACATAGTCCCCTTATACTCATACTTGAAAACTCTTTCTCAAAAACATTTCAAAAATCATATTAAAATATGATCATTGATGACTCGGGAAGTCATACTGCATAAACATTGATGGTATATCCAGTTACCATAGTGCTTAAACATTGATGACATACTAGATACCATACTGCTTAAACATTGATGTCATACTCAATTGTCATACTAATCATGCTTTATAAATTCTTTTCTCAAAACTCATCTTTATTTTCTCAAAAAGTCAGTTTAAAACTCAAGTGTTGGCTTTAAAAAGCTTTTCAAAATTTATAACTCAAAATAGGGTTCATGCTGAAATATAAACATGAACAAATCAACTCAAGGATCTCAATAACAATATATAAACTCAATAATTAGGAATAGAATTTTAAAAAGAAACATGAACTCAAGAACTCAAATCAACTTATCTCAAGAATACTCAAATCTAGGGGTAACATTCTAGATTTCTCTTTTACTAATTTGAAAGAAGATGTAGGGCGTGAGAACGAACTAGTCCAACACTATGATAGCCTTACATACCTGGAAGAACAAGGTTCTTGAAGAATCTTGAAGAAGAACTTGATTAGATGCCTTGAAACCCTAGCTTGAAGGTAAACGATCAAGAAAACCTTTCTTGAGATTCTTGAATTAGTTTCTTCAAATCTCTATGACCAAGAATTATGATTTTCATTAGTGATTCATAATTGTATGGAGGAATTCGAGTTGAAAAGAATGGAATTCTTGGAGAAAGACTTACCTTGAAGAAGAATCTTGAAAAAGATTGAAAGAATCTTGAATGGAGTGTTCTACTTTGATTTTTCCTTAGGGTTTTGCCCTAGGGTTTGAGAGAGAAGAGAATGATGGATTAAAAGATTAAAATCTGATTGTTTTGAGCCTTTTATTAGTCAAGAAATTCATTTAGGATTTTCTTGGAGGTAAAAAGACAAAAACGACGCTTTTTAATGTTTTCCCGTCGGCTAATTCGTAACAACATTGATAGTCATAACTTTTTACTCAAAAATTAGATTGATGCAAAATTAGTGGAGTTGAAAAGTAGATTCAAATACCTTTAATTTAATAGGTTATGGGCCACGTAACTCATTATATTCTAAGAGATATATGGTCCTTTGAAGTTGACCCAAGTAGAATCTTACATCAAACTTAATCGATAAGGAAACTTCAAGAACGCTTATCAATAACTCATTAAGAAATTAAATTGCTCAATATTTATGGATATATTCACAAAAGAAACTCATTATTGAAATGTGGGTGAACAAACCCAACACTATGGAAGCTTACATACCTCAAAGAACTAGGTTCTTGGCGAAATCTTGAATTTCTTGAACGAACGCTTGAAACTTTGAACTTTTTCTCCTCTTGAATCTTCTCTCTAAACCCTAAACACTTTGGGGATGAATGAAAGTGATTCTAATCAATTTAGACTCCTAAAACCTTATTTAAAAATGTTTAAATCCGATTGGGTAAGGAAAATACCAAAATACCCCCTCATATTTTTAGGTAACTTTTCTTATTTAGACATCCCAACTTCAAACGGTCATATATCCCTTATATGAGCTCAAAAATTAGCAAACTTGGTGGCCTTCGAAAGAGGATTCCAAGACCTTTCATTTGATATCTTATGGGTCTCCTAACTCATCCTGTGCCAAAAGTTATGGCCATTTGAAGTTGACCCAAAACTTAAAAGAACTAAGGAATGACTTGAATGAATTCTCTTTAATTATTTTTGGAACTCAAGGTGCTATATCTAGTGACCTTAACACTTAAGAAAAAATTAAATTCCTTGGTGAATACTTACTCACTACGAAGGATGGTTCAAGTCTTAGCTCAAAAAATTTCCGGGGTGTTACATAACTACTATAGGAATTTTGGGGATACCAATGTAGAAAAAACATATATATATAGGTGCTGCTCAAGGTAGTAATTTCGTAGAATTGATTAAAGATGGAGATTTGTTGGTGTTAGCCAATTTGTTGATTAAGGGGGTACTTTGAACATTTATATGTGTCATAAAGGAAAGGTTTTTATCAAAATAGTACATGATTTTTTCTAGACCACATACCCCGCACCAAGGGCAATTTTATATAATTTCGAAGGACGTGCCCCACACTGAGGGCGGATGCATGGACATATATGTCCCCTATGAGTCCTGTGCTGCTTGTACAGCAGGTGTGTATTGATATGAAAAATATGCATCATTTTATATGACATTTGCATTACGTTACATTGCACCTGATTCTGATTTATGTGAAGGTTCGGATGGTGAGTTAGGGTACAATGTGTTGGACATCACTTTAGTATAGGTCAGCTAAATATGCTTGTTGAGTACCATTATTTTATTGGTACTCACTCCATTGCTTTATACACTCTTGTAGGTTACGAGCCCAAATTATCTTGATCAGCCTCCTGTATCTTAGTTCAAGGCTTGCTTTTGAAGTTTAGGAGGTATCTGCTAGTCATGCCGATAGATGTGACTTACCCTTTTATTATTTTCTTAATCTATTCTAGATATGGAGACATTCAGACTCATGTTTTTTTTGAATATGTTGTATTACTTAGTAAGTTGTACATGTGAAACCAGATTTTGAAGAAAGTTTTGATTATACTACGATTTCATAATAGTTATGTTATGTTAGTTCTTATTTCCTTTCTTACTTTCGCATTTACCCTTGTCGAGGATTGTTCAGGCTGACCTTCTTGATGTCTGTGCCATCACACCTGATTTTGGATCGAGACTCCAAGACACTCTTAATGGAGTGAAAGTCACTATGAAGGCTCCACTAATTACTCATACCTTTTTTTTTTTTTTTTTGCATATGATGCATAATACTTTTTTAAAGTTGTGCAATTAGAAGCTAATATAATTAAACAATATCTACTCCTCTATCAAAATGCATATGGGTTAAGTTTCATAAATCTGAAATATATTTCACCTCTTTTTTTCCGCATATGACACCTTATATTTTCTTAAAGTGGTGGAATCAGAGACTAATATTATTAAACACTATCTACTGCTCTATCAAAATGTATCTGGCCAGCAGGTTAACTTTCATAAATATGAAATATATTTCAGTAGAAATATCATAGAAGAGGTGAAGGATGTTATTGCATTGATTCTTCATGTAAGAGAAGTTAATAAATCAAGACAACACCTTGATTTGCCAATTAATGTATGAAGGGAACCTTTAGTTTTATCCTAGATAAGGTGCGTGCAAAACTTCAGAATTGGAAATGCTCAATCCCGTCCTAAGCAAAGAAAGAGATATTACTAAAATAGTGATCCATGTTATTCCAAATAACCTCATGTCCCTTTTTGTCTTGCTGATCGACATATGCCTTATCATTGAGTGTGTCATGATTGATTTTTGGTGGAGAAATGGAGGCAATGACGGATCATAAATCAAGGGATATCAGTAATATCAAAAACAAAGTCAAAGTGGTAACCAAGGCACGCAACAAGAAAACATGACTAATGAAGAGATGTTCAAGCAGCTGATGGCTAAGATAGGAAAAAATAATGTAAAGGCAGATAAGTTTGGAGCAGAGTTGAGAAACACTTAAATGTCAAATTAAAATTTGGAAAGGTAGGTTGCACAATTTTTTAATGCTACCATTGTACGTATATAAGGGGGTCTTTCAGGTGACACGGATCGTAACGTCAAACAAGTGAATATTGTGGGCACGAGAATTGGGTTATAATTAAAAGAATAGCTTCAAAGATGAGAAATACTGAAGTAGTAAGTAGAGAAAAGAAACAAGAAGAGGTTGGTCAAAATTCGAATGTCGAGAGGCTTCCCCTGTAAGTAAAATCACCTCCTCCTTTTCCACAAAAGTTAAAGAAGTGCAACAAAGATGAGTTCTTCGGTAAGCTTCTCTCTCCTTAAACAAGTTCACATTATTCTACCTTTGGTTGATATTTTACAGGGAATTCCTAAATACGCCAAGTATCTGAAGGATATAGTGGCAAACAAAAGAAGGTTGACTAGGTATGAAACAATGACACTTACTAAAGAGTGCAGTTCTAGAATTCATAATAGACTACCCAAAAATTTGAAAGATCCGAATAGCTTCACGATACAAATTACAATTGGGAAAAATGTCTATGCTTGTGTATTATGCATTTGGGTGCAAGTATAAATCTCATGCCAACATCCTTATATAAAAACATGCGTTGTGTAGTCTAAAACCAACCACCATCATCTTACAGCTTACAGATAGATTTGTTGGTAGGTCAGAAGGGGTAATGGAAGATGTATTGGTATATGCAGGGTCCTTGATTTTCGGTGGACTTTGTGGTCCTAAATTTTGAGCCTGATACTAAAGTGCCATTTATCTTAAAAGACCTTTCTTATTCACAGGGCAAGCATTTATTGATGTAGCATCAGGGCAGTTAACCCTGAGAGCCTACGACAAGGTAAAAGTCTTTGATGTCTATCACGTTTTGAAATTGACGGTTGTTTATGAGGAGTTGTCTACTATAATTATTGTAGACCTAGCCATAGAATAACTTTATATTGCTTCCAGAGATCTATTGAAAAGAGTACTGATAGGCCATGACATGTTTGGGGATGCTAAAACTCAAGAGCTAGCCACTTATCTTGATGTGGAACTTGTGGGAATCCAGAGAGTCAAAGCGGAACCGTTAGATCAAGTTTTGGGACATCCACCCAAACCATCAATTATAGAAGCACCCAAGTTAGAGCTTAAATCTCTTCCAACTCACCTAAGGTATGCATATCTGGGTGAAAATGAAACTTTACCAGTGATACTTTCTGCAGAGTTGTTAGAAGAACAAGTTGATGTAGCATTGAAGATTTTGAAGGGAAGGAAGAAAGATATTAGGTGGAAGATGTGTGATATTCATGGGATTAGTATGGCTTTGTGTATGCCCAAAATTTTATATAGAGGAAGACCACAAGTTGCGCGCACAACATCAACATCAACATCAGATAAATCCTTTGATAGAAGAGGTGGTGAGAAAAGAAGTGATCAAGTTGTTAGATGCCAGAATCGTATACACTATGTCTGAAAGTAAATGGGTAAGTCCTGTATAATGTGTTCCAAAGAAAAGAGGTATGACAATGGTAAAGAATGAAAATAATGAGTTGATTCCCATGAGGACTGTTATTGGGTAGAGAATTTGCATGGATTATCGAAAGTTGAATGATGCCACAAGGAAGGACCACTATCCTGTCCCTTTCATTGATAAAATGATTGACTGTTTAGAAGGACAGGAGTACTATTCCTTTTTAGATGTATATTGCGCCGACTTGTTTCCAGAGATGTATATTGGCTATTTTCACGGCATGGTGGAGGACTTTGTAGAGGTATTTATGGTTGGTTTCTCCATCTTTGTGAAGTCTTTGAGGTATGTCTTCAAAACCTTGAAAAAGTACTTGCTCATTCTGAGTCACAAACTTGGTACTTAATTGAGAAAAATGTCAATTCTTAGTTCATGAAGGCATAATTCTGAGTCACAAGGTATTGAAGCATGGATTAGAAGTGGATAAAGCCAAAGTTGAGGTAATAGAGAAATTTATACCTCCGATTTATATCAAAGGAGTAATAAGCTTTCTAGGACATACAGGTTTTTACTAGAGACTCATCAAGGATATTTTTCAAGACTGCCAAACCTATGTGCAATGTCTTAGAGAAATAGGTGAAATTTGAGTTCGATGTAAATTGTGTGAAAGCATTTAAGGTACCGAAGAAGAACTTAATAAAAGTTCTAATTTTGATTGCTTGTAACTGGGAGTTACCATTTGAACTCATGTGTGATGAAAGCGATGTAGCAGTGGGTGCAATATTGGGACAAAGAAGATATAGGGTGTTCTATTTGATTTATTATGCTAGCAAGACCCTTGATTTTGCCCAAGCTAATTACACAGTGACTAAGAAGAAAATGCTTGCTATAGTGTTCTCCTTCGACAAGTTCAGATCATATTGGTAGGTACCAAAGTGATTGTCCTTACTGTTCATGCAACTATTAGGTACCTATTCAACAAGAAGGATTCTAAGCCAAGGCTCATTCGGTGAATATTGATTTTACAAGAGTTTCAACTTGAAATCAAAGACTGAAAAGGCACAGAGAATAAAATAGTTGATCATCTTTCGAGGTTAGAAGATATATCTCATGTGCAAGAAGGAGAACAAATCCATGAAGAATTTTCGAATGAGTAGTTGATGGACTTAGATATCTTCCACGTGCCATGGTACACTGTCATATTAAATCTATTGGTGAATGGAGTGTTCCTACTGGGCGTAACAACTCAACAAAGAAAGAAGCTCTATCTTGATGCCAAATCTTACATCCGGGATGAAACATACTTGTTTAAACAAGGGGTGGATTAAGTTGTACGAAGATGTATTGTCATGACCCATGCCATCGTGAGTGGCACCCACACTAACCCTCTAGTGGGAGAACTATTACTACAACCCAAGCTAAACAACTCAACCAACAAAACTAAGGCATTTAAAGATATGGAAGCAGGTTTGAATGTCTAAGAAGTTCCCATAAACTCCAACAAAAGTCTAACAAACAAATGCGAAAATAATGCCTAGAACCTGAAAGTCCATGTACAAAAACTCTAACAAGGATCATAAGTTGAAAGGAAATGGGTACAACCCAATTAAACATAAGAAAACCTAAGTACTAGTCTAAGTCCGAAGATGTGGACGTAAACAAAAAGAGAACTCTGAATTCAAGTCAATCACTGGTCTTCTAAACAAGAAAGAAAGATGCGTGACACAACCACAATGTGCCACATCACATGGCTATCCCAATAGGTGAAACATATATAAGTCATTACAACAATAATAAACATGCATACACCGAACATATACAATATCAATTATCACTTACGAACAACGTACAATTTCACAATTCTTAAGATATACAGTCATGTCAAGTCAATGGTCCTCTCATGGAACCCATACCCAAATTGTTAGTGTACCGGTATGTGGCACCTGATCCAAGTTAGTGTGCCGGACGTGACATTCGATCCCATTTATGTGCCGGAACGTGGCACACGATCCAAGTTAGTGTGTTGGAATGTAACACCTGATCCATTAAACAGGCCACAATTACAATCACAATGTACATTCTCATAATCATACAATCAAGAGTTGATTTATGTCATACAATTCTTCATTCATACTCATTTACGATTAATGTGATCAATAATGCAACATTCACATACATACACGCATTAAAACAAAGTAATTACTAATATATATCACACGAACATGAAATCACAACCATCACCTACCTCGAACAAAGCTTGAATACCCTAAGAAACTTGATTCTTCCCTTTACGAATTCTTTCCGCTTGTTCTTGGTCTACAAACAATCAATATAAGATGAGGATCAATAAACAAGACCTAATGACCCGGACTATAATCAGTTATATCCACCCTAGGTCGAACCCTTGATCCCCCTACCCAGATTAGGACTTTTTCCACCATAATTCCCTGTTCAAAACCCTCCCTTTTCGATAATTACCCAAGAAACTAAGTTCTACGGATCGAAAAATGGATTCGAGGAGTAAAAACCTTACCTTTAGCCCCAAGAATGGTGAAAAACTGTCAAGAACACACCTGGGGTCGCCTCCTAGCTCTCAAGAATGAAACTTGCAGAAAATAACAATTTTGGGGTTTATTTCCGACTTAATTCGCGACTGGCCAACTATGGCGGCCCCGCCCTGGCGGAAATAATCCCGCCACATTGGCTTTCACGAAACCAGTGAGTCGATTTAAGCATTTCAAACTCCCATTTCACAACACACCTTCGTCCCATGACACTTAGAAAATACCCGTTTACGCTAAGATCAGTTTTAGGAGTTCTACTTGCCCGAATTCGATTCCGTAAAGTCATACATATTTCTTAACGTCTTAGCTGTATACTAATGAAATCAAATTCCTTATTAAATCACCCAATCATTACCAGATTTCCCTATACTCACATGACTCTGATTTCGTCCAATTCTGGACTAGGCTAGGAAATCCCAAGTTACTACGAAAAAGTTTTCTGACCCAAATTTTCCCCACGTTGGCTGTTCTATAAAGACAAGAACATGTCGTTACAATAGATACAAATTTACCCATCACTTATCCCATAGTGACAAATTAGGAAAAATGGGCTAAAGGTAGAGTAAGGTAGTACCTGTATCGATGAACAACTGGGGATACTTGTCTCGCATGTCCTTCTCAATTTCCTAAGTAGCTTCCTCAATTGGACGATATTTCCATTGAACCTTCATAGACTTAATCTCTTTGTTCCTCAGCTTTTGGACATCACGATCCAGAATTGCAATCGGCTCTTCCTCATACTGAAGGTCTTTGTCTAACACAACTGAGTCCTATTTTATGATGTAATCCCCATATCCATGCTATCTCTTCAACATAGACATATGAAATACCACATGAACTCCATATAAGTTAGGAGGTAAGGCCAATCTATAATCCGCTGGCCCTACACAATCAAGAATCTCAAATGAACCAATGTATCAAGGACTAAGTTTGCCCTTCTCGCCGAATCTCATCACCCCTTTCATAGGTGATACCTTAAGAAGAACCTTCTCACTTAGCCTGAAATGCCATGTCCCTCACCTTATGGTTTGCATACTTTATTCTGTCTACTCTAGGCTGCTAACAACTTCTCTGGGATGCTTCTTACCTTTTCTTGAGCATCCTTCAGTAGATCAACCCCCAAAGGTTTCACATCCCCAACCTCAAACCATCCTATGGGTGATCTATATACCCTCTGATAGAGTGCCTCAAATGGTGCCATATCTATGCTGGAGTGATAAATATTAGTATAGGAGAACTCACACAACTGTAGGAACTTATCCCAATGCCCTCCAAAATCAATCACACATGCCCTCAACATGTCTTCTAACACTTGAATAGTCCTCTCTGACTGTCTGTCTGTCTGTGGATGGAAAGTTGTACTAAAAGTGAGTTGTGTGCCCAATTCATCATGTAATTTCCTCAAAAACTTGGATATGAATTGTGTACCAGGGTCTGAGATGATAGAAATGGGCACCCCGTGCAACCTTACTATCTTTTTTACATAAACTTTATCCAACTGTTGAGCATTATAAGCTATTATGATAGGAATAAAATGGGCTAACTTAGTAAATCTGTCAACCACTACCCAAATAGAATCAAACTGTAACACCCCGTATTCGAAAATAGATCAACCAACAAATTTCCAGAAGTTGCAGGTACCACCCACGGACCGTAGGGTGACCCACGGTCCGTCCTGGTGGTTCGTGGTTCACCACCTATATCCCTTCCTAGAAAAGGCCTAGAATATTCCTCTAAGTCCAGACCTACGCCAGGACCTATTGACCGTAAGTCAGACTATGGTCCGTGGTCCAGGGCAGTAGGTCAAACCCTCAGACAAAAATTTCTAAGGCATGACCCACGTCCAGACCCACAGACCATAGGTCAGGCCACGAACCGTGGTCCTGGTCCGTGGATTAAGCCCCAAAATCTAGTCCCAGAACCCCATCGAGGGTTGACTAGCATGGATCATCGGTCAGTCCACGGACCGTCGATCAGTCCACGGACCGTCGGCCAGTTCCATTGGTGGCCCCGACAGCTTTTAAGTCAGGGGTCATTTAGTCTTTTCCCTATGTGTTGGACCCCTAAACTACATCATTTAAACCCTAAACTACATGGTTTTGGTCATTTTTAGCCTAGTAAACTAGTTAGAACTTACCCTAATCAATTATTCCCAAAAATCAAGCGAAACTTAGAGCAAATTAGATAGAGTAGTCGACCAAGCCCAAGTTTAAGAATGCAACATGATTTCATCAGTTCAGCCCCAAAATCGAAAGATTTCTCCGTGGAATTTGTCACCAGGTATGTGGGATTTGACTAGTGGGTTCCTTTCACCCATTAGGTTCCTAGAATTCAGTCAGATTCTTGATTCCCTTCATATTCTCTAAACCTAGGGTTTCTAGAATATCAATAGATTATTATTAATTAGTTATTTTAATGTTCCTAATCAAATTATCATGTAGTAGTATCATTTTTCCCAGATTCATGCATAAACTCAGAACCCTAGTTATGTAGTTCTTTTAGTTCATGAATTAAATAAGCTAGGACAAATAAAAAAATAAACATGCCTCAGTTTTCAAATGTTTCATTATCAAATATACATGTTGCATTGCAGATTTTTCATGTCAGATTATTGAGCTATCCAGTTTACTTCAATATGTTATAAATTTCACGTATTCAGTTGGGAGTAGGCTTATACCGAGTTGGACTAGGGTAAGTTACCCTTAAGTCCCAGAACTACGTGCCTCCATAGGTTATAAGTCCTCTATGTGGGCATTAGACTAGTGATCACGCCAGTCATGCCTCTATACCTCTAACAGGGTATATTGGGTCCTCTCGATGGGGGCATATACATCGAACTCCACATTTAGCTCATGTGGTTTTATGTCGGTTATTAGCAGCTCCCACAGTCATATTCTAGAGTATTGACCAGGTTATTAGTTACAGTTCAATATTCAGTTTCAGCATGTTCAGTATTTTCAGTATAGTATCATGCTTATCTCATGTCATTGCTCAGTTATATGCTTTGTTTAGTTATGTATTTCATTCAGCTTTATTCTATCCTGCATGCTCAGTACCCTTCAAGTACTGATGCATACTCTGCGCTACATCTTCTCGTGATGTAGGTTCAGGTCCTCAGCTTTCATATTACGCATAGATCGGTTCCCGATCTCCATCAAAGAAAGATTAGTGGTGAGTCTTCATTCTTCGAGGATGATTGACATGATTTTCTTTCTACTTTTAGTCTTTAGTTTCAATTTTTCTAGATTTAGCTGGGGCATGTCATAGCATTTCTAGTCAGTTAGAGGCATTATTTCAGATATAATTAGATTTAGTTTTAGCTTTAGAGTTTGATATTTCAGTAGTCATTAAACTCACAGTTCTTTTATTCAGATATTAATAGGTATTCCTCATCATTTTAGTTTACATGATGTTTTAAGCTTCCGCATAGTATTTCTATGTCAGTAAATCTTTAAATATGCTTATGATATGCATTAGGGTTATCTTGGGGTCACTTGTGATCTTAGGTCCCGTGTCTACGTCTTGGGGGTAGCTTCGGGGCATGACAAACTTGGTATCAGAGCACTAGGTTTAAGAGTCCTAGGATGTCTGAAAAACCGCACTAAGTAAAGTCCTTTTCATGGGTGTGAAGTGCACCACATCTAATGAGAAGGAGGATACAAAGTGTTTTAGGAAAAACTTCATTTTCTTGTTAGTCTTATCGTGCGTAAGGTATGATCTAATTCCTTATTTCTAACTCGGCGTTATGCATTTTAAGATCATGCCTCCTCGTAAAGCTGACAGAAGGAATGTGAATGCCCATAACCCTAACACAACTCCTCCAGTCCTAGATCAGAAAGTTTCAAATGCAGAGTTTTGGAACGCCATTAAGCTTTTGGCTCAGAGTGTGAACAACCTGAACAACCAGTAAGCTCCAGTTCCTACAAATGCTAGTGGTGGATCAGTGGCAGTTGGGGTTCATAATTTTGTTAGAATGAATCCGCCTGAGTTCTTAGGGTCGCAAATTGGTGAGGATCCCCAAAACACCATAGATAAGGTCAATAAGATCTTTGGAGTGATGCAAGTGACTGGTAATGATAGTGTAGAGTTGGCATCCTATTAGCTTAAGGATGTAGCTCACATCTGGTTTACTCAATGGAAGGAAAACAGGGGTATGGATGCAGCTCGTATCACTTGGGAACGTTTTAGTGAGACTTTCTAGAAAGGTTCTTCCCAAGAGAGTTGAGGGAGGCAAAAGCTCAGGAGTTAATGAATTTGAGGCAAGGTAACATGACAGTCTAAGAATATGGAGTCAAGTTCACCCAACTCTCCAGATATGCTCCTCACATGGTTGCCGATTCTAGGGCTCAGATGAACAAGTTTCTAAATAGGGTATCCGACTTAGTGAAAACAGAGTGTCGTAATGCTGGGTTTCTAGAAAATATGAATATCTCTAGGCTCATGACTCATGCTCAGCAGGTTGAGGGAGATAAGCTTACGGAATATGCTAAGGATAATAAGAAGGCTAGGAAAGGCTACTGTGAGTATTCTCAACAGAAATTAGGTGGTGGAAATTGCTCTCAGTTCCAGCAGAAATCTTCAACTCCAGCACCTTCATCAGCTAGTGTTCCATCCTCTAGGTTTCGACATGATCAGAAAGGTAGGGCATCAGGCGCTTAGTCTTAGGGGAATATTTCAGGCACCAGAACCTACCCAACTTGTCCAAGGTGTGGTAAGAACCATCCGAGCGAGTGTCTTGTAGGAAAGGAAGGATGATTTAGGTGTGGTCAGTCTGGTAACAGGTTGAGAGATTGTCCCTCTTCTAAACAGGGTCAAGGAGGCAACAATGGTAGGGCTTAGTCTATAACCTCAGCAGCACCACCAGGTCGCCCGATGCAGCAGGGTAACTCATCTGGTACAGGTGTCGGACATTGCCAAAATAGGTTGTATTCTCTTCAGGCTCGCTATGATCAAGAAAATTCTCTTGATGTAGTCACTGGTATGTTGGGAGTTTTAAATGTAGATGTTTATGCTTTGTTAGATCCAGGGGCTGCTCTTTTCTTTGTAACTCCCTATATAGTAGTAAACTTCGCTGTCAGTCCAGAAATTCTTTCAGAACCCTGCTCAGTCCCTACTCTAGTTAGTAACCCAGTTATAGCTAGACGGGTATACAAAAATTGCCTTATCATAGTTTCCCAAAAAGTCACCTCAGCAGATCTTATAGAGTTAGAAATGGTAGACTTTGATATCATTCTAGGAATGGATTGGTTACATTCCTGTTATGCCTCAGTCGATTGTAGAACTAGAATAATTCATTTTTAGTTTCGAGATGAACCAATCTTAGAATGGAGGGGTAGTAGCTTAGTCTATGGGTCGATTCATTTCTTACCTTAAGGCTAGAAAGATGATCTCTAAGGGTTATCTCTATGATCTAGTTCAGGTTAAGGATTCAAGCTCCGAAACCCCAACTCTTGAGTCAGTTCCAGTAGTTAATGAGTTCCCAAAAGTGTTTCTAGAAGATCTTTTCGGAGTTCCTCCAGAAAGGGAAATTGACTTTGGAATTGACCTCCTTCCAGATACCCAACCTATTTCTATTCCTCCTTACAGAATGGCTCCAACTGAGCTTAAGGAATTGAAAGAGCAGTTGAAAGACCTTCTAGATAAGGTCTTCATCAGACCCAATATTTCCCCATGGGGTGCACCAGTGTTGTTCGTGAAAAAGAAAGATGGTTCTCTTAGGATGTGCATTGATTATAGACAGTTGAACAAGGTCACAATCAAGAATAAGTATTATATCCCTAGGATTGATGACTTTTTTGACCAACTTCAGGGTGCTAGTCATTTCTCAAAGATACATCTCAGATCCAGTTATCATCAGCTTAGAGTCAGAGATAGTGACATCCCAAAAACAACCTTCAGAACTCAGTATGATCATTATGAATTTGTAGTTATGTCATTTGGACTAACCAATGTTCATGCAGCTTTCATGGATTTGATGAACAAAATGTTCAAGTGGTATTTGGACTTGTTCGTTATCATTTTTATTGATGATATCCTCATTTACTCTAGGAATGAGGAAGAACATGCGAATCATTTGAGGGTTATCCTGCAAACTCTCAAAGATTTCCAATTATTATCTAAGTTTAGCAAATGTGAGTTTTGGTTGCAATCCGTTGCTTTACTTGGGCATGTTGTGTCTAGCGAAGGGATCCGAGTGGATTCTTAGAAAATAGAAGCAGTGAAACAATGGCTCAGACCTACCTCTCCTACAGATATCAGAAGTTTCTTCGGTCTAGTGGGTTCTTACAGAAGGTTCATGGAAGGATTTTCATCTATAGCTTCTCCATGGACTAAGTTGACTTAGAAAAAGGTTAAGTTTCAGTGGTTCGATGATTATGAAAAAAGCTTCACAGAACTGAAAACTAGGTTGACTACAACTTCTGTTTTGACTCTACCAGAGGGTTCAGACGGTTATGTTATATATTGTGATGCATCCAGAGTTGGCCTAGGTTGTGTGTTGATGCAGTTAGGTAAGGTTATAGCTTATGCTTCTAGACAGCTTAAGGTACACGAGAAGAACTATCCAACTCATGAACTTGAGCATGCAACAGTGGTATTTACCCTTAAGATTTGGAGACATTACTTGTATGGTGTTCACGTAGATGTCTTCACAAACCGTAAGAGCCTTCAGTAGGTGTTCACCCACAAAGAGTTGAATCTTTGCTAGAGGAAATGGCTTGAGTTCCTTAAGGACTATGATATGCTTTACCATCCTGGTAAGGCCAATGTAGTAGTAAACTATCTTATCAGACTATCTATGGGGAGTGTAGCACATGTTGAGGAAGAAAGGAACGAACTAGCGAAAGATGTTCACAGGTTTGCTCGCTTGGGAGTTCGCCTTATGAGCATATCAGATGGTGGTGTAATAGTTCAAAATGGGTCAAAATCATCATTGGTAGTGGATGTTAGGAAAAACAAGATAGTGATCCTATATTGCTTCAACTAAAGGGTGTAGTTCATCAGCAGAGAGTTGAGGTCTTCTCCCAAGGGGGAGATGGTGTGCTTCAGTATTAGGGTCATTTATGAGTTCTTAAGGCGGGCGATTTGAGACAACAGATTCTTGTAGAAGCCCATAACTCCAGGTATTCTATTCATCCAAGCGCCACTAAGATGTACCGTGATTTACGGGAAGTCTTTTGGTGGAATGGCATGAAGGGGGATATAACAGATTTTGTGGCTAAGTGCCCCAATTGTCAACAAGTGAAGGTAGAATATCAGAAACTAGGGGGTATGACTCAAGAGATCAACATTCCTACTTGGAAGTGGGAAGTGATCAACATGGACTTCATTACAGGTTTACCTTGTACTTGCAGACAACATGATTCCATTTGGGTGATAGTTGACAAAGTTACTAAGTCTGCGTGCTTTTTGGCCGTTAAGACTATAGATTCGGTGGAGGACTACACCAAGCTTTACATTAATAAGATAGTACGATTGCATGGGGTTCCTTTGTCTATCATCTCATATAGAGGTCCTCAGTTTACCTCTCATTTCTGGAAGTCATTCCAGAAAGGTCTTGGTACTCAGGTTAATCTTAGCACAACATTTCATCCACATATAGATAGTCAGGAAGAACATACCATTCATACCTTAGAGGACATATTGAGAGCTTGTGTGATCGATTTCAAGGGTAGTTGGGATGATGACCTTTCTATTATAGAGTTCGCCTACAATAATAACTACCATTCCAACATTCAGATGGCCCTATGAAGCATTGTATGGGCACAGATGTAGATCTCCAATTAGTTGGTTTGAAGTAGGTGAAAAAGCCTTGATAGGGCTAGATTCGATTCATGATGCTATGGAGAAAGTGCAGCTCATTAGAGATAGACTTAAGATGGCCCAAAGTCGCCAGAAGTCTTATGCAGATGTAAGGAGAACTGACTTAGAGTTCCAAATTAATGATTGGGTTTTCCTGAAAGTGTCACCTATGAAGGGGGTGATGAGATTTGGCAAGAAAGGGAAGCTTAGTATGAGATATGTAGGACTTTACAAGATCTTGGAAAGGGTTGGTAAAGTGGCTTATGAGTTAGGGTTTCTTGCAAAACTAGCAGCAGTCCATTCAGTCTTTCACATTTCGTTGTTGAAGAAGTGTGTGGGTGATCCAGAATCTATAGTATCTTTAGAAAGTGTGGCTTTGAAGGATAGTCTCACTTATAAAGAGGTACCAGCTGAGATTCTTGATCTTCAAGTTCGAAGGTTGAGAAACAAAGAAGTTCCTTCAGTTAAGGTTTTGTGGAGGAGTCAGTCCGCAGAGAGAGCTACCTGGGAAGCAGAAGTAGCCATGAAGGCCAAATATCTTCATCTCTTTCCTTCCGATTCCATTCCAGCGTAAGGTAATAGTTCCTCTTTAGTTTTTTAGTCATTCATGCGTAGCTTCAGTTTTAGTATCTTGTTCCTTCAGTTTATACTTGCATTTCCAGCGTATTTGCATGTTCTTGGAACTTAGTTGACTCAGAAAATAGTTTCAAGTGTTTAGTGGTAGGGTTCACAGCTCTTTTCCTCCATATTCAGCTAGTTTAGTCTTCATTTGAGGATGAATGTTCCAGGGGGGAGATAATGTAACACCCCGTATCCGTAAACATACCAACCAGCAGATTTCCAAAAGTTACAGGTGCAACCCACGGACCATAAGGTGACCCACGGTTAGACCTGGTGATCCGTGGTTCACCACCTGTAGCCCCTTCTAGAAAAGGCCCAAAAAATTATTCTAAGTCTAGACCTACGCCAAGACCTATGGACCGTAGGTTAGACCACGGTCCGTGGTCCAAGGCTGTAGGTCAGACCCTCAAACAAAAGTTTCTAAGGCATGACCCATGGCCGGACCTATGGACCGTGGTCCTGGTTCGTGGATTAAGGCCCCATAATCTAGTTCCAGAACTCCGTCGACGGTTGACTAGCACAGACTGTGGGTTAGTCCACAGATCGTCGGTGGCCCCGACTGCTTTTAAGTCAGGGGTCATTTGGTCTTTTCCCTATGTGTTAGACCTCCAAACTACGTCGTTTAACCCCTAAACAACGTGGCTTTTGTCTGTTTTAGCCTAGTAAACTAATTAGAACTTACTCTAATCAATTAATCACCAAAATCAAGCGAAACTTAGAGCAAGTTAGAGAGAAAAGTCAACCAAGCCCTAGTTCAAGAACGCATCAGGATTTCATTAGTTTCAGCCTCGAAATCAAAAGATTTCTCTATGGAATTCGTCACCAGGTATGTGGGATTTCACTAGTGGGCTTTTTTCACCCATTAGGTCCCTATAATTCAGTCATATTCTTGATTCCCTTCATATTATCTAAACCTAGGGTTTCTAGAACTACAACATATTATTATAAATTAGTTATTTTAATGTTCCTAATCAAATTATGATGTACTAGTATCATTTTGCCCAAATTCATGCATAAGCTTAGAACCCTAGTTATGTAGTTCTTTCAGTTCATGAATTACATAAACTAGGACAGATAAACAGATATACATTCCTCAGTTTTCTAATGTTTCATTATCAGATATATATGTTGCATTTCAGATTTTGCGTGCTAGATTATTGAGCTATCCAGTTTACTTCAGTATGTTATTAATTTCACATATTCAGTTAGGAGTAGGCTTATACCGAGTTAGACTAGGGTCAGTCACCCTCTATACCCCTGATAGGGTATATTGGGTCCTCTCGATGGGGCGTATACATCGGACTCCACGGTTAGCTCATGTAGTTTTATGTCTGTTATTAGTAGCTCCCACAGTCATATTCTAGTGTATTGACCAAGTTATCAATTATAGTTCAGTATTTAGTTTTAGCATGTTATAAACTTGGTCATTGCATTTAGTTAGTTCATGTTCAGTATTTTCAGTATAGTATTATGCTTATCTTATATCATTGCTCAGTTATATGCTTTGTTCAGTTATGTATTTTATTCAGCTTTATTCTATCCTACATGCTCAGTACCCTTCAAGTACTAGCGCATACTCTGTGCTACATCTTCTTGTGATGTAGGTTCAGGTCCTAAGCTTTCAGATCATGCATAGATTCATTCTCGATCTCCAGTTCAACAACATCAGTGGTGAGTCCTCATTTTTCGAGGACGATTGACATGATTTTCTTTCTAATTTTAGTCTTTAGTTTCAATTTTTGTTAGATTTAGCTAGGGCATGTCCCAACATTTCTAGTAAGTTAGAGGCTTTATTTTAGACATGGTTAGATTTAGTTTTAGCTTTGGAGTTTGATATTTCAGATGTCATTAAACTCATAGTTCTTTTGTTAATATATTAATGGGTATTCCCCATCATTTCAGTTTACATGATGTTTTAAGATTCCACACAGTATTTCTATTTTAGTAAATCTTTAAGTATGCTTATGATATGCCAGCAAGGTCAGCTTGGGGTCACTCGTGATCCTATGTCCCGTGTCCACGTCCTGGGGTAGCTCGGGGCGTGACACAAACTTTCCCAAAGTCTTGGGAAGACCAACCATGAGTCCACAGCTATCCTTTCCCACTTCCATTCCTGAATAGGTATTCTCTGAAGCAAACCTGCAGGCCTTTGGTGCTCATACTTTACTTGTTGGCAATTTTGACACTTAGCTACAAATTCCTCTATATATTTCTTTATGCCCAGCCACCAATATAGTCGCTTCAAGTCTCGGTACATCTTAGTCACCCCTGAATGAATAGAATACCGTGAACCATGGGATTCTGCCAATAAATTTTGAATCAAGTCGCCTGCTCTATGGACACAAATCCTTCCTTTAAAATTGAGCACACCCCCGCATCAAGAGTGGTCTCTTGTGCCTTGCCAGACACTATTTTATTTCTGAGTTCCTTCAATTGCTCATCCTCAAACTGTTTGGCCTTGATCTCCTCAATGAACGTGGCCCTTACTTTAATGCTAGCTAACACCCCACCTTTCTCTAAGATGCCCAACTGCATGAACATAGACTCCAAGGTACGAATTTCCTAAGCCAAGGGTTGCTTGGATACACTCAAGCAAGCTAGACTACCCATACTTACCACCTTCCGACTTAGTGCGTCTGCCACCATATTAGCCTTACCCGAATGATACTGGATGGTCACATCATAATCCTTGAGTAACTCCATCCACCTTCACTGCCTTAAATTCATATCCATTTGAGTAAACACATGCTGCAAGCTCTGATGATCAATAAACACCTCATATTTAACACCATAAAGGTAATGCCGCCAAATCTTAAGAGCAAACACTACTGCTGCCAACTCTAAATCATGTGTTGGGTAATTCCCTATATGCACCTTCAACTACCGTGATGCATAAGCTATAACATTCTTATCCTGCATCAACACACCATCCAAACCCGAATGTGAAGCATCATAATTAACAATAAAATCTTTACCTTCTACCGATAATGCTAGAATAGGCGCTGTGGTCAAAAGAGTCTTGAGCTTTTGAAAGCTCTCATTACACTTTTCAGTCCATTCAAAAGGTACCTCTTTCTTGGTCAATCTAGTTAGAAGCATTGCGATAGAAGCAAATTTCTTCACGAATTAAAGATAGTAGCTAGCGAGCCCCACAAAACTTCTAACTTCAGTCACAGAGCTTGGTTGAACCCAATTCTTAATTGCTTCAGTCTTTTGGAGATCTACCATTACCCCTTCTTTTGAAACTACATGCCCTAAAAGGGCAATTGATGTCAACCAAAATTCACACTTAGAAAATTTTGCATACAACTTTTGTTTCCCAATAACACACAGAATAATACAGAGATGGTCGGCATGCTCTTCCTCACTTTTCGAGTAAGCCAAAATGTCATCAATAAATACTATAACAAATGAATCAAGAAAGGGTTTGAACACACCATTCATTAAACTCATGAAAGTTGTAGGCGCATTTGTCAACCCAAACGACATAACTAGAAAGTCGTAGTGCCCATAATGGGTTCTGAACGTCGTCTTGGGCACATCCTCAGGCCTAATCTTTAACTGATGGTAACCAAACCTTAGATCGATCTTAGAGAAAATAGATGCACCTTGCAATCTACCAAAAAGATTATTTATTTGAGGCAATGGGTACTTGTTTCAAATGGTAACCCTATTCAATTACCGATAATCTATACACATCCTCATACTACCATCCTTTTTATTAACAAAAAAGACAGGAGCACCCCATGAGGAAGCACTAGGACAGATGAAACCCTTATCAAGCAGTTCTTGGATTTGAGCCTTAAACTTTCTCAACTCTACCGGAGCCATGAGATACTGAGGGATGGAAATGGGCCGGGTACCAGGTTCTAAATCAATGCAGAAATCTATATATCTTTTTGGAGGCATACCAGGCAAATCAGTAGGAAACATTTCTCTAAATTCTAACACCACAGGAATTGACTCAATAGAGGGAGAGTCAACTTCAACATCCCAAATATGGGCCAAATAAGCCAAACAACCCTGCACTACTATTTTCCTAGCCTGAATAGAGGATATGATCTTGGCTTGCTTAGGCTTGTACACCTCTTCCCACTCTAACTTTTCCCTTCCCAGAATTTCTAGAGTCACAGACTTAGTAATACAATTAATCACAGCATAATAGGAGGACAACCAAGTCATGCCTATGATTATATCAAAGGAAGTCATATCCAAAATCACCAAATCAGCCCAAGTTTGAAAACCCATAAATAAAATAGGACAAGCACGATAGACATGGGTGACTATGACAGACTCTCCAAGTGGGGTAGAAACATATATAGGTGCATCAAGTACATCACAAATCATATCAAACTCCGAGGCAAATCGCATGGACACATAAGAATAAGTAGAACCCGGATCAAATAACACATTAACCATCTGGTCATAGATAACAATAGTACCTGTGATCACTGCATTAAATGCCCCCGCCTTGATCTTGTCCGGAAAGGCATAACACTAAGCCCTATCATCATGACGGGAGACTTCCTTGCCTGCGTTACCATATCCCCTCACACTACGACCTCAGTGATTTCCTCCTCGCCCACCTTGTGGTCATCCTCGACCATTATTACCATTTTCCATGGGTACTACTGCTCTAGACTGCTGCTGTGTGGAATCCATCATGCGCGGGTGGGGACAGTCTCTCCTCATATGCCCAAGTTCTCTACAGTTATAACAAGTGTGAGCAAAAGATGGCCTGCTGCCTGCCGACGGTGCGGCTCCCTGGCTATCCTGAATCAAATTCTGAGGTGAAGTTACTGAGTAATTACCTATGAAAGCGGTCATAGCGGACTGAATTGGCTGGGCTGCAAGAGTCGGCCTCCCTAAACCTCTAGAGTAAGAACCCTGAAAGTTACCTGAATTCTTGGCTTTCTTAGCCAATGCCTTAGCCTGACCGACTCACCTCACCCGCTCCACTTTCTTCAAAAAATCTGTTGCCTCATTGAAGCTTTTCCTGCAGAGGTCATATGAACAGACAATACTTGCAACTCAAAATTTAGTCCCTTAACAAATTGGCGGATCCTCTCTTCCTCAGTAGTCACTAATTGCGTAGCATATCTAGAAAAAGCATGAAACTTAGCCTCATAAGTAGCCACAGACATACCACCTTGCTCCAAAGCCATGAACTCATCTTTCTTGCGATATCTCAAGGTCCGGGGCACATACTTTTCCAAGAATAGAACATGAAATTGGGTTTAAGTGAGTGGGGCTAAAACTAAAGATGATTCCACATAAGCTCTCCACCACTTCTTAGCCTCACCCTGAAGTTTAAAAGTCACTAACTCTACTCCATGCTGATGGACAATTCCCAACTTATGAAGCCTCTCATAACAATCTAGGATGAACTCATAGGTGTCCTTACTCTCAAAACCATGGGACACCGGCAGTTTCAATTTCAAGAACTTAGTCAACATTTCATGTTCATTCCCAGTCATTACCAGACCCAACAAAGGACAGAAAAAGGCATCAGTACCTAATGCTGCATCTCCCTTAGGACTTGTAACAGTAATAGGGCGGTTGGTTGAGGGTTGTGTATCTTGCACTGCTGGAGGGAGTCTAGGATCAACTAATCCCTTCAGAAATGACATGATCTGCTGAGCTAAAACTGGGTCTAAGGGAGGAATACCTATAGTCTGGGCCTGCACCTCTTCTTCTTGTCCAACATTCTCCTCATCCTCAATCTCTACATTCTCCTCTATCTCTTCATGATGCACAGGAGGATTATCATTTCTGGGAGCATTCTCAATTGGACCTCCATCTCTAGTAGGTGCTACCCTTCTTCGGCCCCTGCCCCTTGCTTTTTCTCTACCCTTGCCTCAACCACGACCTATTGCTGTGGATTCTTCAACTGGCATATTTACGGGAGCTACAAGCCTTATGTCATTGAACCTAGTGTTAACCATCTACGGACAAGAGAGTGAAGGAGATTAGATATCAATTTGGATCACCAGATACTAATTGGAACCAAGTTATAACACGAAAGGAGACAAAAGAAACAGAGAGATTTCCTAAAGTCCTATAACCTTTCGAAGAAAAGTACAGACATCTTCGTACCATTCCGCAAGACTTTACTAGACTTATTTTGGTACATCGAGATCAACAAATATAGGGCTCTGATACCAACTTTGTCACAACCCAGACTGCAGTGAGTGGCACCCACACTAGCCCTTCAGTGGGAGAGTCATTACTACAACCCAAACTAAACAACTCAACTAACAAAACTAAGGCATTTAAAGATACGGAAGAAAGTTCAAATGTCTAAGAAAAGGAAAATAGCGAGTTCCCATAAACTCCAACAAAAGTCTAACAACCAAATGCGGAAATAATGCCTAGAACCTGAAAATTCATGTACCAAAACTCTAACAAGGATCATAAGTCTAAAGGAAATGGGTACAACCTAATTAAACATAAGAAAACCTAAGTACTAGTATAAGTTTGAAGATGTGGATGTAAACAAAAAGAGAACTCATGGCTGCCCGAAAGAACTGGTTCACCCTTGAATTCGAGTCGGTCACTGGTCTTCTAAATGAGGTATGTCAGTAGACACTTGAAGATGCCCTGTACTCAACAAAGAAAGAGCAAGTGCAGTATCAGTACAAAACCACAGTGTACTGGTTGGGTTATGTGGCTATCCCAATAGGTGAAACATATATAAGTCATTACAACAATAATAAACATGCATACACCAAACATATACAATATCAATTATTGATATACCATGAGTTTACAATATTTTTAATACATTTCACTTAAGAGTTGTGTGTGTCTAGAGCCATTTTGTATTGGTATTAATGTGTTTTTATCGTGTTTGCAAGAAAAAAGTTTGGACATGGGAGTTAGGAGACAGTTGAAGAAAAAGCCACCTATGGACGTGACTTACGGACCATAGGTCCAGTCACGATCCGTAGGTGCAGGGCATAGATCGATGGGCAAGGCCTGAAGGAAAATCAGAGAATTCTTGACTAAGTGTGGAACCACAGTTACAAGTGACGGACTGTAGATCGACCTACGGGTTGTCTTGCAGTTCTGTCAAATGATTCAGAGAAGGTGGTTCTAGTACCTGATTTCAAAAGTCTAAGTATGAAACTACAGAGGAGGATCTACGGACCGTGAATCTAGTCACGGTCTATCCTGCTGATCCGTCGACTGTGGCTGAGAATTGGAGATTTGTGAAGTTGAAAAATTGCCTAAGTCCAACCACGGAAGGGACCTACAGATCAGAGGTCACCCACGGTCCGTAGGTCGCCTCACAATTATAATCAAGGCCTGTAAACTTTATTTCCTTATTTTATTTCCTTTTTAGTTGAGACTTGTTTTTCTATATATAGGACATATAAACCTCATTTTTGGGGGTTAGACCTTACTTTTATTCTAGTTTTTGGCTTTGGAGATTAACTTGAAACTTTAGCAATTCTTGATTTCCTAAGTTCATTTTGAATATTTTGGTTTTAAAATTCAAGTTAAGATTCTGGGTTTATTTTTCTCATTACGTAAGTTCATGATTTCTTCATCTAAAAATATGAATTGTGTTCTTGCTACTATGGGTAACTAAATCCACAATTAGGGTTGTGGGAACCATGAGCGATTAACAATGTTTGAATAATAACTAAGTAATTCTTGAAGAGTGTTATTGCATGCATTGATAATTCTTTCATTTAGAAGTCTTTTTAATGAATGCACGCCTTAGAACTCACCTTGTTGCTACTTGCTGGACCAAGGAGCTAGTTAATAAGAAAAGAATTATCAACACAAATTTAGTGTGATACTATCTAATAGTCTAATGTTCATTGGTCCGAGGGTGAAAACTAAGCCATACATTGATGTGATGTCTAATATGAGGTGTATGTAAGACTTAGTAAATTATACACACATAGCCGGACCAAGGTGCAGGGTGAAATTCTCTAGTTACCGGACCAAGGAATTAGAGATACCAAACTTATCACTTTGCATGTAATACACTAGGAACTGATTACTATTACTAGGATTACTGTGTTATGAGCTTATGGGGAACACATACACCCTAGTTTCTCGCTCATCTTGATAACACCTAAAGTTTAAATCTTGTTCACTGATTGTTCACATAATTTCTAGAATTTATTTCACAAATCCCTCCCCTTTTATTTATTTGTTTTGGAAGTACATTGACTAAACGAATATAATCGTGGGTTAAAGTTAAGTCTAAACCATATTCCTCGTGGGATCGACCCCAACCTACAAGTTGGGTTCTTTACTTGATAACGATCGCTAATACTTCTTTAGGGAGGTGTAATTTGAGCATATCAAATTTTGGTGCCGTTGCCGGGAAATAAGGCTTTTAGATTAAGTTTAACTACATTATTGAACTTTAGTCAAATATTTCGTAATTTTACTTTTTTCTTTTGTTTTTGTTTCTCTCAGGTTCCTACTCTAGTGTATGCCAAGTACATGGAGCCAAGGTGAACCACTTACTCTTACGATCCAGAATTGAACAGAACTTTGCGAAGAATGGATAATCAAGGAGTCCCAGTCAATCCTATCGGAGGAGATTTAGCTGATGGGGTTGAGTTGCAGCCTCCGAGGGTTTGGGATGAGAATAATCAGGTTTAAGGTGAAAATGTACTAGAGATGCATTGAGGGTACAGGCTCCACCAGGACCAAGACTGCGTGGTAACTATAGGGTCAACTTTAATGCTTCTGAATCTGAAGGACCTCTTGTTCTACCCCCTCTACCTCCGAGGCATACATTCATGGTGACTAGCAGTCTGATGCATATGCTTACATCAAGGGGTTTGTTCTCTGGTTTGGCATCAGAGGATCTACATGCGCACATAGCCAAGCTGAGGAGTGTTTGCAAAAGTTGTATAGGTTGATCAGACTTGGACATGGATGTCATTGGATTGAGAGTATTCCCTTTATCGTTGACCGGCGATGCTGTTGTGTGGTTTACTGAGCTTCCTTATAATTCAATCTACACATGGGACTAATTAACTGATGTGTTCCTTGCAAAATACTTTCCCGTGTAAAAGAAGCTTAACCACAAATATAAACTCAACATCTTTGTAGCACTACCTGGAGAGTCTGTGAGTAGTTCTTGGGATAGGTTCACTGCTTTCATAAGAGATGTCCCAAATCACCGCATGTATGATGAATCGCTGAAATAATACTTTTACCGAGGTCAGGATGACAATAGCAAGGCGGTGCTTGATACTATCGTTGGAGGTTCATATGGTAAGTGCACTTTTAAGTAGATTGAGAAAAAACTGGAGAAGATTTCTTAGAGCAATAAAGCTTGGAGCACTAGAAAGTCTGATATAGGGAGAAACACGTTTGCAATTCAAGCTACAACTAATCAATCTACCGATGAGATTCGTGAGGAGATGGATCAGATAAGGACCGAACTGGGGTTGGTGTTGAAACATGTGAGCGGAGGCACTGAAAAGGTAAATGATGTCAACTATTTGACTAGAAATCCACCACCAGTTGAGGAATGTTACTATGAAGAGGATACTTATGCGGTGAATGATCAGACGAGGGGTTTTCGAGCCAACGCCCAAGGTTCCAATACGGATAATTGGCGCCAAGGTCAAGGAAAACAAGGTTAGAACTATGGCAACTACAACCGAGAGGGTCAATATATTCGGGATGGGAACTATGATCTCGACAACAACTACAATTAGAACAACTATAGAAACATAAACGATCGGGTTGGGCCTTATGTTCCTCCTCAAAATTGGGAATCTGGAGGTAATATGTCACATATTGAGGATATGATGCAGAAGATGATAAAGAGGTTTGATTCGACTGATGAGAATGTGAAAGAGATGCGAAATGACTTGTCTGGTATTGGTCAAAAAGTTGATGCCCATGGAGTGTCAATCAAGCATCTTGAGCAACAGATGACTCAGTTGTCTACTACAGTAAACCCACGTCAACCTGGCACACTCCCTAGCAACACCATCCAAAATCCAAAGAATAGGGCATTGTATGACAATCACTACTCGAGGGGGTAATCAGACCATTAATCCACCGATGCCGTTTGGGGTTGAAGTTGCGGCTAGTAAAAATGATGATGTGATTAAGGTAAATTGAGAGTCAAAGAATGAGACAGAGAAGGAAGTAGAGATAACCCAGAAAGTTGCTCCCATGCCTAGACCTCCACCCCCTTTCCCACAGAGGTTAGTGACGAAGACTGAAGAAGGCAAATCCAGCAGGTTTATTAGTATGTTGAAGCAACTTTCCATCAATGTGTCGTTGATAGAAGCTTTGGAGCAAATGCCTAGGTATGCGAAGTTTATGAAGGACTTGGTAACTAAAAAGCGGGCCGTGAGTTTTTAAGATGATGATAAGTTGCAACATTGTAGTGCTATTGCTACAAGGTCCTTGTCCACAAGAAGGAGGATCTTGATGCTTTCACTATTCCTTACACCATTGGGTTACTACATTTTGCAAAGGTTTTGTGCGATTTAGGTGCTAGTATCAATCTGATGCCATTGTCTATTTACAAGAAGTTGGGTTTAGGGGATCCAAAACTGACTGCGATGCAGTTGGTCATGGCTGATAGAACTGTGAAGAAACCCATTGGTGTGCTCTATGATGTACTAGTGAAAGTGGAGTCGTTTATATTTTCGGCAGATTTTGTGATTCTTGACTGTGATGTTGATTTTGAGGTTCCCATCATCTTGGGAGACCATTTCTTGCCACTGGGCGCGCCTTGGTTGATATGGAAAAGGGGCAGATAAAGTTCAGGCTAAATAATGAAGAGGCAACTTTCAATATCTCTAGGTCCATGAAGCAGAGTAGTGAGCTCAAATCGGTGTCTGTGGTGACACATATTATAGAGAGTGGTTCTGAGGTGTCTATTGAAGAGAGGTTGGGTGTTGATGCACTAGCAGCGGTAATGATGAATTTTTAGGGTGATGGTATTGAAGACTATGATGAATTGGTCGCCGCACTTGATAGGTTTGAATTCCGTTCAAAACCAAATAGATTGGAGTTAGACATGAAGAATCGCGACTCTCCACCTGCAAGACCATCTATTGAAGAGGCTTCAAAATTGGAGCTTAAGGCTCTACCATCACATTTGAGGTATGTATTCTTAGGGAGAGATAGTACTTTATCGGTCATTATTGCGGCAGATTTGAATGTGACACAAACTGAGGCATTAGTGTCTCTATTGAAGAGGTTCAAGCGAGCTATTGGGTGGACTATTGCGGACATTTATTGGGATTCCTCCTGGTATTTGTTCTCATAAAATTCAACTCATGCTGGATCACAAGCCTAGTATTGAGCCCCAGAGAAGACTAAACCCGCCTATGCAAGAGGTAGTTAAGAAGGAAATCATTAAGTGGTTGGATGCTGGAGTTATTTATCCCATTGCAGATAGTAGTTGGGTGTGTCCTGTTCAGTGTGTGCCCAAGAAAGGTGGGATTACTATGGTGCCTAATGAGAGAAACGAGCTTGTTCCAATGCGGCCCGTGGCTGGATGGAGAGTCTGGACTACCGAAATTTAAATGCTTGGACAGAAAATGACCACTTTCCTATGCCATTCATGGATTAGATATTGGACCGACTTGCGAGTAAGGGTTGGTATTGTTTCCTTCATGGTTATTCGTGCTACAATCAAATTTCTATAGCTCTAAAAGACTAAGAGAAGACCACCTTCACTTGCCCTTATAGGACTTTCACCTTCAAACGGATGCCATTTGGGTTGTGTAATGCTCCTGCGACCTTCCAGCGTTGTATGATGTCGATATTTTCTGATATGGTGGAGGACACTATTGAGGTATTTATGGATGATTTCTCTGTGGTAGGTGACTCATTTGATTGTTGTCTAGACTATTTGGCCGAGGTGCTTAAAAGGTGTGAAGAGTGCAATCTTGTGCTTAATTGGGAGAAGTGCCACTTTATGGTGAAAGATGTGATAGTTCTGGGTCATTAGATTTCTGAGAAGGGTATTGAGGTTAATAGAGCAAAAGTTGAGGTAATAGAAAAGCTTCCACCACCTATCTCTGTTAAAGGTGTGTCGCACCCCGTTTTTCTCAAAACGGGTTTTATGCACGACCTAACAACTCTTTTGGGCTTTGGGTGAATTGAAGAGTCGCCACCTAACGAATTAAGGCGCGTTAGAGCACCTATCTAACCTAACTAAGTCTAGCTAAGGTCAACAAACCAGAGATCGGGTAAGGGTTCAAATTACCTTGAGGGGAAGGAGTTAGGCATCCCTCAAGGTCCACAATGTGCATCCCGGCAGTATCTCCTGCAATTTACGTGGGGGTTACAAGTAGCAATTAAGGTCACTTCATTATTATTTTTTGTTTAATTTAGTCATGCTAACTAAATGATAATAAATACGCAATTAATATTATTTTAGTTTTAATTAATTAATTAAGCATGCAAATCTAGGTGACATAACAAATAATAAATAAACACTTAAACAAATATTAAACAAATAATAAAGAGAAGCGAGAAGACAGAAATTGCACAATTTAAATAAGCAAATATATTTTATTTTATTTAAACTACCCCAAACAAATGTAATTATGAACACATAAAGGGATAAAAAGGGGAAGGGAGACTCTGAAGGACTTAACGGATCAACACTCGACTTTTATTTATTTTCGATAGGCTTCTATGTAGGGATAGACAAAACCAAAGTTTGTCGCTTTAAGCCTGAGTCGATGTCATCATATCCGTAGGGCCTAACTACCCCTACCCCACCACTGCATGCTTTCATCTCTAAAAGGTGCCTAGCGCCCCCGCTTAATGTCCAATAGGCATTGTACTACTATTGGAATGGTTTTAGACAAAATAAAATCCTAATAGGCCCGCCTAGACACCAAGCAAAATAAATAGAGCGTTTATTTAGCTTGTAAAGTCTCAAGTTGGCCTCTAGGTTTAATAAACATGCTTTCAAACACAAATAACTATGAGGATCTCAATGCTAAGTGTGTGGACATACAGACGAGCATTATAACAACATAATTACTTAGTGGCAAAAATTGTCACAGAAGGCAGATTTAATTAATTTGATTTTAAAATATAACAATAAAATGATCACAGATGCAAAAATATTTTAGAATATAAGTAGATTTTATTTAATTATTAGCTCAGATCGGTCAAGAATAAGGGCACATATTTTAAAACAGGAGAAAATTTAATTGGTAATTAATATCAAAAGGCAAATAAAACAGGACAGATTATTTTGAACAGTTCAGTATGCTGCAAATTAAAAACCTATGATCATGATTTCTAGGTGGTCGAGAAATCAAAACATTGCATATCACCTATAGGCATGATATTCTAACCCCCAAATGACATATAAAATAAATTAAATCATTAGGCATAATTTCTAAATGTGAACATGCTAAAAATTAGTAATATTTAGAAAATCTATAGGCATGATCTCTAAATGATTAGTATGATGCAATTTTATTAGAACTTGATTAGTTAACTGTTGGGATCAAGTTATTAAAACATATTGATTTACTTAGATTAATTAACTAACATAAGCAAGCAAGCATTTAAACGACTCAGATTTTAGTTAAATTGTTACCCTACTGCTTGAACTCTTAAACATATAAGAAATATTTAATCATTAACCGAGTTGAAAATAGTCATGCATTAATTTAATTTAACTATAACATGTAGGCAATGGTTATGGTCTGTTTTAAGTTGCAGAAAATAACTTCGTTGCAAAAATTGTAACAGTGGACAGAAAATATACTAAACGAAAATTGCTTTAGTTCTTAACATGCTAAAAATATTAGATAGCTCTCTACACACAAAAATAAATAAAACAAATAATATCAAATAAACATGCTTCCTGATTTTAAGCATTGAATTATTTGTTAACACGCTGATTGACTTCAAATTCGAATAGGAAAAAGTTTAAAACAAAACAGTTCTTGATTTTAGATCGATTATTTAGGAGATTCACCATTCGATTTTACGATTAACCAGTAGACGAATTATATTCAACAATCGCAGGGAGTAAACAAAAGTAAACAATTAGCACGTATTCCCCTACCCCCTTAGGCTATCCCCAAGTTATACCATATATAGGAGAGTTAGAGTTTACAAGTTATTACAAAAAAAATAAATAAGTAAATAAATAGGGATTGCATAATATACAAAAACATAAATTGAACCAAATCAATTCATCTGTTGTTTCCACTCCTGGAAAATCTCCATATCTTGGCTTAACATTCAATCCTGTTAAAGGACAATTAACCCAACAAATACATAATGCAAAAACCACATAGCATTACTATTCACAAATTGGTATATGCAGCAATTCAAAGAAGGCACGCAAACTTTTTTTTTTTAAAAAAAAAACACGGAGCATTACACAATTAAATAATTCATATGCAAAACAAAGTTAATTAACGGAGAACACTAACCAGTTGAGCAGATTATATTAACAACAATGAAGACAAAGCCTGATCCAATATTCGACCCGAACACAGCAAAACCAAGCAAAGAGGCACTTTTTAGGATATTCCCAAACTTATTTTCTTTGATATAGAGTATTTGCTAAGTATTTAGAACATGAAAATTCTCGATTATTAAAGTGTAGAGATCGTGAGTGGAGGATGTGAGTAAGAATGTGCAACCGTGTATTAGTGTTTCTCCTTCTTCTCTAATTAACAAGAATGAGGACATCCCTTTATAGTAGAGGGGAGGGCATAAAATAGGACAAGAATAAAATTAGGAAGAGAAAAGTGGGAATTTGTCTAAGACACTAATTAAGGAAGGGGGGGGGGGGTCAATTTATAGTATTGCAAATTCTTCATCAAAGGGTATAAATCAACCCAAACTTATTTACTCTTTCTTACCAGATATAACCAAGTGATAAGAACCGGTAAAATTCTAATTATGGTATGAGATCAATTTATAGCAGCAGAAATTTAAGCAGAAAGAGATAAATATCTAAGGAAAAGACATAATTTACAGCTCCATTCGAGCAGTAATTTACCATGACCAAGAAATATTAGACAAACAATCTGATTTATCGGCTTTGAAACCTCCAAGATGCTATCAAATCAACAATTTCTACTAATTAAGGGCAATTATCAATTAGAGAGGGAGCTAAATCAACTGTTACTACGCATGATATAAAATTTAAAACCAGACTTTTGCAATGTTAAATTCAACACAAGAATCACATATTAGTTCTACTATAAAAATTGATAGATTAACTCTAACACGATTTAATGTAATACTAACAGCGTGCTGTCGAACAAGAATTTTGGACAACGAGAAACACTAATGAACAAGCAACCTCACATAAACCGATTAAAGCTTAAAAAATGAAAGTTCATACCTGGGACATATCTGTAAAGATCTGTCCTTATCAGAATTTTCAATCGGAATAATTGGAGTAGCAATTTGTTGTTGCCATTGCTGATTTGCAGACACTATTTCCCTCACTGGTGTTGCTGCCTATTCGCCATCCTCACTAGAGTTTCGCCATCTTGGAGCTTCGCTTGGTTGGAGCTGTTGCTTTTTACCGACTCGAGCTACTGCGGTTGGTGTTCACGCCGTCTCCATAGTGCTGCTGCTTTGTCGAAGTTCTTCGCCGGTCGTAGTTGCTACTGATTTTGCGCTCTCGCCGGTGGCTCACATCACTGGGGTTGCTGGTTGTTTCGCTGGTAGCTGGCTATTGCTTTCTCGTCGAGCTGTTGGCTTCGCCAGCTGGAGAGAAGAGAGGATGGAGAGGGAGAGAAGGAGAATAGGAAAGAGGAGAGGAGAGGGGAGGGGCGTCGACTGGTGGTCCTCCACCTGCTGCTTCTTGCCGGAATGAGAAAATGGAGAGGAGAGGGCTGCGGCGGTCTACAAGAGAGGAGGATAGGAAGAGAAAAAACAAATGAAATTAGGGTTGGTTTTTTTCGGTTTAAAAGAAAGATAGGGTAGATTCGATCTGAACCATTGATCGTAATAAGATATAAGGCTGAGAGTTAATCTTGTCATGACTATGAGGAACGAACGGCTTAGATTAGAAGTCAAGAGATAGGCTAAAATTGAAATGAAAAAGGCTAGAATTGGAATGGGTGAATGGTTATAATTGAAGTAAAATTGGAATTGAAGTGGCTAGAATTGCGAGAAATAAATAGAATAAATAGGCTACAATTTAAATAATTTGGAGGAAAATTAAAGAAATGCTATCCAATTAAAATAATACAAATATTATAATTAAAATTACTTAAAATTTTTAAACCTTTGAATTATTTCGAGTTTACTATTGATAAAAAAAATAACTTGATAATAATTACAATAATTTTTGAAATCATGCATACTAAAATATATAATTTTGAGATGAAATTAATTAAAATTTTAACTCGAAATATATTTTAAAAATACATATTCAATTGAATAGCATTCCAAAATGGTTATTGGTTAGTCAAAATTGGGTGTCAACAGTTGTCCCTTGGTTGCTTTAGAATGAAAGGTGAATTGTCGAGCAACCAACGTTGACTTAGTAGCCGATTTTGTCCGACCAATGAGAGATGTCTATGGGATCAATTGAAATAATAAAAGTTGAAAAAGGGTACGATCTAGACTTTAGTATTAAGCCGCCTACATATCTCTGGTTATACGAGAATTAGGTCGTGTGTAGTTCTAGATTCAGGAGCAAACGAAACTCCTAAAAATTGAAAAGGCGATACGATATTCAAATAGGAACGATAGCGGTTTGAATGGATAAGATTAGAGTAGAGAGAAAAGCATGACAGAGAGATTTCCGGCTTAAGAGCGACGAAACTGAGAAGCGGTAATATGAGTAGCCAAGGGTTAAGTGAAAAACTGTGATGCTAGTAGCAAAGAATTCGATAGGGCCTTCATTGTGATAGACATCAAGGTTAATCGTAGCTGAAAGGGCAATTGGTCTTATCTGCAGAATGTCAGTCTCTACAAATCAGTAGCTTGTAAATAAAAGGATTAGAGCATATAAACGGTAAACATGATGCAATTTCCCATATCGACCATTATGTTTGCCTTAAGACTATGAAAATGATGTCTTAGGCTATGATGTTTAGGGTCATGATACGCAGAAAAATTATATCCTCAGGTCATGAAAATGTGCTTGCGGGCCATGAAAATGATACCTCTAGACTATGACACCTTTGGATCATGATAAGCAGAAAGTAAATCCTTAGGCCATGATATGATGTCCGTAGACTATGAAAATGATGCCTTTATACCATGACACCTTAGGAACATAAGTAATGAGTAAAGAAAGTGTATCTATAATTCGGGCATCTGTTGATACTTGCGACTTGATTTGAATTTATTCGGGAACATGCAATCTGCGGGCTCATGCAATATCGGGCACAATGCAATTCTCGAACACATGCAATATCGGTACAATGCAATCTTCGGGCTTATGCAATTCGGACACAATGCAATATCGGGCACGATGCAATCTTCGGGCACATGCAATATCAGGCATAATACAATTCTCGGGCACAAATGTAATCTTCGGGCTCATGCAATATCGGGCACAATGCAATCTTTGGGCTCATGCAATGTCGGGCACATGCAATAATGCAATTCTCGGGCATAATACAATCTTCGTGCTCATGTAATAATGCAATTCTCGGGCACCATGCGATTCTCGGGCACAATGTAGTAGTTGATTGAGGGCATAAAGTAGCTTGGACCTTCGTCTAGTTGGAAGGGTCGAGTGCCATTTGTTGGCGACTTTTGAGCTTAAAGTATTGTAGCTTCATCCTCCGTCCTATAGTATGTAGAGGTCGTCATTGAATGACGATTGTTCAGGATTGATGTAGAGTGCTCGATCCTTCCCTTGGAAGGATAATGGGCCATTGATTGGCAATTTGTTGGGCTCAAAATAATTTGGTCCTTCATCCTGTCGGAAGGATAGTATGCCATTTGACTGACGATTGAGCTCAGTATAGAATTGTTTGGTCCTTCACCTTATTGGAATGACAGTATGCCATTTGTCGATGATTTTCAAACTCTGAATAATGTAGTTTGATCATTTTTTCCTATTGGAAGGACGAAATGCCATTGATTGGAGATTTATCGGATATAGCGGCACATTGATCCTTCAATTGGTGTTTGAAGTTGCTTCTTGTGTATGTACCTATATTTTCTGCATTCAAAGAAAGATAGTTAAAAGGGGAGGTTGATATGTATCCTTGATTTGGCGTAGTATGCTCCTTGGACATCTGCCAAAAGGTCTTTGAAATGTTGTCAAAAATTTTGAGGTCTCCTCAAAATTTCTGCCCCAGTGTAGAACTTCTGCTTTCACAATTTGTTGTAGATTGTAGCTTGATATCCATGAATTTTGAGATTTTCTCAAGGATTCTGCCTCAGTCCTAATTTGCAAGATATGCCTCTTGAAAGAATTTCTGAGACCTACTCAGAAATTCTGCCCTAGTTACTGATTTTCGAGAAGAAATGCTTTTGAAGGAATTTTTGAGTTTCTCTTAAAAATTCTGCCCCAGTATCATTGCTAGCCAGAAAATGTCTCTCTGATGGAATTTTTGAGACTCTTTCAAAAATTCCACCCCAATTACACAGTAAAAAGGGGAAAATGAAAATTTTATTATGATAAGACCGAACTCCATAGGAGCACCTACGTATCCCCTCTTAAACAGGAATCAGGTCTGACGTAGTTCCAAACACAAATAGCATAAGACAAACTTAGATATAATATCTCTTCACAACATCTGAGTTGATAGGTTTAGGCCAAACTTCTCCATCCATTTCTGCAAGTATGAGGGCTCCGCCTGTCAATACCTGAGAGACTATGTATGGACCCTGCCAGTTTAGTGAAAATTTACCCTTTGCTTCATCTTGATTTGGGAAAATCCACTTCAAAACCAGTTGCCCAAGTGAGAAAAGTATGGGTCTAACCTTCTTGTTGAAAGCTCTAGCCATTCTATTTTGATAGAGCTGACCATGACAAACGGTGTTAATCCTTCTTCTATCCATTAATGCCAGATTCTCCGACCGAACTTGTATCCATTTAGCATCATTCAGCTCTGCTTCCTGAAGAATCCTTAGAGAGGGTATCTCTACTTCAGCAGGTATCACAGCTTCATTACCACACACCAGAAAATAAGGTGTCGCCCCAGTAGAAGTTCTAATGGTGGTACGATATCCCAACAATGCAAAAGGTAGCTTCTCATGCCAATGTTTGTGATTATCGATCATCTTGCGCAATATCCTCTTGATGTTCTTATTTGCAGCCTCGACCACTCTATTCACTTGTGGTCTGTATGCTGTAGAATTTCGATGGTTGATCTTGAACTCCTTACACAATGACCTCATCAAATCACTATTTAGGTTGGTTCCTTTATCAGTGATGATTGACTCAGGAATCCCGAACCTACAAATAATATTATTTTTGACAAAATCATCCATAACCTTCTTTGTCACCGATTTATGAGAGGTGGTTTCCACCCATTTGGTGAAGTAGTCGATTGCAACCAGGATGAATCTATGTCCATTGGATGCTGATGGCTCGATCGGACCAATGACGTCCATGCACCAAGCTGCAAAGGGCCAAGGTGAACTAGTAACATGGAGTTCGTTAGGAGGAACTCGTATCATATCTACATGAGTCTGGCATCGATGACATTTCTGAACATAGCGAATACAGTCTATCTCCATAGTTAACCAAAAATATCTCAACCTCAAAATCTTCTTCCCCAAAGTAAAACCGTTCATGTGAAGACCACATGTTCCCACATGTATCTCTTCAATCAATCTGCTAGCTTCTCCAGCTTCGGCGCATCTTAGCAACCCCAAGTTGGGAGTCCTCCTATAAAGGATTTCTCCACTTAGAAAGAATTGATTCGCTAACCTTCGAATTGTACGCTTTTGTACACTTGTTGCGTCTTTTGTATACTTATCGTTCTTCAAATATTCTCATATTTCATTGT
The DNA here is from genome assembly GCA_035578085.1 of Solanum pinnatisectum. NCBI lineage: Eukaryota > Viridiplantae > Streptophyta > Magnoliopsida > Solanales > Solanaceae > Solanum > Solanum pinnatisectum. Next base: position 24,500,017 of record CM069081.1, on the reverse strand, counting down.
ACCAGGGCTTTCCATCAGGCTCTCCCTCAACATGAAAGCAGTATGCTGGCTTCTCATATATGTGGATACAAATAGGATCAATGTAATTATGATTAGGATGTTGAATCATGGAAGACAAAATGGCTAATGCATCTGCGAAGTCATTCTGGATCCTTGGCACGTGTTTGAATTCTGTCTTGATGAACCTTTTACACAACCTATGCACGCATTCCAAGTATGGTAATAACTTTTGATTCTTGGTAGCCCATTTGCCTTGAACCTGATGAATCAATATGTCTGAATCTCTTATTATTAGTATTTCTGGATAGTGTTGCCCAGTTGGTGAAATCAGAACAGATTCGATGCCTGATCCACTCAAATTCTTAGCTCTATGAAAGAACATCCTCCAACCATCATATTCTTCAGAAATATCTTCTCTTACGAAAGCTATTTCTTCATCCGGGAAATAAGTCTTCAGTGGTCTATAATCATCATCTACGGGGTTTTCTGCCATATGATCCGCTAATGCCTGTGCCTGCCATTTAGCTAGTTTACTATGTCAAACACGCTCAGTAGTATCTGCCATTTAGCTAGTTTACCTGTAGGCATAAGCTTTTGAAAGATATACTTCAGAGGATCCATCCTTGAGATCAGGTAAGTAGTGTGCGAGGAAAGGTAGTGTCGTAGCTTCTGGGCGACCCAAGTTAAAGCACAACAGGTACACTCCAATAGAGAGTATTGAGCTTCATATGATGTAAACGTCTTGCTCATGTAATAAATCGCCTGCTCCTTCTTTCCTGTTTCATCATGCTGCCCCAGAATGCAGCTAAAAGCATTATCCAACGCTGATATGTATAACAACAGTAGTCTACTAGATTCTGGTGGAACCAACACAGGAGGATTAGATAAATAATCTTTGATCTTGTCAAATGCTTGTTGACATTTGTCTGTCCATTTTATCGCAGCATCCTTCTTCAACAACTTGAAACTAGGCTCACAAATAACATTGGATTGAGCTATGAAACGACTGATGTAATTGAGTGGTCCCAGAAAACTCATTACCTCCTTCTTACTCTTCGGCAGAGGTAGATCACGAATGGCCTTGATTTTCGATGGATCCAATTCAATACCCTGGTAGCTGACAATGAAACCCAGAATTTTTCCAGCCGGAACCCCAAAGACACACTTTGCATGATTCAACTTCAGGTTATACTTGTGTAGTCTGGCAAAGAACTTTCGCAAATCATCCAAGTGATTTAAACCCTTCTTTGACTTGATGATGACACCATCCGCATAAACTTCAATTTCCTTGTGGATCATGTCATGAAACAAGGCAGTCATTGCCCTCATGTATGTAGCCCCAGCATTTTTCAAGCCGAAAGGCATTATCTTGCAGTGGTAGACACCTCATGGCATGATGAAAGTAGTCTTCTTAGCATAGTTCTTGTGCATCTCAATTTAATGATAACCAGCGAAGCAATCCACGAATGATTGTGTTTCATGCTTGGCACAATTATCAATCAGGATGTGTATGTTGGGTAATGAAAAATTATCCTTGGGACTAGCTTTGTTGAGATCCCGATAATCCACACAAATTCTAACCTTTCCGTCTTTCTTGGGCATTGGAACGACATTTGCAAGCCAGGTTGGGTACTTCGTCACTTGATGGATTCCAGCATCCAATTGCTTTAATATTTCTTCTTTGATCTTCAAACTCAACTCAGGCTTGTATTTTCGGAGTTTCTGTTTCACTGCAGGGTAGGCTGGATCAGTGGGTAACCGGTGAGCTACTATTGCGGTGTTTAACCTTGTCATATTTGCATAGGACCAAGGGAAAATATCCTTATTCTCCATGAGACACTTGATGTACTCTTTCTTGTCATCTTCCATAATATGGATGCTTACCTGGGTCTCTTGTGTTACCTCCGAATTTCCCAGATTTATCACCTCTGTTTCCACCAAATTTGGATTGGGCTTTTCCTCGAATTCCTCAACCTTTCTGATTAACTCTTTAGGGACCTCATTTTCCTCTACTTCTTCTAAGTCATTAATGTCAAGTTGTGCAGTCTCATTATATGGCATAGTCTCAGATTCAATATTTTTATAATAGATTTTGCTGGAAGAAAGAATAACACACAAATAAATATAGGATATTAAATATATATGGGGAAAAACACCTTTATTGATGAAAACCCAAGAGTTTTATAATACTAGTATTTGAAAGCAATAACAGAGAATGGGAATTTAAAACTGTTTATTGAAAACTTTTAAAATTGATAGAAAACTTCTTCCAAAGCTACCCAGATGCCCGACGAGGTCTGGATGGAGTTGAGGTCCAAATGCTGATGCTGATCTTTGCTTCATCGCTTCCTCTAGGGTCCCCTTTCTCCTCTTCGTTGGTCACGACATTGCAGCCCTTTCCTTCCTCTTTGATTAGAGACAAACCCTTCATGTCTTCCAGAAGCTCATCAATGATACCACCTATGAAACCTGCTGATTGGAATGATTGGTGTAACGGTGGTATCAATTTCTACAATGGATAGTAGTACCCATCTCTAGTTGGTTGCCAGTCAAGCCACTCCTTCGTAGTATATTTGTATCCTAAGCCGAAAGTGGTTGAATGATGAACAGGTTGTATAGGTTCAATTATCCCTTGCAGATTAGCTCCCAAACCTTTCCCGAGCTTGAAACTAAACCAGGCCATCATATCTATGATCTTCTGGCTAAACCAAGGTTGCACTTCAATGTTGCCAACAAGCTCAACGTTATGATACATTTCACCGTCTAGATGACCCTTCTATTACATATATAGGATATCCTTTTTCCCCATGGACTACGACCTCTTCATGATCCCATTCAAACTTCAAACATTGATGAAGAGTAGAGGGAACCGCTCCAGCCATATGAATCCAAGGACGACCCAACAATAAGTTATATGAGGATGGAATGTCCAAGACCTGAAAGGTTATTGGAAAAATTGCAGGACCAATGAGCATGTCCAAGGTTATCTCTCCAATGGTACCTCTCTGAGAGCCATCAAATGCTCGCACATTCATATTCCAGGTCTGGATCTTTGCACTATCCACGCAGCCTTGTCAACGTGCTCAAAGGGAAAATGTTTAGCCCAGAACCAGAATCAACCAATGCTTTGGTGATAATCTTGTCTTGATATTGAATTGAAATGTACAAAGCCATATTGTGGCCTGTTCCTTCAAGTGGCAACTCATCTTCGTGAAAAAAATATTCTGTATGCTTCAAAAACCTGCCCAACCATTTGGGCTACTTCTCCACGAGTGATGCTAGATAGGACATAGGCTTCACCCAGGACCTTCAAAAGAGCGTTCCGATGTGTTTCAGAAGATTGCAACAATGACAGGATTGATATTTGAAATGGAGTTTTGCTCAATTGCTCAACATTATAGTACTCCTTAGCTTGCACCTTTTTCCAGATTCCCTGGTCTTCAAGCTCTATAATTGGTGCCTTGGATTTGCTGGAACTACCCTGAACCAAATTTTCAAAAGTGTAAATTCTTTCGGATCTAGTCACTCCTGCTGCAGTGTCTGCTTCTTCCACCTTTTCTTTTTCCTTTTTGTAGCTCCATGGAACAACATGAGTATCATATTGGACAGGGGGAGGAGCCCTACATACAGTGAATGGAGGTTTAGGCATGGCAACCTCAACCTCAAAAGGAATACGCCTTTGCACTACAATTGGCGTTCGAGTGGTAACAATCATTGCTTCTTCTCGCTCAAAGACCCAAATGGATTTCTCCCAATCCGAAGTATCATCAATTTCTACCATGTTGACCTGATGGTTAGGCAAAGGGTTGTTTCCAACATTTGGTGTATGATCCTTGAGCTGGATGGCCTTTGTATCAATCAGCATCTGAACCTTATCCTTCAGGGCTCTGCAAACTTCAGTAGTGTGACCCTTCATCCCAGAATGGTAGGCACAAACCTTGTTAGGGTCATACCATTTTGCATGGACATCCATAGGCAATGCAGGAACTGGGGTTACATAGCCAGCCTCTTTCAGTCTCTCATAAAGTAAGGCTATGGGCTCAGCCAGAGGGGTATAGTTTTTTTTGCAGGTTTTCTTTCATATGGAGGTCTGTTTTGGTAATTCAGAGTTTGAGTTGGTGGTGGAGTTTGGAAATATGTTAGCTGGGCATTATAAACGGGATATGAAACTTGTTGATACTAAAGAGGAGAATTTCGGTAATATACTAGCATGGGATGGGGAGATATAGGTGGTGGAGCTGAAGGATATGAAGTTTGAGGATATGAAGATGGAGGTGGGGTTGTTGCTTGGTACTTATAAGGGGTTCGGGTTCCTTGAGCCATCATGACTGAACCTGTTTTCTTCCGATTTTCTGACATTTCGCCGAATTGCAGAGCTTTGTTAGTAGCTTGTAAGGCCTCTAAGTTGATAATAATCCCATTCTTATGCCTTCTTCAATTCTTTCGCCTAATTTGATAATTTCAGCAAAATTCTTCTCAGCTACAAACATCATTCTGTCATAATATTGTGGCCCCTGGGCACGGATGAAGTAGTCTTTCATCTGAGATTCCTCTATAGGAGGTCTGGCTCTGGCTGCCTCAGACCTCCATCTTATGGCGTAGTCCCTAAAAGATTCACTTGGATTTTTCCTCAAGTTTTGGATGTAGAACAAGTCAGGTGCATTTTCTACATTAAATCCAAACATGTTCATAAAGTCTGTTGCCATGTCCACCCACTCAACCCATTTTCGAGGATCTTGTTCAATATACCATGATAGAGCCTCCCCGTGAGACTTCTTATAAACAACTTTATGAGTATCCTCTGATCTCTTCCTATCCCTACAAGCTTGTCACAGTACATTCGTAGGTGACCTTTGGGATCTCCAATGCCATTAAACATTTTTAACTTTGGAAGTTTGTATCCTTCAGGCAGTTCTATATCAGGGTGCATGCATAGATCCTCGTAGATCAATCCTCCCAACCTCCTGTTTCCTTCCACATGTTGTACCCTGTTGGCCAAGCTATCTAATCTCTTGGTCAGGTTTTTTATCAGTATGTCCTTTGGGGAGGACTCTGATTCATGGTAGTTATGAGTCACAGGAGCAGTTTCGACATATATAGGGTTGAGGTTGTTATTTCCAGGAGTATGTGAAGGGTTTGCATTTGGAATTGATTTTGGAATGGTTGGCTTAGTTTGTTGGTAATAGTGGTAAAAAAGGGATTTAGGTATTTTGGGTGTGAGGTGGCGGAAATATATTGGGATGAGTGGGTTCAGGTTGGGATACATTGATTGGAGGATTGTTTGATAAAGTTGTTTGGTTAGAGTGAAGAGGATTGTCTATATTTTTGCCAAAATGGGTTCCGAGAGAAATAGACAAACTTGGCCAAATCACGCATATGCGCTACTTCTTCTTCCAACTCGGCAATCTTGCTCTCAAGTCTATGGACAAGGTCATTTGGCAGTTGTCCTCCCTCAGAATTTTCTCCTCTTTCGTTGCTGCTGTTGTTGTCAAACATTTTACCCTTGTCTCTGTAGTCTGTTCTCTGAAAAGGAGGAGAAGGGGGGGGTCCCTTTTGATCGTGTATGTGCCAGAATGAAGAACAGATCAACCTTAAGGATGGGAAAAACAATAAATCAATAGAAAACAATGTTAGAAGGTTAGAGTAAATAATACTAATAGCACATTGTTTGAAATAAATGCCCTAAATGCAAATGACCTCGTTGAGCCAGAGATAGGCCTAAGATGACATATAAGTGATGTACAATGATTAATTTAAGCCTTATTTGCCAATTGGAATTTAGAGTTAGAGAAATAATTAAAAAAAACTTCATATATTGAATAGTTTCATCTTATTACATCAGACTAAAGAAAAAGAAATAGACTAAAGGGCTAGGGATAACATAGGGGAATAAAATCCTAAAAAAGTCAATGCTGGTCTCAAATGTTGGGCACGATCTGCTGCCTCATTTCGGGAGTGATCTCATAGTTGTTGTTGAGGAGGTTGCAAGCCCATCTTCTTTTTCTTTCATCACCAAAGCCTGGAATTCCCTCCTCACTCAAATCTGCATGCTCCGCATCCTCCAAAAGCCATACATAATACTAAGGTATGCAAAAGGGTCGATGCTCTTGAACATCAATAGTCACTACTCTTTCCCACCTTCGCAGTATGGTGCCTACTTGTGGTATTTCTGGCCCAAAGTTATACCCATAATGGCCCATATGGGATCACAGAGGTATCATTTGTATTTGTCCAAACTGTTGGAGGACTCGGAGTGGTGCGTATGGTTGTACGCCATTTAAACCAATAAGCTCGATAAAGTAAAGCTCATTACCCCTTATAATGGCACGACGAGGCTTTAACCAGTAATACTTCCATTGAATTTTGGTGGCTGAACGCTCTCTCAAGTACACAAACCAGTCCTCCGTTCGTACAGGGGAAACAAAATATTTCATCCTCGAGGTATGACTGATGATTTTACTCCCCATACTCCCTTTAATAATGTCGACCATATTAGCCCTTTGGTAGAAATGCTCAACAGCCCAGAGTTCCAATAGAAAATTACACCCCTCGAAATATCTTTTGCCTTTGGTACACCTAGTCAGTGCCCTTATAATTTCTACCAGTATCATGGGAACTATGGTCTTCCCGTCTCGAGCCAACATACAGACCACATAACTTAGGCTAGTGTGAATTTTTCCCCTTTCCATAGGAAAAACTAATGAGCCTAAGAGTGCGACAGCGAATGCATTAAGACGATATCTTTCTCATTTTGTTGGAGAACAAGCAAATTCCCTATGAAAGTTTTTATGGCCTTCCTCGTCTCCAAAACGTGAGTATAGAAACTCTAAAGAAATCCATCCCTCTTTTAGACAAAGTAAACTCGGATTATGACACAGGCCCATTTGCTTCAAAAAAAGACCTTAGTGTTGGCTTGTATGTCACAATCATTTCCCGTTCGTTATATGGGAGACCAAGAAATCCACCAATCTCTTCAATCATCGGTGTTAATTCAAAGTCCTTAAATTTGAAAACTAGCCTCTCAGAGTCCCAAAATTTCAACAATGCTTTGATCAAGTGACAATCTGAGTCAACGGAGACTAGAGCAATAGGGCCACCTAGTAGTTCGTTTGCCTCTAACCCTCGATTCTTTTCAATATCCCTCCACCAGACCTTTAGAGTAGGATTCACTTTGACCACCATTTGTGTGTTGGGAAAACTGAGGGTATCCATGACTCTATAAACAAAACAACAGAAAAATTCTAAACTCCATTTTGGCAAAGTTTGGCTTAATTTAATAATTGTGATCACATTGACACATAATTATGCAATTTGTCTAAAGGGTGTTGGGGCCTTTTAAACAGTAGGGTGGCTACCAATCACGCGAATTGACACAAAGGGTCAAACCACCTAGGGCTTATGCATTATGTATGACCTAATTAAGACTTCTAAGAGTTGGCTTGACACAAACTTGAAAGGGATTTCTATGCGAGAAGGCTCGTGGTTTACCGATAGTAAAACTATCCGTTCTGTCCACCCATATGCCGACTCTCTATAATTAGGTGTTTGAAGAGAATTGGAGTAGTTGTGAGAGGTGCAAAGGCACAACATCACGGTAACAAACAAAAAAAAGGAATAGGGTCCCAATTGGGGAAAGTATGAGCGGAATGACAGTTTATCAAAGCAGTAAACAGTTAGCATGTAGTTGAAAAACGATAACACATAAACAGTTTTAAAGAAAGCGATAAATAAATAAATTCATGCATAAATAAAAGAGGTAAGCATATAAATAAATTACAGGATCAAGAAAATAAGGGAATGGGGTATGGGATTAATCATGTAAGTAAACAAATAAGGGAAAAGGGAAAGGGTGAAACATGGTAAATGCGCAATAAATAAGGAAACAAATAGACAAGAAAAACCAATAACAGCTTAACATGCTAAATCAAACAAACACTGAAATAACCAAATAAAGTAAACCCCACATGAGCATTAAACATGTAATGATTAGAACATAAAATCCCCAGTGGAGTCGCCATTCTGTCGCACTCCATTTTTCTTAAAAGGGGTTTTATGCACGACCTAACAACTCTTTTGGGCTTTGGTGAATTGAAGAGTCGCCACCTAACGAATTAAGGCGCGTTAGGGCACCTATCTAACCTAACTAAGTCTAGCTAAGGTCAACGAACCAGAGATCGGGTAAGGATTCAAATTATCTCAAGGGGAAGGTATTAGGCATCCCTTGAGGTCCACAAATGTGGGTCCCGGCCGTATCTCATGCAATTTATGTGGGGGTTACAAGTAGCAATTAAGGTCACTTCATTATTATTTTTTGTTTAATTTAGTCATGCTAACTAAGTGATAATAAATAAGCAATTAATATTATTTTAGTTTTAATTAATTAATTAAGCATGCAAATCTTGGTGATATAACAAATAATAAATAAACACTTAAACAAATATTAAACAAATAATAAAGAGAAGCGAGAAGACAAAAATTGCACAATTTAAATAAGCAAATAGATTTTTTTAATGTAAACTACCCCAAACAAATATAATTATGAACACATAAAGGGATAAAAGGGAAGGAGACTCAAGGACTTTACGGATCAGCACTCGACTTTTATTTATTTTTGATAGGCTTCTGTGTAGGGACAGACAAAACCAAGGTTTGTCGCTTTAAGTCTAAGTCGATGTCATCATATCCGTAGGGCCTAACTACCCTTACCCCACCACTGCATGTTTTCATCCCTAAAAGGTGCCTAGCGCCCCCGCTTAATGTCCAAGAGGCAGACTACTATTGGGATGGTTTTAGACAAAATAAAATCCTAATAGGCCTGCCTAGACACCAAGCAAAACAAATAGAACGTTTATTTAGCATGTTAAGTCTCAAGTTGGCCTCTATGTTTAATAAACATGCTTTCAAATACAAATAACTATGAGGATCTCAATGCTAAGTGTGTGGACATACAAACAAGTATTATAACAACATAATTACTTAGTGGCAAAAATTATCACAGAAGGCAGATTTAATTAATTTAATATTAAAATATAACAAGAAAATGATCACAGATGCAAAAATATTTTAGAATATAAGTAGATTTTATTTAATTATTAGATCAAATTGTTCAAGAATAAGGGTACATATTTTAAAACAGGGGCAAATTTAATTGGTAATTAATATCAAAGGGCAAATAAAACAGGACAGATTATTTTGAACAGTTCAGTATGCTGCAAATTAAAAACCTATGAACATGATTTCTAGGTGGTCGAGAAATCAAAACATTGCATATCACCTATAGGCATGATATTCTAACTCCCAAATGACATATAAAATAAATTAAATATTTAGGCATAATATCTAAATGTGAAGATGCTAAAAATTAGTAATATTCAGAAAATCTATAGGCATGATCTCTAAATGATTAGTATGCTGCAATTTTATTAGAACTTGATTAGTTAACTAACGGGATCAAATTATTAAAACATATTGATTTACTTAGATTAATTAACTAACATAAGCAAGCAAGCATTTAAACAACTCATATTTTAGTTAAATTGTGACCCTACTGCTTGAACTCTTAAACATATAAGAAATATTTAATCAATAACCAAATTGAAAATAGTCATGCATTAATTTAATTTAACTATAACATGTAGGCAATGGTTATGGTCTGTTTTTAACTTGCAGAAAATAACTTCGTTGCAAAAATTGTAACAGTGGATAGAAAGTATACTAAAACGAAAATTGCTTCAGTTCTTAAAATGCTAAAAATATTTGATAGCTCTCTACACACAAAAATAAATAAAACAAATAATATCAAATAAACATGCTTCCTGATTTTAAGCATTGAATTATTTGTTAACACGCTGATTGACTTCAAAGTTGCATAGGACGTAGTTTAAAACAAAACAGTGCTTTATTTTAGATCGATTATTTAGGAGACAATACCTTTCGCCATTCGATTTTATGATTAACCAGTAGACGGATTATATTCAACAATCGCAAGGAGTAAACAAAAGTAAACAATTAGCACGTATTCCCCTACCCCCTTAGGCGATCCCAAAGTTATACCATATATAGGAGAGTTAGAGTTTACAAGTTATTATAAAAAAAAAAAGTAAATAAATAGAGATTGCATAATATACAAAAACATAAATTGAACCAAATCAATTCATCTGTTGTTTCCACTCCTGGCAAATCTCCATATCTTGGCTTAGCATTCAATCTTGTTAAAGGAAAATTAACCCAACAAATACATAATGCAAAAACGCATAGCATTACTATTCACAAATTGGTATATGCAGCAATTCAAAGAAGGCACGCAAACTTTTTTTTTTTAAAAAAAAGAAACACGGAGCATTACACAATTAAATAATTCATATGCAAAACAAAGTTAATTAACAGAGAACACTAACCAGTTGAGCAGATTATATTATCAGCAATGAAGACAAAACCTGATCCAATATTCGACCCGAACATAGTAAAACCAAGCAAAGAGGCACTTTTTAGGATATTCCCAAACTTATTTTCTTTGATATAGAGTATTTGCTTAGTATTTAGAACACGAAAATTCTCGATTATTAAAGTGTATAGATCGTGAGTGGAGGATGTGAGTAAGAATGTGCAACCGTGTATTAGTGTTTCTCCTTCTTCTCCAATTAATAAGAATGAGGACATCCCTTTATAGTAGAGGGGAGGGCATAAAATAGGACAAGAATAAAATTAGGAAGAGAAAATTATTTTCCTTGACAGATCGGTGACAATAAATGATAGTACTATGTCCAAATAAAAGTGGGAATTTGTCTAAGACACTAATTAAGGAAGGGGGATCAATTTACAGTATTGCAAATTCTTCATCAAAGGGTATAAATCAACCCAAACTTATTTACTCTTTCTTACCAAATATAACGAAGTGATAAGAACCGGTAAAATTCTAATTATGGTACGAGATCAATTTATAGCAGCAGAAAATTAAGCAGAAAGAGATAAATATCTAAGGAAAAGACATAATTTACAGCTCCATTCGAGCAGTAATTTACCATAACCAAGCAATATTAGACAAACAATCTGATTTATCGGCTTTGAAACCTCCAAGATGCTATCAAATCAACAATTTCTACTAATTAAGGGCAATTATCAATTAGAGAGGGAGCTAAATCAACTGTTAATACGCATGATATAAAATTTAAAACCAGCCTTTTGCAAAGTTGAATTCAACACAAGAATCACATATTAGTTGTACCATAAAAAATGATAGATCAACTCTAACACGATTTAATGTAATACTAGCAGCATGCTGTCAAACAAGAATTTTGGACAACGAGAAACACTAAAGAACGAGCAACCTCACAAAAATCGATTAAAGCTTAAAAACTGAAAGTTCATACCTGGGATAGATTTGTAAAGATATGTCCTTATCAGAATTTTCAATCAGAATAATTGGAGTAGCAATTCGTTGTTTCCATTGCTGATTTGTAGATGTTATTTCCCTCACTGGTGTTGCTACCTGTTCGCCATCCTCGCCAGAGTTTCGCCATCTCAGAGCTTTGCTTGGTCGGAGCCGTTGGTATTCGCCAACTCGAGTTACTGCGGTTCTTGTTCACGTCGTCTCCGTAGTGCTGCTGCTTTGTCGGAGTTCTTTGTCGGTTGTAGTTGCTACTGATTTTGCACTCTCGCCGGTGGCTCGCATCGCTAGGGTTGCTGGTTATTTCACCAGTAGCTGGCTGTTGCTTTCTCGCTGAGCTGCTGTCTTCGCCGGCTGGAGAGAAGAGAGGATGGTGAGGGAGAGAAGGAGAAGAGGAAAGAGGAGAGGAGAGGGGAGGGGCGTCGACTGGTGGTCCTCCTCATGCTGCTTCTTGCCGAAACGAGAAAATGGAGAGGAGAGGGTTGCGGCGGCCTACAAGAGAGGAAGATAGGAAGAGAAAAAAAATGAAATTAGGGTTGGTCATTTTCGATTTAAAAGGAAGATAGGGTAGATTCGATCTGAACCATTTATCGTAATAAGATATAAGGCTGAGAGTTAATCTTGTCATGACTATGAGGAACGAACGGCTCAGATTAGAAGTCAAGAGATAGGCTAAAATCGAAATGAAAAAGGCTAGAATTGGAATGGGAGAATGGTTATAATTGAAATAAAATTGGAATTGAAGTGGTTAGAATTGCGAGAAAAAAAATAGAATAAGAAGGCTACAATTTAAATAATTTGGAGGAAAATTAAAGAAATGCTATCCAATTAAAATAATACAAATATTATAATTAGAATTGCTTAAAATTTTTAAACATTTGAATTATTTTGAGTTTACTATTGATATAAAAAAATAACTTGATAATCATTACAATAATTTTTGAAATCATGCATACTAAAATATATAATTTTGAGACGAAATTAATTAACATTTTAACTCAAAATATATTTTAAAAATACATATTTAATCAAATAGCATTCCAAAATGGTTATAGGTCGGTCAAAATTAGGTGTCAACAAGGTGTTAGAAATTTTCTTGGGCATGCAGGTTTCTATAGGAGGTTCATCAAGGATTTCTCCAAAATTGCACATCCATTGTGCAAACTGCTCGAAAAGAAGTATAAGTTTGAGTTTGATGATGCTTGTTTGAGAGCATTTGGAGAGTTGAAGGAGGTGTTAGTTACTGCACCTATGATTATTTCACCGGATTGGGGACAACCATTTGAGGTAATATGTGATACGAGTGGAGTGGCGCTTGGTGTGGTATTGGGACAGTGGCGAGAGAAGATTCATCATCCTATTTACTATTTTAGGAAAGATCTAAATGTGGCTCAAAAGAACTATACAGTGACTGAGCAGGAGCTTCTTGTAGTTGTTTTTTGCATTTGAGAAATTTCGATCCTACTTGCTTGGTACTAAGGTCATAGTGCATACTGACCATTCTGCATTGAGGTATTTGATGGCTAAGAAGGATGCAAAACTGAGGTTTATTAGATGGGTGCTGTTGTTGCAAGAGTTCGACTTTGTGGTGAAAGATAGAAAGGGTACAGAAAATCAGGTTGCCGATCACTTGTCCAGATTGGAGGAAGTAGCTATGCTCAAGCTTGGTGATAGGGCTGAAATTAATGATGCTTTTCCAGATGTATTGGATACTTCTCATGATCTGATTCCTTGGTTCGTAGACTTTGCTAACTATTTGGCAAGTGATCTGGTGCCATCGTATTTATCTTTTCACCAAAGGAAATTATTTATGCATGATGTGTAGAAGTTCTTTTGGGATGAGCCTTACTTGTATCGTAGTTGTGCTAATGGGATTATTCATCACTGTGTGCCCGAGGTCGAGATGTTGAGTATACTAGAGGCGTGCCATGCATCTCCTGTTGGTGGGCATCATAATAGTATTCGGACTGTGCATAAAATTTTGCAGTGTGGGTATTATTGGCCTACCATCCACCAAGTTGCTCATGATTTCGCCAAGTCTTGTGACTGTTGCCAAAGAGAAGGAGGAATTTCAAAGAGGCAAGAGCTTCCTATGAATCCTATATTGGTGATAGAGTTGTTTGATGTACGGGGCATTGATTTCATGGGTCCATTTGTGAGTTCACATAGGATGAAGTTAATTTTTATTGCGGTTGATTATGTGTTGAAGTGGGTGGAAGCAATTGTGCTTCCCAACAATGAAGGTAAAAGTGTCACCGCATTCTTGAAAAAGAATATCTTCTCTAGATTTGGTACACCTAGGGCGATTATCAGCGATGGAGGTTCCCACTTTTGTAACAAGTTGTTCAAGGTGTTACTTGAGAAATATGGAGTTCGCTATAATGTAGCCACTCCTTACCATCCGCAGTATAGTGGGCAAGTTGAAATGTCCAACAGAGAGATCAAGCAGATTTTGGCAAAGAATGTGAATACTAATAGTCACGCAAGTGCTCCCACATTCTTAGTCACGCAAGCTCAAGTCCAATTGGACCGGGCCATTCTTAGTCACGCAAGTGCTCCCATATGGAGCGGCCGAGCTTGAGAACAGTGAGGGAACAAGGTTCAAGGTAAATGGGCAAAGGATCAAGGTCTATCTGGAAAGTGCGGAAAGTGTGCAAGAAGTTGTTGAGGCCTACTATCTTGATGAAGTCTGAGTAATCAAAAGGCCTGAGTTGTGCCGCGACATTAAATCAAGCGCTGCTTGGGAGGCAACCCAAGATGTACAATCTAGCCAACTATAGGTTTTTTTTTTGGTTTAGTAATTTTCTTTGTTTATTTGGTTTTCTGTAATCCTTTAGATAGGTGCTTTATTTTTGGTTAGTGTTGGATAGATATAGCATAGAGTCCATGTCTAAAAAATGTCCCAAAAATGTAAAAAGAAAGGCCTAATGGTTGCTACATGTGCAGGGATGAAAAGAAAAATCTACAGAAAATATCTGGTGCAGAGGTCTACGGAGACCATCGACAGTCCATATGTCTAACTATGGACCGTGAATGGTAGCCGTAGACCCCAGGTAAATTTCCCAAATTTTTCTAAGTGTGTAAGTGACCTACGGACCCTATCTACTATTCGTACGTTGACCCATGCACTGTAGATGGGGTCTTGTGGGTCCAAACCCTAGTTCTGCCTGACCTGACCTGGACCTCTTTTCCCCCCACTGTTTAAACATTCCCCCCATTACCAAAATTCACCCAAACCATTTTTGTAACATCTCCTCTTCCTAAACCCTTCATAATACCACCATATCCCATTAATCACCCCACATTCATTCCCCCATATTCCCCATTCACTCTCCTCTAATTCCTTCATTCCCATTTCTCAAAGGTTTCAGTGTCCGGGTTCGGTGAAAGGCTAGTAAGGAGTTGTTGGAAGTCCAAAGTCATCACACCATCACCCACTTCCCTCACTTGTAAGGTAATCGACTTCCCCTTCACTTTGAATTCCGATTCATTGTTGTTATAGAAAGTCAGGAAGTGGATCTTGACCTTGGGTGTGAAATTTTATGTGTGCCGCATGAATTGTATGTTAGAAACACCCATGGGACGATAGATAGTGATTGTGTAGTCGTAGTAATTAAACAACTTGGTGAAATTTGGTCTAAGTGAAAGTTTCGACTTAGGGTTCCTAACTTTTTATGCAATACATGTTGAAAAATGAGTAATCGAAACCCTAGGGATGACAAACTATCATAAAATGTGTTGAAATACATGATTAGACTTAGGATGAATGATTGAAATTGTCAAAAATTAATTTAAACATAAGGCATGTTGAATACCTGGTACACACCTGATCCACGAAACCCCGTCTACGAATCGGAGGTCAGTTTACAAACCATAGTTCAGGTTCATGGTCTGTGGCACATAGCAATTCCACGAAGTGTGGAACCACGGAGGTGGACTACGGTCCGTAGGTCAATCTACGGACCGTTCTGCACATCCGTGGTTCCCATCAGAACCCAACTTTTTGGGACTTCTAACCTACGGAGGGGATTCATGGATCGTACGTCAAGCTACGAACCGTAAATATCCATCGTAGGTGGCAACTGAAGACACTGTCTGAAATTTGTTTTAGTTTTTCATCTGGTTCGTTCTTTGTTCTAAAATTCTTTCGAGTGTGTTTTTAGGTTATATTAGTACTAATTCTTCCTCCATAGGTACCATGGCCATGAACAAAGCTCTAGCCTTCAAGGGTAGATCCAAATCAACAACACCAACCCGTCAGTTAATCAACGAGGATACTGATGCTGAGAAAGACCCCAAATATGTCCCCCACCACTGGGGGGACATCACCCGCAGTACCCCGGGCTACTCGGAATCAATTCAAGTGGGTGGTTCCCGACGTAGTCACTGCCTCCTAGTCTGATGAGGAGGATACACTGATCGAATCATCGGTTAGGTCTGCTTCCAGTTCTGAGTCTGCCTTTGTTGTAGGGTCTACTTCTGGATCTGCCACAGGATTGAGTTTACATGGCCGAGCTGCCTCATCTTGTGAGGCTACTAGTTCAAGGGAGGATCCAGTGCCACCAAACAACAACCCTGCTTCGGTTGCTGAGGAGACAATAGGTGGTGCATTGGGAGTCAATGACAGATATACAGGGATACCTCGATGTTAACTAAAAAGAGGAAGAAGGGCCGGCTGATCACTAAGGAGCACAGAGTTCTCACAGGGAGCATACACACCATACCCGACATCCACCGGCTCTATCAGAAACACAAATGTGAGTGGATGGATCGGTGCATTGGGATGTATAGGGAGGAGATAGTGAGAGAATTGTATGCCTCCTATGCTGCCACACTCCGTGGTTCTATCTACAAGAGGTCGAAGACCATAGCCCAGGACCCTCTCACTTCCACTCTAGTCCGAGCCTTTTCGGTGGACATATCGTAGATCACTATCAGCCAATTCCTCTACGGTCCAGGCAACAAGTGAGCACTCCACACCACTCAATTTGACTACCAGTGGGACATTATTAGGAGTGGAGCATTCTAGCAGAATACAGAGCAGAGGGAGGTCGTATTACTTTGGTTAGCCAGGCACATAGCTGTGGATGGAGTGCATGCGGAATGGGTCAGCACACCATGCTTAGGTATTCGGAAGGCCACCATCAATTTGGTTGCCAAGTTATTCTGGCTTTTAGTTCGGAACAGGGTATCACCCACTAAGGTCGATAATGCGTTTACTTGGGATAGAGCAGTGATGGTTGTAGCCTTGGTAGCTGGGTTCGAGATTGACTATAAGCAGAGATCCATGAGAGGGCATACAGGACCACCACCACTTTACCCTTCCCATGTATGATCTTCCAGTTTTGCAGGGATTCTAAGGTTCCTATCTGGTATTGTAACACTTTGGTACAAGCGAGAGGGACCCTTGATGCCTTTGAGTTGAGAGTCCTCGCACAACCAGCCACCGCCACTAATATATCCTCTATTCGAACCAAGTTAGACAGTCTTTGGACCGACATTAATGCCATCCATTCCCCACATGCAGATGAGCCAGAGTCTGCACCTACTACATTGGTTGATGATACAGTGCTTGAGGCTCTATACAGCGCGGAGGTATAGTAGTCTGAGTCTAATCGTGCCTGAGGAAAGAGGTACCGATCTAGCCACCCCTCTGATGCTACTGAAGATTGCAAGGGCAAAGAAGAGGGAGCGCCAACAACATGAGCAGGCGAGGAAAGCCTCCATTGTGGATGAAGAATTGCGCAAACAGAGGGTTCGTGAGAGTACTCTTGGAGCTTCGAGTTCTAGGCCCACCACTAAGACCGCTGTGCGAGATGATGTGAGAATCACTGATGGTGCGGTAAGAGTGATTGATAGCACTACTGAGGGTGCTGTGATATTTGATATGGTCACTACTGAGGGTGACCCAAGTGTTGTTCCAATGGGCTCTAGGAAACTGGACCCAGCCACTTGTTGATGAGTCTTCGGTGCTATCCACCACAGATTTGCTTCACCCAATCCTTTAATTTTTACTTTTTGTGCATTGGGGACAATTGCACTCTATTTTTTAGGGGTGGGGTAAATGGATTGTGAGTGATAGGGTGAAGTCTAAGTAACCCAACTCATAATCCTCCTTGGAGTTTTCTTGCCTGTGTTCTTTTTCCCTAAGAGACTATTTTAATTTTTGTTGAACCGTCAAGTGTTAGGAATGTATGTGTAGAAGCATAAGAAAGAATGAAGCATGATGGCATAATAATGAATGAAAAAAAAGTGATACCCATCCAAAATTTGTGATATGTGCTAAAATCTGTAGGCTAGAATGAGTTGAATGTGTTGGCTCTGAGTATGACATGATAAAGAACCATCTTGATCTCATGACTTGAGCTAAAACTTGAATTGGGTAATCTGATAATCTGATAATGAAACTATGTGCCAAGAGTGTGTGAGAATGGTTGATTATTTGGACAGTTTTGTGCCAATCTAGAACTTGCCACATTGGTCCTTCTAGGATAATCTAAGCTAGAAGTTAGGAAGTGATCATAGGCCATTGTTCAAATTAATCCACTTAAGCCTGAAATGATCTAACCAAATGGTAGCATTATTCCTTTTTGATCCAAATATGTGAGCCTAAAATTGACCAATTATTTTGATTCACCTAACTTACCTTCCCTTAAAAACATTGTCTTGGCCCCGGTCCCTCCTTGGACATGTGCACCTAGACTTAGGCAAAAAGCCTATGTTGAGGGTGGCTAAGCCCAAAAGTTACCTTGATCTTGGCCCTGGTCCGACATCGGACATCATGCACCTCAACTAATGCAAAATGCATAAGTTGAGGGTGGCTATGAAAAAGGAAACCATATGAAAAAAAGGGTATGAAAGGAGTTTCGTGTTGAAAAGAGGAAAAAGCATGAAAGAGGATGTGACTTTGTGCAAAAGAAGCAAAAGAAAAGTGTGAAAAAAAAAAGAAAAGAAAGTAAAAGGAAAATAAGAAAATGAGAAATAAGAGTCAAAAAGTCAAGAGTCGCATTCTTGGTTAAAAAGAGTTAAGGGAAATAAATTGAGATGAAAAGTTGCCAAAAATAGGTTAAGGAAGAGGTAAATAGCCAATGTAATGTCAAGGAGGGCAGAAAGTCACTAAAAAGTACCTAAATATACCACACTTGACCCCAAGCCTACGTTACAAGCTAAGAAAAGTCCTATAGTGATCCTAGAAACTAGATTGGAGAGTCTAAGCAGTGAAATAAGGGAAAGCCTATGGTATTGAGCACTAATTGTACTTGAAATTACTTCTGAGCGTGAGTGTTGCATAAATCCTTGTACTCAAAATCATATTCATTGTGTGAAAAAGGGATTTCGTTTGAAGTAAGGGCACTTGTTACATTGTCAAAAAGTTGGTACCTTGGTGATAGCAAAACAGTGTATGTTGTGTGTTGATTGGTTGATATTTATCATGTTTTGATCTGCATGAGTTATCTTGTTGAGTCTAAGATAAAAGATTTTCACTTAAAAAGAGAGTCGGGATAGAGAGCTATGTGATTGCTTGTGCTTGAATGCTTGCTTCTATACAAGTGTCGTTTAGAGCCTTAGTGCGTCGCTTGAGGACAAACAACGAATTAAAGTTGAGGCTGTTGATATACCATGAGTTTACGATATTGTAATACGTTTCACTTAAGAGTTGTGTGTGTCTAGAGCCATTTTGTATTGGTATTAATGTGTTTTTATCGTGTTTGCAGGAAATAAGTTTGGACATGGGACTTAGGAGACAACTATAGAAATGTTGTAGAAATAGCCACCTACGGACGTGACTTATGGACCGTAGGTCCAGTCACGATCCGTAGGTGAAGGGCGTAGATCGATGGCATCTTGATTAAGTTTGGAACCACGGTTACAAGTGACGGATCATAGATTGACCTATGGGCCGTCCTGCAGTTCCGTCAAATGATTCAGAGAAGGTGGTTCCATTTCCTAATTTCAAAAGTCTAAGTATGAAACTACAGAGGAGGATCAATGGACAGTGAATCGAGTCACGGCCTGTACTGCTAATCCATCGGCTATGGCTAAGAATTGGAGATTTGTGAAGTTGAAAAATTTCCTAAGTCCCAAAGCACAGAAGGGACCTACGGACCGTAGGTCAGTCCACGGTCCGTAGGTCAGTCTCGTCAGTTACAACTGCGTCCAGAAACTTTATTTCCTTATTTCATTTCCTTTTTAGTTGAGACTTGTTTTTCTATATATAGGACATGTAAACCTCATTTTTTGGGGTCAAACCTTATTACTTTTATTCTAGTTTTTGGCTTTGGAGATTAACTTGCAACTTTAGCAATTCTTGATTTTCTAAGTTCGTTTTGAAGATTTTGGCATCAAAATTCAAGTTGAGATTTTGGGTTTATTCTTCTCATTACTAAGTTCATGATTTCTTCATCTAAAAATATGAATTGTGTTCTTGATACTATGGGTAACTAAATCCACAACTAGGGTTGTGGGAACCATGGACGATTAACAATGCATGAATAGTAACTAAGTAATTCTTGAATAGTGTTATTGCATGCATTGATAATTCTTTCTTTTAGAAGTCTTTTTAATGAGTGCACACGTTAGAACTCGCCTTGTTGCTACTTGCCGGACTAAGGAGGTAGTTAATAAGAAAAGAATTATCAACATAGATTTAGTGTGATACTATCTAATAGTCTAATGTCAATTGGTGCGAGGGTGAAAACTAAGTCATACATTGATGTGATGTCTAATATGAGTACAAGTAAGGGTTAGTAAATTATATACACGTAGTGGGACCAAGGTGCGGGGTGAAATTCTCTAGTTGCCAGACCAAGGAATTAGAGATACTTAACTTATCACTTTGCATGTAATACACTAGGAAAGGATTACTATTACTAGGATTACAATGTCATGGGGAACACGTACACCCTAGTTTCTCTCTCATCTTGATAACAACTAAAGTTTGAATCTTGTTCACTAATTGTTCACATAATTTCTAGAATTTGTTTCACAATCCCCCCCCCCCTTTTATTTATTTGTTTCGAAAGTATGTTGACTAAACGAATATAATTGTGGGTTAAAGTTAAGTTTAAACGCTATTCCTCGTGGGATCGACCCCAACCTACAAGTTGGGTTCGTTACTTGATAACGATCACTTATACTTCTTTAGGGAGGTGTAATTTGAGTGTATCAATATCACTTACGAACAATGTACAATTTCACAATTCTCAAGATATACAGTTATATCAAGTCAATGGTCCTCTCATGGAACCCATACCCTAACTGATAGTTTATCGGTACGTGGTACCCGATCCAAGTTAATGTGCCGGACGTGACACCAAATCTCATATATGCGCCAGAATGTGGCACCTGATCCAAGTTATTGTGTTGGAATGTAACACCCGATCCATTCAACAAGCCACAATCACAATCACAATGTACATTCTCATGATCATACAATCACGAGTTGATTCATGGCATACAATTCTTCATTCATACTCATTTACGATTAATGTGATCAATAATGCAACATTCGCATACATACATGCATTAAAACAAAGTAATTACTAACATATATCACGCCAACATGAAATCTCAGCCATCACCTACCTCGAACAAAGCTTGAAACCCCTAAGAAACTTGATTATTCCCTTTCCGGATTCTTTCTTCTTGTTCTTGGTCTACAAACAATCAATATAACACGAGGATCAATAAACAAGATCTAATTACCCAGACTATAATCAATAATATCCACCCTAGATCGAACCCTTCATCCCTCTACCATGATTAGGGCTTTTTCCACTATAATTCCTAGATCAAAACCCTCCCCCTTCAACAATTACCCAAGAAACTAAGTTCTACGGATCGAAAAATGGATTCGGGGAGTAAAAATCTTACCTTTAGCCTCAAGAATGGTGAAAAACCATCAAGAACACTCCTGGGGTCACCTTCTAGGTCTCAAGAATGAAACTTACAGAAAATAACAATTTTGGGGTTTATTTCCGACTTAATTCGCACTGGCCCGCTACGGCGGCCCCCATCCCGCCACAGCAGCCCCGCCCTGGAGGAAATAATCCTGCCACATCGGCTTGCACGAAACCAGTTAGTCGATTTAAGAGTTTCAAAATCCCATTTCACAGCACACCTTCGTCCCATGACACTCAGAAAATACTCGTTCATGCTAATCAGTTTCGGGAGTTCTACCCACCTGAATTCTATTTCGTCAAGTCGTATGGATTCTTTAACATCTTATCTATCTACTCATGCAATCAAATCCTTATTGAATCCCCCAATCATTACTAGATTTCTGTAGGCTCACATGACTCTGATTTCATCCAATTATGGACTAGGCTAAGAAATCCCAAGTTACTACAAAAAAATTTTCCGGGCCAAACTTTTTCCCCGTTGACTTTTCTATAACGACAGAAATAGGTCGTTACATGTATTCCAGAAAATGAGGTTAGGAAATTACTCAAGGGTTTTCATGCAAGTCCTATGGAGGACATCATGGAGGAGAATGGACAACTCACAAGGTATTACAATATGGCTTCTTCTGGCCCACTTTGTTCAAAGGTTCTATGGCTTACGTAAAAGAGTGTGACCAATGTCAAAGGTTGGATACTATATATAAAAGAAATTCTATGCCACTAATTAATATTATTAAGGTAGAAATCTTTGATGTATGGGGTATTCACTTCATGGGTCCCTTCCCTTCATTAGATGGAAAGCAATAAATTCTAGTGGCGGTAGATTATGTGTCCAGGTGGGTTGATGTTGTAGCTCTTCCCACTAATGATTCAAAGGTGGTGATTAAATTCATTAAGAAGCATATTTTCACTCATTTTGTCACGGCCCTAAGCCTAGATTTTTGTCGACTTTTCCCTAACTATAAATATTTATTTTAATTATTCTTTTTCTGGCTTTTGGAGAACGACTACTTGGAGAACTATTTCTTAAATTTTAGGGTTCATTCCTACTCTTTACTTTTATCGATTTCTTTTATATTATTGAATACTTGAAGATTGATAATCACATTATGAGTAGCTAGATTCTCTTCTTCTAGGGTTGTGGCTACAAATTGATTGTATATTATGGAGTTTAATGGATTGAAGTTGGTTATTGCATAATTTGCACTTTTGTTCTTGAATTAGTATTTCATGATTGACCACCATTGAAATAAATGTATTATCTAAATTGAACTGGGAAGAATAATAATAGGATTGAACGTGGGACAAAAGGAACATGATCTTTTTTATAATTAAAGTGAATTTGTATCTAGGATAGAGATATACCTAGAAACCTTGCTTGATTAATAACAGTATGAAAATGTAATGCTCAATAATGGGTTTAGCCTGTTCCCACTCAATGATGTAGTTAGGCTACAAATTACGATAGGCGTTTAGAGGTCGGGAGACCATGATCATACATTTAATCCTTTAAATGAGTGATTTTGATAACCAATTGAAGTTCATTACAGGAGATAGTGTGCATGAATCCAAAGTAGGTTGCAACCCTAGATTTTCTTAAGTCATTGTCTGAACTCCAACTCGAAATTAAATCATATTAGTTAGCTTCGTTTACTTTAATTAATACATAATTTAGAATCATTCATTAACCTTTCTAGAAACACGTGCTTTAAATTACAGTTATTGGAAAAATTGAATACCTTTTAAGCTCATGTCTCTATGGGTATGACATTCCACATTTAAAAAGGGTTATTTTGTTACTTGCATGACCGCGTACACTTGCCTGTGCGGACACAACAATTTTTTGGCTCCATTGCTAGGGACTTTAGAATTAGAATTTATTCGATTTACCTAGTTTATAAGTTTATTATTCAAGTGCTGAAAACTTGATCTTAGTTATTGGTTATTGCAGGTTGCTTTGGGATGTCAAACTGGAAGGTGATCAGGAGGTTGTAGATCCATCGTAGAATCGAAACGAGTCTTTCATTACCGGAGAAGGAAAGCACTTTTTCCATATCATGTCCCTCTGGTTGAAATCGGAGCAGTAGAACCAATAAAACATGTAGCAATGGCATAGATGGCAATCTGTGACATAATAATCCCATGCACAACTAATGTTACTTCAAGTATTGAGAAACAACCTGCTGGTAGTATGAGTTGAAAAAGAATATGGTGCAACTATTGGACACCAATGGATAGTTTACTAGTTTACCTCATGAGAACCCAGAAGTGCACATTTAGAACTTTCTCGAAATTAGTGACACGTACACTCCAACGAGAGTATCCCATGATTATGTGACACTCACCTTGTTAACTTTCTCTCTATTAGGGGAAGCAAGAAGATGGTTGAAATTGGAGCCAGCGAACTCTATTACTTCATGGGATGATCTAGCTTGAATTTTTTTATATAGTTCTTTCCATATGGTAAAACAACCAAGCTTAGGAGCGAGATACTGAGTTTACAGTAAAAAGGAGAGGAGGATTTATACCAGGCATGAGATAGATTCAAATCATTACTACTGAGGTGTCCACACCATCATCAAGCAAATAAATTCTTGTTCCACAACTTCATTGAGGGTTTGGAACCAACCAAAATATTTTGCTTGATTCAGTTGTATGAGGATAAGCTTGGGAGAAGACTTATGTTGAATTGGTCACTTAGCTGAATAGAATCTCACATGGAAATTTTGAGTGGAATGGATAAGGCGCAAAACCTGTGGTGCAGAAGAATGCTGGGATGTTAGAAGTAGATGCAGTTACAAATTTAATTGCATAAATTGTTGCGATGCAGAACATGATGAACATTAATTTCAGAAATATGTCATTGGTACAACAACTTCCCCAAGTAAATGTGCTACAACAACTTTCCCAATTTAATGTGGTACAATAGCCACAAACATGCTGTGAGATATGTGGAAGAGGTGAACATACTACTGATTATTGTTGAGCATACCAGGATGCCATGAATTTTGTAGGTAATGCACAACAGGGAGGGTGACACCTAAACTACGAAAACACTCATAATCTTAGTTCGTGGAACCATCCAGATCTTTCATACAGAAGAAACCTAAATTAGGCACATGGCCAAAATCAATATCGACTGCAAGGTAATGGGAAATATTATCAACATCAGGGCCAAAAAGTTAATCAAAGTAGCACAAGGAAACATGAGTACTGAGGAGATGTTGAAGAAGATCATGGATGAGCAAGCTAGAGTGAGTGCAAATATGGATAAGATAGCTCTTGATTTGAGAAACAATCAGTTGGTGACACAAAATTTAGAAAAACATTCAGGAAATTTTCTAGTTCCCAAGACTCACACCCTCAAGGGGGTTTACCAAGTAATACAGATCCTAACCCAAGGTAGTTTAATGTTGTGGGTACCCGTAGTGGGATGCAGTTGAAGGAGGTGGCTCTGAAAAAGAGAAACAATGAAACAGTGAAAGGAGAAAAGAAGAGTAGTGAAAGTGGACAAGGTATACTTGAGGAAATAGTACAACCCAAAGTGAAATCACCTCTACTATTTCCTCTAAAGTTCAAAAAGCAGAGTGAGGATGAATGCTTTGGTAAGTTTCTTTCTTTTCTCAAACAAGCTTACAATAATCCGCCTCTTGTTGATTTTTTTGCAGGGAATACCGAGGTATAAAAATTATGTGAAGGATATTGTAGAGAACAAGAGGAGGATAAAATAATATGAAACTATGGCACTTATTGAAGAGTCTCGTTCCTGGATTCAAAACAGGATGCCTACTAAGCTAAAGGATTCGAAAAGTTTTACGGTGAGATCACTATAAGGCAAACCATTCATGCTTGAGGGTTGTGTGATCTAGGTGAAAGCATTAATCTTCTCCCAACATCTTTGTGCAAGAAATTAGGGTCAGGTAGCACTAATCCCACTTATAGTTGGCATATCGATCAATAGCTAGGCCGGAAGCTGTTGTGGAAAATGTTTTGGTCCAAGTGGGATCATTGATAATTACAGCTGATTTCATTGTGTTAAATTTTGAGCTTGACCCTGAGGTGATCTTTATTCTTGGGAGACCCTTTTTGGCCATGGGTGAGTCATGATAGATGTAACTACAGGTCAGTTAACCATGAGGGCTCACAATAAAGTTATGGTCTTTGACATGTACCAAGCATTGAAATTGTCGACTGTGTATAAAGAGTTGTCGGCTGTAATAGTAATAGATCTTGTTTCAGAAGCCTATTACATTGCATCAAGAAATCCATTAGAGCGAGTGTTGATGGGCCATGAAATCTATGGTGATTCTAAGCCATATGAATTAGTACCATTTTTGGATGTGTCTAGTATGGGAATATCAAAAGACAACTAGGAACCTTTGAATATCTTCTTGGGTCCTCCACCCAAGCCATCAACTGAAGAAGCACCCAAGCTAGAGGTAAAAACACTTTCATCACATCTGAGGTATGCATTTTTAGAGATGATAAGACCTTACATGTGATTATTTCTGCAGATTTCTCTTAATTACAAGTTGAAACGTCTTTAACAATTCTGAAAAGGAGGAAAAGAGCCATTGGTTGGCCATTGTCCAACATACATGGGATCAACACGACACTTTTCATACATAAAATATATATGAAAGAATGCCATAGGCCGAATTTACAACACCAACGTCAGTTGAATCTTGTCATAAAGATGTAGTGCATAAAGAGGTTATAAAGTTGTTAGATATAGGGATGGTATACCCAATATCATATACCAAGTGGGTAAGCCCGGTATAATGTGTGCCTAAGAAAGGTGACATGACTGTGGTAACAAATGACAAGAATGAACTAATCCCCACAAGGACAGTCACTAAATGGTGAGTTTGCATGGATTATCTTAAGCTAAACGAGGCCACCAAAAAGGATCACAACCTAGTTCCCTTTATTAATCTAATGTTTGATAGGTTAGAAGGGCAGAAATATTATTATTTTCTACATGGTTACTCGGGCTACAACCAAATTGTGATTGCATCGGAGTACCAAGAAAAGACTACATTCACTTGCTCATATGGCACATAAGCTTTTAAGTGTATGTCTTTTGGACTTTGTAATGCACCATCCACATTTCAGAGATGTACGATGGAAATCTTTCACAATATGGTGGATGATTTTGTTGAAGTGTTCATGGATGAATTCTCGCTGTTCGGTTAGTCTTTTAATCTATGCTTATAAAATCTTAACAGGTCCTTGCTCGATGTGAGAAAACAAATCATTTGCTGAATTGGTAGAAGTGTCATTTCCTAGTTCGAGAAGGCATTGTGTTGGGTCATAATGTATCGAAGAGTGGGTGTGAAGTTGATAGAGCTAAGGTAGAGGTAATTGAGAAATTTCCACCTTCGATCTTAGTAACAGGTGTTAGAAGTTTCCTTGTACATGCTATAGGAGGTTCATCAAGGATTTCTCCAAGACCACTAGACCTATGTGTAGTCTGTTGGACAAAGAGGTGAAATTTGTATTTGATGAAAGTATGTGAGAGCCTTTGGTGAAGTTTAAGCTTATGTGTGATACAAGTGATAAAGTAGTTGGTGCGGTGCTGGGCTAGAGAAACAGAAAGTGTTTCACTTTATTTATTATGCCACCAAGACCCTCGACATTACACAATCACAAAGAAGGAGATGCTTTCTTTAGTATTTGCCTTTGACAAGTTCAAATCATACTCGGTACGTACTAAAGTTATTGTTTACACTGACCATGCTACAATCAGGGGCCTATTTAACAACAAGGATGCAAAACCAATGCTTATTATATGGATAGGCTACTTAAGGAGTTTAATCTGCAAATCAAGGATAGAAAGGGCACCAGGAACCAAATTGCTGACCATTTTTCAAGATTGGAGGATTCATCACAACTGCAAATGTAGGGCAGATTCATGAGGAGTTTCCTGATGAGCAGCTGTTAGCTTTGGACATTGCTCAAGTGCCTTGGTATGCAGAGAGTGTTAACCTTTTGGTAAGTGGATTGTTCCCACCTGGTGCATCTACGCACAAAAAGAAAAAGTTGAGACATGATGATAGGTTCTACATATGGGATGAGAGTTGTCATTCTTGACCGTACGGAGGCCACCATGGAAGGGAGCGTATGATGTTTGCGTAATCAGGACACAACATCCAATGCAGGTGTCTACGATCGTACAATAGTAAAGTAACCCAACCAAGGGTTAGGGTCGAGTCCCAAGGGTTGGGATCTAATCCCAAGGGAGCGGTTCCTAAAAATTAGTGGTTAAGCGCGAAAATGCTAAAGCTAAACATAGCTAAAGACTTTATGAAATGTAGACATGAAAAATTAATGGGTTTAACACGAGTGTCAATTATCAATGAGGGGTTTGTAAGCGAGTAAAGAGCAAAATCAGCAAAAATAAAGATGGATACGGATGCAGAGACGGGATTCTTAGGATGTGATAGGAATACAGGTTGGACTAGACTATTGGGTACATGCTTTTGATAGTAAATTCGTGAATATTGTTGATTAGGCTAGACTATAGTGGTGGTAAGTGTTCTCTCGAACAACTTACACCGAATAAAATGGGTTTTTCTCGAACACCCACTTGTCGTATTAAGAAAAGCCTCCACCTTAGCCCACTCACACTCTCGAGCTGAACCTCATGTCGACCCACTCCTACCGGCCATCAATTAAGTAGTCTTAATTTTACGACCTCTTTCTCGAGCAAGCCAAAAACACAAAGGTGAAATTGTATTTTCAACTACAATTTACTTAAGTTCCAACACAACTACTAAATGAAATCACATCTAAATAGCAAATAAACTATCAGCAAGCAAGACCCAATAATTAATCTAACCCATATTCACAAAATCACACCCCAAGAATTGGGGTTTTAGCTACATATGTAAAAGAGGTAAAAATGTATACCAATATCAGTTTCCATCAATGAGTATGCAAGATTAAGTCTTAAAACAAGTCAAAACGGAAGAATACATAAGTCCCAAGTCCAAAATCTTGGAGTTGAAACCCTTTGAATCTTCAAATTCTTCAAAACCCTCTCGAAGCTTAGAGAGAATATTCTATGTCTGATATTAAAACTTAATAATAAAATTTGATAATAATAATTTCTACTCTGATACTAAGCCACAAAACTTCAACTAGTATTTATAGTTTTTAGAAAATGTGCTGCGATGGATCACTCGGTGAAGTTAGTCGGGATCGCCAATCAACTCGGCGATCTGCCCTTTGGTCTAGTTCATCGCCGTCTTGTGTTAGCCTTCAACATCGTCGTGTTGTGGATCATTGGGTATCATAGTACATCTTCATAGAACTGCTCGGCGATATGTCGACTGCTCCATTTTACCACCGATTTGATCCTTTCATTCAAGGCTCAGCACACTGGAACAAAAGGTGAGGATAAGACCTTTTA
Source organism: Solanum pinnatisectum (assembly GCA_035578085.1). Classification (NCBI taxonomy): domain Eukaryota; kingdom Viridiplantae; phylum Streptophyta; class Magnoliopsida; order Solanales; family Solanaceae; genus Solanum; species Solanum pinnatisectum. The sequence goes on along the minus strand of CM069081.1, from coordinate 24,471,315 downwards.
GCGACTCGCCGAACAGGTTCGGCGATTCTCAGAACTTCATTTCTTTGTTCTTTCAGCTAGTTTTGTTCCTTTTTGGTAAGTGGTGTCCATGCTTTCCCTCAAACTCAAAATACCTGAAACTTAAGGGTTTTCATCAGATATTGAGACAAAATATGTATTTATGGATACTAATTCTATCAAAATATAGCCTTGAATGAGTCCAATTTGTGGACTCATCAACACGCCCAACTTAAAATTTTGCTTGTCCTCAAGCAAATTCAAGTTCAGCCATTCAAAAAGGGTGTCTCGAAAGTGCACAAGACTCAATCATGAATGCACACAACAAGACTCAATTTACTTATGCAAAATCAAATGTGCACTCAAATATTCAAGTTGTGACTCACCAATATCAAAGAATCTCATACTCACAATACTTGTTTCAAATGCAAGTTCAATCTCAACCAATATGTTCAAATGCCCTCACACAAGGAATGGTTCCATATTCATACAATGGTTCACAGTTTAAAGCTTTGGAATCAGAAGCAACGCTCACACTCACAAAGAAGAACACAATGCATAATTTTACCCATATTTTCTAATCAACATTTGTTTCAGCTCACTCAAGATCAAAAAGGTCTTTACAACGCTTGTAATTAGCCAGAGTGCAAAGGTATAGTCATTTAGGCTCAGTGACTTTCATCCTCATGAAATGTGGTGCTCACAACACTTCTTTTCCTTTTCCTTCATCATTCTCTTTAGTGCTCATAAGTCATCCTATTATTCCCTTTCCATGAATTGTTTGGGAACCCCATTCCTTTTGTAGTTTATTCCACAACTTTCTTTTTCATTCTTTTTCATTTGATTTCTCTTTTCTCCTTTTTTTTTTTTTTATATGAAGGGGTTCTATTTTTCTCAAAATCATGGGTAAGAGGAGACTTTTCTTGCACTTCTTGACTTGCCCCTATCTTTTCACCACACCCCCAACTTAGGCCTTTTGGCCTAAGTTGGCTATTCAACTAACCACAACTTCATGAGGATTATGGGTGATGGAGAAAGAAAGGTCATTGCATTCATCAAATTTCTTCCAAAGAAAGGAAAAGCTCAAGGGGTGTTCAAAAGAGGTTCACACACTCACAAGGTAGGTCACAAAAGAGGTATATGTCAAATTGGCTCACACACTTATAAGTTACCTAAGACCATATCAAGAGATATCATCTCTTAGTTGACCGGACCAACGGGGCACATTCTAGGATCCATCATGCATAGTTCATAGGTAAGCTCATCACACTAGGCATTGACACTATCAGTCAAACAATACTCCACACTTTCGCTAGTGTGCAATGATCATCACAAGAGACGCAATTGATACTAGACTAGTTATAACGAGATGCAAAGAGTTCAGATATTGTCTATGTAACTTCATTTGTCCTCATCGTAGTCGTGTATTCATGTTGGTTCGATTGAGATCACTATTCAAGTCATCGGTATTGATCGGAATCGAGACTTAAATTTTTCAAAGAATAGCCACATTTCAATACATAAGAGGTGGCAAAAGTTTTGAATGGGTCAAAATCATTTTGCAATTTAAAATAAAAGGAGCCACAGGCTCAAACATCCACGCAAACCAGTGTAATAACACAATTATAGCTCACAACCCAAAATATATAATCAAAATAAATATGCACAAATGTGGGCCTCACCCACCACAAACAAAAATCATTTGTCCTCAAATGCGAATAAAAGTATCCAAAAGTAAAAGTAAGTAAGACAGAGAGGGAGATAAAGAAAAGTCATGTCTATGCAGTCTCTCCATCTGTCGGCGCCTTAGTGCCCGGTGTCACCTCAGAGGGAATAGCAGTGCCAGATCCACTAGGGGCTGTTGTGGACGTCTCAGTCGGCGATGTCTGGATCACCGGCTACACAATCATCCTTACAAGATCTGACAAATCTCTAAATATACTCTGCTCTTGGCTCTCCATCATCTCCTCCTCATGTACTGCTATCAGCTCCTCGTCGGTCTCTGCATCCGACTCTTGATATGCTGTGTCACCCCTCTGTAAATCTCTGGTTATTGTTAGAGGAATCCCTGAGGTCTCAGGAGCATCCTCGTCATCTGTACCCTGCATCAATGAGGTGAAGTCGGTAGACTTCAAATAGTCTACATATTTCCTCAAGTCTGCCACTTTGGCTTTCAAAGCCGAAATCTCGGATGTCTCCCCTTGTCTGCTGTCACAAGCAGTGACTCTAGTAGCCAGATCATCAACAGAGGCCCTAAGAGGGGTCAGTGCAGCCAAGATAGCACTTTCGATTATCCCTGGAATAGATCTCTCCAACTGAGTCGCTCTCACATCCGCTGAATAGGCCAGCTGTCCCATTTTTAGGATCATGGCCTAAGTAATCCTAGCAGGCTGGGAGGGGGAAGAAACACCTAGGACCTATGAAGAAGAGGAAGGATCAAATGTACCTAAAGGCTTAGAGTCCGGAGTAGGCGAAGTTGCCTCTGCTCGTAATGAGTTAGCATCAACTTCTGGGGAAATATCTGGTGCAACTGTTCTCTTTCTGTCAACCTTCTCTCATGTGAACTCGGCCTCAATATGTTGAATATCAGTGGAGGAAGAAGGGGTGACCTCAACATCCCTCGTAGTGTCCTGAGGTACTTTAGCACTCTAGCACAACTTGGTGATCAAGACTGGGAATGGTAGAGAAGTCAGCTTCTGCTTGGCCCTCATGGCCATCTCTTGTGAAATTAGCAGCCCTAGATCGATGCGCCTCCTGGACATGATAGAACCAAGGAAGCTGCCTTAGGATGGTGCAAAATGGACTCATTCTGGGATGGCATGATGGTGCTGCTGATGAAACCAAACCAGAACCTGGCAGTGATGTTCATGCCCCTCTTCTCAATAGGTTTCCCTGCATCCATCCACCTCAGGGTGCTGTCAGAAATTAGAGGAGCCAGCCAACCCTTCAGGTCATCTAGGGATTGAACAATAGGCAATGCTTCATAGGGAAGTGCATAGTTCATCAGTCTACCCAATACAGTGTTAATATACTCGTTATGGCACTCAACTTCCTTGCATTTGACCATGACAGACTTTACCGGTCTAAACTCGCTTTCCTTCCTCTTGTTCTTGGGCACCAACTCCCCATAAGATGTGTAAAATTCCCTAACCCCTGAAGGAATGCAAGGGCCTCGAGGCCTTGTGAAATGCTCAAACTCATGGTATCAAAGGGTGTCAATCACATCGGGATGCTTGCCTTCCAGGCCCTTCGTAGAGAATAGCTTCTCCTCTAGGATGGTTCGTACCCCCTCACCTTTCACTCAGTTTAGTAGTCTAGGAGGAGGAGTGATAGGAAGTACAGGGGCCACTAGAGGTGTCTACGCTGGCACGGAGTCTGTTGTTGGAGGAGTGGCAGCTGAGGGAATATTGGTGGATGTGGACTGAGATCTGGCCTGGAGTTCATCCCTTTGGTTTATCAGAGGCTGCTCATCTTCTAGTTCTGAAAAATTAGCCTGGGTTTTAATAGCTACTCCTTTTCTAACTGCTTCTTCCTTTTGCCATTATCTATCGGTGGGAGTTCTTCTCCTCTCCTATTTGGAGGATTTGACCCCCTGTTTAAGGTTATGCCCTGTGCTTTCTTCTGAAGTTGCATGGTTAGATTTGTTCCTACCATATCTATAAGAGATCGGGACAAATTAGGAGAAAATTCAAACATAAACACAGAAAATCTATTACAGATAGGCTCATCGATCCATTCGGCAAGTCGCCGAACCTCTTTGGCGAGCTAAGTCGGGCTTGCCGAAGGGATTGGCTTAAAAATTATAGCAAGTCAGTGATGGGAAGGTCTTTTTGGTGAATCACCTACTACTGTTGGTGATCATGGGTTTGTCTGCTGAAAGTTACAGTGTAACAGAGGTTTAGGAGAGCATACAGAGGGCGATCAAGAGTACTTTCGGCGAGTCGCCAAGTCCTTTCTACGACCAAAGGCTTCTCACCAAAAGTTACAGACTCAAACAACACATAAAGCATGAATTTAAAAGTGAGTTGGGGTCATTAGGTGAACCACCGAGTGGTTCGATGAGCTCGGCCCAACTCGCCCAACAACTCAACATGCCCATTTTCAATCCACCTTCTCGAATTCAACCCCGCAACCCTCGATAACAAAATCAAAGCATGAACAAATGAAATTCAAACAAGACCCGTACTACCCATCACTCTGGGATACTCAGATTTTTCTCGGTTTTGCAAAATTTAGCCATTTGACAATATTTGCTCTTAAAAGTGTTGTCACCCACTCTATCATTGAGCAATTTTCATCATTTAGCACAAACATGGGCTACTCAGACTTCACCCAATCAATTTAAATGACACGTAAGCACAACTCATTGCAAATTCATTTATTTAAAAGCACAAAAATTACGGGCAATTGACGATTAAAAAAATAAGGACAAGACTTGCAAATTGAAATAGGCATTTACGCATTATAATTCTATTAGAGAGGCCCAGCACTCAACAATACGATACAATCATTGCAAATGAGTACAAAATTTTTCAAATGTAAATTCGGGATTCGGAAACCAACTTTAAATTCTGAATAAAACGTGATTGAAAAGCTAGGCGGCAAAGAAATCCTAGTTCCAAGAACCAATCAACAACTAAAATGCTAATGGAATATAAAAATATTGAAAATACTACCTTGGTGTGAGTTTGTGAAGTTTAAAAGTGAGAGAAAGTGACGAAGTTCAAATTCTGAGACCTTTGGCCATTATAAATCGTCCAGTTCGCGCCCATTCAGAGATGTTAGTCATACTCATCGATCCACGTGGCGACACACCGAGTGGTCACTTGGCTCACCGAGTTTTACAAAACCTTCAGTCAAAGTGAGGTCCAAACGGCGATCTTCATTGGGCATCTTCGATGATTCACCGATTGACCATTTTACTCGCCAATATGCATTTTACAAACACTTTCAGTATTTAAACCTGTACCACTAACACACCATTATTTATAAAAGCAAACTAAAGCATTTAAAACCTTGGGTTGCCTCCCAAAAAGCGCCTCAGTTAACATCGTGGCACGACGCAAGTCCTTACTCACTCTCCATTGGTGGGGTTGGTTTACTAGGTAACCCCAATAGTTCATTTGAGTGAAAAGGAGGCACTGCATAACTCATGAGTGTCCTGATCAGCTGGATCGATCTAGAATAGGAGCCAATCATTTGATTCAACACTTCAATATTCTCTTTCATCTCTTCCAACATTCGATCTTGTTTGGTGATCTTTTGGAGAATGATTTGGAGTGTGTCCTCGACAGGATTGTTCTCCCTATCTCTAGACTGTTTCCGCTTATGAGGGGGTGTGTACCTCACTTGGCAATTGCACTGAATTTCCACCTCTGATATTTTGGTGGCTAACTCGTTCAGCTGAGTTACCAGTGCGGTTAACTTAAAGTCCCTCTCGACTTCTTTACTCGTCTCAGTTGAGTTCCTACCATTTCCCTCAGTCATGCTCAGGGTATCTGTCCATATCAACAACTTCAAAGCAAAACAAAACTAAAAATAAAGTTAGTAAACTACAAATATCAAAAGCAAAATTCATCTTAACCAAACGTTTTCATGTAACACCACTCCCCGGTAGCGGCGCCATTTTGATGTTTGCGTAATCAAGACACAACTTCCAATGCAAGTGTCTTTGATCGTACAATAGTAAAGTAACCCAACCAAGGGTTGGGGTCGAGTCCCAAGGGAGTGGTTCCTGAAAATTAGTGGTTAAGCACGAAAATGCTAAAGTTAATCATAGATAGACTTTATCGAATGTAGAAATGATAAATTAAAGGGTTTGACACGAGTGTCAATTATCAATTGGGGGTTTGTAAGCAAGTAAAGAGCAAAATAAACAAAAATAAAGAGGGATACAGATGCAGAGAAGGGATTCTTAGGATATGATACGAATACGGGTTAGACTAGACTATTGGGTACATGCTTTTGATAGTAAATCTATTGAATATTTGTGACTAGGCTAGACTATAGTGGGGGTAAGCTTTTTCTCGAACAACTTACCCTGAATCAAATGGGTTCCTCTCGGACACCCACTTGTCGCATGAAGAACAACCTCCACCTTAGCCCACTCACTCTCTCGAGCTGAACCTCATGTCTACCCACTCCCACCGACCATCAATTTAGTAGTCTTAGTTTTACGACCTCTCTCTTAAGAAAGCCGAAAGTATAAAGGTGAACTTGTATTTGAAACTACAATTTCATTAAGACCCAACACAACTACTAATTGAATCACATCTAAACAACAAATAAACTATTAGCAAGCAAGACCCAACAATTAATTTAACCCATATTCATAAAATCACACCCTAAGAATTGGGGTTTTAGCTACATATGTAAAAGAGGTAAAAATGTATATCAATCTCAGTTTCCATCAATGGGTATGCAAGATTAAGTCATAAAACAAGTCAAAAGGGAAGAATACACAAGACAAAATCTTGGAGTTGAAACCCATTGAATCTTCAAGTTATTCAAAATCCTCTCCAAGCTTAGAGAGAATATTCTAAGTCTGATATTAAAACTTAATAATAAAATTTGATAATAATAATTTCTACTCTAATACTAAGCCACAAAAATTCAACTAGTATTTATAGTTTTTAGAAAATGTGCTGCGAAGGATCACTCGGCTAAGTTAGTCGGGATTGTCGATCAGCTTGACGATCCGCCCTTTGGTCTAGTTCATCGCCGTCTTGTGTTAGCCTTCAGCATTGTCGTGTTGTGGATCATTGGGCAACATAGTACAGCTTTGTAGAACTACTCAGCGATATGCCGACTGCTCCTTTTCACCGCCAATTTGATCCTTTCCTTCAGGGCGCAACACAATGGAACAAAAGACGAGGATAAGACCTTTTGGTGACTCACCGAATGGGTTCGGTGATTCTCAAATCTTCATTTCTTTGTTCTTTCAGCTAGTTTTTTTCCTTTTTGCTAAGTGGTGTCCATGCTTTCCCTCAAACTTCAAATACATGAAACTTAAGGGTTTTCATCAGATATTGAGACAAAATATGCATTTGAGGACACTAATTCTATCAGAATATAGCTCTAAATGAGTCCAATTTGTGGACTCATCAGCGTACAACGCATAAGGTTTTGCAATCGAGTTTTCTTTTGGCTGACTTTGTTCAAAGATGTTGCAAGTTTTGTGAAGGGTTGTGATCAGTGTCAGAGAATTGGAACCATTTTGATACGACATGAGATGCAATTGAGAAATAATCTTGAGGTTGAGATATTTTATATATAGGGGATAGACTTCATAGTCCTTTCCCTACTGCCAATGAAAATTCATAAATTCTAGTGGCAGTTGGCTATGTGGCTAAGTGGGTCGATGTTGTTGCTTTACTCACTAATGACGCAAAGGTTGTGGTGAATTTCATTAAGAAGCATACATTCACTAGGTTTGGAACTCCAAGAGCTATAATCAGTAATGGTGGTAAGAAATTTATAAATCATTAGCAAGTATGGAGTGCAACAAAAGGTAGCTACAACCTATCATCCTTAGACTAGCGCCTAGGTAAAGGTGTCAAATAGAGAGGTTAAGAAGATCTTGCAAAAGACTATGAATGCACACTGAAAAGATTGGGTTGAGAAGCTAGATGATGCATTGTGGGCGTATAGAACGATATATAAGACACCAATATGAACTTCTCTGTATCGCAGTTGTTTGACAAAGCATGCCATCTTCCAGCGGAATGTGCACATCCAACTTAATGGGCAATCAAGAAATGAAATTTTGATCTTGAGTTGGCCAGTGAGAGGAGAATAGGCCAATTTCATGGGCTTAAGGAATTCCAGCTCCACACCTATGAAAATGCCAGGTTGTATAAACAGAAGACAAAGAAGTGGCATGACAAGCATATCATCTCATGCAACTTTGAACTAGGCCATCTGGTCTTATTATTTGATTAGAGACTGAAGTTGTTCGGAAAAAAACTTTGGTCAAAGTGGAGCGGACCATTTGAAGTGGTGCGAATGGGGCTGTGGAGCAATAGAACAAAGACAAGAGCTCCACGTTTCTAGTGAATGGACAGCGATTTAAACATTACTTCGAGAATGATGTGGATCACGAGCAAGAAAAATTCAAGTTGAATGATGAGTGATTCATGAGCAAGGCTGAGCCGCGACGTTAAATCAGGAGTTGCACGGGTGGTAATCCATGATCATGAGCATTAAATAGTTATTTTGTGCTTTTTCTTTATTTAAATTTTTAGGACTTAGTTAATTTTCATTATTGATTGTAATAGTTAAGATATAAAAAAAGAAGAGAAAACACAAAAACATGAGTCGGGCCACGACCCAAACTAAGGCGTTGGATTGGAGGCAACCTATCATTTTTCTAATTTTGGTGCTTTTCTTGAAATTTGCATGGAAAAGGGGCTTGGTATTTGAGCCGCATTGCGAAATGGTTTCAGAGATTTCATTTTTGTTGGGAATTAATTCCCCAGTGCAAAGTAGAAGACTCCGTAACATGACTACGTCGCATATTTGATATGTGATTTTAATGTCGATGGGAATTAATTTTCTTGTAAAAAATAATGGGGGACCACATTGGGGCCACTTCATGGATCTCATGTGTAACTTTGATTTCAATGAGAATCTCATAAAAAATAAGAGGGCTCCGTATTTACGTCACGTCATAGATTTGGTTATGTATTTTATTTTGCTGGGAATTAGAGCACGAAACACTTGACTCTGTAACAGGAGCGCGTGACGGAGCTGAGGAACCTTTTTTATTTTCATTAAAAGGTTGGGCTTGACCAGACTCCCCTTTTCCTCTACCCAACCCAATCCTCTTTTTAACATGAATTTTCACCCTCAAATCTTTATTCACTCCCCAAATTCACCCGATCTCCCCCGTCAGCCCAACGAAAACCCCACGTCCAAATATGTAACATAGACACATTGCATCATCAGTCCCTTCTCAATCTCTTCTTCTAAATTCATTTGGGTATGTCTTGCACTACTTGTTCTCCATTTTGATTACCTTCAAGCACTGTCCTCCTTGTGAGCTTGGAGTATTTTGGAAGTTTGTTTGAAATGGTGGGTGTGTAGTGATTCTTAATGTGTGGGGTGGTGTTCTTAACTATATTTTTTTATTACAATTGCGGAGTTTCAAGTTGGGCTATGAATGTCGTACATGATTCATATGTGTGGATCTGTTCGTGCATTACGTGATGTCTGGGCATTCTTGTGAAATATTTTTTTAGTGTTTAGTGTGGTTGGGCATGGAGTTTTGATTTCACCATGGTAATCAAAATTGCAAACATTAGCAGGATGAAAATATTTTGTTGTTTATAGTAGTGGCAGAAACTATATGTGGGCATCAATGCGTACGTCAAATTTTCTACCTTGTGCTACTCGCCATATTTTGAAAATACCATTAGAAAAGTCTTTGAGTACCATAATTTTGGCGAATGTAGTACACAGGAGTAAGTGTGCGGTGGTCCTTTAACCAGCCACGTCTCTTGATTATTGCATAAATTTTTGTGGGCTGAGTTGGCATCGTATTTTGTTGTTTTTATGGCATGTTAACATGTCAGGAACTCAAAGACCAGTTAAAGAGGTGGCCTCCTCGAGTCAGAAAAAGATAATTTGAAGTGGGGGGGGGGGGGGGAGGGATGTACCTCTCGCACCAATAGTCCCTCATGGGCAAACACGTCTCTTTGGCTTGAAGGCTGCAGTAAAGGAATGCAAGAATTGGTGGAAGAAGCACACAAAAGCTAAATACTTCTCTGATGTGTGCATCGATCGTGACAGTCTATCCATGGACTTTCCCTAGATTATGAGGCAGATTCGGGAACTTTATATGGAGTTCATTTTTGCTGAGCCGATGGACTGCAACTTGCACATGGTTTATGAGTTTTATGTTAATTAGGCAACAGAGTCACGATCATATTTTGCAAAAGTGCGAGGGGTTGATGTTACTCTCACACAGAGGTAATAAAGTTTATTGGCTCTGATTTTCAACTATCTTAATGCTTTCACTAATAGAAAGAAAGGGAACAAGGTGAGCCTCACATAGGCAAGGAGATACTCCAGTTACACTTTACATGTCACTGATTTTGAGAATGTTTTGAATGTGCACTTCTGGGTCCTCATAAGGTAAGCTAGTAAACTATCCAATGTGCAATAGTTGCACCATATTCTGTTTAACTCAAATCTACCACCAGTAGGTGGCTTCCAATGCTTGACATAACGTTAGTTGTGCGTGGGGTTTCCACATCACAGACTGTCATCTCTACCATTGCTACATGCGCTTTTGGTTCAATTTCAACTAGAGGGATAATGTACGTAAAAAGTGCTTGCCTCCTCCGGTAGTGAAAGATCCACTCTAATTCAGCCAATGGCTCTATAAGCTCCTTATCACCTTCCAGCTTGACATCTGGAAACAACCTGCAATAAAGGATAAATAAGATCATGTAGTGAACACTTGAACAATAAACTTAGAGACTAGATAAATCAAATGATTCCTAATTCTAAAATTTTCCGGCAATGGCGCCAAAAACTTGTTGCATCCAAACGCACATGCAACTGTATGCGGTCATGCAAGTAATAAAGTAGCCCTTTTTCATAGTTGAGTTTCATACTCACATGGACTTAAGATTAGCTAATATCCAATTTTTCCAATAGCCATAATTTAAAGAAAATGTGTGAAGAAACATGGATGATTATTTTTAATTTAGCAATTTTTTCAAAAGTAAACTAAATTTTCAAATACTGAATCAATTTCAGATGGATTTAAACCATGACTTAGGAAATTCCAAGGTTGCAGCCTACGTAGAAGTCATGTGTACTATCTTCTTTTATGGACTTCAATTAGTTATCGAATCATTGATTTACAAGGTTAAATGTATGATGATGGTATCCTGACCTCTAATTTCCTACTACAATTGGTAGTTTAATTAACTGCATCATTGAGCGGGGATAAACTAAACCAATTGTCGAGCATTATGATTTCATCTTGTTTTGTAACCAGAAAAGGTTTCTAGGTACATCCCTATCTTAGATACAAATCAACTCTAGTTTCTAGAGAAGATCATGCTCCTTTTGATCCACGTTCTATCATCATATTTCTCTCTCGAGTTCAATTTGGACAATAAGTTTATTTCAATGGTGGTCAGTCACAAAATACTAAATCAAGAACAAAAGAGCAATTTATACAATAATCAATGTCAATCCATAAAGTTTAATAGTAGACAATCATTAATAGACACAACCATAGAATAAAAGATTTTAGCTACTCATGATTTGATTCTCAATCTTTAAATGTTTAAAAATCATAAGAGAATTTAATAGATCTAAAGAGTATGAATGAACCCTAAAATTGAAGTACAAATTCGTCCAAGTTGTTATTCTCTAAAAAGAATGATTAAAAATATAAAACCCAAGTCTACATATAGTTTGGGAAAAGTCATCCAAAAAGTGGCTTGTATGTTTGTGACGCGGGGTCAATACAGGCCTGCCTTGCTTCCTAAAGTCCTCCTCTCCATGACGCCAAGAAGATACAGAATCCTCTCTCTCAACTAATCTTGATTGAAATAATTTATCCCTCTCCATGACGCGGAAAGGATATAGAGCTTGGTTCTTCTCACTTTGAACTTCCTTTAGATCCCTTGACACTTTCTCTTTATGCTTTTATGATCAGACCCAACTTCGCTTCACGTATTGCCACTTTTGTGCCTTTTCTCTTGCTTCTCAATCTACAACCACTAATCACATTGGTTAATCATAATACAATAACAAGACCGAAAGACTATCACTATAAGGGGAATTTATCCTCAAACTTAGCTAAAGTATGGGTTTTATTTGACTTCTAGGCATATAAACATGCCCAAGATCACTTGCCTAACATCCACTTAGTTGTAAATGTCGAGCAATCTATCATCTTATGACTACTCTTTCCACAGCTAAAGCAACCGTATGCAGCTGCTAATCATTTTTTCGAGTGATTCTTACCACACTTTTGGCAAGCGGGAGTAGAAGGTCCATTACAACCACCTCCTTGACGCTTAGGGTTAGACACCCTAGCTTTTTTGAACTTAGGAGCCAGAACATTATATGAACCTTAACAGGAAAACCTTTGTTGGAATTTGGAACGACCATGTCCAGTGAACTTAGAATGAGAAAAGTCACCATCGCCGGTCCTTGCCCTCTTGGACTCCCTAGACTTCTCCTTTGTATTTTTCTCTTCAATTTGTTGGGCATGTGTCATAAAATGAGAGATATCCATCTCTTTTGAATTGAGAATCTAACTTGTAAAATTAGAGGATCTTAGGAACCCTATGGAGGAAAAGAATCCATAGGTGAATACTAACATACCTTAATGATCAAAGACCAAAAGCTATGGTGAATGGAAGATCTTGAAGTGAAACCCTTTCTTCTTCTTCCTTAGATTTAGAGAGATAATTTGGAGGGAAATTTATGATTGAGGGGAATGATTTGGAATGGGTAGTTTTATGACTTAAATAACTTATATAGGGCTTAGAATATTGTTTAAAATGACATAGGTTGGGTATAAAACACATACAGAAAGACTAGACTAACCCTGAGTTAAAAAGCTAATGAGTGACCTATATGAGCCCCTAAATGGGCCATATAAATCTTCACTAGCTGTTTCGGGAGCCGCCCAGATGATCCCGAATCCTGGTAGCCTTAAACGGCAAGGCTACTTTCCCCTAAACGGACAGTGAACCCCTAAATGAACAGTTTAGGCTTCCTTTAAGGGTTCATGGCTTGTTTTAAGCATGTGGACTTGACCGTTAACCCAGTTCAATCTTTTTCAAAGTCTGAGGTGTTACAAAAAAATGGATAAATTCTGACTTAAAAACGTGACTTACGGTTTCCCGACTTTCGCTATTGCAAAGGTTTCTATAGTGAAGGTTGCTATAGCGAACAAATCCATTGCTACGACGAAGGTCGCTATTGAAAAGTACCAAAAGATTTTCAAACTCAATTTATTTTTCAGATTTTTGCCAACTCCTAATCCATGAGGTCCTATACATGGGTAATATTGCCCTAAGTGATCATAACAATGGGACAATTCATCATATTTTTTCAGTCCAAGTTAACCAATTAATGACCGTCCAAATAATAAATGATAATCTCTGACTAAATGAATAACTTTGCACTCTAATTTATTTTACTAATCGAAAAACTAACATTCAATTTTATTTTCCACTTTAACATTTAATATGACATTATCAGTTCATGGTCCCGACAAATTAGTAATTAATTTTATTTTCCTCTTGAACAACTAATTTGACATTATCAGTTCACACTGTTATAGTGTACATATATAAATACATCCATATATTCCATGCCTTTCCACAAATTTCATCTTTTTCATTTGTTCTAATAAGTGAGTATCATCAATTATCTTTTGCAGTAAAACCAGCTTAGTTAAAAAAAATAATAATGGTGGTTTACGCTAACTTAATTGCATGTCGAGTGTGTGGAAAAATATTTCCTCATGCTCTGCCACTACTCTATCATTTTGATCAAGTTCACAGAAGAGAAGCTTATATGTTAGCAATACAACAAAATAGTAAGACCATAGATAAATATATTAGTTTATATGTTATTATTATTTGGTGTAATAATTTGATTTTTTTTGGGACTAATTTCTAATTTTGTTAAGCGGATATTTTTTGTTACCTCTTTTAAGACCGATGATGATGCATTCTGGTTCGATAAGAAAATCACCATCCTGAAAAGAGGAACTATGGATTTTTAGTCTGTTTGAACACTTCTTTACAGAGGAAAGTGACCCTATCTAGGGTGTTTCTACATTCTATTTTTGGGCGAAAATTCATTCTAAATCAAGGCAAATCACCTATTTTTTATATGAGGAAGATGAACTTTGATATCTTAGTGTATGTGAAAAATTTCCTTACAACGGAAGCAATCCTAATCAGAGTATATGTTTCTACATTCTTTGTGTTAAGAAAGACACATTTCAAGTTAGGTTATAAGCAATATATATATATATATATATATATATATACACATACACACTTGTATATTTTTATTGAAAAGTTATTTCTACCTCAACATTTTATTATTTAAATTTGTAGGTTACCCAGCGTTAAGGAAGACACATTTCAAGTTAGATTATAAACAAGGTCATTCTCATATATATATATATATATATATATATATATATATATATATATATATATATATATATATATATATATATATATACATACATATATATGTACAGACATACATATATATATATATATACATATATATATATATACATACATATATATATACACACACATATATATATATATACATACATATATATATACACACACATATATATATATATACATACATATATATATACACACACATATATATACACACACACACACACACACACACACACACACATATATATATATATATATATATATATCAAATGCATCCTATAAATTTAATTTATAATTTATTTTCTACTTCAATATTGTATTATTTAATTTGCAGGTTACCCTGTGTCAAGGACGACACATTTCAAGTTAGATAATAAACAAGGTCACTCTCAATTTTCTTCAAGAGCAACTCGTCATGCTATGATTGAAGAATCACATTCAAGGGGTCAAGTGTACATAGATAAGGAGTTGCACCCAATTTATATCACAAAGCTTTTAATCAAGAAAATAGACAAGCCGTTCATTTATGAAAATATTGAAGAAGTTGAAGATAAAAATGTGGACTTGGAATTGAAACTTTAGAAAATAGTCAAAGGGTCAATGGCGTGACATAGCTCCTCAAAAGTGTTTCTCTTGTGGTGGTCACTCAAACTTAGATTTTTAATGATGTTTTTCTTTATTAGTATCTTAGTTATCCTTCTTATCATATCCACCTCTCCCCACCCCCACCTTTTTTTATTTGAGTCAAGTCTGTTGAATGTTGGTATTAATAAAGTTTGAAACTTCTTGAAACACAATTGTTATTCTTACTCTTCTAGTTTTACCAACATGTTCAAGGAAAGACTCCTAATAAGAGTGTTTCTCTACTCTGAAGGTGCAAATAAGAGACCTCTGGTTTAGGACACATGGATTACATACATCCCACTTGGTCCTATTATATATATCTATATATATGTGTGTGTGAAGAACATCTCTAAGATTATGTGACACCTCTCTATAAAAAGCAATAGTATTTACTTTTATTTTTTTGCTTTTTATTTTTAGTTTTGCTAGCAACACTTTAATTTCAGCTCTTCACGTGGCATATTTAAGGCCACAAGATTAAAGGGTATTTTGGTACATTTGACATAACTTTAATTTAGGACCACAAGATCTAAAAATCATTTAAATTCCATGTCAAGTCAAACTAGGTCTTTTTTTTTTTTTTTTTATAATGGAGGGAGTGTATTAATTATATGTAATTTGTCAACATTTGATGGATGTTTGAG
The DNA here is from genome assembly GCA_035578085.1 of Solanum pinnatisectum. Classification (NCBI taxonomy): domain Eukaryota; kingdom Viridiplantae; phylum Streptophyta; class Magnoliopsida; order Solanales; family Solanaceae; genus Solanum; species Solanum pinnatisectum. Next base: position 24,455,858 of record CM069081.1, on the reverse strand, counting down.
GGTCAAGTTGTCATTCACTTTTTTTGTCTTGCCGGTTACAATAAGAGAATTATGCTCTTGATATCTTGACTACACAATTATCACGAGAGTTAATATTCTTTAGAGGCAATTGCTTATTTTCTAAGTAATATTTTTTAAAAATATATTTTATTATAATAAGAAAGCTACTTTCCTTTAAATTGTTATCTTTGCTATAAATTTATATTCATTTGAGTGGCCTAATTTAATAGATTTGTGAACCAACAGGAAATTCCTTTTTGGGGTGTTTTTCTTCTTCAGTTGTCTTATTAGATACTTTTATGACTCAAAATTGTAATAGGATCAATATGGAACCTAATTTGTCTCCCCCTAGTAGGTAAGTCAATAGTTTCGTGGATAAAGTTATAACTAAAAAAATGGTATAGTTTAATTTGGTAAGTAGTTTAAGGACACATGGTTTAGATTGAACTTATAAATAAAATATTAATGAAAATTTCATAGGAACAACAAGATATAATCAATAAAAATGTAACACCTCAGATTTTGGAAAAAGAAAGATTTCATGTTTGGGGTTACTGTCCAGGTCTACGAGACCGGTCTACGATTGGTAGAAAGTTCTACAGGTCGTAGACCCATGTCGTAGGAAGTTGAGAAATAATTTTGGGAAATCAAGTCCCAGTACTCTTCCTACAATTGACCACGACGGTCCATCAAATGTTCTATAGGTCGTAGGAGGGTCTCGTAGAAAGGTTTCAGACTTAGTAAAATTTTGGGATTAAAGTTAAGGTATATGGGTTGGGTCTATGGACCGTAGAAGGTTCTACGGGCTGTAGACAGGTCTCATCAAAAGGAGGTTGATCTTAAGGTTCTAGTATTTGGTCTATGGTTGACCAGTACGGTCCGTAGAAAGTGTTACGGACCGCAGGTTGGTTCTGTAGGCTAGGTCCAACAGTTATTTCTTAAGGGATTTTGGGTTTCTTCGAATGCATTTTATGCCTAAACTAGGTCATTTTGACTCTATTCCTAAGACTTAAATAAGGGTTTTAACTCCTAAAACTACCCACTCAAAACTTATTCTCAGAAACCCCAAATCCCTACCACATTCATCCTCCCCAATTCTTTCTCAAGCTAAGGAAGAAGAAACTAGGGTTTCAACTAAGGATCTTTAATTCACTATTGCATTTAGGCTTTGATTACCAAGGTATTCATGTATTCACTAATGGGATCCATTCTTCCATTGGGTCCCCAAGGTTTTCAATTTCTCAATTTAAAGATAGGGTTTTCTTAAATTTCCATGGGTTCTCTTTAATTGTGATTCAATTGTTTGTTTTTAATCTTATATTGCATGATTTGAACTTATTACATTATTTTAAGTTGAATTCATATGAACCGATGCATGATCCATGATTTTTGTTTATGAACTTACGAAGAAACTCATGAACTATGAAATATGAATTTATGAAAGCTATGAATATCTTATGAAATTGATGTTTATGATGTAAGGATGATTTTAGATAAAGTATCAATGAAATTGTGAAAGGTTTTCTCACATATTGATTCATAAGGTTGAAAGGTTTTCTCACCTCTTCTTGAATCATGTTTAAGGAGCTATTCTATATGGCTTAAGATTGATTGATCGGTAATTGTGCCTTTCCAAGTATGATATTATGAATATGATTAATGACTAATTCCATTGGAATTTTTACTTAGCATCGAGAGGATATTGAGAGGAAATCTCTTTTGTTAGTAGAGGCGGGATCTCTAGTAGCAATCTCTCTGTCCTTAACTATATGCCCCGTAGGATGTATTAGCTAGTGGATCCACATAAGCTAGAAGTTCATGGTGCTTACCTTGGCAAGTAGAACATCCTTTTTTGATGTTGGAGCATGCCAACGAATTCCATGTTATAGCTCACATGGTCTATGCCAATTAATGATAAACATCCTTAAAAACGAACCAAGTTACTTTCAAGGAATCCGCTAAGTGTTTTCAAATGTTTTAGCTTGCAACGGCCATATTTTATGAATAATGGTTTCAAACATCTTTTTATGATTTAGTTTGGTTATTGCATGTCATGTTAAAGTCCTTTATATCATTTTTTCATGTTGTTATGCATATTTGGTCATACTTAGTGCATTCCATGTACTAATACATACTTGTGCCTACATTGTTTCACTAATATAGGGTCTGACGCTCCTTCTCCTTCTCCTCGTGGCTAGTCAATTTCACTAAGGATTATAATACTTGGTGAGTCCTCGTGTTCTGAGGAACATATCACTTTTATTGCTTTCTTATGTAATTAGTTTACGAATTTTCATCGTGGTTTATGAATTACGTCCCAACCAGGTCACGACCCAAAAATGGGCGTGATGGCACTCGTCTTATCCCACCAAGACAAGTCAGCCTAAAACTCAACCATTACAATAAAATGCAAAAATTTTATAATCAACTCAAAAATACCCCAAAATCAGGTTGTCATGTGTACAAGCCTCTAAAGTATTACAATTGATTCAGAAGAAAAATACAAGTCTTAAATGACCTTGTTTCTAGAATAGAACAAGATCATAAATAGGAGTAAGAAAGTCCGCGGCGATGACAAACAGCTACCTCACAAATCTCCAAGAAGCTTCAGAAAATAAGAGAATGGAAAGTATCACAAAGGTCAGGGCTAGTAACCTACAAAAAATGTAGTAGCAAGGGGTGAGTACCAAACCACACGGTACTCAGCAAGTAAACCTCTAAACACAAGCTAAGGGAATAGAATACGGGTACTCTTTACACACCAACCGAACCTCCACAACTACAACATGCATAAAACTAGCCCAACCTAACAGTTCACAATTTACAATGCACATAGCTCAACAATACACTAACAATTTCATATCATCAACAACACTCTAACAATTGCATATCTTCAACAACAGGCTCAATATTCATTAGTCACAAGTTCCACATAAAGGCACTCGTAAGATCAACAACACACAAGACCAAGTTCACAAATAATAAAGATGTGCAATGCAATGTCAAGTATACTAATGCATGTCTGACCTAACGATACACACCCGCTGTCTCTCAGTCCGAAACCCATAAGGGACATATCTGTCCATGCATCCATCGCAGCGCGCGATACCACCCTCGATAATAGTAACCATCGCGGCGCGCGATACGTCCCTCAAAATATAGTATCCGTCGTGGCACACGACATGTCCCTCAAAATATAGTATCCATCACGGTGCTCGATACGTACCTCAAAATAGTGCATCCTCTTTAATTTCATATTCTTTCTCAATACACATAACACCTGTCACAACCATGTCTCAGAACAATGCAAATGACATGTTCACACAAATAATGAGGAAATGACCATTTTCATAACATTGTACAGTTCACAACAACACAATCATGATACAACATCAACAATGATTCAACAAACCTTTCAAACCAATCTCAACACATCACAAACAATTAATCACATTGTCTTTAATTACCCCTTATTCATCATTAGGATTTATCAATGTGGACAAGTCAACCCATCACCAACTCTCAGTACCCTAAACACATATTACAAGGAAATACACGAATTCCATACACTTAACAAGGGTTTAGAAATCCACTTGCCTCAAATAATCGAACAATCACTCTGGGACTTGAGCCTTCCCCTTTCGTTGAGCTTCCAAATCAATGCAATCTATTCACAAAATAATTGCGATATGATTTCTAATTTAACAACATCCATATTACTATAATCTAGTCCCTAATTCTTGATGTCAACCCATACGTTACATATCATCCTTCTAAATTTTAAGCCTAAGGTTAAGTCTTAATTTTCCCAATAATACAATCCTGATAATTTTTGTATAATATAACACTTATTATTTAGTTTCCTATCCCAATATATCAAAAAGTTAATTCATAATAAAATAAGAACTACCAACTACACAACCTAACTGGTTACGAAAATCTTGCCCGGCGGAGACCATATTAGGCAAAAGCATGAAATTCCTAAACTTATCTATTCATACCAATGATCACATCATGACATTAGAACAATCCTATCAACCTTACCGTCAATTCAATTCCCATCACTAACTGACAACCATTCTTGTCTCCATTTTATTTAAAAACAATTTCCAACAATATCATCCTCACGATAATATCACCTGACAAAATATCTATATATGATTATATATACAATTTACCAAGAATCTTGAATGAAAATTACCTGATGCACTCAGTTTTCGCACTTTTCTTGTTTTTCTGCCGCACGCCCAGATCAGTTTTTGAGATAAATTATTAACCGCACTAACATTAATTCATCTTTTTAATACATGGGCCAAGTGGTAAGGGTATTAATTGAATTATGGACTTGAACCATTAATTACCAATTATAAATAATTAATTATTGGATTAATACCCGTTACTTAAATGACCATAGTTATCAAATAGTTCAAAATTCCCAAATCAATTTCACCGACTGATCATAAATGACTCGGGGAAACTATCCAGAGGGATAAAATGGTAATTTTATATAAAGTTTCTAAAAATGACCATCCGGGTCATTACATTATCCACCAGTAAAAAATATGTTCGTCCTCATACATAAAGAAGAAGAACTAAGAATAACTGATGTTACCAAAAACTTGAGGCATAATTTCAAGAGTCAATGTTAATCTCTCAAAGTGAGCTCCTCCTTAAGATCATTTCAACAAGAACAACTACTAAGAACTGAACTTTCGAATGAAACTTTGAATGATCTATAAATCAAGATTGATTATCAAGCCACAAACTAACCCATGAACCCAATCTGAACTGAAACCCTCTTAAACATAAGACAATCATCATGATAAATCTTTTCTCACGTAACCACAACAAAATTCTTAATCAATACGAACTACAATCAGAAGTGAATTTGAACCAACTACCAAACACTCATAATGCACATTCCATCACATATCTTATCACGATTCCCTCTTCGCAATACAATATTTTCACGAGCCTAAGTTATAAAAATTTGATCTTTAGACATCGGGTACCCATCAAGGGAGAATAAAACTTATCTAACACCAAAGAAGGAAATGATCAAGTAACCACATAGAGAGTGATGCACCTTAGTATATTGAACCTCTAACAACACTATCAAAATGCTAGATCAGTAATTGTGATTGTAGAAAAACCTTAAGAACAACAAAACTAGATCAATGGTCCCCATATTCAATCACACATAGCCAAAATGTGATGCCGATGATGAGATAAATCTTAAGTCTGTCAGACAATTGTAAATATTCATGATAGCTTCCCAATAAATTTTTGTAAGCAAAGTTGTGCATGTAGAACCACTGGAATACTTTACTTTAAGAAAACACCAATATATTATATCTAAAACAACCAAGTCTTTCCAAGAATCTTATCCTATCAAGAGGACATCATAGGATCGGTACACCGGATCCACCACTAGGGATCCACCCATAGATATAGAAACACATGTGAGCATATACATCATATTATAATCCAAATCATGTCCGAAACGAAGTAGATGGTCACATAAAAATGTACAGAACCAAGGTTAAATAACACAAGATACTCTTTTCATAGTGTCCATATCAAATATTTTCATTCAGTTGACTCCATCTCTTTGATTTTTAGCTACCCACAATCCACCGATCTGGTCCCCATTACGATCCTATTCATACTCAATGTATCATACCTTACCTACTTCTCATATTACTCCAATGAAGTCAACCCTCTTAATGCTAACAAAACATCATAACCACACCAGTCATTTGCCTTACTCTCAAACCCTCACTAGTATCAAAGCCTTCTAAGCAAACACATTGTCGCCTTCAAAAATTCTGAACCATGGCTCCCTTTATTTTCATTTAAGCATTCCATGACAGATAGGAGTCACGCTTAAGACTAATAGAACTAATTTCAAATCTAATAGTACATTTTCATCGAGGTAAAACAATTGAATCACATCCAAAGTCCACTTCACACAAACTTTCACATACAATATTTCAACTACTATTTCAAACTGTCACATAACTCATTCTAAAACTCATAGAAATCCTTGGTCACTCAAATAATTTTGTATACTATAAGAACATAACCTCTATTTACTATCAAGTGTCTATGTAACACATCACATCAGTCTATGTAGTCCCATTTAAAAGAGTAGTTTCAATCCCCTCAAAATCCTCAATAACCACGTATAGTTGTAGGTCCATATTGTTGCGCATACATAAGTCACATACCTATAATTTGAACAATTTAGCCCCACACAACAACACATAATCTTACACACCTCACTATTTTTCACCCAAAATCAAAACTCAATCTTCATAAAAATTGCTGATAAATATCTAGTAAGTCTATACCGAACCAATTCACAACTATAGTCATATTAGAACTTATATATGAAAATTCATACATCCTTCAACTTCAAACCAAGGGTCTATATGAGAGCTCTTATTCCTTCACATCTCTTAAATTCTTCCCATGACGCAAATTTTTAAATACCTTGAACTTTTCAATACACCAGACTTTTTTTTTCATTGACTTGCTTGCCAATCTTATCCTTTGACCAACAACCATGATATTTTTACCTATCCTCTAAACCAAAATATTACGTGAAACTCCCATTAGTTATAACAATCAAAAGTAACCAAATTTACTAATCAAATTATTTTTAAGTTCTTCCAAATGCTTCATACTCAATGCGATCGATCATTTCTTACCTTACCAATTCATACCTTGACAAAACACACTACCACAAACCTAAACTCACAATGAAAACTTGAATGTTGAATTCAACTGTGTAACCCAATCCTTTTCTCTATCAACATTAGCTTATACCTTAAAGATTTTTATGAATTCACATATCATAGCTTATCATTGAACGACTCTCCATCGACCTTATCATATCTTTTGCTAAAAATTTAACCGTACTCATTACCAAACTCGAAACCACAAAAAAAACTTATAATCACACTCGAGTTGAACATCTATATCCAATAGTTTTTAACCAATATGATGAACCCGTAAAACTATCACAATAATCTAGGGAAAACAGATGAAACCACATGTCTCTAGATTCAATTAACCACTCTTTCTGAAGATACATCTTTGGCCCTTGCAATATGAGTAAATATCCTTATTTTCGCCTCTTTTTGAAGGCTAAACTACATCCCACTAATTCTTTTTATTTGTGACTCTAGTTCATTCCAATTATATTCGAGTGGTGTTTCATCACCTCCTATAACTTTTCATGCAACCAGGCTACTCATCAAATAATAGCAAACCATAACATTAGATACTCGAAAGTCGTCATTACCATACAAAATCCATTTAACCAACAATCTTTATCATATAATTGCATCTTAATCACTATCCATCACAAACTCTTATTACTATTATGCTTAGTTAGCCCTTTCCTCATCACGAAGTCAACCTTGTCATCAACATGACACCTCAAACACAACTATACCAATTCAAAATCCAAAGGACTAACCCAATTTATACGCATTTTCTTACTAAAATCCTCAATTAACTTCACACAAGTATACTCGTTGGAAATTTTATTTATCCATAAGTTTGTCATTCTGGTGTTTATCCATTCCCTTGGACCTTAATATAAAATCACCGGTCCTCATTTAGAACCCTCGGGATACACTTCTCAACTTAACGCATTAATATCATTTCAATGATCCACCACTAAAATCTTCCTTATACACACGCTTAACCCCAAACATCTGCAGTAACAACCTAGTTGGTTTCTCAAATGTGAATACAACATCAAATCTCATTATACAAGCATGTGATACAACTGATAACTCTTTAAGTAGTTAGTAATTGCACTTGACATCAACATATTTATTTTCATATACCACTAGTACCACATTGTGAAGTCTGTTAAATCCACCACTAGAATAAATCATACCTATCGAGAAGATTGTACCCAAATAGCCTATACATTTTTAAGTAACTAACATACACTACCAACTTTGTTCGGTCTCTCGTCCAATTCGATATGCATCCCTTCGTAGATCAGATCAATAACATGAGTAAAACATTCTCTAACTCTAAACAAGTAAGAATCGGTACCATTATAGTAGTCGTAGTATGACCCTATTTGATATACACTCAATCTTTGACAGATTCTAACCTCGATCGGCGCAACATCATTGGCTAAGCAAACCATATATGTTATGACAACTATACCAACTGTATTTTCCAAGGTTACACTATTCATTATCTTGCCATCCTTTTAATCATTCCACTTCCAATTGTCAAACCACTCTAGATGTTGCCTATACCACACAAGTACTGATCCCACTACTAGATGACTAGCCTAAAAATAAATATCAGACGCTCATGAAGTCCCTTAAACCACTGTTCAACCTAATCATCCAAATATACTCAAAATATTTTGTCAAGTCACCACCTAATTCAATCTATTTGAATCGTTTAACATTCTATATTCGACCACATATCCTTTTCATAAGTTTATCACTTCTAAAACAGAATCTAGCCTCTAAGCCATACATGATACCAACTACTCGCATGAAGAACCACGCACGAGTCATCACTATACGTGAAAGAGAATGGAATGAGGTGATAAGAATCAAAACCAAACCAAGTACGCACAATAGAGATCAACGAAGTGAATTTTTTTCCTAAAAGTCACTATAGCCTCTTGAAGATAAGTATAGACGTCTCCGTACCTATCCTTGAGACTCTACTGAGACACAGCTCATATACACGTGAGACCTACGAACCTGGGGCTCTGATACCATTTTGTCACGATCCAAAAATGGATGTGATGGCACTCGTCTTATCCCACCAAGACAAGTCAGCCTAAAACTCAACCATTACAATAAAATGCAAAAATTTTATAATCAACTCAAAAATACCCCAAAATAAGGTTGTCATGTGTACAAGCCTCTAAAGTATTACAATTGATTCAGAAGAAAAATACAAGTCTCAAATGACCTTGTTTCTAGAATAGAACAAGATCATAAATAGGAGTAAGAAAGTCCGCTGAGATGACAAACAACAACCTCACAAATCTCCAAGAAGCCTCAGAAAATAAGAGAATGGAAAGTATCACAAAGGTTTGGGCTAGTAACCTACAAAAAATGTAGTAACAAGGGGTGAGTACCAAACCACACGGTACTCAGCAAGTAAACCTCTAAACATAAGCTAAGGGAATAGAATACGGGTACTCCTTACACACCAACCGAACCTCCACAACTACAACATGCATAAAACTAGCCCAACCTAACAGTTCACAATTTACAAAGTACATAGCTCAACAATAACACTCTAACAGTTTCATATCATCAACAACAATACTCTAACAATTGCATATCTTCAACAACAGGCTCAATATTCATCAGTCACAAGTTCCACAGAAAGGTACTCGCAAGATCAGCAACACACAAGACCAAGTTCACCAATAATAAAGATGTGCAATGCAATGTCAAGTATACTGATGCATGTCTGACCTAACGATACACATCCATTGTCTCTCAGTCCGTGCGCGATACCACCCTCGATAATAGTAACAATCGTGGCGCGCGATGCATCTCTCAAAATATAGTATCCATCACGGCGCGCGACACGTCCCTTGAAATATAGTATTCATCGCAACGCATGATACGCTCCTCAAAATAGTACACCCTCTTTAATTTCTTATTATTTCTCAATTCACATAACACTTTTCACAACCATGTCTCAGAACAATGCAAATGACATGTTCACACAAATAATGAGGAGATGACCATTTTCATAACATTGCACAATTCACAACAACATAATCATGAGACAACATCAACAATGATTCAACAAACCTTTCAAACCATTCTCAACACATCACAAATAATTAATCACATTGCCTTTGATTACCCCTTATTCATCATTAGAATTAATCAATGTGGACAAGTCAACCCACCACCAAGTCTCATTAACCCCAAAGACATATTACAAGGAGATGCATGAGTTCCATACACTTAACAAGGGTTTAGAAATCCACTTGCCTCAAATAATTGAACAATCACTTTGGGACTTGAGCCTTCCCCTTTCGTTGAGCTTCCAAATCAATGCAATCTATTCACAAAATAATCGCGATATGATTTCTAATTTAACAACACCCATATTACTATAATCCAATCCCTAATTCTTGATGTCAACCCATACGTTACATATCATCCTCCTAAATTTTAAGCCTAGGGTTAAGTCTTAATTTCCCCCAATAATACAATCCTGATAATTTTTGTATAATATAACACTTAATATTTAGTTTCCTATCCCAATATATCAAAAAGTTAATTCATAATAAAATAAGAACTACCAACTACACAACCTAACTGGTTATGAAAATCTTGCACGGCGGAGACCGTATGAGGCAAAAGCATGAAATTCCTAAAATTATCTATTCATACCAATGATCACATTATGACATTAGAACAATCCTATCAACTTTACCGTCAATTCAATTCCCATCACTAACTGACAACCATTCTTGTCTCCATTTTATTTAAAAACAATTTCCAACAATATCATCCTCACGCTAATATCACCTGACAACATATCTATATATGATTATATATACAATTTACCAAGAATCTTGAATGAAAATTACCGGATCCACTCAGTTTTCGCACTTTTTCTTGTTTTTCTGCCGCATGCCCATATTAGTTTTTGAGATAAATTATTAACCGCACTAAGATTAATTCATTTTTTTAATACATGGGCCAAGTGGTAAGGGTATTAATTAAATTATGGACTTGATCCTTAATTACCAATTATAAATAATTAATTATTGGATTACTACCCGTTACTTAAATAACCGTAGTTATCAAATAGTTCAAAATTTCCAAACCAATTTCACCGACTGATCATAAATGACTCGAGAAAACTATCCAGATGAGTAAACTGGTAATTTTATAAAAGATTTCTAAAAATGACCTTCTGGGTCATTACAAACCACCTCTATATTGCTTTAGATGGGATTGTCAAGACTTATGATTAGACTTGAGCTTTCATGTCCGTCTCTTTATACTATGAAGTTGACTTTGAATCTATTTTCTATAATCTTTTATGATGTATGTCAAGAGGCTTGTGTATAGCCTCTTGGGGTCCTATACATCATGTCACGCTTACAGTATACTTTGGGCCATGACAAACTTTTTATAGCACAAGTTTAGAAAGGTCCTAGGATGTCTAACAAGTCGTGTCGAGTAGAGTCTTATTCATGAGTATGAAGTGTGCCACATTTATGAATAGAAAGCTATAATATGTTAGGAAACTCCACTTCTTTCATCATTTTATAGTCATGTGATAGAGTTCAACTTTATTTGTCTCTCTCCTGATCCTTGTTCGATGCTTTTCAGGATATGCCCCTCTAAGAGCATATGTTAGAAGGAATGTGGGTGAGAATGAGGAAAAAGAATCTCCTCAACTTATGGCTGACCCTTTGGCCGAACAAGTGACTAATGTGGAGTTTTGACCCGCTTTTCAAGTTTTGGCTCAAGCCATGATGGCTCAAGCCAATATGAAGGTTGTGGTCCCTGTGAACACAAATATGGGTATGACAACAACTAAAGTGAGGGACTTCACTAGAATGAATACCCGAGAGTTTCATGGTTCCAAGGTTCAGAAAGATCCTCAAGAGTTTTTTGATAAAGTGTACAAGATTGTGATGATAATGGGAGTGTCTTTGGTTAAAAAGACGGAATTGGCCGCTTACCAACTCAAGAGTGTTTCTCAAATTTGATATATTCTCAGTGGAAGAAAGAAAGGGCGGTTAATGCGGGTCCTATTGATGGAGAAATTTAAGGTAGCCTTCCTTGATAGGTTCTTTCCTCTTAAGATGAGAGAAGCAAATGTTCTTGAGTTCAATGACCTCCATCAATGAAACATGAGTGTGAAGGAGTATTCTTTGAAATTCAGATAATTTTCCAAATATGCCCCTAATATGGTTGCTAATTCTAGGGCAAAGATGAGTAAGCTTGTTTTGGGTGTATCCGAAATGGTGGTTAAAGAATGCCAACCCAGCATGCTTATTAAGTAAATGGATATTTATCATTTGATGACTCATGCACAACAAATTGAAAAGCAGAAGCTTAAGGAAAGGTCTAGGGAGGCCAAGAGGGCAAAGACCGGTGATGATGAATTTTCACATTCGAGGTCTAATGGACATGGTCATTCTAAATTTTGACAAAGGTTCTCCAGTAAAGGTTCTTAAATGTTTCGGTTCCAAAATTCGACAATGACAGGGTGTCTAACCCTAAACCTCAAGGAGGAAATGACAGTGGATCTTCTTTGTCTACTCGTGCTAGGTGCAGAAAGAGGCATGATGGTAAGTGCTTGTCCGGTACAGATGGTTGCTTTGGTTGTGGAAAGAGTGGTCATAAGATAAGGGATTTTCCATCTAGAGCAAACAAGGGTAAATATGGTAGGCAAGCTTCACTTAGTGGTTCGAGTTTGAGTGTTCCAAAGAAAAACCAATTTTATGCACTTCAAACTTGTCATGATCACAAAGGTTCTCTTGATGTTGTTACCGGTATGTTGAAAGTATTTCATCTCTATGTTTATGCTTTGCTTGAACCCGGTGCTACTTTATCTTTTGTGACGCCATTTGTGGCTATGATATTTGATGTTTGTCTTGATGTGTTGTTAGTTTCTTTTTCTATTTGTACTCTTATCAATGATTCTATTATGCCTAAACAAGTCTATAGGAATTTTCTCGTCTCCTTATCCCATAGAGTCACTCATGTTTAGGGTGGGCATGGTATGTTATGGTACAGTATTTGAAAGTCTTGATGCCATAATTTTGGTATTTGGTTTTTAAATAATTATACCATTACCTTACAAATTTAATTTGGTATTTTGAAGTTCAGTTTTGTATGCTAAGGTATGGTAATTGGTAACCATAGTTTGTTCAACTTCGATAAGTATATACTCATATAATAGAGTATTATGACTTCGACAGTTAAAAAAGTCTCAATTGTATCATTCTAACACATTGCATATGTAGAAATATACATTCAAAATAAAGTACAAACAACCCATTTTGTTAATCAATTACATTTCAATCAAAATAGAGTAGTCAAATTTTCAACTTCTAAACATTTAGTTTATACTAATACTATGTTGCAAATTTGTTTGTTTATATATATATATATATATGTTATTCATGTAAATATAAACTTTAGTATGGTATTTGGTATTTGAGTATGTTATTTTTAAATACCAAATACCATATCGAATACCAAAAACATGTATACCGTATACTATAATATTAAAACCACGGTATTAAAATTTTTGTTATGGTATGGTAATTCGGTATATATCATACCATTCCCACCCCTACTCATCTTGATCTTTTAAATATTAATATGGTGGATTTTGATGTTATCCTCGGTATGGACTAGCCTCATTCATGTTATGCTTTTGTGGATTGTAGAACCTGTGTGGTTAAGTTTCAGTTTCTAAATAAACCTGCCTTAGAATTGAAAGGGAGAAAATTTATGCCTAACGTTCAGTTTATATCTTGCCTAAAGGCTAGGAAAAGGTTTTCTAAGGGTTGCCTATATAATCATGTTTAGGTTAGGGATACGGAATTCGAAACCCCCACTCTTGAGTTAGTTCCCACGGTAAATGAGTTTCTGGAAGTATTTCCCTATAATCTTTTAGGTGTTTCTCTCAAGAGGGTAATTGACTTTGGAGTTGACTTTCTCTGAGATACGCAACCTATTTTTATTCCTCCTTACTGTATGCCTCTAGCATTACTTAAGAAATTAAAGAAGCAATTGAAAGACTTGTTGGATAAGGGTTTCATTCTACCGAGTATCTTTCCATAGGGTGCTCCAATTTTTTTCATCCATAAGACAGATGGTTCGTTTCGCATGTGTACTGCTTACCGACAATTGAACAAGGTTGCAATCAAAAATAAGTATCCTATCCCAAGAGTTTATGATTTTTTTTATCCACTCCAAGGAGCGAGTTACTTCTCTAAGATTGACCTTCCGTCGGGCTATCACCAATTAAGGGTAAAGGATAGAGACATTTCAAAGATAGCTTTTTGAACTCGGTATGGTCATTATGAGTTCTTGGTAATGTCATTTGATTTGACTCATGCCCCAGTGACTTTTATGGATTTGATTAATAGGGTCTTCAAGCAATATCTTGACATATGTGTGATTGTGTTTATCGATGATATTTTGATTTACTCACAGAGTGACGATGAGTTGAGCATTTGAGGATTTTGTTGCAAGTTCTTAAGGATTGTGAATTATATGCTAAGTTCAGAAAGTGTGAGTTTTGGTTGAGGTTTGTTGCTTTCCTTGGCCATATTGTCTCTGGTGAATGTACTCAAGTAGATTCTAATAAGACCGAGGCGGTTAAGAATTGGCCTAGACATTTGTCCACTTTAGATATATAGAGTTTCTTGGGTTTATCCAATTATTATAGAAGGTTTGTGGAAGGATTTTCCTCTATTTCTTTGCCTTTGACGACATTGACTCAAAAGAAGGAAAAATTCCTTTTGTTGGAAGCTTGTGAGAAGAGTTTCCAAGAAGTGAAGGATAAACTCACTTCAACCCCTATCTTGACATTACCAGAAGGATTAGATGGTTTTGTGGTTTATTGAGATGCTTCTAGGATTGGTCTTGGTTGTGATTTGATGCAATATGGGAAAGTCATCGCTTATGCTTCAAGGTAGTTAAATATGCATGGAAATAATTATTTGACTCATGATTTGGATTTAGCGGTGGTAGTGTTTGATCTAAGGATTTTGAGACATTACTTATATGGTGTGTTCATGTAGATGTGTTCACCAACCACAAGATCTTGAAGTATGTATTCTCTCAAAGGGATTTATATCTTTTCCAAAAGAGATGGCATGAGTTATTGAAGGGTTATGACATGAATGCCCTTTATCACCCCGACAAAGCAAATCTGGTAGTGGATGTTCTTAGTCTACTATCGATGGAAAATATTTCTCACATTCAAGAGGGTAAGAATGAGTGAGTTGGAGATATTAATAGATTCACCAGATTAGGAGTTCTCTTGGTCGATTCTAGTGAATGTGGTGTGACGAATCACATTAATTAGGAATCATCTTTCGTATCAGATGTGAAAGGTAAGCAATGTCTTGATCCAATATTGATTGAGTTGAAGGAAGCAGTGCTCAAAAAGGTTGTTGAGGCTTTCTCCCAAGGAGCAAATGGTGTGCTTCAATATCAAGGTAGGCTGTGTATCCCAAATGTCGATGATTTGAGGGAATTTTTTTTATTGGAAGCCCATAATTCTTGTTATTCTATTCACTCGGGGTCCACCAAGATGTAGCGTGACTTACAAGAGGTCTATTGGTGGAATGAGATAAAGAAGGATATTGCAATATTTATGGCTAAATATCCTAATTGTCAACAAGTGAAAGTTGATCATCAAAAGCCAGAAGATTTCTCCAAAGATATTAGTATTCCTACTTAGAATTGGGAAGATTTGAATATAGAATTTATTGTTGGTTTACCCCGCACTCGGCAACAACATGACTCGATTTGGGTCATTGTGGACCGTATGACGAAGTTGGCTCATTTCATTCCCGTTAAGACTTCTTATTCGGTGGAAGATATGCTAATTTGTATATCAAGAAAATGGTCAGGTTGCACGGGATGCCGCTATCCATTATCTCTGATCGTGGTAGACAATTTACTTTCCAATTTCGAAAGTCTTTCCAGAAAGGACTTAGTACCTGTGTTAAGCTTTGTATAGTATTTCATCTTCAAACCAATGGCAAGTTGAGTGTACCATTCAAACTTTAGAAGATATGTTGAGAGCTTGCGTAATTGACTTCAAGGGAAATTGAGATGATCAATTGCCTTTGATTGAGTTTGCTTATAACAATAATTACCATTCAAATATTAGAATGGCTTCATTTGAGGCTCTTTATCGTAAGAGTTGTAGGTCTCCTATTGGATGATATAAAGTTGGTGAAGTTGCCTTGATAGATCCTGAATTGGTGTATGGGGCTATAGAAAAGGTACGACTTATTAGAGAAAGGTTGAAGATGACTCAAAGTCGACAAAAGTATTATGCCGATGTTAGAAGAATGGATCTTGAGTTTGATGTTAATGATTGGGTTTACTTGAAGATTTTGCCCATGAAGGGTGTAATGAGGTTTGGTAAGAAATGGAAGCTTAGTCCCCATTATGTTGGTCCTTATCAAGTTTTGAGCCGGTTAGCCAAGGTTGCTTATGAATTAGAGTTACCTAGTGACCTAGCAATGGCACAACTAGTATTCCATGTCTATTTGTTGAAGAAGTGTGTTGGATATACGACATGCATTATGCCTTTGGAAGGTTTGGTAGTTAGAGAAAATCGTTCTTATGAAGAAGTTCTAGTTGAGATTATAGACCAATATATTCGAAAGTTGAGAAATAAAGAAGTTGCATCCATGAAAGTGTTATGGAGGAATCAATTAGTTGAGGGTGCCACTTTGGACGCCGAGGCCAATATGATAACCTCAACAAGCTTAACACTACCAAACAACTCAATTCCTTAATTAACCTAATCTTTCAAGCTATGTATGTAAAGACGCAATCAAACCCACTTTCTCAAGCTATATTTTAAAGATGCAATCAATACAACTATCAATCAATCATTCTAATATATTACCTCTTTCTCAAGCAAGCATAGAGAGCTAAACTAGAATTATATTTGGAACTTCAATCCATCAATTAAAACATGAACAAATAATTGAACCCACTTCAAAACAACATTAAAATAAGCAATTAATAACACCCATTAGCTAATTAACGCATTGGACTACATGATCACACCCCTAAGGTAAGTGGTTTTTAGCTAAGCATAGTAAAAAGCAAAAAATCTTTACCAACAAAATTTTTCATCTGATTTGCTAACGATCTGCAATCCCCAAATGTTGAAATTGATGCTAAATCTTACGATCTCCAAATCTAAATCCCAAACTCTACTAAGAATGTTAAACAATGTTTAAAAATGTAAAGACTCATAAAAACCCACAAGTAAACAATCTGGGAACCCCTTTTCTTCTTTTAAAAATAGTATTTATACGTTCCCAACAACTCACAACGGATTCTATTCGGCGAAGTAAGTTGGAATCGCCAATCCATTCGGCGATCTGCCGAATTGCTCTTCTTCTCGCCTTTCAGCTTGGTTCCTCCATCAAAATGTTCTGGAACTTTTGGCGAGCTTGATTGTTGTCGCCGATTCATTTGGTGCGTCGCCGAATAACCTTTTTGCTCGCCAAGTTGGTTTGGTTCATGAACTACTTTGCTGGAACTTTAGGCGAGCTGGAGGCTCATTCGGCGAGTCACCAAGTGGCTTTTGCGAGCTCCAACTTCTTTTTTCTTCAATTTTCCCTAATTTTTCGCTCCTTTTCGGATTGTAATGTCCTTGCCTCACTCTTAAACCTTCATTGATGCATATCAACATAATTAGCATAAGTTATTAGTGAAAATATGCATTGAAGACACTAAATCATTAAATAACAAGTTCTAAATGAGTGGAAATTACCGACTCATCACGTGCTAGAGCCAAAACTACTGAAGGTTAGGCCATGCACAAAGGCGCGTGCTGCCCTAGGCTAACCCCGACATTTCAGGCTAACTTTAGTTGAATTAGCATTCCAAATTTGATCTGAAGTGGGGATTACTTTTCCTAAACTCTATAAATAATAGTAGTAATAATTTTGGATTCAAATCTAAGTGCTTTTTTTTTTTTTTTTTTTTTTGTATTTTTGGGGTCAGCCTCTATTAATTTTTTTTGTGTATTTGTTCATTTTTAGGCATTTCTATCAATATATTTAAGTGTATCAAATTCACTATTGTACTTTATGTATCAATGTAATCAAATATATTTGTTCATTGGTTTACTTTTGTATCAATATATTTAATTGTATCAATACATTCAACTTATACATTTATATCAACATATTCAAGTGTATCAGTTCATCGTTATATGTATTTTTTGTATCAGTGTATTCAATGTATTGTTTCTTATTCTATACATTTGTATTCATGTGATTTTTCTAGCCCTTAAACAATTAGAAATTTGTATTTACATTAAAATTTGTATTTTTATCTTATGTATCTGCAATTTTTAAGATAAGTACCAAACATGTATTTTGTATTTTCTGTATTTTGCACCAATATGTATTTTCACTTAAAAGTGTTTGAATTTAACAATAATTACCAAATACAGTGCGCGTACACACGCATGCACGCGCACACACACTTAAATGTTTTTGAATTTAACAATTGATTACCAAATACAGTGCGCACCCATACACACATATATACTAGATAGGCATGGCCTGTGCCAGCACGAGCCCAATATGTAAGTTGTTGCCTATTTGAGTTTTTTATTCAAAAAGATTGAATAATGTAAAGGAAATTTGAACTTTGATTTGCCTACCGTGTTGATCTTGCATGTTATCTTGGATCAAATAGAATATTAATTTTTCAATTTAATTAGATATATTGTAACAAGAAATAATCAAACTTGAAAGTGTAAATTTTCTGAACATGTTTAGAAGGAAGAAAGTTTACTGCCTTAATATTTAGGAACCTTCACCAAATGGAATGCAAGTCACTTTCCAAAAGGAAAAACAGTGAAGAAAATTGAGGCATTTAGTTTAATAGAGGAACAATCTAACTTTAACCATTCTCACGGTTTCTATTTTCTTACCAACCATGAAATATAGTAGTCATAATCCTCGTTCTGCCTATGCTACAGTGAATTTTCTTAGGGATTTTAGCAATTACAGGCTTTACTTTCTTGCCTTTCTCTTCATTAAATATGCACAAAGGATAATCAGAAAGAAATGTACAAAATTTTCAGAAGCACTATTCAATAACCCACCAGGACATGGGACCCTCGACAACTCAAATCGTGCTAACTTCCATTACTATACTCTGCTCCAAGGTCGAATTGTTTTGCACACCAAACTTGTATTCCTGAAAGTGCCATGTATTTGAAATGTTCTTATGAAATAAGCTGTCATCTTTTTTCCTCAATCAAGTTAATTAAATCAAGCTAGAAGATTTAATTAGCAACTAACACAACACCCGATGTATGTTGCAGCTCATACTAAAGTCACAATGTATGTTGCAGCTCATACTAAAGTCATAATGTATGTTGCAGCTCATACTGTTCATATTTTTCACTTCTACTTATTGTTGTACCTACAATTGTTCCGTACCGTGTCATCGTGTGGGAGGTCATCATGCTGGGCATATCACCTTCGCCAACGGAGCAGTATTTGATTAATCTGAGACAACTTTATAATCGGTAGCCATGTTGTCTTTGCCTGTTGCTGAATCAAACTAGCCTCATCTCTCTTTCTATCAATACCACAATAGCTCTTTAGTTGCCACTTCTTTGCAGCATGCACCTTGACAATAATAGAGGAAGTTATCTTAAGAAAGTAGGTAAACGTGAAACAACTGTGGGTATAAATAGACGGTTTAAACTCAGTGACAAATGAAATCACCACACAATAGTAAAAACTATTTTATGAGAGACAAATTTCAAGAATTTTTTAGGGTTAACTGAAGTCAATAACTTGAAATAAATGAATTATAGAAGTGCAGATAATCTTTTTTCTGGGCACTACAAATCCAACTTGTTATCAAGACAGTAATGGTAACTGAATAAATTCATCATGAAAACTACAATATGCAAGAAATTGAAAAGAATCTGTAAATTGAAAGCATTCCGTAACAGCACTTGTGATTTACTAAGTCTAAAACATCTTTGATTGTGATTGTTTATGCTCTAAATAAATCATAATATGATTAAATCAATAACTATAATTTGGTACACTTTTGAACCGTTATAACTTCTCTTTTTTTTTCTTGTTTACACATAGTTTGCAATATAAAAAAGAAACAATGGTATAGAAACACATTAAAGAAAAATATATATTAACAATAAATGTGGCACACATACATATCAATATTGCCCATTAGCAGTGACTAATGTACTTTTTGCATTCATGAGGTGGAGTGCGTATGTTATAGGGCGTGTAAAAGTAAAAAGAGTTAAAAAATAAACTACTTAGTTTAAAATTGACATCAGTCTGCATAATAACATATTGGTATGAGCTCAACATGTAACTTATTTGGCTGAAAGATGAGAACAAGGTTGAAACATCTATAGAGTTGCAGCCCATAGCTTAACTCAAGGAGATAAAACAAACAGCTATAATCTAAGTGACAAGAAACCTTTGTACATAAAGTGTGAAGCTCAATATAAAACATAACAGAATGTTATTGCATCATACTCTGACAAAGATAGATTCAATTAACTTATGGCAACAATAATAATGGTAGCGAAAAATAGATTAGCATTTGGTTTTTAATCTAAAATTTAATCTTGGATGATATTTTCCTCTTCTCTAGTGAAGAACATGTACTCAATTGAATAGTTGTGCAGTGAAACTCTCAACAAGAAAGCTAGTAACCTTCACTACACCTTTACTTCACTCCCTGCTGAGTTTACCGTTAATTAGGAATCAATTGATTTTTTACTATATCTCGATAAATTTTTTAATTTATATAACTCACTTCTAAATAAACAACCAAGATGTTTAGAACATAACTAACATATTCAATGTGGCTTACTTCCATAAAAATCATAAATAAATATAAAGGAAAGCTTCAAATTCTACCTGATAATGGTTAGATTTTTAGAATTAGGCTCAATATTCCCTGCTTTGCATCTTTTCAATTTCTTTCCTTTCCTTTCTTCCCCAAGTACCTGTAAAGTCCTATTATGAAAAATTAACAAATTGAGAAAACACCCACATCAAGAACAAAAGCGGAAGAAACACTACATTTCAATAATCAAAAGCACAAAAAATTGAAATACAAAGCTACAAATAGGGACAACGGAGAAGAAGAGGAGTAAACGGCAATAACAACAACATCCAATCAAGTTTAGATTCAGTGCACGCAACATTACCACAATCTAAACACCAAAATTAATAAATAAAAAAAAGTCAGGAACTCATGGAATGAAAAAATCGACAAAACGAATCTAAATCATAAGGCAAAAAAAAAATAAAAAGAAAGAAGGAAGGGAAGAGGCAGTGCATACCCATGAAGGTATATACAGTTTAATTGAGAATTTCATATGAGGGCTTCCTTTTGCAGAGCATTTTTTCTTGCGACAGAAAATGGATGGACAGCAACACGGATACATCATATATCACGTAGATAGGACACGTGTTTCATAGATAAATATACACATTGGTTAGAAAGTAATGAGTCAAATTACCAAATTAATCCTATTGGTACAATTCACTTTACTTTTGGTACAACCTGTATATGCTCAATCAGATGTACAATTTAACTTGCTTCTGGTACAACTTTCTTATGCTATGTTAATCCTCTCCAACTGTCCCTTCTAAATAAGGGTAATATATATATATATATACCTTTCAACTGTTAGAATTGTTGTATTCACTTGTATTTGAAATCAACTGTTAGAATAATAATATTATCTACATTTTATATTTAGGTATACAAAGAAACTTGAGAAATTTTATGAACAAAAATAAATAAATTAAAATACTTGACTCAAATGAAAAAAAATAAGAAAAACTGAATACACACGTATTAGTATTGAACATAAGAAAATTTATCAATAATTATGATCACATACGAATACAACAACACGTTATAATACTAATTAGATACAAAAAAAAAATGGCAACATTTGAATACAAATGACTCATAATGAATACAACTATTACTCATAATAAATACAAGAAATTTGATATATTTTATACTTGATTTGAATTCTCTAGAATTACGATGAATGACACATACACTTGAGAGTTCAATATAAAATAGGAGTAATTTTAAGGAGTGATTCATTTTATTACCATATCAGAAAAGATGTCTTCCTTCTTTTACTCAATTTTGTAAAGATATATTTATGTTTTTATAGGAAAATAAACAAAAAATACAATGAATACAACAGATAGCAAACCAAAATATAGTTTCGGATTGTGAATATTGAAATTGTAACTAATAAGTTTTATTAAGTCCTAATGTTAGTTGTTTCTGAAAATTTCTCATAGGAAACTACACAATAAGGCAAACTCTCTCAACATGATATTTTACTGCATGTAGATAAAATATAGTATACTTGTAAGTATAGTCTTTTTATTAACCTCTGATTGTTTATGTTTATTTGTATTCCCTACCTAAATATATCTACAGATGTATTTCTTTTTATCTCAAATAATCAAGGAAGGATTATTTGATCCTTTGGTGCCAAATTGATCATAATAATCTTGTTGGTTGCGATCGTAATATAAGAAACTTCGTGATCTTTGTATTTTCTCATCTGATACGTCATTGTATCAAATATTTCATGATTACGATACATGATATTGTGTGAAAGAATTTTTGCTACGAACAATGTCATATGGACTTGACTAATTTGGATACATATGCGATAAAAGATGCACGTGTGACGCACATAATGCACATTAAAACTATTTTCTATAGTAAAAATGATTTAGCTTTCTTTGATCGCAACATCGGGTGACACATACTTTGGCCATAAGGGAGACCACATATGCTTGATAGATTTCGAAGAGAATGACTACGTCAGAGTATTACCATGTAATCACATTTACCATCACAATATCATACTAGCGTGAATGGGGGAGAGATCTGAGTTGTTTCCATTATCGTTAGGATTACAGTAACATTGTACCTTAGTACAGTGATAGCTATAGAAATCTCCCGTAAAGTATACAGAAATCAAGGGTTATATTGATAATTTAAATTGTTGAGTACATGCTCGTTATATATAGGAGAAGAGTCCTATACTAGCTACACTAGAATTCCTACTTCAATACAAATATATTATTTACATGAGTAGTATTACTACTATAACTAAAACACCTTATCCTAGTCGACTTTAGCCTCATACACAATACATTAGCGTAGTCATACATATGTTAGGATTTAGTAGTCTAGTCCTAATGTGACTCTAACTCTACAACAGTAAACACGTCAGTCAGCTTCTTTGGATCATTTCGTTTGACATGTTCCAATCACTAGCTTCCTTCATCTTCAACACTTCCCCTCAAGCTAGTGAGCGGAGGAACTGTAACTCCTAGCTTGCTGCAAAATTCAACAAATACTTGTTTTGTCAATTCTTTGATATGAATGTTAGCTAGCTGATCCTTAGACCACACAAATTGAGTAAGAAGTTGTCCTCTGGCCACCTTCTCATGAACAAAATGATAGTCCATTTCAACATGTTTGGTTCTACCATGCATAACTAGATTAATTTTCATGTACAAGGCACTGAAGTTATCACAATACAATGTAGGAATAGATCGAAGGAACACCCCAAGATCATGAAGTAGATACATGATCGATGTCATCTCTGCTGCAGTGGAGGTTAGTGCTCTATACTCAACTTCAACACTCAATCGGGCTAGTGTGGTATGTTTCTTGGAAGTCCAAGAAATATAATTTGCACCTAGGTAGATGATACAGCCTATAGTTGATCTCTTAGTAGTGGTACAACCTCCCCAATCAACATCTGAATATCCGTACAACCTACATGGTGATTGTAAAATAATTATGAGTCCAAAGTGTAGAGTACCTTTGATGTATCTAAGAATCCTTTTTACTCCTTGAAGATGATCAAGGTTTGGACTTTGCATAAACTGGCTTACTAAATTCACAACATAAGTGATATCAGGTCTTGTGAGTGTCAAGTGTTAAAGATTCACTATGTAATACCCCGGAAACTAGTAAACCAAACTAGAGCCTCAAGCTAGGGTTCTAGAGTTTGGTGATGAGGGTTAGAGTCGTAGATGAGCCTTCCCGTGCATAGAATGAGGGGTTTAGTGGTTGAACATCAAGGTATGTGTTAGACCCCTTAGTATAGAAGACCACCTAGGGTTTGGTTAAGGGTACCAAGGGCAAAGGCCAAGGAAAGGGGGCAAAGCCTAAGCCAAAGGCCAAAGCTACCCAACCTTGGCCAAGCACTGCCTAGGGTTCACGACTACCTTCATGACCAGTGGTCCTAACCACGGATTGTAGGAGGTCTCGTGGTCTTCCCTTAGGCTTTAAGGAGGCCAAGACATTAAGTCCTAGACATTGCCCTAGGACCACGGGCAGGAACACGGCTTGTGGTCTTGACCATGGCTCGTGAAGTCCTCTCGTGGTGCCTGGGAGTGGGCTGCCTTAGAAGGGGTTTTTAGTAAATTCCTTTTATATTGATATTAAGTTGGGGTCATTTGGCTTGGACTTTATACACCTAGATAGACTATTTTAAGTCATTAACTACCCCAACTAAGTCATTAGAATCAAAACCCCAAAACACTCTCCTCTCAAATATTTCTCTCTCTAGTAAACCTCCATCGAAGAAGAAGCTAGAGTTGGAAGCTAAGGTCAAGAACAAAGACTCCATTGTTGAAGGCTTGTGTAGGGCTTTTATTAAAGATATGTTTAGCTTTTTCATCTATGGGTTCTTCCACCCATAGAGTCCCCTAGATTTCCCCAAATTTATGAAGAAGAACCCTAATCTAAGCTAGGGTTTCTTCCAATGTGTGGGTTTAGTTGGGTATGACTCCAATTGGTTCGATAATACTTATTTATGGTTAATTTAGTGTTGATTCATGATATTATGATGAATTTATGTGATTTCCATGGTTAACCCTAGAAATCAAAGTATGTGGGTTTATGCCTTGTGAAGAGAAATTGATGATTCTTGATAGATCTTATAGAATTGTTATCATGTATAGAACTTGTTCAAGAATAGGAATATGAAATAATGAATTGAACTAGATTTATGAATGTATGAAAGACCATGAATTGTAATTATTGAATTGGGGACTTTATGATGAATTATGCTTAGAATTACCTATGACTAAGGCTTGTGACTATTATGTCTTGTGATCTAAATACATACGAAGATTGTAGAGTAAAGCTTGAGAGTAGGGCTTGAAATCAAATATGTTGATCACTAGGGCTTATATAATAAGTCTAATATGATGAGATAGCTTACATGAAATTGGTGTACAAAATAGATAGTGTTGTGGTGGAAGGCTTTTACCCACATGACCTACCTAGAACTATATGAATGCATGTGTGTAGAATGTGAAAGGTCTTCTCACATAGAATGGTTCTAGATTGAAGGGTTAAACACCTAAAATGAATGAAAGCATGTTAGAATAGGATAGCTTGAAGTTGTGACATATGATCCCTTCATGTATAACTTGTTTAGATAGCATGAGTTGGTAATTCTCATGGTAGCTTGGGATTGAGGAATTATACTCTCCTAAGATTAGCTTGAATTGGCATTGGTATGATGCTTTTCATGGTAGCTTGAATTAGTATAGGCATTGCATCCTAGGATTGAGGATCTACACTCTCCTAAGGGTAGCTTAGACTAGCATTATTAGAATGCCTCCATGGTAGCATGACTTGGTTAGGCCAAGACCACTTCATGGTAGCTTAGGATAGAGGATTTATACTCTCCTAAGGATAGCTTAGGATTGAGACACCATACTCTCCTAAGGGTAGCTTAGGGTTGAGGATTCATACTCCCCTAAGGGTAGTATGCATTATATTGAATGTTTGCATGGTAGCTAGGTTGGGGTACTTGTATTCTTCCTTGTATAGCTTGGTTTGCATGATAGTGTGTTTTACCGTGGTAGTTACGTCTATCCTAGTAGGGTGCTATTCTTTGATAGTCTAGAATGATAAATAGTAAGCATTAAGCAAGATAGCCTAAAAAAGTACCTAGTGTGAATGGTAGTATGGGATGCCATTCATACATGGCACAAGTATGACTTGAAGCTACTTATGAAGTGTACTCTTATGTGATGTATGCTTAGCTTGTATTGTTTCTATAGTTGTCTTCCATGATATGATTGACTTAAGTTGATAGTTCCTTGTCTATATGAAGTAGGTCAATAGTGATCCCTATGAATAGTAAGCATGAATATGGTGATTTCAAGGATATGCTTAGTGTGTGTTGTATTATGGGATGCCACCCATGCATTGCACAAGTGTGCTTTGAGGTTACTTAGGAATATAGTGGTCTTATGACATGAAAACCTAGATCTTGACTATGAATGTGGACTATGCCCAATAATGACCAAGAAGAGGTACGTAGCTTGGATGGTATTATGGGATGTTATTCTTGCCTTGCACAAGTATGCTTTGAGGTGGCTTGTGAAGTAGTTCTCTTGTAATATGAAAGACTAAGGGTTGAAGTATGTAAATATGAAAGTCTAAGTAAGGACTATGCCATGAACATAATGTATCTCCTATGCTCATTTATTATGTCTTATGTTGACTTATGATTATATGATGCTTATGTTGGAGATTATGCTATGACTATGTTATTATCTGTTATGCTTATGTCTTATGTTGACTAACCATTTTGAGATGTTCTTATGATGTTGTGCTAGCTATCATACTTGGTACATTTTGTACTAACGCATACTTTGCCTACATTCTAATCAAATGTAAGGCTTCAGAGATTGAGTTCCTTTGGAGGCTAGGTTTCTAAGGAACAAGAAGAGTTGAAGAATTGGTGAGTCCTCATAGCTTCGAGGACAACCCATTATTTCCCTTTGTCATTTCTTTATGTTTTAGAATTTTATATAGGCTGCGTCCCAAGACTTTTATTCAAAGAGTTATATTAGATGGTTTGAGACAAAAATGTAGTAAAGACTTTTGCTTGCTTTATGAAAATGTTTTTGATTGTATGGTTTAAAAATTAGTTTTAAATTTTCTATATTTTTCTATTATCTTATGTTATGATATGCTAAGGGCTTGTATGAGACCCCTTCGGGGTCAAGTACGCCATGTTACGTCTAGGGGGTACCCCTGGGTCGTGACACCCTACTATCATTTTGTAAAAGGATGCATCTACAAGAATTCCCACAGCTTCATGTAAACCATGCTTTTGAGCCAAAAGAGTGGATACAACCTTTGCCAAAATCATCTATGTCTTGTCCAGTAACTCAACAACATACTTACTCTGACTTATGTCAAAATCCTTAACCTCTACTCCTAGAAAGAAGTGTAAATGACCAAGATATTTCATAGCAAATTCTTTCCCAAGTTGTAGAACCAACTATGAGATATGTGATGGATTACTTCATGTGACAATAATATTATCCACATATAACAAGAATAGTATGGTGCCTTTTTAAGTTTGCAAATTAAATAATGAGGGATTTGCCTTACTACAGATGAAACCAAGATGTAGGAATGCATGCTACACTTATCAAACTCGGGTCTTGGTACTTGTTTCAGACCATACAGTTCCATTTTAAGTAGACACACATGCTGAGGATACTTGGGATCAATGAATCCAAGAGGTTTAGTAATGTACACCTCCTTTTATAGGAAACCATGGACAAAAGTATTTTTGACATCTAGTTTCCTAACTTCCCACTTTGAGGTGATTGCAATGAATAGAACCACCCTAATAGTTGTGGCTTTTACCACAAGGCTAAATGTTTCTTCAAAATCTATTCCTTCAAGCTGTGGAATCCCCTGGCTATAAGTATGGCCTTGTACCTATCTACTGTTCCATCAGCTTTGAATTTCATCTTGAACACCCATTTTGAACAAACCAAGTTTATATCAGGAGATTTGGGCACCAATATCCATGTCTTGTTAGTATGTAAAGCATTGATGTCCTCCTACATTGTTGCAAGACAATGAGGTGACCTTAGTGCTTCCTTAGTAGTATTTGGTTCCTGCAAGATTTCTTTGCTACTGCGAGCAACAAGTGATAGGTGTTATTTCTTTGCCTTATGTCCGGTGATCATATGATGCCTTTGTAATGCAGGAAGGATATCAACTAAAGTAATTAATTATAGTGTAGTATTTTTAGGTTGATGATACTCTGGAAGATTCCACTTGGAGAAGTCAACTTCTAAATGTATTCCTTATGGATTAAACACATAGAAAGTGGGATTTGATAAACCATCATTGACTAGACCTGCACGTGCAACCTGTTCCTCACTGCCACTAGCAGATCCTAAAACTGCAACTGGAGCCTCATCAATCTGAGTCTCATTACTCCTGTATGGATCATCACTTTCAACCTTTTCCTAATGATCATCATCTGATCCTATATTTGAGAGGTCAACAGTACTCTCATCATCAAGGAGTATATGGGTTGTTGTAGTAGCATTTTCACCAGTTACTTGCATACTATTAGCCTGTACTTCCCCTGAATTCTGATTATCGTGTGCCTTAAGTTTAGAGAAAGTTAAAAAAAGTAGCAAGGTGAGGTGAGAAATTAATGTTAGTCTGAGATTGATTTGGAGACATGTAGGTTAATTTGTTTTCATCAAACAAAACATGTTAGATATGTACACCCTCCTTATAGAGGGATGATAACATCTATATCCTTTATGTAAGCTATTGTACCCTATGAACACACAAGGGTAAGTCTTTCAACTGAACTTAATGCTACCCTTGGTAGATGGAAAACATCTACACCCAAACACCTTTAGGCTGTTGTAATCAGGTTGCTCTCCATACAACTTAACAAATAGAGTCTCCATCTTTAGTACTGAGGAGGGCAACCTATTAATAAGGAACACTGCAGTGAGGAAAGCTTCAACCCATAAAAAGGAAGGTAGGTTAGCATGAAGTAGTTTAGCTAAGCCAGCTCCACAATATGCCTATGTTTTCTTTCTAAAACTCCATGTTGTTCAGGTGTGTTAAGACATGAAATATGTCTCACAACCAAAATATTCCAAATGCTTGATGAAGTCTGTTTTGATAAACTCACCACCACCATCACACTATAATATCTTAATTTCTTTAGAAAATTGTTTTTCCACCATTTTTCAAGAATTTTACAAAAACCTCAAAGAATTTAGATTTCTTTTTTAATGGATAAGTCCATGTATATCTTGTGTGATCATCTATAAAAATGACATAATATTTCATATGTTGAGAAGATTCAACAGGAGTAGGTCCATACAAGTCACAAAGCATTTTTTATAAAGGTTCCTTTTCAATTTTATTTCTCAAACCAAATGGAAGTTTACAACTCTTGCCCAACTGGAAACTAGAACAACATTAGACATTTTATTCCAGCTACTAAGATTAATACAGCTATTACTACTCAAAAATTTAAAGACTTCAAACTAGTGTGTCCTAATCTAGTATGTCACATGATGTCTAATGTGTTCCAATCGTGTGCAACAGTTAAAGCATAGAGATTGTTATCTTCCAAATCATAGAGTCCATTCCTTTTAGATCCCTTGGCCCGTTCTTTGTCTTCTTGTCCTTTACAACAAAGTTAGTTTCATCAAATTTAGTAGTGCAACAATTATACTTTGCAAGTTTACTAACTGAGAGTAGATTTTTATCAATCTTAGAAACTACAAGAACTTCTCTTAATTTTAGGCCTGATCCTGCTATGTTCCCAACATGTGTTATGACTAATTTTGATCCATTCCCAATAATGGTTGGTCCATTTTAGTGTTTAAGATCAGCTAGAATACCTGAGTTATGTGTCATATAACTAATTGCTCCTGAGTCCACATACAAGGTGTCATCAGAAGTGTTTTGTAGATTAGTAGCAGCCAATGCTTGTGGTAGCTCATATGTAGCTTGGTAAGAGTAGTCCCACTTGTAGAAACACTTAAGAGAACTATGGTTATTCCTATAACAAATTTGACACGCATTAGTACTGTTCCTCTCCTGATTTCCCCTTGAAGGACTGTTCTAAGAACCTGGTCTATATTTGTTGTTATAAGAACCTGTTCCTTGTCCAGCAGGCTTGAAGCCTTTTCCTCTGGAATTGAAGTTATTGTTTCCTCTTCTTTGAAATTAGTTTCCTCTTCTTCTGCCTATTTGGGCAGAGAATGCCATGTTATGGTTTTGTTGTGGCACTTCTTCTTCATCCTCCCTCATATTAAAACCCCTTAGAGCATTAACAATTTGATTTAGAGTGGGATATGGTGCCTTACCAGTATGAAAGTCCTGAAAGTCTTGAATTTGAGACCTAGACCTCAAGAAAAATTAATTATTTTCTATCTTTATCCGCATGCTTGTGAATGGCTGCAAGGTCATCACATATGCCTTTGAATTTCTTAATATATTCATCAATCTTTTTGGTTCCTATCCTAACACTTTGTAGTTATTAATTGAGCTGGAACTCCTTGTATTTTGTTGCTTGAAGATAAGCCTCTTCCAAGCTTCCCCACATCTCCTTGGAAGTTGAGCAGCCTACAATTAGGTACATGCTTTCTTTTGTAAAGGTGCTTGAGATACAACTTCTTAGCAAAACATCTTTCTCCTCTCAATCATCAATACTATTGTTGTCTTCTACATCCTTCTCAATTGTCATAGCTTTCTCAAGAGTCTGTCCAGTGAAACTGTTACTTTTAGTTGGTTCATTCTCTCCGATGAGGTAGGTTAATCTCATCACTTGAATCAACGAAGACATTTGTGTTCTCCAAGTAAGATAATTTGTTGGCTTGAGTTTAATGGAACAAGATGCAATAAGATGGTGAAGTACTGAGGATGTCGATAGGGTGTTGGTAGAAGAGGCCATTACAGTTCGATATTGTGGTTATTCTGATTTTTGGATGTAATATGCTTTAGGTCAGAAAACTCTTTAATGCTATGATACCATGTAGAAATCTCGTGTAAAGTATAGAGAAATCAAGGATTGTATTGATGATTAAAACTGTTGAGTACATGCTCCTTATATAGGAGAAAAGTCCTATACTAGCTACACTAGGAGTCCTACTTCTATACAAATATATCATTTACATGAGTAGTATTACTACTATAGCTAAAACACTTTATCCTAGTCGGTTTTAGCCCCATACATGATACATCAACTTAGTTGTACATAAATTAGGATTTAGTAGTCTAGTCCTAGTATGATATGTTCCGTTGACATGTTTGAATAATCAGCTTCCTTCATCTTTAACAATAATATATATAAATACTATTTAAATTATGCTTTAGTACAATTCACCAATGAATAACGAGACATTATGGTTCATACATATTCTTTTTTTTTTTAATTTATTCAAACATACAAACGTCTTTTCTTCTCAACTCACTCATATATTCTTAAAATTCACACTTTAAAAAAATGCTTGAACACTAAAATTGATATTTTAAATTTTCTATATAATCATGATCCGTCTTACTAAATAATTTAATTTGAACTAAAAAATTATATTTTTCCAATAACATGAGAAAGTTTTTTAATTATTTTTTTAATATATGGTAGGTAGCTTCATGAATGGTTTCAATGTTCTTGCTCAAACGTTATTCATCCATATGTCTTAATTTTTCTACAGAATTTCACTTGAATGTTTTGTTTGCATGAGGGGCGGGGGGGATTAGTAGCTATATGCTCAAATGTTATTCATCCATATGTCTTAAGTTTTCTTCGGAACTTTAACTTGAGTGTTCTATTCACATAACGGGGGGGGGGGGGCACTAAATTAATATGGTGCGATAATTTTTTCTTGGTGATAATCTTTTGCAGTATTCTCACTGATTCAGCTAATCGCCATGGAAGGATTATTTGATCATTTTGATTCCAAATAGATCATGATAATCTTGTTGGTTGCGGTCGCAATCAATTTTGTGGTATTCATACTTCCTTATTTGACACATCACTGCATCAAATGGTTCATTGACTACGATACATGACATTGAGTGAAAGAATTTTTTACCATGAAGAATGCAATATGTGCTCGACTAATTTTGATACATATGCGCTAAAGATGAATGTCTGATGCATATAATGCACATGAGAAGCACATGATGCATGAACATCATTAAAATTATTTTTTACAGTAAAAAATCATTTAACTTTCCTTGATCACAACATTGAGTGACACATATTTTGGCCAAAAGGAAGGCCACATATGCTTGATAGATTTCAAAGAGAATGACCATGAGAGAGTGTTACCATGCAATCATATTTACCACCACAAATACATATTAGAGTAAATGAGGAGAGATATGAGTTGTTTCTATTGTCGTAGGGATTATAATGGCATTGTGCCTTAGTACAATAGTAGTATATATAAATACTATTTCAGTTGTCTTTTTAGTACAATTCACCAATGAATCCAATATGGTACATACATATTCGATTTTCTAATTTATTCAGAAAAGATATGTGTCTCTCTTTCTTACCTCTCTCATATATTCTTGAAATACACAACTAAAAAATGCTTGAACACACCTATTAACTACAACACCTTGGAATTTAGAAAAGAAAAGAAGACCAATATATTGGCTATTGGTTCAGTCTACCAGGCCAATCTATGGTTCATAGGATGTTCTACGGGTTGTAGACCAGTTCGTAGGAAGTAAGAAAATAATTTTGGAAATCAAGTCCCAGTAACTCATTATATGATTAACTAGGATGGTTCATCAAATGGACTATACACCATAGAAAGGTCCCATCAAAAAGTTCTAGACTTGGTGAAGTGTTGGGGTTAAAATTGAGGTTTATTATTTGGGTTTATGTACCGTAGGATGTCCTATGGGCTGTAGAAAGGTCTCATCAAAATTTGGTTGATTTTAAGGTTTGAGTACTTTGGTCTACGGTTTATCAGTATGGTCCATAGAAAGACGTATGGACCGTAGGTCACTTCCATAGACTGGGTCCGACAGTTATTTCTTAAGGGTATTTGGGTCTTTTCTTTGTGTTTAATGCCTAAACTATGTTGTTTTCACCCTAATTCTAAGCCCTATACATGGTTTTAAGTCCTAAAACTACCCACTCCAAATTCATTCCCCTAATTCCCAAATCCCAACCAAATTCATCTTCTCGAATTCTCTCCAAGGCTCACAAGGGATTCTAGAGTTTTTCAAGTTCAAGTCTCCTTTCTTCATAAATTTCTTTGGGCTTCAAGATCAAGGTATGTAGAGAGTTCATCAATGGGTTCCATTCACCCATTGATTCCCAAAGATTTCTCAAAAAAATTTCAAAATTGGTTAGCTTTTCATTCAGTTACTCATGGATTCTAGTTGTATCGATTCAATTTTTTGATTTTGATTATATTATGATTGTTTTTACTTAATTACATGTTTTTCAATAAATTTCATACGAACCCATGCATAATACATGATTTTGACTATAAACACTAGAAGGGTGTGAATTTTTGAACAAGCTATGAATCCATGAATGATGCTTTCATGAATTTATGCATGATTTATGAAATGAAAAGTTTTATAATCTAGGTTGCTTTAATATGTGCATCAATGAAATTGTGAAAGTATTTTCATACATATTAAGGAATCATGATTTGGTGAAGGGTTTACTCATATGTTTGATTCAAGATTTGATTAGCTACTCTATAAAGTTTTAAGCTTGAATTAGTAACCTAGTTGTTCATATGCATGTATGATGATATGTTTATGAAAATGACTATTCTGTTGGGGTTTAACTTAGCAATGAGAGAACTTTGAGGTGGATGCTCAAATAGGGTAGCTATAGTAGCAACCTCTAGTTCTAAACTATGTGCCCCTGATAGGATTGCCTTAAAGTTCTAGCATCCACATATAACATATGATATGATACATAGTTCTATCTTGACAAGTAGACTCTCCCTTCTCGATGTGAGTGTTACATCGGATTCCATGTTACAACTCATATGGTCTATTATCGGTTAAAGATACTATCCCACAAAATGAAC
This sequence comes from Solanum pinnatisectum, assembly GCA_035578085.1. NCBI lineage: Eukaryota > Viridiplantae > Streptophyta > Magnoliopsida > Solanales > Solanaceae > Solanum > Solanum pinnatisectum. The sequence continues at coordinate 24,422,137 of CM069081.1, read as the reverse complement.
TAAGTTGTTCTTAAAGATTTTTTTAAAAAAATTTCCTTATATTTTAAGATGCATTGACCATATTCATGATTTATGATTTTTCTTTAAATGTTTTTTACTATGTTTAGCTTGCTCATGCATATCATGTTTTTGATTATGTCCCCTTATGCTCATGTTTAGTGTTTTTATGCATATTCCTCATACTTAATACATTCCATGTACTAATGCATACTTGTATCGACATTGTTTCACTAATGTAGGGATGGACGACTCCTTTCCCTCCATTCGTAGCTAGTTGATGTCTTTGAAGATTTGAAGACTTGGTGAGTCCTCATACTTTGAGGATTATGTCGCCCTTATTGCTTTCATATGTCTTTACTTTTCAGATATTGCACGTGGTGTAATGGTTACATTTCAACCACTTATTTTGATGTTGTATAAAGGCTTGTCAAGACTATGTTAGATTTTCGCATAAATGTCAAACTCTTTTATTTGTATGAGATTTTTTACTTTTATCTATTACAATGTCTATATGTATGTCAAGTGGCTTGTGTAGGAACTTTCAAGGTCTTATGTGTCGTGTCGTGTCGTGTCGTGTCTAGGGTGTACTTTGAGTAGTGACAAACTTTATAATGAAAGCACAAAGTTTTTGGAAAAGGACATAGGATATCTGACAAGCTACGTTGAGTAGAGTCTTGTTCATAAGTGTTATAAAGCAGGCCACATTTATGAATAGGATGCTACATAGAATTTAGGAAACTTCACTTCTTTCATCACTCTAAATTCGTGTCATAGAGTCTATCTCTAAAAAGATCCTTCTCTTAAATCATGTTCAATCCTTTCTAGGATATGGCCCCTCAAAGAGCTTATGTGAGAAAGAATATCGGCAATGACAATGTGGAGCCTGAGGTTCTTCAACTTCTGATTGATCCTTTGGCTAAGTTCCAAGCCACTTTCCAAGTGTTGGCTCAAGCTATGACGGCCCAAGCCAATAGAGAGACTAATGCTCCCGTGAACCCAAAAGTGGGTATGACAACAACAAGGATAAGGGACTTCACTAGGATAAATCCCCTGGAATTCCATGGTTCTAAGGTTGATGATCATCCTCAAGAGTTCATTGATGAGTTTTAAAAGATAGTGGGTATTATGAGATTTTCTATGGTTGAAAAGGTGGAATTGGCCACTAATAAACTTAAGGGTATTTTTCAAGTATGGTTTGAACAGTGAGTGAGAGGGCTATTGATGTGGGTCCTCTTGATTAAGAGAAATTTAAGGGAGCTTTTCTTGATTGTTTCTTTCCTCTTAAAATGAGAGAAGTGAAAGTTCTTGAGTTCATTAACCTCTGACAAGGAAATATGAGTATGAAGGAGTATGCTTTGAAGTTTAATCAATTGGCTAAGTATGCTCCAACCTCGATTGTCGACTGTAGGGCAAGGATGAGTAAGTTTGTGTTGGGTGTGTCCGACTTGGTTTTCAAAAAGTATCGTATGCCATGTTGATCAAGGAGATGTATATTTCTTGATTGATGATACACGCCCAACAAATTGCAGAGGTAAAGCTCAAGGAAAGAGAAAAAGAGTCTAAGAGGGAAAGGACCAGTGATGGCTACTTTTCTCATTCTAGGTCTAATGGACATAAGCATTCTCAATTCTGGCAAAAGTTTTTCGGTCAAGGTTCCTCTAATGCTACGGCTCCTAAGTTTAGGGTGTCAAGCCCTAAGTCTCAAGTAGGAAATAGTGGTAATGGGTCTTCTAACCCCACTTGCCCAAGATGTTGTAAGAATATCTCGAGGGAGTGCTTAGCTAGTATGGATGGTTGCTTTAGTTGTGAGAAGAGTTATCACAAGGTGAAATATTATCCATTGCAAGCTAGCAAGGCTAAGGATGGTAGGCAAGCTCAACCTAGTGGTTCTGGTTCGGGTGCTCCGAAGCAAAATAGATTTTTTCTCTTCAGAATCGACAAGATCGTGAGTGTGGTGACCAATATGTTGAAAGTTTTTCATCTTGATGTTTATGCCTTACTTGATTTGGGTGATACCTTATCTTTTCTTACTCCTTATGTGGCCATGAAATTTGATGTTAGTCCTAAAATCCTTTGTAATCCCTTTCATGTCTCTACCCCTATTGGTGATTCTATAGTAGCTAAGAGAGTCTCTATGAATTGTACTATTTTCGTTTCTCATGGAGTCACTCATGTTGATCGTATAGAGTTTGATATGTTAGATTTTGATGTTATTCTTAGGATGGATAGGCTTCATGCATGTTATGATTCCATAGATTATAGGACTCGAATGGTTGCTTTCAAGGTTTCGAATAAACCCATTACGCCATGGAAATGGGGAAATTGTGTTCTTAAATGTCAGTTTATATCCTGCCTATAGGCTAGAAAGATGATTTCTAAGAGTTTCATTTATCATCTTGTTTGGGTTAGGGATGTAGATTCTGAAACCCCTACTCTTGAGTCAGTTCAGATAGTAAATGAGTTTCCTGAAGTATTTCCTAATAATCTTCCCTATGTTCCTCCCAAAAGGGAAATAGACTTCGATATTGACCTTCTCCTAGATAAGCTATATATTTGTATTCCTCTTTACCGTATGGCCCCAACAGAACTTAAGGAGTTAAAGGATCAATTGCAAGATTGGTAGGATAAATGTTTTATTAGACTGAGTATATGTATATGGGTGCTCTGGTGTTATTTATTTGAAAGAAGGATGGTTCTCTCTGAAGGTGCATAGACTATCAGCAATTAAATAAGGTTACCATTAATAAGAAGTATCATATCCCAAGGATTGATGATTTATTTTATCAACTCCATGGATAAAGTAGCTTCTCTATAATTGACCTTTGATCGGGTTATCACCAATTGAGGGTGAAAGAGAATGAATTCCAAAGATGGATTTTAGAACTCGGTATGGTCATTATGAGTTTCTGTTGATGTCATTTGGTTTGACTAATGCCCCGACGACATCTATGGATTTGATGAATAAGGTCGTTAAGAAATATCTTCACATATTTATGATTATATTTCTCAATGATATCTTGATTTACTCACAGAGTAAGGATGAGCATGTTGAGCATTTGAGGATTGGGTTGCAATTTCTCAAAGACTGTAAATTGTATGCTAAATTTAGCAAGTGTGAGATTTGATTGAGGTCTATTGCTTTCTTTAGCCATATTGATTTCAATGAAGGTATTCAAGTCGATCCTAAGAAAACTGAGGTGGTTAAGAATGGGCCTATACCTTTGTTCACTTTAAATATACGGAGTTTCTTGGGTTTGACTGACTACTATAGAAGGTTTGTGAAAGGATTTTCATCTATTGCTTTACCATTGACGACATTGACTCAAAAGAAGGTAAAATTTCTATAGTCTAAAGCTTGTGAGAAGAGTTTCTAAAAATTTAAGGATAGACTCACTTTGGTCCCTATTTTGACGTTACCGAAAAGATCGAATTATTTTATGGTTTATTGTATGCTTCAAGGATTGGTCTTGCTTGGGTTTTGATTCAATATGGGAAAGTCATTGATAATGTTTCAAGGTAATTTAAAGTGCATGAAAAGAATTATCCGACTCATGATTTGGAGTTAGCGGGAGTAAAGATTTGGAGGCATCACTTGTATGGTGTTCATGTAGATATGTTCACCGACCGCAAGAGTTTGAAGTATGTGTTCACTCAAAAGGATTTGAATCTTCGTCAAAGGAGGTGGCTTGAGTTGTTAAAGGATTATGACACGAGTGTCCTATATCATCCCAAAACTGTGAATGTGGTGGAGGATACTATTAGTAGATTATCATTAGGTAGTGCTGCCCATGTTGAGGATGATAAGAAAGAGTTAGTTCGCAATATTCATAGATTGGCCTTATTGAGTGTTCTCTTGGTTGACTATAATGAGGGTGGTGTAGTTGTTCATAAGGGTTTAGGATCGTCTTTTGTATTAGATGTAAAGGCTAAACATGATCTTGAACAAATATTAGTTCACTTGAAGAAGTTGGTTTCTAAAAAGCCATTGAGGCTTCCTTTTAAGGGGGGGATGGTGTCCTTCGATACCAAAGTCAATTGTGTATTCTGAATATTGATGAGTTGAGAAATCAAAATTTCACAAAAGCTTAGAGTTCTCGGTATTCTATTCATCCAAGGGCCACCAAGATGTATTGAGATTTGTAGAAAGTCTATTGGTGGAATGAAAAGAAGAAGGATATTGCGAAATTTGTGGCGAAGAGTCCAAATTATCAACAAGTGAGAGTTGAGCATCATAAACTGGGTGGTTTGGCTCAAAACATTAGTATTCCAATGTGGAAGTGGGAAGTTTTAAATATGGGCTTCATTACGGGTTTATCCCATACTCGTTGACAGTTTCATTTGATTTGGGTCATTGTGGATCGAATGACGAAATCAACTCACTTTCTTCCCGTTAAGACTACATTCTCCCTAGAAGGTTATGTCTAGCTTTATATTATAAGGTTTCATGGAGTGCCTATGTTCATTATCTCTGATCGAGGTATTCAATTTAAATCACAATTTTGAAAGTTATTTCAAAATGGTCTTGGTACTCAAGTGAAACTTAACACAACTTTTCATCCTCAGACCGATGGACAAGCTGAACGTACCATTCAGACTTCAGACGATATGTTGAGATCTTGTTTAATTGACTTCAAGTATAATTGAGATGATCACTTGCCTTTGATTAAGTTTGCTTACAATAATAGCTATCATTCTAGCATTGGGATGGCATCGTTTGAGGATTTTTATGGTAAGAGGCGTAGGTCTCTTATTGGTTTGTTTGAAGTTGGTGAGTTTTCTTTGATAGGGCCCTATTTGTGCAGGAGGATATGAAAAAGGTTTGTCTTATTCGTGAGAAGTTGAAAACGGCTTGAAGTCGACAAAAGTTTTATTTCGATGTTAGACGGAGAGAACTAGAATTTGATATTATTGGATGAGTCTACTTGAAAATTTTACCTATGAAGGGTGTCATGACGTTTGGAAAGAAAGATAAGCTTAGTACCTGATATACGGACCCATATTATATTTTAAGGCGTATTGGTAAATTTGCCTATAAGCTTGAGTTGCCTAATGATTTAACATCGGTACATCTAGTTTTCAATGTCTCTTTGTTGAAAAAGTGTGTTGGATATCCGACGTCCATTGTGCCTTTGAAAGGTTTCGAAGTTAAAGAGAATCTTTCTTATGAAGAGGTTCTGGTTGAGATTTTAGACCGGAAGGTTTGGAGGTTAAGAAACAAGAAATTTGTGTCCGTAAAAGTTCTTTGGAGGAATCAAATAGTTAAGGGTACTACTTGGGAGGCCGAAGCCAATATGATGTGCCAATATCCTTATCTCTTTCCCTCCACTCCTACTCTAGCTTGAGGTATTAGTTCCTCATGGTTCATTCTTTCGAATTTATGCATTATAGTCATTCTCATGTTTCCATATGCATGCATGTTCATGAAAACCTTACTTTGATGTTATGATTTAGCTTGGAGTGATTCTTCATGTTAATGTGCATTTTGATGAAATTTGCATTCATGTTGGGTTGTTAATTTCTCACTTTCTCTATTCATGCTAGCTTGAGTCCCATTCAAGGATGAAGGTTCCTAAGGCAGAGATATTGTAACACCTTAAATTCAGAAAAGGAAAGAAGGACAACAAATTGGCTACTAATGTAGTCTACGAGGCCAGTCTACTATTCGTAGAACGTTCAACGGGTTGTAGACCAGTCTCGAAGGAAGTGGGAAAATAATTTTAGAAATCAAGTCTAGTAACTCATTCTACGATAGACTAGGATGGTCTATCAAATGGACTACGGACCGTAGAGAGGTATTGTAGAAAATTTCTAGATTTGGTGAAGGTTTGGGGTTAAAGTTGAGTTCTACAGTTTAGGTATATGGATTATCCTATGGACCGTATAAAGGTCTCGTTAAAAGTTGGCTGCTTTTATGGTTCAAGTACTTTGGTCTACAGTTTACCAGTATGGTCTGTTAAAAGTTAGGTTCGTTCCATAGACTAGGTTCAATCGTTATTTCTTAAGGGTAATTGGATATTTTTCTACGTGTTAATGCCTAAGCTATGTCGTTTTGACCCTAATTCTAAGCTCTATATAAGGGTTTAAGTCCTAAAACTACTAAGTAGAAATTCATACCATGAATTCCTAAATCCCAACCAAATTCATCTTCCCCAATTCTCTTCAAGGCTCACAATGGATTCTAGGGTTCTTCAAGTTCAAATATTCTTTATTCATAAATTTCTTTGGGCTTTAAATTAAATTATGCAGGGAGTTCATCAATGGGTTCCATTCACCCATTGAGTCCCAAAGATTTCTCAAATTTTTCAATTCAATTTTTCAAAATTGGTTATGTTTTCATTCAATTCCTCATGGGTTCTAGTTGTGTGGATTCAATTATTTGATTTTCATCCTATTATGATTGTTTTGACTTAATTACATTCTTTCCAATAAATTTCATATGAACCCATACATGATACATGATTTTAACTATGAACCCTAAAAGGGTGTGAATTTATGAACAAGCAATGAATCCATAAATGATGTTTTCATGAACTTATACATGATTTATGAAAAGAAACGTTTTATGATCTAGGTTGCTTTAAGATGAGCATCAATGAAATTGTGAAAGGATTTTCTCACATATTAAGGAATCATGATTTGCTGAAAGGCTTTCGCACATATGCTTGATTCAAGATTTAATGAGCTACTCTATGATATTTTAAATTTTGATTAGTAACCTAGTTGTGTTTTTCCATGTGTGATGATATGTTTATAAAAATGGCTATTTTGTTGGGGTTTAACTTAGCACTGAGAGAAATTTGAGGTGTAGGCTCAAATAGAGTAGTCTCTAGTAGCAACCTCTAGTTTTAAACTACATGTCCCCATAGGATTACCTTAACAGGTCTAGCTAGTGGATCCACATATAGGATATGATATGATACAGAGTTCTACCTTGGGAACTAGACTCTATCTTCTTGATGTGGGAGTTACGTCAAATTTCATGTTACAGCTCACATGGTCCATTGTCGGTTAAAGCTAATATCCCAAAAAATGAACTAAGTTGTTATAAAGATTTTTTTTTGAAGCTTTCCTTATGTTTTAAGGTGCATTGACCATGTTTATGATTTATGATTCTTTTTTGTTCAATGGTTTTAGTATGTTTAGCTTGGTCATGCATATCATTCTTTTGATTATCTCCCCTTACAATCATGTTTAGTAGTTTTACTCATATCTCTCATACATAGTACATTTCATGTACTAATGCATACTTGTGCCTACATTGTTTCACTAATGTTGGGCAGGATGACTCCTCTCCATCCGTTCGTGGCTAGTTTATATCTTTAAATATTTGAAGACTTGGTGAGTCCTCATTCTTCGAGGTGTATTTATTTGCCTAGGAGCCAAATAATACCCGCATCTAGGCCAAGTTTGGAATCATTTTATGTTGATTTATAGTCGTAGTCGTGTCGAGTCTTTTTATCGTATATATACTAACCAACATGATTAGTTGTGTAGGTAAGCTTGAATGAAGAAATGAGCACTAAAACAGGCATTGGGAAGCACAAAAGGATCCAAGTCAAAAAGCAGCAAGAAAGGAGACATGGGAAAAAGGTGAAGGCAAGTCTGTATCTTCTCCGCATTGTGGAGAGGGATTTTTCCTTTTGATCGCGAAATGCAAGTTGAGGCAGAACGGTCCATGTCATGGCCGCGTCGCGGAGAAGAGAAAAGATTCTTAAAATGAAATAGGGAAATTACTATTATGAGTAGCTAATTTCCCTAGTTCTAAGGCGGTGGCTACAGGATGATTGTAACTTATTGAGTTTTTATGGATTGCCATTAACTATCATATGAATCTCTCTTTTGTTCTTGTTTTTTGTATTTCATGCTTGATCACCATTGAAATAAACATATTGTATGAATTGAACTCAAGAGAGGAATAAGAGAATCGAACGTGGGGCATGAGGAGCATGATTTTCTCTTAATAATTAGAGTTACTTTGTATCTAGGATAGGGATATACATAGAAACCGTGCTTGGTCATTATACAGGAAGAAATCATAATGCTCGATAATTGGTCCAATCTATCCCCGCTCAATGATGTAGTTAGGTTGCCATTTATTATAGGTGATTAGAGGTCGGGAGACCATAATCATACATTTAACCCTGTGATCAATGGTTCGATAGTTGATGAATACCCATTTTACAAGATAATGTGCATGATTCCTGAATTGAGCTACAGCCCTGGACTTTGCTCAATCATTGTTTAATAACTTTAGAAATTGAATCGCTTTTGTTTAGCTTTTACTTGAATTATAGTTTATTAAATCAATCACTCTTTAACCTGGACAACGCTTGTGTTTAACTGAAAGTATTGGAAAAATCAAGGTATTCTAATCGTAAGTTTTTGTGGGTACGATACCTAGCTCTTCATAAGCGCCACTTTAATACTTGAACTTTTTCTTTTTATCTATTTATGTTTTTTTATAAAAATTAAAAAAAAAATATATATATATATATTTTTTCTTATGTTATCTTATTTTATTAGTGTCATTTTTTTTTTTTTTTGATCTTGTTTCTGCAAATTAGGGGAAGTCTAAGTACCCAAAAGTTTGAAGCGAAGGAGCACGTTGGAGCTTAAGTATGGGGTGCGTACGACCCTTGATGAAAATTAAGAGAACATGATACTAGCTAGGCCTAAAGGCCTTAGGGAGTTTTTCTAATCCTTGTTTTAAATTTTACTTGATGCTTTGGGGACATAGCATATTTTTAAGTGTGGGGTGGAGGAATGAATTCCTACTTGTTATTGTTTTATTGAGTCTTTTCTTTTTTAGGATGGGTTCCTTGGCTTTTGTTTCTGGTTCTTTTCCTGAGGATAGTCCATTTGAACCGAGTGTCTTTTATTTTTTAGGAATAAGTTTTCTTTTAATTTTTTTTTGAAAGAAAAAAAAAGAACCCTTTTGATGGTGTGATACTTGCCATTTGGGCCTAATTTTGAGTAGTACTTTCTTGTGAATGCTTGATTGCAAGTGAAATTGCAAACTCTTTGACATCTAGGTTCATGGTTGTGACTTTGTATATAACTTATTTTATTTTGTCTCTCTTAGAAGTAGAATTGATCCATCTTGATTGATACTTGTGCCATGTGTGGTAAGAATTTATATATTCTGTGTTTTGTATCTTAGTCTAGAACTTGTCATGTATGTTATTGAAGCGAAATAAAAAAGTGTTACTTGTTTAGGAGATGATAATAGGGTTTCTTTGATTTGTCTTGTAAATTTTAGCCTTTTCAGATACATATCACTAGTAGCCTCTTTGAGCCTGTAGCTTTTTATTGGTAGCCATATTTTTGCCTTGACTTTTTTGTTGAATCCCTAGTTTTTGCACCCTGCTTCTTTGAGCACTGTAGCATAAACGTATTCTAATTGTTAAATCTGAAGAAAAGGGATGGTTGAGTGTAAACGGTGATCAATGATAGCTACAAAAGTGATTAAAAATCCCTCTTTGAAAGAATGTGCCAAAAAAAATAAAAAAAAAAGAAGAAGAGAAAACAAAAAAACAAAAAAAAATATTCTTTGAAAAAAAAAATAGATTACAGCATTCTTGAGATGTGTGAAATAATTGTTGAAGAGAGGGTTGTAAATAAAGAGAAGAAAATAATGGGTGATAAAGTCTTAAAGTGCAAAGTACTTAATGAAGTGTAAGTCACTATTATATAGTTTTCCTACCGATCCCCTAGCCTACATTACGACCCGTTAAAGTCCTATTTGATTCTATTCAAGCATGTTTAATTAGTGGAGATGTACATAATGGACAAGCCTATGGTTCTTTGTGCATACATGTGAATTTTCTTTGTGAGTGTGAGAGTGTTCTTTGATGCTAAGTCTTAATTTATTTCAATCTTTTGATTTGAGTGTGTGGACTATTTCTTCTTGTGAGGGCACTTGTTTCTTGATAGATAGGTGATTTTATTAGCTTTCTTTGATGAGAGTAGGTGATTAAACTTAAATTTGATGAGTTCAGAGTCCTTCCTTGAGGTTAGGAGGTTAGAGGTTAGTTGTTATTTGGATATCTTGCATAATGATCGAGAAGTGTACTTGATGTTTTGAAATTTGAATATGTCCTAATTGTTTGTATCAAGGATTTTTGAGATGAGCTTTAATGTATGTTTGCTCGAGGATGAGCAAAATTTTAAGTGTGGGGTATTGATGTGAGGCCAAAATACATATTTTTAATCATTATTTGCCTCACATTTAGTATTTATATCTGTCATTTTTTAGCCTGAATTTTATGAATTGTGCTTAATAGTGTATTTTATTTGTAGCATTAAACTGGTGTCAAAATGAAGAAGATCTTAAATGAATTAAAGATGGAAGGTTGAAGAAGAAAATCAAGCAGACAACTTAATGGGTTAAATTTAATATAATAATATATTTTTTATGAAGGGAAATAGAAGGAGAACTTCAATTGAAATAGACTTCAGGTGCCACGTGGCAACATCTGAAGGCAACACCACGAAAGCGGCGTAAATATGCACTCTGAATGGAAGCAGTTTCATATGAAATCAAATTCCTTCTAGTTTTTCTATTCCTAATTTGTTTTGGACTTAATTATTTTATTCAGGGTTCCTACGTCTATAAATAGTCGATAAGAATAATTATTAAGGGAAGAGGATACAATGTAGAAAATAACTTTTGATTTAGGGTTTCATCCTTTCTTCTCTTTTATTTTATTTTACATCTTTTCTTTGAATGATTCGTTGTAATTGCTCTATGTCTATGTGGAGTTAAACTTCTCGTTCTTGAATTATATTTACTTACAAAATGATTGTTTAGTGATTTTGATTTGGCATAATTGTTTTGTCATATTGGTTGTTCTTATATTCTTGTGATTACTATTTTGATGTTTGATCACCATTAGAATAAATTTATTGTCTTCTTTTGAACTCGGGAGAGGAATAGAGGGATAGAAAGTGGAATATAAGGAACATGATCTTTTTTTGCATGTCACTTGAATTGATTTGTGTGTAGGATAGGGATATACCTAGGTGCCTTGCTTGGATGAAATAGGAGAAGACAACTTAATGCTCCATAGTTGGTTCAGTCTATCCCCGCTTAACGATATAGTTAGGATGTCAATTGTGGTAGACGGTTAGAGGTCAGGAGATCATGACTATATTATCCACCTCATGAATCAGCAACTAGATAATCCAATAAGTTGATGAAATTGATGCTAAACATGATTGTTAGTTAAATCATAATCCTAGATCGATTCATTCATTGATTGTTTTGGTAGGTTGTGTTGAATTTCCAAACTGGAAGACGATCAGGACCTAGTAGAGCCTCTAGCTGAATCGAAAAGATTTGTTCACTACTGGAGAAGGCAAAGACGACTCACTTACCCAGTCCCTCTTGTTGCTACTGAACCAACAACTCCTATAGGAAAAGTTGAGCGAGAAGAACCTATACTAATGGTTGAGATGAAAGTAAGAGACATGGTAATCGCACGTACCACCAATGTGACTTCATGCATTCAAAAACGTGAAGTTGGTGGAAGATTTGAACTGAAGTAGAGTATGGTGCATCTATTGCACACAAATGGACAGTTCACTGGTTTATCACATGAGGATCCAATAGTCCATATCCAAAATTTCCTCGAGATCAATGATACTTACACTCCAGCTGGAGTAACTATAGACTACGCTAGGCTCATTCTATTTCCCTTTTCTCTGCTGGGGGAAGCAAAAAGATGGTTGAATTCTGAGCCCGCTAACTCCAGTACCTCATGGGACAATCTTGCACAGAATTTCGTTATGAGATTTTTTCCATCTGGGAAAACAGCTAAGCAAAGGAGCAACATACTCAGTTTCCGACAAAAAAGAGGAGAGAACTTGTACCAGGCTTGGACAGGTTTAAATCAATATTGATGAGATGTCGCACCATCATCAGGCTAACGAGGTGTTGGTCCATACATGATGAACACTCACTTCAGCAACCTATCGCTAGGACAACAGCCAGCTTAGGTGAATGCAGTCCAACAACCACCAACTTGGTGTAAAATTTACGGAGGAGGAGATCATAGTGCAGAGGTATGTGGTGCAAACTCAAATTCTGTAAACTTTGTAGGAAATGCATAATGGGGAAGAGGTCATCAGAAATATGGAAACTCCTACAATCCTAGTTGGCGGAATCATCTAAATTTTTCCTGGGGAGGTAATCAGAATCAGGCCCATGGCCAAAATCAATATAGATCCCAGGGGAATGCACATGGGTATCAACAACAGGCTCAATGGGAGCAGCCCAACAATCAGCAAACTAACATGAGCATGGAGGAGATTCTGAAGAAGATCATGGTTGATCAAGCTCAGTTAGTTGTTGATGTTAGAAATAATTAGTTAGCTACCCAGAACCTAGAGAAACAATTCGGGCAGTTTTCTAGTGCCCAGAACTCACGACCGCAAGGATGTTTGTCGGGAAACACTTATCCTAATCCTAAGCAAGTGAATACGGTAGGTGCACACAGCGGTTTGCAGTTGGAGGTGTTGGCTCCCAAGAAAAGAAATGTTGAATCTGCTAGCAAAGAGAGTGAACCTAAGGAAAGTGAGGTTGTTGAACAAGAAGAAAGAGTGCAACCAATAGTGCAACCACCTCCTCCTTTCCCTTAGAAGTTTAAAAAATTGAAGGAGGACAAATGTTTCGGTAAGTTTCTCTCTCTTCTAAAGCAAGTTCATATTAATTTGCCATTGGTTTATGTTTTGCAGGGTATACCCAGGTATGCAAATTATGTGAAGGAAATTGTGGCAAACAAGAGGAGGTTGACAGGATATGATACTGTAGCACTTACGAAATAGTGCAACTCTCGAATCTAGAATAAGTTGCCCACCAAACTAAAAGATTCGGGTAGCTTTACGGTTCAGATCACTATAGGAAAGAGCATCCATGCACGAGGATTGTGTGATCTAGGAGCTCATATAAACTTGATGCCAACATCGTTGTACAAAAAATTAGGGTTGGGTAGTCCTAAACCCACCACCATTATCTTGCACAGACAGATCCGTTGGTAGACCAGAGGGTGTTGTAGAGTATGTCTTAGTGCAAGTGGGATCTTTGATATTCCCAGTAGATTTTGTGGTGCTGAATTTTGAGCTAGATCCTGAGGTTCCATTCATCTTGAGGAGACCTTTCTTGGCTACAGGGCGTGCTATGATAAATGTAGCAGCCGGACAACTTACTGTACGGGCACATGACAAAGTGGAGGTGTTCGATGTCTACAAGCTGTTAAAACTCCCAGTCGTGTATGAAGAGTTGTCTGTGATAACGGTGATAGATCTTGAAGCAGAAGCTTGATAAATTACATCCAAGGACTAGTTGGAGCGTGTGTTAGTGGAAGATGATATTTATGGGAATTCTGAAGCACAAGAAATGGTAAAGTTTTTGGATGTGTCAAGTCTGGACACGTCAAGAGATCACTGTGAGCCTTTGAATAGGGTGTTGAGTTATCCACCCAAACCTTCCATCGAAGAAGCACCTAAGCTGGAGCTTAAAATTTGCCAACCCACCTCAGGTATGCATTTTAGGTGAAGATAAGACCTTACCGGTTATTTTGTCGGCAGCCTTATCTAAATCATAGGTGGAAGCAGCATTGAGTATTTTGAGGAAGAGAAAAGCAGCTCTAGGCTGGCAAATGTGTGACATTCACGACATAAGTCCCGCGTTGTGTTTGCATAAGATTTACATGGAGGAAGGGAATAAGCCGAGTGCACAATACCAATGGAGACTAAATCTAGTGATGAAGGATGTGGCAAGAAAAGAGGTGATCAAGTGGTTAGATGTAGGGATTGTGTACCCCATATCTGACAGCAAATGGGTGAGTTCGGTACAGTGTGTGCCCAAGAAAGGCGGAAAGACGGTAATCACAAATGAGAAGAATAAATTGATCCCCACAAGGACATTAACTGGGTAGTGTATGTGCATGGACTACAAGAAGTTGAATGATGCCACCAGGAAGGACCATTATCTGGTGCCATTTATTGATCAAATGTTGGATAGACTGGCAGGGCAAGAATATTACTGCTTCCTGGATGGCTACTCAGGTTACAATCACATAGTTATTGCACCAGAGGACCTGGAGAAGACTTCATTCACTTGTCTGTATGGAACTTACGCATTCAAATGATGCCATTCGGATTATGCAATGCACCAACAACATTCCAGAGATGCATGATAGCAATCTTTCATGATATGGTGCAGGATTTTGTTGAGGTGTTCATAGAAGACTTCTCGGTGTTTGGTGAGTCTTTTGATCTTTGTTTGACTAATCTTGACAGGGTCCTTGCAAGATGTGAAGTGACAAATCTGATGTTGAAGTGGGAAAAGTGTCATTTCTTAGTTCGAGAAGGGATTGTACTGGGGCATAACATATCAAGAAATGGGCTGGAAGTTGATAAAGCTAAGGTGGAGGTCATTAAAAAGTTGCCACCACCCATCATTGTGAAGGGAGTTCGAAGCTTTCTGGGACATGCTGGGTTCGATAGAAGATTCATCAAGGACTTTTCTAAGACTGCAAGACCCATGTTCAGCCTATTGGAAAAAAAGGTGAAGTTTGTATTTAATGAGAGTTGTTTCCAGGCATTTGAGCTATTAAAGAAGAAGTTGATAGAAGCTCCTATTCTGATTGCTCTTAATTTGGAGCTACCCTTTGAGCTGATGTGTGATGCCAGTGATATAGCGATTGGTGCAGTGTTAGGCCAGCATAAGGAGAAGGTGTTTCGCTCTATCTACTATGCTAGCAAGACACTTATGTAGCTCAATCTAACTATATTGTCATAGAGAAAGAGATGCTACCATTAGTGTTTGCCTTTGATAAGTTCAGGTCATACTTACTGGGCATCAAGGTTGTTGTTTACACTGACTATGTTGTAGTTAGGTATTTGTTAAACAAGAATGATGCAAAGACATGGCTAATTAGATAGATATTGCTCTTGAAAGAGTTTGCTAGAGAGATAAGAGATAGGAAGGGTTCCCCGATGAGCAATTTTTGGCCTTAGACCTTGCTCAAGTACCCTAGTATGCTGATATTGTGAACTATCTGGTGAGTGGTTTATTTCCACCGGGAGCCTTGACACATCAAAAGCAGAAGTTAAAGTATAAGGCACGTTTTTATATATGGGATGAGCCATGCTTGTTCAAGAAGGGACCTGATCAAATGGTGCGAAGGTGTATAACTGAACAGGAGTCATTGCAAATGTTGGAGAGTTGTCACTCTTCACCATATGGTGGACACCACAGAGGCGAGCGAACGTCACATGAGGTATTGCAATCTGGATTCTTTTGGCCTACTTTATTTAAAGATGCTGCACTTTTTGTGAAGGGTTGTGATCCGTATCAACAGATGGACACTGTCTCTAAAAGGCATGAGATGCCATTGAGTAACATCCTCGAAGTTTAGATCTTTGATGTATGGGGGATAGAATTCATGGGACCATTCCCATCTTCCAATGGAAATCAGTACATCCTAGTGGCAGTGGACTATGTGTCCAAGTGGGTGGAGGCAGTTGCTCTACCTTCTAATGATGCGAAGATGGTAGTAAAGTTCATCAGGAAGCATATCTTCACCAGGATTGGGACTCCAAGAGCTAATGATAAGTGATGGAGGGACGCATTTCATCAACAGTTCAGTACAAAATGTGTTGGACAAGTATGGAGTGAGACATAAGGTAGCCACAGCGTATCATCCCCAGACTAGTGGGCAAGTGGAAGTGTCCAACAGGGAACTAAAGCAAATTCTACAAAAGACTGTGAATGCTCAAAGGAAAGATTGGGCTGAAAAGTTAGATGATGCTTTGTGGGCATACCGAACTGCATACAAGACAACGATAGGGACTTCTCCTTATCGAATGGTGTTTGGAAAAGCATGTCACCTTCTAGTGGAATTGGAGCATAAAGCGTATTGGGCTATCAAGAAGTTGAATTTGGATTCTGAGTTAGCAGGAAAGAAAAGGATAACACAACTACATGAGTTAGAGAAATTCAGGCTCTACGCGTATGAAAATGCCAAGCTATACAAATAAAAGACCAAGTGGTGGCATGACAAGCATATTGTGTCACGCACCTTTGAGCCTGGTAAATTGGTGTTGCTGTTTAATTCAAGATTGAAGTTGTTCCCTGGAAAACTTCGGTCTAAGTGGAGTGGACCATTTGAAGTTGTGAGGATAACCCAACATGGAGTTGTGGAGCTAAGAAACAAGGATAAGAGATCTATTTTTCTTGTGAATGGGCAATGTCTGAAGCACTACTTTGGGAATGATGTTGATCATGAGCAAGAAGCGTTCACATTGAATGACGAGTGAGTCATGAGCTGGGTCGTGCCGCGACGTTAAATTAGGAGTTGCACGGGAGACAACCTATGAGCCCTTGTAATAGTTAGGATTTCTATTCTTTTTTTTTTTTTGTTATTTCAATTAAGGCGTTGATGGGAGGCAACCCATCGTGTTTACACTAATAGGTGTTGTACTTAAAATGTGTAGGGAACAGGTTTGGGAAACCACACCGCATTGCAGAGGGAGTGCTAATTCTTGCCTCGCTAAAAACTAATTTTCCAAAGCAAGGCAAAACATTTCGTAATAGGAGCGCATCGCGGAGGTGGCCATGAAACTTGGATTCGACGAAAATTAAATTTCTCATCAAAAATCGAGGCAGAAGGGTCCATGTCCAAGGTGCGTCCCCGAGCTTGGTCAAAAATTTTGCCTTGCAAGAATAATTTTCTCAGACGAGACAAAGTGGTCCGTAACCAGCTCATGTCGCACAGAAGGAACAATATTTTTGTTTTTTATTAAAACAACCGGTTCAACCCATTTTAATTCAAATACCCGACGTAAAGTCCATTTTAACCCCGATTTCATCCAAATTCCCCCATTGCTTTCCCCTAAAATCTCTGAATTTGTTACCCTCCCCTTGCAAATTTTTGGGATACAACTGTAACACACAAGTCATTTTGGACCATCTCTATCTCATTTTCCATCTCCTTCCACACCTCAGGTATGTACTCTTCTCTAATTTCTCTCGATTCTTAGTTGTTGAGGAGGGGTGGGGGATGTTGGGGTATATTTGTGTAATTGGATGTCATGGGTGTGATATGTACTGAAGGTGACGTGTTATGTGTTGCTTTATAATGGGTGTTTCAAATTCTTGAGTAGAGATCACCTATTGTTACTTATGTACGGATTTCAAGTCAAGTTTGGTTGTTTGAACATGTTAGGGTAGCAGATGGGGTTGTGGTTGATTGTGAGTGTTTGTTTCATGAATTTTCTTGGGTATTTTGAATTCTTTAGTAGGAATTACCTTTGATTGCTATTGTTTGAGTTTAGGTTATGAAATGGTGTTATGAGCAGTTTGGTGTGAATTTTTTAGTAGCACCGTTAGTGTCTCATTGTATGAAGTTGTGGGTTGGTCATCCGGAACTTTGAATGGAAATTGTTGCACTTGATTTTTACTTTAGTGTTTGCATGAGACATGTGAATGGGTAGTATGTTCTCCTGCCATTGGTTTGTACGTGTCCTCCTGTGGGAAGTCTGAGTACCTAGGATGGATAACACTCTGAAATAAGTATGGGGTGGTGTTCGCAAACCACTTATGTTTATCACTGTCGTGTAGGTTGCTTGGATTGATTTTTAATTTATCGGCAGGCACCCATCGACCTGGAAAGGAAGTGGCAACCTCTAGCCAGAAGAAACGTGTCCGGAGTGGGGGGAATGTACCTCCCGCACCTGTAGTACCCAAACCAGGTGGTTCAGGGTGCGAGCCGTGGTCAATAAAGGAAAAATATGGTGGAAGAAGCACATTAAAGCAAGGTATTTCTCTGATGTGTACATTGACAGGGATAGCTTGGCACGGGAGTTTCCTCGGATACTGAGGCAGATCCAAGAGCTGCAAATAGAGTTTATTTTTGCGGATCCAAGTCAGTGCAACTTGCACACAGTTCATGAGTTCTACACCAATTGGGCAACGGAATTGAGATCTCATTTTGTTAAGGTACGAGGCGTGGATGTCACTCTCACTCCAGTGGTTATCAATAACCTAGTTAGCACGTCACCTGATGTCGATCCGCTGGTGCTCACAGGGCTGAACATACGCCCACCTTACGAAGACATTCGACACACACTTTGCGGCCCTCAATCCATGGTGCAGTAGACCAAGCACAGCGAAAAGAGATATCACCAACTCTACCCTACGCGCACATGATCAGTGAAGCTCGGGTCTGGCTCAAAAATATGATGCATTGTTAGATACCGGGACTACATTACACTGACATCACCCAAGACAGAGTGTGTCTGGTCTACGCCTTGATGACGCCCATAGAGTTAACCATTGGGGTTATGTTGAAGTCGGCGATGAGGAAGGCCCAAGATCATAAAGGGCGCAGGTATGTATTTGGTGGTCTTATTACTAGACTCTGTCATGGTGCAGGTGTACCGACAATGAGTTCATCCCAACACTCACTGTTGTGGAGCGCCATAGACGTGATGGGCTGATCATGGCCAAGATGTATGGGCTGGAGATGTTGCACCACCAAAATAGTTGTCGGGCATTGACTGACATGCAATTGGGGGAGGTAGAGAGAAGATACCCATTGAACGCCCATGTGAAGGCCCTACTTGGCATTGGTTATACATTTCATGAGCCGGTGGATGATGATATCCTGACCGATAAGGAGAGACTGCGCACTAGCTCGGATGTGGAGTCCGATTCTGATGAGGAGGTGGACCTTGCTCGGCCGGTGATAAGGTCGACGGGGGAGATGCTATGGAGGACTGATCAGGGAGTGATTCACCTTACCTCTGTACTAATATTTGTGATTTTGTGAAGCATTGAGGACAGTGCTTATGTTTAAGTGTGGGGTGGGGGTGAATTTATCTCAGTTTTGTACATATTAGTGAACATTGGTTATGTCGTATTTCTGTCTTTTATTATTTGTTTTTATTTGGGTTCCTTGGAGATTGTTTTCAGTTCTTTGGCCAAGGAGAGTCCCTTTGAATTGTACAGTAATACAAAAAGATTTTATCTTGTTAGGATTGAGTCAGTCGTCGTCGTAGTTGAGTCACATTGCCCTATGATAGATGGAAGACGACTGTCTTAAGGGTAATTTTCGTCATTGAGTCTTAGGTTTTGTATGTGCTGAAGCTTGAAATTCTAAAGGGAGATTGTATGAAAGCATGTTGGGAAAGTGAGATATAAATGCATTTGAACTCTTGTACTTGACTGCAATGATTACAACTTCTACTTAAATAGAACCTTATACATGAACTGATTTTGTTGCCTATGACTGATCCATCTTGAGTAGAACTTGTGCCATGAGCAGTGAGGTATTGTAGTATCCATGTAATGCATCTGAGTCTAGAACTTGACCGACATGTTATTGAAGCGAAATAAAAAGTGGTGCTTTGTTTATGAGATGATAATAGGCTTTCTTTGATTTGTCTTGTAAATGTTAGACTTCTCAGAGAAAACATCCCTAGTATAACCCCATTGAGCCTTTTAGCCTTGATTGTGTTCTAACCTACTTAATTGAGCCGAATCCCTTTTATTGATACCGTTAGTTTTAATCCCAAACTAATCCCTAATGCACTATGTTAAGATGAAAAAGTGAAAACAACAGAAAGAGTAAATAGGGTGGAAACGTTTGGTTTTGTGGGGAAGAAAGAAAAGAGGTAGAAAAATGATGCCCAATAAGTTCCTAAATCTGTGATTGGCCTTAGTCATTTGGACATTGTGCACTTTGACTCAAGGTAAAAGCCTAAGTCGAAGGTGGCTAATTTGGAAAATACCTTAATAATGGCCCTGGTCCTTACAAGGACAATGTGCACCTTAACTCGAGAGAAATCTATAAGTTGAGGGTGGCTATTGTTAAGTGTCAAAAAGAAAAAGAGATAAATAAGGGGATGTGTAGAAAATAAGGGCGAGGGTGGAAGTACTAGTGGAAAAATATGCAGAAAGGGGGGCTAAAGAAAAGAAAAAGTTGTGAGTGTAGCAAGAAAATCAAAATAGGTGCATTAGGGAGGATAAGTCACAAATTTTATCTAAATGTATCCTCCCTTACCTCAAGCTTACATTACAATCCGTAAAGTCCTACTTGATTCTAGGCAAAGCAAGCTTAATTAGAGGAGATCTACATTATGGGCAAGCTTATGGTTCTCAATACATGCATGTATGATGTCTTTGTTGAGTGAGAGCGTGTTATGTTTGTAAAGTCTTTAAACTATATTCAATTTGTTGAGTTAAGTGTGCGGACTATTCTTTTGAGTGAGGGGCACTTGTTGTATGAAAGATAGGTGATGTGTAATGGTACACATGACATTGATTGTGTTGGTTGCAAAAAGTTGTCAAGGCAATAGTTGAGTTGTATGATGTATGAAGGTGGGCAAGGCCTATTGTGAGCGAGAACATGCTTGTTTTAACTGATTAAAGATCCTTAAAAGGAAGTGGCAGATGCAAAAATACCATAGTAGGGAGTCTAGGTCTAGGATTAGTTAGTAAGTTGTTCGAGGATGAACAAAGCTCTAAGTGTGGGGTAGTGATCTTAGGCGTATTTATATGCCTAGGAACCAAATAATACCCGCATCTAGGCCAAGTTTGGAATAATTTTATGTTGATTTATAGTCGTGTCGATTCTTTTTATTGTATATATACTAACCAATATGATTAGTGTAGGTAAGCTTGAATGAAGAAATGAGCACTAAAGCAGACATTGGGAAGCACGAAAGGATCCAAGTCAAAAAGCAGCAAGAAAGGAGAAACGGGAAAATAGTGAAGGCAAGTTTGTATCCTCTCTGCATCGCGGAGAGAGATTTTTCCTTTTGATCATGAAATGCAAGTTGAGGCAGAACTTGTCCGTGTCATGGTCGCATCGCAGAGAAGAGAAAAGATTGGAAACTCCTCCGCGTCGTGCCCCTATATGCCAGTTTTGGTCATTTTGACTTAATTATAAATAGACTCAGCTTTTATTTTATTAATTATTCTTTTTCTGGGTTTTGAAGAACAACTATCTGGAGAGCTATTTCATCAGTTTTTAGGGTTCTTTCCTAAACTCTTCTATTTTCGATCTATTCATGACATTTAAACTTTGTTTGATCGAAATTACTATTATGAGTAGCTACTTTCCCTAGTTCTAGGGTTGTGGCTACAGGATGATTGTAGCTGATTGAGTTTTTATGGATTTCCATTAACTATCATATGAATCTCTCTTATGTTCTTATTTTTCGTATACCATGCTTGATCACCATTAAATAAACATATTGTCTAAATTGAACTCGGGAGAGGAATAAGAGGATAGAACGTGGGGCATGATGAAAATGATTTTCTCTTAATAATTGGAGTTAATTTGTATCTAGGATAGGGATATACCTAGAAATCGTGCTTGGTCATTATACATGAAGAAATTGTAATGCTCAATAATTGGTCCAACCTATCCCTGCTCAACGATGTAGTTAGGTTACCATTTATTGTTGGCGATTAGAGGTAGGGAGACCATAATCATACATTTAACCTTGTGATCAGTGATTCAATAGTTGATGAATACCCGTTTTACAAGATAATGTGCATGATTCCTGAATTGAGCTACAGCCCTGGAATTTGCCCAATCATTGTTTAAAGCCTTTAGAAATTGAATCGCTTTTGTTTAGCTTTTATTTGAATTATAGTTTATAAAATCAACCACTCTTTTAACCTGGATAATGTTTGTGTTTAACTGAAAGTATTGGAAAAATCAGGGTATTCTAATCGTAAGTCTCTGTGGGTATGATACCCGGCTCTTCATAAGAGCCACTTTAATACTTGAACGACCGCGTACACTTGCGTGTGCGATTTGGGAGCAACAATTGTGTCACCATTATTGCTTTCATATGTATTTACTTTTCGAATGTTGCACGTGGTGTATGGGTTATGCCTCGGCCACTTCATTTGATGTTGTAGAAAGGCTTGTCAAGACTATGTTAGATTTCCCCATAAATGTCAAAATCTTTTAATTCTTTATTTTCTTTCTATTACAATGTGTATGTGTATGTCAAGTGATCATGACTTGCAGTGGCGGAGCTACATACAATTGAGGGGTGTCGACCGACAACACTTCGTCGGAAAATTATACTTCATAGCTAGATAAAAATATATTTTTTATGCATATATATTACATATTGACACTCATCGACCTACACAATTTAACTTCTTTATATTTTGACACTCTTTAGTTGAAATTGTGGATCCGCCGCTGATGACTTGTGTGGGACTTTAAGGATCTTATGCGACATGCCACATCTAGGGTGTACTTTGGATCGTGACATTAAAATTTTCAATTTTCTATATACTTACGAACAATCTTGGTCAATAATTTAATTTTGAACTAAAAAATTAATTTTTTTAGTAGTATGAGAGAGCGTCGTAATTCTTTTTTCTAATGGATGGCAGGTGACTTCATAAATGGTTTCAACATTCTTTTGGTAGAAACATTATGGTGAAATGTGATAAAATTTTGATAAGATTAGTAGCTACTTGCTAAAACATTATTCATTCATATGTCTTAGGTTAGCTTATTTGTATTCTTGACCCAAATATATCTTCATACTGACTTTTCCTTCCCTTTTTTTGGTGATAGTTTTTTGCATTATTCTTATTGATTTAGCCCGTCGTCACAGAAGGATTATTTGATTGTTTTTGTGCCAAATCGATCATAATAATCTTCTTGATTTCGGTCACGATCGACTTCATGATCTTTGTAATTCGTCATATGATATGTCAGTATTATATTTCATCAACTACGATACATGATATCAAGCGAAAGAAACTTTGGCCCCGCAGAATATCATATATACTTGACTGATTTGGATACATATGCAATCAAAGATGCACGTACAACACACAAAATGAACGTGTGATGCACATGATGCACGTATGAAGCACATGCATCGGTAAACCAACATTTTTAAAAGTGATATAGTTCAGCAGATAACCCATAATTATGGTAAACACAATTGTAATACTTTTAATGAGTTGTAGAGTTTTTGGAACTCTGTTTATTTGAGTTGTTTTTGCAAAAACTGTGAAGATCAGCGTGGTGAATCTTTGCTTACTACAATCTGGCACAAGTTGTTTTACCTGGTTCCCCCATTCCAAGAACTCCCACTTTTGGTCCACTAATTAAAAGGCCATTCACTCGGTCCACTTTATGTTTGTTTGGCCACTTTTCTAGTATAATTATATACTTATACATTTTTTTAAATCAATTAAGACGAGAGAAACACTTGAAACTAACTAAATGAGAAAAGATTGGAAAATTCATATTAATCCTAAGCAAATTCAGATCACATTAGGGTCATTTTTACCTAATCTAAGTTCTCAAGTCTTTAGCCCAACTAACTTTTAGTCCAATAATTGTTGCTAAGAAATTGGGCTTTCGATTCCACTATTGTATATCATGTATTATAATTATATATTATGACAATGTGGATTTGAAGATATGATACGATAAAATTTAAGTAACAATGAAAATACATATTATATTTAAACAAACAACACAATATAATACAATAGGTATAACTTGTATATATTATTGTATGTTTATGAATATATTGGTTTGTATATATCTTGTTGGAATTAAGATTCCCTAATGGCTATTTTTTAATCAGAAATCAACCAGAAAAATAATAATAATGCAAAATACAGTCCTAACAACCACCCAAACAAGGTATAACTTAAAGAGCTCACATTTTGATATCTTATCTATCCAAATTGTTTTAATTTGGTTATTTTTTATGGCATTGCTAAAATGCTCACTAAGTGGTAATCTAAGAAGTCACATTAATATTCTTTCATTGAATGTGGTAATTTTGATCTTCATAGAGATTTTGCATTCCCTTAGTGATTAACAAACAATTATTGTTGTAATGAAGTAAGTAAAAGTAGGAAATTATTGAAATTGTAACCTTGGAATCAAAACTAAACAATTTATAAGCAACCTGCAATCTGCAAATGAATTGAAATGTAACTGCATGACAATTTACAAGCATGAATCTTTGCCGATTAAAAGAAAAAAACCATGTTTTGTAGTAAGAGTGATATATTCATTTTCCATCTTTTTAAACAACCATTAGTTATTTCTATATAAACTAAAAAAATTATTCTATTCCTTAATCTATTTCCTTCAATATCTCTACCCATCACTCTTTATTCAATCTAAATTCATCACTTACTGGAGAAACATGATGAAGAATTCCAGCCTTAGTTTTACATTATTTTAAGTTTTTTAGTTTATATATATATATATATATATATATATATAAAATTCATTTTGTTTTACCTAGGTAATGTTATGTTACTTACTAACCTAGTTTGATTTCTTACCTCTTATTTTTCAGTTTCTTTGCATTATTTTTTTGTTTATCCGTCCGGTGAGTTCAAAATGAGGACACAGACAAATAAGGGGTGATCACTTGTTTATTATTGTGTACAGAGTGATTGTGATCACCATCCTCATGATCCCGGTACTTTATTGGGCAGTGCAATATTGCCTTAGATTGTATGCAAAATCAAAGTAAGGAAGATCGCCCCCGGAGTAGTAGGGTCATTTAGAAATATCAAGTTGACTGAAGGCGTGACGAAATGCCACATTGAATTGACTGATTTTGAAGAAGAGGAGTATATAAGAAGTTTACCATGTAATCATCTCTACCATCACAATTATATATTAGAGTGGATGCGTAGAGATTTGAGTTTTTCTGATGATCACCGGGACTATAATGGCATTGTGCCATAGTATATTATAAATTGTCTATATACTTTTGATATGGTTGTTTTATTTCAATAAATATATTTTAATGGAAAGGAGTTGATGGTAATTTACTATTTTAATTTGGTTTTATGTTCAATGATTATGGCTATATTTGTAACTAGAAAGATTATTCTAAGTCCAATATAGGACCCTTTATCTTGCCTAAAACTTTCAGAATTTTGGTCATGCAAAATGCCACATTTGTTTAACTGATTTTTTATGACAAAAGATGCACATACAACACATAAGATGCACATATGAGGCACATAGTGCATGTATGAAGCACATGATGCGTGTGTAACACACATTACAAATGCACATGATGCACGAACATCACTAAGCTATTAGAAAGTGAATTCAATACTTAAACATACGATTTATACTAAGCGCATGAATTACATGAGTAGAAGTCTCATAAATGCTCAACTTTTTATATGAGAACATTAGCTAAATAGATTACTATACATATGAAGTAGTGATTTCTAATTAGGAAAAATAACACAACAAGGCAAATATGTATTTACGGTACACAATTATTATTTTTGTTTTAGAAGATGATTTATTTAATTAAGTAGCTATAGTATTACCTATTTTTGGGTGTAGCACAATACGATGGTCCTTGTGTTGGCCACTTAGAGTATTGTTACATATGATCTTTCTAACAAAAGTAGGTCCTAGATTGTCTATCCTAAGGGCATCCGCCACACACAATGGAGGAACTTCAAAATAGTTTGGGGTGAAAGTTATTCAATCTTTGGCTCCTTCTTTTGCCAATGCATTTGTCACCACATTTTCTTCTCTGTAGATATGCTTAGGAGCTGGTGCTTATAGTTTGTGCATTAAGAACCTACATTCAAAAACAATATTTTCATATGGCAAATAATTGGTGGTTAACCTTTCAATTGCTTCTTTCAAGTTAGTGTTATTTCAAGAGGGTGGAGTTGTCTATTATCTATCAATTTTAGTAAATATAGAATGGCTAAAAGTTCAGCTTGGATTAAGGTCATATGTGCACAGGTTTTGGTCAAGCCCACTATCCAACGACATGTGTGGTCCTTAATTACTCTTTTTATGCCTCCCTACCCATCAACTTTGTTGGCTGCCCCATCAGTGTTGAGTTTGAAGGTGTTGTGTGGGGGCAGTATCTAGTTGACCTCGATTGTCAACTTGGAAGGTTTAGGGTTGCATCCATTGGAAATTAAAAGTTGGTATTCATTGACCCAATCGTTTAAATGTAATGTTTGGGGCTGCTTTTTGATATCATTGAAAACATTGTGATTCCTTCTTAACCAGATTCCCCATAGAGATTAAGGGAGTAACACCTCTCGAGTAACATGTATGTTAAAGTCTGTCTTCCCCAGATGTTCCCATACACCATTCCAATTGCTGGTGTTGATTTGGGAGGAATCAATGGTTACAATGGGTTTGCTTTGATTGGAAAGTCTTATCCACAATATGATGGACATAGGGAAAATAAAGAAGTAGCGATTGATATCCTCAGTCTCATTCCCACATAACTTAAAAGTAGGATCAATGTTCAGGCATATGTGGATAAGATGAAGTCCAATTGGCAGTCTTCCAGGATTTAGGAGCCAAAGGCACGTTTGACTGTTTGTAGTGTTGAGGTTCCAAATCCAGGTAAAGTTCTTGGTATCTTGGTGGTCTGGAAGGTGGTTTATGCTTCTAAGCATCTTGTAAGTGCTTCTGGTGGTGAAGAGGCCATTCTTAGTGGATTTTCGAATGAGCTTGTCTTCCTTTTCTACCAGTTGTGGCATGTGACAATCCTCTATTTTGGAAATGATAGGTTCAGCATAGTAACTAAAAGAAAATTGAGGTTCTAGTTCCTCCCACAAGGCATCAACTTTTGACTATTGCTCATGTTTCATGACGGAGCCTTGGATGAAGGTTTTTATAGAATCATGGTTTGTTATCCTCTTTTCTCAAAGAATTTTATTTGGTTTCCTTTTCCATCCATCTATCTATATCCCCTAATGCAATAAACCCAGCCTTCCCTAATACAGTTTCAGGGTCCTAAGGCGTGGCTATTCTTTGTCTTGTCACTCTTGTAATGGAAATGCTTGTAGTATATGACTTTGGACCATAGGGTCTAGCTGTTATGATACATTCTCCAAGATAGGCTAGCATGTAGAGCTCTGTTTTTGTGTCACTGTCCTGCATGCCCAATCCCCCCCCCCCTCCTCCAGCTCTGGTCTTTGTGAGAATGCTCCATTTGAGTAGATGCAACTTCTTTTTCCCTACGGTTGTACCCTACATAAAGTTTCTTTGGATTTTTTCAATTGCCTTGTTAGTGCTGGATGAAAGCTGGATGTATTACATGACATGTGTTGGGATATTTCTAAAGGGAGCATTAGCAAGGATTGTGCGGCCATTCATGTTGAGGAAATTAGTTTTCCACCCATTGAGCTTGGAATTCATGTTGTCTATTATGAACTGGAAGTCCACTTTGACAAGTCTTGAATGTAAAATGCGGAAGCCAAGGTATTTATATAAAAGGTTATTGGCTCTAATCCCCAAAATTGTAGAGCAGATGTCTCTATTCTCAATGGTGTTATTCTTGGGAACACTACTCTAGATTTACTAAATGTAGCTTTTAGCCTGATTCTTTGTAGAATATGTTGAGAATGGTCATAATGGTCATGTAGTTTCCAGCGCTAGCATTAGAGAAGAGCACTAGGTCATCTGCAAAGAAGAGGTGGGAGATATTGGGCCCTGACACAGAGTTGCTAAGGTTTCCAAGTTTTGTTTCTCACCATCTCCTCAACGTATATGTATAGTCTCTCCATACAGATAATGAAGATGTTGGAGGAGAGGAAATCTCCCTACCTAATGCCTCTAGAGGGCTTAAAGGTTTTGGTTCTGCACCTATTGACCAGAACAAATATGGAGGAGCTGGTAATGCAGGATATGATCAGGTCCCTCATTTTGGTTGAGAAGTAAAAAATAAAAGGGGGCTTTTTATAAAGGACCACTCTTGTCTATCAAAATTTTTCTCTAGGTCAATTTTGAGGATCATGTTTTCTTTGGCCCCTTTCATCTTTTTGAAGTGGGAGATGTGTTCTTGGACAATAATGACATTGTCGAAAGCCCTTCTACCCTTGAAAAAGCTAGCTTTGTAGGGATTAATGATGTGGTGAAGGAAGGGCTTAATTCTCATGGAAATAATCTTGGTTACCAACTTATAACAGTGTTGCAAAGTCCAATAAGGCTGAAGTTCTTAAAAGTGGTAACATTGGTACACTTAGGGATGAGGCGAAGTAGGGTGGTATTCATTATAGGGTTTATGGAGGCTTTTTCAAAAATCTCTTTGCAAAAATCAGTTGTTTTCCCCCAATACTATTGGTAGAACAAAAGATGAAGGCCATCAGGCCTAGGTACCCTAAGAGGCTTGAAGGATTTGAGGGCTCCAACAATTTCCTCCCATCTTAAGGGATTATCCAGTAGACCTCTTTTCTAGGTGGTCAAAGCTGTGGGTTCCTAGATAACTAGGTTGTTTTTATGTCTCTTGTAGAATGGTTGCTTTGAGGTGTAGAGATACCCATAAAATTTGGTAATTTGGGAGTCGATTTCTTCGTGGGAGTGGTATCCAGCTCCTACTTCATCTGTTAAGAGGGTAATCCAGTTTTTTCTCCTTATATTGATGGTGGAGGCATAGAAGAAGATGGTGTTGGCATCCCCTTGGTTAAGCCAGTTGATTCTGGACTTTGTTTTTCAAAAGTCCTCCTGAAACTTCAAAAGGGAACCATACTCTAGGAGGAAGTTGGACGCAAGATTGTGCATAGAGGTTTTGTGGTTTTAATTTGGGGGATTTAGGGTGTCATTAATCCGAGCAAGACTATTTTGTTTTTATGGAAGATATTTCTAAAAACAGTATTGTTCCAGATTTTGGTTTTTCCTTGGAAAGTATGGATGGCTTGGGAGAGATTATTAGGAGGGTCAAAGTTATCTTTCATAAGACCAATGAAGGATGGGTTTCCACACCACATGGGCTCCAATTTAAAGGGTTTAAGATGATATTTAGGCCTGGGGTTTTCAAGTTGAAGCTTTTCAAAGATGAGGTCCTTTTTATTGGTATACCTTTTATCAGTCTAGGTATACTTACTACCTTTAAAGGCTAGATCTATCACATTACACTGGTTTAGGCACTGTCATAGGCAGTTTGCATGTTTGTTGTTATTGTTTCTTCCTCCAAACTTGTCCTTGGCTTGGAGGATCTCATTGAACCCCCCCCCCCAATGAACTAATCCTCTTTATGGTTTAGTATTTAAGTCATTACTTGCGTAGATCACAGAAAAAAGCCAAGGGTTAGGGTTGTTTCATAACTTTATCATAACATTAATCCCTTAAGGTGTGGTTGAGAGGTTTTCTAGCTCCACTTCCTCATCTTTCCAAATAGTCGTGATCCCCCTACAAAACCATCTAAGGTTGATTGAACGTGCTTCCCATAACAAAAATATCAGTAAGTTTGGAGTGCCCCTTTATTTTTGTCTCTGGCAGCACCAACATACTTGGTTTGTACATCTTGACCAAGGGCTTGCACTGTCTTCTAAATTTAGCATTGTTCTCTCCCCTAATATTCTAAATGATGAATTTCATTTGATAGCTAGCGATATTGGTGTTTCCAGCAACCTTTTCCCTTTCCCCACCTGGGTTGGGTTGTGCACTTCTAGAATTAGTTATAGGGCTACCACGGAAAGAATGTCGTCCATATGGTTCCTGAGATTCAGAGTAAACCTCCTCACTATCAATGGACAAGCAACTATAATAGTTTCATTGTAGAGCTTATCAAACCTCCTCACTATCAATGGACAAGCAACTATAATAGTTTCATTGTAGAGCTCATCGAACTCTTTCATAAATGGCTTTTCCAGGAGAAAGACCTCTATTTTTTGTTCCACTAAGGTTAGGAGTAGTTCCTCCATCTCTCTATTGCTCCACCGTATTATTTCAAGATCTGAAAGAGTTACTTTTCCTAGGTCTTCTACTGAGATGGATTTCCTTAGGTTTAGCGTACATTCTTGAATCTTCAAGGTGACAGATATAGGGATAAGGGATT
Organism: Solanum pinnatisectum; assembly: GCA_035578085.1. NCBI lineage: Eukaryota > Viridiplantae > Streptophyta > Magnoliopsida > Solanales > Solanaceae > Solanum > Solanum pinnatisectum. The sequence continues at coordinate 24,392,275 of CM069081.1, read as the reverse complement.
TAGATTGGCAGTGGGAGGGTAAAGAAAGGGAATTGGAGGTTGTTCTAGCCCATAAGGGAACTCAAATCTTGAGTGGACAGGTAGGGTGATTGATCTTAGAGGACCGTATATGTCAATAGATGTTTTCCAAAGCCCATCATCGCTACGTTTATCACCCCTCAGACCACTTGTGCTAGATATTTTGGATCGTCTAGCAAGAGGGTCATAGGTTGGTGACCTACCATCACTAGAAGCGTCATTGTATGCCTTTATAATTATATTTCCAACAAAGATTCTGGTGTTGTATTGTTTGGGTTCAGGCCCGTGATGAAGAACATTGAGGGTTCAACAGAGGCTTGTTCAGGTTTTCCAATTGCTTTTTGAGGGTGCGTTTGGTTGGGTTTTGGGATTTTTGGGGAGCTCTGTCATTACTAAAAAGAGGAAGGTTGGTTGTGGAATTAATTGACGCGACAGGCGAGGTCATGTCATTAGTGGGAGGGTGATGAATACTTCCAGAGTTGGAAGGGCTATCACTTGATATATCTATGTGGGATACCTCCAAGCCACATTTGGGAAGAGGAGTAGCCATAGGGCTTTGTTTACTAGTGGGACCAACCTCCTTAATATGGAGGGAAAAGGTCTCATCGTATTTATATTCTTGTTATCAATCAAGTTCAGAGTGTTCCCAGTGCTTTTAGCTACACGGCTTTACCCCAGGGATTCTTTATCCACCTTCTCTAGGGACATTTTGGGTCCCAAGTTAGGGTTTTTGATAAGAAGCTCTTGTGAAATGGAGTTAGCATGTTTATTGGAATTTAAAGAGGTTAGAGGGCCCGAACCTTTTGGTGTAAGGTAGGGCCCATGGTTTCCTCAGGAGACTTATATGGTCTTTTCCCATAGATTGACTTCCACCAATTGTGTGCTCCTGTAGTATCCTATTGATACGCACTCCTTCGTTCCATTTTAGAAAGAGAATTATTTGATATTGGTTTGGTTTTGTTCCACTTGTAGTTGCTTCCGTATTTATAATTTCCTTATTGTTTAGAATAAATGTAAATCTATTCTCGACATGTCCTATTCTCCCACACCACTTACATAACGTACCTTATCCCTGATAAACCACCTCTTGTGTGTGATTTCGATCCAGACATGTGTTTTCATTGGTACTCCTAGTGGTACTTGTATACAAATTCTAACATATATACCTCTAAGTGTGGCTGATGTGCAAGTGTCTATTTTCAGTAGATCTCCTAAAGTTTTTCTAACCTTTTCGAGGATTTCTTTATCATAGAACTCGGTTGGTAGCTATGGCAGCCTTGCCCAGATTGCACTGTGGTTGATGGTCGAAGCTTTCGTTGCAAAATTGGATTCCCATTCTTTGACAGATAGGAAATTTCCCAAAACAAACCAGGGTCCCCCATGAAGTGTTTTGTCCATGTTGGCCTGATTGTTGAATTTAGCAATGTAGAACTCCAACCTAGATTAATTACGGTGAGATTCTTTATGAGCTTCCATAGATCCGTTAGTTTTCTTTTAAGATAATGATGTGAGATTTTTTTCCCCATTAATATGATGATTAATGAGAACCCCCATGGTTGGTAGATTCGCTGCTTCTCTTCCTCTATAAGCGTTATAGAATCTTCTAGCTCCTTCGTTTCCATAACATCTTTGTCATTTCTTTCGTTGAGGTCAACTTGTTTGTCCATTAAGATTTCCTTAAAGGATTGTTTTAAAGGTTGGTCCTCTTCCAGACATGTTGAAGTATCTGGTGGTTCCGGTGGTTTCAAGGTTGTGGGTATAGTTAGTCCAGAGATAATTTTCTTCTTCTTATAAGTGAGTGATTTTTTCTACTAATTAGATTTAGATACACATAAAAATCGACTAAAATACACAATTATAGTTTGAAATAATTACAATTTGTAGCTATAATTTGGGTTTTATAGAATATTTCCCTCACTCCTCCCAATGCCTTTATATATATATACACACACACACATCCCAACCAACGCTACAACCAAACAAATGTTCCACATAATATGACATTTGTATTATGTATCAAATATATTTATATTTCATATAAACTCTATTTGTATTATGTATCAACTATATTTGTATTTTGTATCAACTTTATAATGACAATTTGTATTCTGCTAATTGTATTAGTCGATACAAATTGTATTCGTTAATACATTTTATAGATATGATACAAATCAATTGTATCAATTGTAATTGTGTCAAGTATATTATGTATCAATTATATTTCAACGAATACAGAAAATTATTTTTGTTTGAATCAACTGTATTTATATTTTGTATCAATTATATTTGTGATATAATTTGATACTATCAATACAATATGTATTCATCCTCTATCGATCTCCCTCGTCTCTCTCCTCCTAATATGCAGCTAAATACAATAGTTTTCTTTGTATACAATTGTATTCATTTTGATACAAATCAGTTGTATCCATTGTATTCGTGATACAATCTAATATAACTGATACAACAGGTATTCAACATCTCTCGCAGATCTTGCACACCTCTCTCTTTCCTCTCCTACTCGCTCTCCTCTCTCCTTCCCCAAACATATAGCTATAATTCATAATTAATCAAACTATAGCTACCTATCTTTAATTTAGCCTAAACTATAGTCATTTTTTGAAGTTTCCCCTTTAAGCATCCATCAGAATTAAAAGATTGGATCTCTCACCCCATTAAACCTAATAACCTACTTTATTCTTCCCGTTTAAAATCTAATGATGCATACCATATTTGAGGTTAATGGACATAATCTAACTTTCAATTCCAACTACTGTTTACTACTTTTGACTGTATTTGAAGTTTTTCACAATCAAGTCAAAATGTTTATTGATTGTAAGATCTCTATTGTCATGATCCGGCACTTTGTCATACCACTTAGGCATAAAATTAAAGCATAACTAGCCTAAGGGGGAAGAATCTCGAGTCTTGAAGAGGTTTGGGGAAAACTCTAGAATATCCTAGAAGAGTTCTTGAAAGGCTTCAGAATTCTCTAGGCTTGTAGGGAATTCTAAAAAGGGACCAACTTATAAATATGTAGAGACTTGTATAATAATTTTTATTTATACTTTAACCCCTAGGAGTATAGTATATATAGAGGGGATCTCATTTTTAAACCAACCAAGAAAGTACAAGTAATCTTCAAGCAATACAAAAGCCTTCTTTAAAAACTCTCTTGTGTCTTTCTTCATTATCTTAGTGATCTAAGTTAGAAAAGGCTTACTTAAGCTTACAAGATTGTGAAAGAATCGTGAGTAAGTTGTCAAGTGCCATACATAGTGTTAGTTGAAGTCTAAGTGTGTGACAACGTGGTATCAAAGTAATGGTTAATACTAAGGGAATGACTAATGAGGTAGACATTAACGCTACTAGCACCACCAGTGTCAGGAAGGGTGGTGCAAAGAAGCACCAAAAGGGAAAGAAGAACCTTAAGAGTAATGAGGAATTATTACTCGAATCTACACCAAGTGAAGTGCTGACATCTCACTCACTACTGAAGCGAGTGAGGATAAACATAGTGAGGAGACAATTGACGTCATACCCAGAGAAGAGTGGATCACAAGGGTTGGCACGATGAGATAGTATGTGGAGATCTTAGGCAAGCGCTTGAACGAGCTCAATAGTAAGTTCATGACTCTCGAGGACTTCACCCCTAAGGAGAATGACAACAAACACAAGGAGTAGTAGGGGTGATAGCATGTTGAATATGATATGAAGGAATTTATCACTCCTTAGAGTACCGACTCATATATGCACTAAGAACAATTTAAACCATGAGAGTCAAGATGAAATCACTCAAAGAGGGCATTGAAGTTGGAGGATCTTCGTCACTCGACAAGTATAGGGAGGCCAAGGTTAAGGCTCCCAAGCCACCAATGTTCAAAGGCGTTTGTGAGGCGTAAGAGGTGGAGAATTACTTAAAGTGCAAGGTGAAAGAGACGAGAACAATATCAACACTGTCGTATCCTCTCGAAGATGGCCATGCTATAGTGGCGGCACAAAGAGTTCCAGATAGGAAGGGGCTTTGCACCATCCACACTTGGGAGAAATTCTGAGAAGAGTTCAAGAAGGCCTACTTCCTAAACAACGTCATCTATGAGGCAAAGCATAAGTTTAGGGAGTTGAAGCAGACAAGTAGCATAAGGGCTTACGTGAAGGAGTTCAACACCCCGACGCTTCAGATTCCAAACCTCACAGATGAAGATTTGTTGTTCCACTTCATGTATGGGTTGCAAAATTGGGCCAAGTGGATTTGGAATGACAACAAGTTAGGACTATCGATGAAGTCATCACATAGGCCAAAGCCTTAACCAACTTTAGGCATGAAAATCATGACAAACGAAAAGGAAATGAGATGCGAACTAGGCATGCCAAAGGTTAGGTAGATTATGCCAGAGGCAGGGAGCAACAACCACATCTTAAGTAGCACAACTCCTATAAGTTAGTTGGCAAGCGGTTGGGGCGTCAGAACTATACCGAGAGGAAGGCGAAAACTACAAAGAGAGATGGATGTTACTTATGTGGTGAACCGCATGATTATGCTAGGTGCTTTGAGATAAGACCCTTGGTGCTATCCTACGAGAGCAGAAGGAGAAGCATGCATAGAAATAAGGACAAGATGCAGGCATGACGCAATTGGGCATGGTTAGACTATGTGGAGCTACTCCCAAGAAGAAGGGGAATCTAGAAGAAATTAGGACGGAGTATGTAGACATTTACATTAACTAGCTCGTGCTAGTAAATTTCAGTGTAGAGGCCAACATTATGACCGATATGGTTGCAATAAGATAGGAGCTACAGCACCCACCTTAAGATGGTCAATGTACCAATGACTCCTGTGTGTGGAGTCGCCCAAAGAGTAAGCATCACACTAGGCAAGTGGCAAGGTCAGACCAACTTTACTATTGCTCTTTTAGATATCTTTGATATCATTCTTAGGGAGGAGTTCTTCAAAAAGTGTCTAACAATGATCGCTCCCTACCTCGAATGAATCTTGGTCATGGAGCAAGAAGGATCTTCCATGGTGCCTTTAGTCAAGGTGTTGAAGACGGAAGGAAAGGCCCAATTATCAGTTATGCAGCTTTTGAAAAGCCTAAAGAAAAAGAAGCCGACGTTAATAGCCACTATTGCAAGTTTTAAAGAAGACAATGGTGCTAAGGGGTCATTGCCACCAGACATTAAAAAGGTTCTAGAAAAGAACAAAGATGTTATGCCTGAAGAGTTGCCAAGACACTTACCTCCAAGGCTGAAGGTAGACCATAATATTGAGTTAGATCTTGGAGCAAAGCCGACTATATATTCTCTCTATCGCATGGCTCCACCCTAGTTAGAGGAGTTGAGGAAGCAGTTGAGGGAGTTAATCGAAGCTAGTCACATCCGCCCATCGAAAGCACTCTATGGAGTGCCAGTCCGATTCCAAAAAAAGAAAGATAGGTTGTTTCACATATGCATCGACTACCAGGCGCTTAAAAAGGTAACAATAAAGAATAAGTTCCCCATCACACTCATTGTTGACTTGGTCGACAGAAATGGACAAACTAAATAATTTACCTAAGTGGACCTCTGGAATGGCTACTACCAGGTTTGCATAGCATAAGGGGATAAATCAAAGATAGCGTGTGTGATAAGATACAGATCTTATGAGTGGTTGGTTATGTCTTTCGGCCTGAACAATGCACCTACAACCTATTGCACGCTGATGAACAAGATATTTCATCTCTACTTCAATCAGTTTGTGGTGGTATACTGTAATGACCCTCCTAGTCATTTCAGTGTCTTGCCTTCTGTGTGTCGCTAGAGCATTCCTGTAGCAACCCCAAGTCATTTGGTTATTGTGTAAGTTTTAGTGTTTTTGGAGCTTATGAAACTTGAACGATCAGTTTCGATCAAAAGTTCAAGAAGATGACATCGAAATCCAATTATGATGATTCCATCAGCTCCAAAAGGGTCATTTTAGGCTAGTAGCATGGTCGGCATGACTCCCAAGGTTTTCAGTGTGAGTCGGTGCGATTAGGCGTTTTAACTTTAAGTTTAAGCATAAGTTTGACTTTAGTCAACATTTGGAGTAAACGCGCTCGGATGAGAATTCCATCAGCACAGTCAGCTCTGGAATGTCGATTTTGGTCTAGATTGACCTTTCTTTTGTGTTTCGAGGTTTCCGATAATTTTTCGAGCCCTTTTATGGTTTTTTACTTAAAATGGTATTTGGGTGTGGGACCCACTTTTTGTCAAACTGACCTCGTATGAAAATTTTGACTATGCCATTGAGTCCAAAATATCGAATTTTGTATGGTTGCATATCTCGTTTGCATGCATGGGGTTCCGAACGGGTTCGGAGTGCCCCATCGGAGTTTTTTAGTTGCTGAAAATCTAGTGAATTATGCAGAAAATTCAGGAACTATTCTAAATCTTTAAAAGGGCATAACTCTCTCATTTCAAGTCCAAATTCAGTGATTCAAAGGTTCATCTTGTGGGGTTTTTCGCAAGGAACGTGTTGGTGAGCTTAAAAACTGATTTGGGGGTCCCCATTTGAGGTAAATTTTGTAAAATATCTGCTGCTGCGACCTTTTTTTGTGAGCTTGGTTTGGAATTTTTGAGACTTGTTTTCTCAGTCATTTTAGGTCCGATTTCAATGATTCTTGAGGCTATATTGAGTGGTTTTTAGAGCAGAACGTTATGGTGTTGTCGGAATTCACTGTAGACCTCCCGTTTCTTGTAAATTTACTGATTCAACTGCTGTCCCATTTCTAGTTCTTGAGAAAATCCGAGTTTTAGTTGCTTGTTGATATTCTGATGCTCTCGATCCCCGAATTGTGTCCCATTTTGGGACATGAGCTCGGGGAACTGATTGGCACCTACTTTTGGGATTAATTCTGGAATTTTCAGCGCGGGTCCCACTTTCCCTGTTTTCACCCCAAAATTGACCTGTCTCCGTTTGTTGTGATTTTGGTGTCTAAACAACCGTACTAAGATTTTGATCCTATATATGATAGAGTGACAATGTTCAAAGTTCGTTCGGGAAGGAAAAGCTCCGACAAAGTGATTTGGAGCACTCGCGATCGGCCTTAAGGTAGGCTACGACTTCCCTTCTATTAGATTGAGCTTAATTATCTAAAAGCATGTCGATTGGAGTGAATTGGGGGTAGGTACCAGTTTCCTACTTTACTTTGATTAGATACCTTATGTTAGGATCGATTGGGCATATTTCGAGTGTAGTATCATGTTAATCGATTTAGTAGAGTTTCATGCTTATGTGCTAAATGTTATTGTATGATTGTATGCTATGTGTTGTATATTTGTTCGTCCTTAACCGTAAGCATGATTTCCTTAGCCTAGGTTAGGCTAGCATTGCCTTAGACTTATGAACCGTGTGGGCTGGATAGCCTTGACTTTCTGACAACGTCGTTCGGATGACTTAGCTCCTTGTAGACTGGAGTAGCAGACTTGAGTCTGATAGTTGAGCCTTAGATTAGGTGTTATCGCTGCTTGTTGCACTTCTGTATCTTCTCCCTCTAATTTTACGGTTTCAACGTGTTCTCGAAGGTTCGGTGCATCACTAGAGGCGTGGGATTGAGATAGTATAGGCTTGAAGCCTTTTCTGCGATTTCTTAGAGTGGACAGCATTCCATGATGGTTATTGTTGGATTGGATCCTATTGGAGATACCATCACCCCCCCCCCCGGATCGTCCTTTCTAGCTGGGTTGGGAGCGTATTGCTAGTTGGGTAGACTCGGAGATTTCGGCAATAGCCTGGGGCCTCTCTTTCTAGCTGGGCTGGAAGTGTGCTACTGGTTGGGTGTCCCCGGGTCGCCCTTTCTAGCTGGACTGGGAGCTGACTCATGGTAGGACGACTCGCGATATCAACTTCACCCTCGGGTCCCTCTTTCTATTTGCCTGGGAGTGGGTATTTGGTAGGAGTGCCCCACACAGTCACTCTTTCTAGTTGGGCTGGGAGTGCACTGCTGGCTGGGTGGAGTCTGATGGATTATCTTGGTTACTTTGGGTTGGGAGCCTGGTTTTCTTCTTTCTCAGTAGTCTTAGCTTTTTTGTGTACCTGTCGGGCTTATGGGGGTCCGTTCAGGTTTTATTTAAACTTGTGCACGAGTGTACCTTCTGGGCTTATGGGGGTTCAATTAAGTTTAGTTTAGTTGTACTTAGTTTATTTCTGGTATGCTCGTGTGCTTCCTTTTCTTATTTGTTTTGACCTCTCTGTGTCTAGATTCTATCCTTTCTTCTTGGTTTTACCCTTTTTGCTCGGTCAGCCTTTGATGCTTGCTGGGTACCTGTTGTTTTGGTACTCATGTTACGCTCTGCAGCTATTTTGTGATGCAGGTCCTAGTACCAGTTACCAGCGGTGAGTAGTTCCTGCCTTCTTTTGCAGCTGTTATTCGGAGACGAGGGCGAGCACTTGGCATTTTGGGTTTGTCTTGTGTCCATCTTTTGTTTTAGCTAGTCTTGTTGTCTTTGAGACACACTTGTTGTGGTCCACTTTTGGGACTTGTACTCTTTATTAGATTGCTCTGTACTAGTGACTTCCAGGTTCTGGGAAGGATTTTGTATATATTTATTTTGGTTTGCTTCTGCTTTGTTATCCTTATTAGATTATTATTTTCATTAGTTTCTGCCCTTACGCTCATTGCTTGATGTTCTGGGTTACGGATTGGCTTACCTACTGGTAGGGTATAGTAGGTGCCATCATGACTCGAGAAATTGGGCCGTGTTATATACTTAGATGACATAGTCATCTATAGCAATACCTTAGAAGAGCATGCCGAGCACTTGAAAAAGGTTTTCCAAGTCTTACGGAGAACCAACTTTAGATCAAGCAGGAGAAGTGTGAGTTTGTCCAACATGAAGTACACTTCTTGGGGCATGTCATTAGCCAAGGCCAATTGCGGATGGATGAGGCCAAGGTACAGGCTATCAAGAAATAGAAGGCACTCTCAAAGGTTACTGAGCTAAGATCTTTTCTTGGACTTGCTAACTATTGTCACATGTTCATTAGTGGCTGATCTACCAAGGCTTCTCCACTAACCGAGATACTGAAGAAGAATAGGTTGTGGATTTGGAGCAAGCAGTGTCAGAAGGCATTCGATGATCTCAAGGTTGTTGTGGCAAAAGAGCCAATCTTGACACTACTTGATTTTTCAAAGATGTTTGAAGTGCACACGGATGATTTAGACTTTGCCATTGGGGACATCTTGATGTATGATAGACACCCCATTGCATTCGAGAGTCGTAACCTGAATGAGATCAAACAGCGATACACCGTGCAAGAGAAGGAGATGACGGCCATAGTGCATTGCCTACGCACATTGAGACACTACCTACTAAGCTCCACATTCATTATAAAGACACATAAAGTGGCCACTAACTAATTCAAGTCTCAAAAAAATCTCACCTCAAAGCAACCTAGGTGGTAGCACTTTCCAGCCGCGTTTGACTATGTGTTGGAGTACAATCTAGCCAAGGGCAATGTTGTGGCTGATGCTCTAAGTAGAAAGGATGAACTTCCTACCATCACTACAATCCACTGTGACATCTAAGATGTTATTAAAGATGGCATGCAACACAGCCCAGAAGAAAGGCAACTTATAGAGTTAGATGCCCAAGGCAAGACAAGACACTTCTAGGTGGAAGACAAACTATTGCTCACCGCCGATCGGAGGGTCGACGTGTCTAATTTTGAGACTATTAGGCGGAAGATCATAAAAGAAAGCCACAACACGCCGTGGGCTGGGAATATGAGGCAACGTTTCACAAGGGCATTTATCGAGCAATCTATTATTGGTCAAGAATGCAGGACAATATTAAATGCAACATACAGATCTATCTTGTGTACCGACAAGATAATGTGGAGCAACAACAACCAGGAGAACTATTCAAACCACTACATGTAGTGGAGCATGTATCGGAGAGTATGACCATGGACTTCATCACTTGTTTGCCGAAGTCCGATGGCTATGGGATGATCATGGACGCGGTGGATAGATTCTAAAAGTATGCTACCTTCATGTCTGCCATAGCTGGTTGCACTGCAAAAATGGTTGCCAAGCTATTCTTTAAGAATGTTGTGAAGTATTGGGGGTTGCCAGGAAATATCATCACTGATCGAGACCCTCGCTTCACTGGAAACTTTTAGAGGGATTTGTTTGATATACTTGGCATAAAGTTGCACTTCTTAACTATTTTTCACCTGCAGAAGAATGGCCAGATAGAGTGAGTCAATGATTTACTAGAGTTCTACTTGAGGCACTATGTGAGTGCACACTAGAAAAACTGGGCGAGGCTCTTAGACATGGCACAATTTTCTTATAACTTGCAGCAGAGCGAGTCCATAGGGTGTACACCCTTTGAGTTGGCCATACAACAACCCCAAACTCCACATTCACTACCAATCGCATTTCAAGGGAAGAGTTTGGGAGCTTACCACCTCAGGGATTGGAAGAACAGCTTGACACTGCTAAGTACTATTTGGACAAGGCAATCAAAAAGATGAAAACATCTGCCGACCGCAAGCATCGACCCCCATATGATAAGGTTAGAGACATAGTCCTGGTAATGTTTAATCCAATACATTTCAAGGCACTACGAGGCGTACACCAAAACTTAGTTTGCAAGTACGAGAGCCCATTCAGGATTGTTGCCAAGGTGAGAAAGATCTTATACAAGGTAAAATTACCTCCTCATTTTAAGATTCATGAGGTCTTCCATGCTGGTGTCCTCAAGCCATACCACGAAGAGAAGGATGATCCTAGCTGAAATCAATCAAGTCGGGCACTAATTACTATCACTATCTCATATTATTGGGAAATTAAGGCTATTATTGGCTATCAAGCCAAGAGGAAGAGAGGACAACAAGACACTTCCATTTTTCTCATTCATTGGAAGGGACAATCACGGGAAGAAGTTGCATGGGAATGGTATGAAGACTTGTGGCAATTCAAAGACAAAATCTGGAGTTCTCGCAACAGCAATGCGACGTGGTTGTCGCAGCATCACGTGGGGGAGAGTATCATGATTGACCATTTTGTCATGCCACTTACGCATAAAATGAAAGAATAAGTTAGCTAGCCTAAGAGGGGAGAATCTAGAGTCTTGGAGATATTTGAGGAAGACTCTAGAATATCCTTGAAGAGTTCTTGGAAGGCTTTAGAATTTATTATGCTCGTAGAGAATTCTAGAAGAAGGACCAACTTATAAATATGTAGAGACTGTAGAGACTTGTATAACAATTTTTATTTATACTTTAGCCCCTAGGAGTGTAGTATAAATAGAGAGACTCTCATTTGTAAACCAAGCAAGCAAGTGCAAGCAATCTTCAAGTCAATACAAAAGTCTTCTTTAAAAACTCTCTTGTGTCATTCTTCATTCTCTTAGCGATCTAAGTTTGAAAAGGCTTACTTGAACTTACAAGACCATGAAAGAATCATGAGTAGTTGTCGAGTGCCACACGGAGTGTTAGTTGAAGTCTAAGTCTATGACAATATGTTGTTTAAAGTTGAAGACATTTTCAATGCGTCTGAAGTTCTGAACTACCACTAGGTTAATTATCTACAAGTGACCTCCATTATTGTAGATTTCATCAAATGAAAACAAAAATAGGTGTAAGGTGGAGAGAGAGAGATCCTATCTTTTAATTCTGATGGATATTTTAATGGAAATTTACAGGAATAAACAAACATATACTGGTTAATTAGTTAACATAGTTATAGTTTAATTAAATTACCATTCTCCATTAACTTACAATCATAATTGTGTGGTCCATATCCAGAATTTATATAACTCCGCTCCTAAATGTATAAACTCGGAATTTGCATAATTCGGTTCCTAATTGTATAAATTTAGAACTTTCCTAATTGTATAGATTAAATTTGTATATGTTTACCTTCGCTTGTATATAATTATCATGTTGATACATTTGATTTATATAAGTTCTGAAAAAATTTTATATGTACAAATAAAAAATTTGTATATACTTACCATTTTTGTATACTGGCGAGCGAATTATACAAACGAAAATACCTACAACAAACGAAACTATAGTTATGAAGCGTAATTAGGGAAACTGTAGCTAAGGAGACCTATTAAGTTTAATCTCTTTACTATTTATGAAATTTCCTTTTTTAATTGGGTCTGGGACAATAAATGCGGATATGGGTCGGGTGGGTGGTAGAAAATTTGATTGGTTGGAATTTAAAATTGTCCAATAGAAAGATGTCACGTAATAATTAATAATAATAATAATAATAATAATAATAATAATAATAATAATAATAATAATAATAATAATAATAATAATAATTTATCTATACATAATAGGAGAAGAAAAAAGTGTCACGTGTCAGCACCACAAAAAAAACAATAATTATTATTTTACAAAATCAGTTAAAAAACTGATTGTAAAAAAACTATAATTGCCATTAAAAAAATTAAAAAACTTATTGTAAAAAAAGGAAGTTAAAACGGTAGTTAGTTGTAGAAATGGGGTAGTTTATTTTTCATTCATTTTTAAAAGAGAAAATGGCCAAATGAGCCCCCAATCTATAACCGAATTTCCAACTACATACTTATACTTCACGGGGGTCCTATTACCCCCCTGAGCTATTTTAAAGTGGAATTATTTCCTCCCTGAAATGTTGTTACCAGGCATCTGTCTTGTGGTGAAACACACGCACTTGACACGTACACCATTTAATGATTTTTTTTTAAAAAAAAAAAGTTCTCCTCCTTCCTCTTTCTTTCTTCCCCAATCATTTATTCAACCCTAACTATACTAAACACCATTTTTTACCTCAATAAATTTCTATATCTCTAACATTTTATAAAAACAAAAATTCAACTCACCTTTTCATCTACTCCGAATCTCTAGAGTCTAGAAGATTGTGGTCCTAATTAATCAAATCTTTCATCCAACTAATTCAACAATTTTTCCACATTTTTTTACATTTCGTTCGATTTTCTTCTTTAGACAATTTCAGATATACATTAAATGGGTCATGAACATTCGAGATCAGATTCATCCGGTGAAGATTCTGCCGACAACTCAAAATAATCTCAGATTAGAAGATCAATTTGTAACACCAATTTGAGAAACCTCTCTCTCTCTCTTCCCCATTCTTTATTATTTCTCCCTCTAAAATTTTCATGATTAATTTATAATTTGAGTTTTTCATTTTGATTCTTCATGGATTTTAGGAGAACATGTAGGATCCTTCTTTTAAAATGTAGAAGAAATTGTTTTGTTTTAGTTTCTTTTATTAAGTTTGAAAATATTTTTAAATATTCAATTACTTCACTTTGATTTTGTTACTCATGAATCCATCACTTTAAAAAAAAATTAATGGGTATGTTTTTTTAAAAAAATAAATTTAATTTGTTAGATATATTCCAAATAAGTTTATTGAAAAATTATTTATTCATTAAATGCATTTGTTGTTGATAATTTTTATTCCAAACATCCATTGAAAAAGCTTTAACAATGATAATGGTGAAAAATGTATAATTGTATAGATAAATAGGAAGAAAGAGAAAGAAAAAAAGAAAATTAGAAAAAAATGGAAATTAATAAAATAGGCAACTCACTCTCTCAAAGAGAGTGAAATACACTCTCTATGCCAACTCAGCACTTAAGGGGTTATTTATTCTATTTTAAAGTAGTTCAGGGGGGTAATAGGACTCCCGCGGAGAATAGGTGTGTAGTTGGAAATCCGGTAATAGGTTGGAGGGTCATTTGGCAATTTTCCCTTTTTAAAATTAATAGAAAATATGTAAAAAGAACTCACCACAAAAAAAAAAAAAAAAAAAAAAATTAAAAAAAATGATAATCTAAGAATCTAAAAATAAAAAAAAAATTGCAATCACCTAAAAAAAAAAAACTTTAAGAAACATAAATCATCTAAAATTGAAAATAAAAACTAATAAATAGAAAGATATACAAAATAACGTATGTTATCCTTTTTAAAATCTGAATTTTTTTTAAAAAATGCAAAATATGACTCTCTTTGTTTGGAAGTTATTAATTAAACAGAGAAGGGCCTAAAATACCCCTCAAGTATTTGAATTGGTACAAAATTACCCTCCATCCACCTTTTGGCCTTAAAATACCCTTGCCAGCCACTTTTTGGCTCAAAAATACTCTTATGTCTAACGGATCATACTCATAAGGTGGATGGAGGGCAATATTGTACCAAATCTCATTGTTTAAGGGCATTTTAGGCCCTTTTCCATTAAACTAAGTAAAAATTATAGGAATGACATAGCATAGGATATAAATTACATCCTCTCCCTTCTAATTTTCATTTTACAATAAATCCCTTAAAATAATGAGCAAATGGATACATTAAGGGTTACGGGATACATTATATATGATACATTCTAATTAGGAGTTGTAGCGCTTAAAAAGGAAAGAAAAACGTAAATTTTGATTTTAATAATTTAAATTTCCACAATTCACACATGACGGGTTGTTAACCTTCCATCTGTTTACGTAACTGATTCACAAAATCAAATTTCAAAATTACACCTTCTCCATCTATCAACAATTACAGTCGAAAAAAGAGCTAAATTCTTAGAACTTGAAGAAAGCAGCTTTAGAAGATGAATATATCGATTTTGTTACGGCATTCTAGAATTTGGGTGAGCGACGTTAATTATGAAGGTTACAAAGTTGATGGAATTATCGTTGGACAATAATCTATTACATTTATGAACCTAAAAGCGTTGATTTTAGCCGAATTAGCGATCGATGTTGTTAGAAAAGATATTGAAATTTGATACATCGTAGAAGGAAACTCGTGTCCATTGAAAATTAAGAATGACATGAGTGTGAAATTGTATTTGGAAGTGAAAAGGAATGAGCCTGGGTTTGCTATGTATCCACTATGTATTGATATAATAGAGAAGATTGGTGGAGAGATACATAACTTTGATGGTACATCCGGAGAAATCATATGCGTCGAAGGTACAGAAAGAGATACAGAAGCTCTTGCTCTGGTTGAATCAAGAATTTGTGATTCATATTATATTCCAGAATTAGATGCTACAAATTACATAATTGATTCCAAGAGTACAAATGTGAAGACGGGTCAGTTGTATAAGGATAAAGCAACACTCTTAGATGTAATGGCGAAATATAAAACAAAGAACAACTTCAATTTCAGAGTGAAGAGATCGGATAAAAAAGGTATTGGAGTGTTTGATCTTTAATTTGAAGCAGTTTTCTTCATTTTTTAGATATATTAATGATGATAGACTTCTATTTTCTAATGTGTGTGATCCATACTATAATTAGTATATGTACCATAGTGATAAATTTGTTGATTTTTTATGATTAGAACAGATTTGTATGATAATTATAATTAGACTGATTTACATTGCGTGTATCGTGCTGAACTATTGAATTTGATACATAAAAATATTGTAAAGTAGTTGTTGTGGTCGCTATTAAAGATGATACATTAATGTGGATAATTATTTGAAAAATTGTTAAAAATTGTAACATTGTATATTTGAAATATATCTGTTATATAAATTAATATGGTGAAATAATTTGTGCAGTTATGTGTTAGTGTGCTTTGGTGATGAATGTGGCTGGAGTTGAAAGGCTTGGTGCAAAAAGAAATCTGATGTATTCAAAGTGAGATACTTCAATAGTGAACATGCGTGTCCAATGCGGAATAGAATTCTAACAAAAGTACAAGCAACAGTTGGGTTTATTAGTGGTGTGACTGCCCCTAAATTGGTAAATCATAAACGAATTCATATGCCGAAAGATGTTATTGACAATATTAGAGAATTCTATGGGGTTGAAATATCATATCAGCAAGCATGGCGTGCTAAGGAATGTGCACTAGAAATGCTAAGGGGTAAACCATTAGATGGATATAGGCAGATGCTGAGATACATATGTATGTTAAATACTGTGTACCCAAATTTATATATAAGGATGCACAAGTCGGAAAATAATGAATTCATGTATCTTTTCATAACCTGAGACCATTGATGAGAGGGTTTGACTACAGCAGACCGGTAGTTGTAGTCAACGGTGCACATCTTGGTGGCGCTTACAAAGGTACTTTTGTATCAGCGAGCACACTGGATAGGGGCAGGTATGACTTTTGTGATACTTTTGTAATTGTGAAGTTGTTTTATTTGTATAATTAATGTATCTATAGTGTAAATGTTATGTATCAAAAAGTAAAATGTGTGTTGCTTTACAATTAGGTTTCATATTGCCATTGGCATATGGCGTTGTAGACACTGAAAATGACTATTTGTGGACATGGTTCTTCGAACAATTCAAAAATGCATTTGGCGAGCGTGAAAACATGTGTATTGTTTCGGATAGAAATGAAAGTATTATGAATAGTGTAATCATTGTGTTCCCAAATGTACCTCATTGTGCATGCATATGGCATCTTTGGAAGAATGTATGTTCAAACTTCAAAATGAGCAAAAACACACTAAGTGATCTATTCTACTCAATGGCAAAGGCATAACACAAGGAGGATTTTGATAAATTAATGACTAAGGTGGTAAACGTTGATCATAGGGTGAAGGATTACCTTGAGGATGCTGGATATAAGAAATGTTCAAGGTTCATTCACCAGTAAACAGAGGTAGAATGATGACTTCGAACATTACAGAATGTATCAATGGATTCCTTGTTAAGGCACGCCAATTACCTATATTAGATTTTTTGGAAGAGGCTAGAATTCTATTTGGTTCTTGGAACTGTAAAAATAGAGAAATAGCATCATATGCAAAGGACACATTAGGGAGAAGATTTGAGGAGGTATTGATTGTAAACGCATCTAAATGTTCAAAGATGAAGGTATTTATCAATATACATAATTTTTGCATATAACTTTTGTTTCCCAAGAACACCCAGAACAATACGAAGATGGTCGACATGCTCTTCCTCACTTTTCAAATAGACCAAAATGTCATCAATGAAGACTATCATGAACGAATCGATAAAGGGTTTGAACACCCCATTCATCAAACTAAAGAAAGCTGCAGACGCATTAGTCAAATCAAAAGACATAACTAGAAACTCGTAGTGCCCATAGCGGGTTTTAAACGTTGTCTTAGGCACATCTTCAGGCCTAATCTTTAACTGATGGTAGCCAGACCTTAGATCAAACTTAGAGAAAACTGATGCACCTTACAATTGGTCAAAAAGATCATTTATTCTAGGCAATGGGTACTTGTTTCGAATGGTGACCCTATTCAATTGCCGGTAATCTATACACATCCTCATACTACCATCATTTTTCTTAACAAACAAGACAGGAGCACCCCACGGGGAAGCACTAGGACAAATAAATCCTTTATCAAGAAGTTCTTGGATTTGAGCCTTAAGCTATCTTAATTCTGCTAGAGCCATGCGATACGAAGGGATAGAAATAGGGCGGGTACCAGGTTCCAAATCAATGCAGAAATCTATATCTCTATCCGGAGGCTTACTAGGCAAATTAGTAGGAAACACTTCTCTAAAATCTGACACCACAAGAATAGACTCAATAGATGGAGGCTCAACCTCAACATCTCTAATATGAGCCAAATAAGCCAAACAACCCTGCCCTACTAGTTTACTAACCCGAATGGAGGATATGATCTTAGCTTGCTTAGGCTTGTACACCCTTTCCCACTCTAATTTTTCCCTTCCCAAAATTTCTAGAGTCACAGACTTAGTATTATAATTAAGCACAACATAATAGGGGGACAACCAAGTCATGCCTAAGATTATATCAAAGTCAGTCATATCCAAAATCACCAGATCAGCCCAAGCCTGAAAACCCATAAACAAAATAGGACAAGTACGATAGACATGGGTGACTATGATAGACTCTCTAACTGGGTAGAAACATGGATGGGGGCATCAAGTATATCACAAATCATAGCAAATTCTTAGGAAAATCTCACGGATACATAAGACTAAGTAGAACCTGGATCAAATAACACATTAGTCATCCGGTCACAGACAAGAATAGTACATTTGATCACTGCGTCAGACGCCTCCGCCTCGGTATTGCCTGAAAAGGCATAACATGCATTGAGCCCTGTCATATTGACGGGTGACTTCCCTACCTAGCAACACTGCACCTCTGCCTGGATTATCATTTCCCCTACCTCCGCGGCCTCGTTAATTTCCTCCTCGCCCACCTTGTGGATGCCCTTGACCATTATTACCACTTCTCGTGAGTACCACTACACTAGATTGTTGCTGCGCGGAATCCAACATGCATCGGTGGGGACAATATCTCCTCATATGCCCAGGTTCTCCACAGTTGTAACATGTATGATCAAAAGATGGTCTGCTTCCCGCCGAAGGTGCGGCTCCTTAGCTATCCTGATCAAATTATGAGGTGGAGTTCCGGAGTAATTATTTGTAGTGGCGGACATAGATGACTGAATTGGCCGGGCTGCAAGTGTTGGCCTTCCTAAACCTCTAGAGTAAGATCCCTGAAATTTGCCTGAATTTTTGGCTTTCTTAGCCAATGCCTTAACCTGACCGTCTCGCCTCACCCTCTCCAGTTTCTTCACAAAGTCGGTTACCTCATTGAAGCTTTTTCCTGCAGAAGTCATATGAACAAATAATACTTGCAACTCAGAATTTAGTCCCTTAATAAATAAACGGATAATCTCTTCCTCAGTAGTCACCAATTAAGTAGCATATCTAGACAAGGCATGGAACTTGGCCTCATAGGCAACCACAGACATACCACCTTGTTCCAAAGCCATAAAATCATCATTCTTATGATCTCTTAAGGTCCGAGGCACATACTTCTCCAAGAACAGAGCATGAAACTGGGTCCAAGTAAGTGGGGGTAAAACTGAAGATCTGCATTCCACATAAGCTCTTCACCACTGCTTAGCCTCGCCTTGAAGCTGAAAGTCACAAACTCAACCCCATGATGATGGACAATTCCTAACTTATGAAGCCTCTCATAGAAATCTAGGATGAACTCATAGGCATCCTCACTCTTAGATCCATGGAACACATGTGGTTTCAACTTCAAGAACTTAGTCAACATCTCATGCTCATTACCAGTCATAACAGGACCCAACAAAGGACGGAAGAAAGCACCATTACCTCCAGTTCCACCCACCTTAGGCGCAGTGATAGCAACGGGGGGATTGGCAGGAGCTTGAGTCACTTGAACAGAGGGAAGCATTGCAAGACCAACCAATCCTTTCAGAAACGACATAATATGTTTAGCTAACACTGGGTCCAAATGAGGGATACATATAGTCTCAACCCGTACCTCTTCCTCTTTTCAACCATTCTCCTCATCCTCAACCTCAACGTTCTCCTCTATCTCTTCCTGATGCGCAGGAGGGGCCTCATTTTTGGGAGCATTTTCAATCGGAGCTCCATCCCTAGTAGGCGCCACCCTTCCTCAGTGTCTACCCCTGCTTCAACCGCGAACTCTCGCTGCAGATTCCTCAGCTGGAGCATTTACGGGAGCTACGGGCCTGACGCCGTTGAACCTAGTATTAACCATCTGCGGACAGAAGAATGAAGGAGGTTAGATACCAATTTGAATCACCACATACCAATTAGAATCAAGTTATAGCACGAAAGAAGACAAAAGAAAGTAGAGAGATTTCCTAAAGTCCTATAGCCTCTCAAAGAAAAGTATAGACGTCTCTGTACCGTTCCACAAGACTCTACTAGACTCGTTTTGGTACATCGATATCAATGAACCTAGGCTTTGATACCAACTTTTTCATGACACGGACCATCATGATTAGTACCCACACTAACCCTTCGGTAGGAGAACCATTCATACTAATTAGTTAACCAACATAATCAAATACTAAAGCATTTAAGGTTATGGAAGCAAGTTTAAATACTAAGGAAAAGACAAGGAGTTCCCATAAACTCCAACAAAAGTCTAACAACTAAATATAACATTGCGGAAATAATGCCTAGAACCTCAAAGTCAATGTACCAAAACTCTAACAAGATCCGTAAGTATAAACAAGAAGGGTACACCCCCAAACTAAACATAAGACTAACTAAAGCACTAGTCTAAGTCCGAAAGATGGACATAAACAGAAAGAGAACTCATGGCAACCCGGAAGAACTAGCTCACCCATGAATTCAAACGATCACTGATCTTCTTAGCGATGTTTGTCAATAGTCGTCTGAAGATGCCCTATACTCAACAAAGAAAGAGCAAGTGTAGTATCAGTGTACTGGTAGGATCATGCGGTTATCCCACTAAGTAAAACATACATAAGCCATTACAACATAATAACAACATGCATATATCGAATATGTACAATATCAACAACATTCAAGAACAAACGAGCATTTCACAATTCTCAATTATACAGTTATGTCAAGTCAATGGTCCTCTCATGGAACCCAAACCTAAACTGTTAGCATGCCAGAACGTGGCAACTGATCCCATGTTTATGCCGAAACGTGGCAATCGATCCAAGTTAGTATGTCAGAACGCAACACCCGATCCATTCAACAAGCCACAATCACAATCACAAAGTACATTCTCATAATCAAATAATCAAGTCATGATTCATGGCATTCATCATTCATCTATCCTCATTTACAATTATTGTGAGCAATAATGCAACATTCGCATACATACATGTATTATAATGAAGAAAGAACAAGCATACATCACAGAACATGAAATCACAACCATTACTTACCTCGAAACAAGCCCTAAGAAATTTGATTCTTCCCTTTCCGTATTCGTTCCGCTTGTTCTTGATTAACAAATAATTAATATAACATGAAAATCAATAAACAACAACTAATTGCTCGAATTACCAACAATCCTATCAACCCTAGATCAAACCCATGATCCCAATATCTAAATTGGGGTTTTTTCAACCATAATTTTCATATCAAAACCCTCCCCCATCGATAATTGCCCACTAGATTACAATCGAAAAATAGATTCAGAGAGTTAAAAACTTACTTTTAGCCTTAAAAATGGTGGAAAATTGTCAAGAATCGCCTGGGGATCGTCTCCTTACTCTCAAGAACGAAAATTTCAGAATAAATACATTCTGGGGTTTATTCTGACTTAAATCGCGACTATCCCGCTATGGCAGCCCAGCCCTGGCGGCACAAATTCCCGCCATTGCGGCTTGCATGGAATAGTCAGCAAATTTAATAATTCCAATACCCTCATTTCACAACACACGTTCAACCAACGATACTAAGAAACTACATGTTCACGCTAAGATCAGTTTTGGGAGTTCTACTCACCTGAATTCAATTTCGTAAACTCATACGGGTTCCTTAATGACTTAGCTATACACTCATGTGATCAAATTCATAATTAAATAACCCAATTGTTACCATACTCCCTAGACTTTACTGACTCCAAATTCGTCCAAATCTGTACTAGGTTGGAAAATTCAAAGTTACTACGAAAAAGTTTTCTGGCCTAAATTTTTTCTCCGTTGGCTTTCCTATAACGACGGGAACATGTCGTTACATTTACTTTAACTCAATCAGTTATGAGTGTGAAGCTTAACTTTGTAAAACAAAAAATGTATAGTTCGAAAGTTTTAGTGGACCATGATATATCTAAATTAATATATTGAAAACATATTTTTTAAGAAATAACAAAATATTGTAATATTAATAAGTTTTTAGAGATATACTCTAAAACTTTAAGTGAATTTGTCTTAAAAACAAAAAATAGCATTGTTTATGCAAACATGGTTGAATACTACTCTATGTTAACCAAATATCCTTTAGGTGGTGATGTGAATTGGCCCTTAGGATTTTGTGGATCATCATTCCCACTAACGTACTCATTCTTGGCCTTGTCGCTGCCATATTTCCACAACAATGTTGCATATCTATTGCGTAGATAACTTGAAAGAAGACCATTAGGTGGTATAAACAGTTGGTCGCTCAAAAACTCCGCAAATGTAGCTACATATAAACCGCAGTCCCTACAACAAAATGCAAAATTTGGATTTGTAAAAAAAACTTTCACATATGATTAGAATCAAGAATATAAATACTTACAGGCTATCACTTTCTTGCTGCATGATGTCATGTGCAAATTCAACATTGAAGGGATGTTGAGATTCTATAAGTGTACCAGATTCTTTGTCCTTATATGCATCAAGTTTTGCCCAGTTTTTTCGCTCAGTTTTTTCAAAGAATTTGTTGTCAAGAAGGTAAGAAGATAGCATCCTCGACAATTTTTTATCTCCCCAGAATATGTTTTTTTCCTTGAGCCTAGAGAAGAGTCATACACGCGTATCATCCTCTGTTTCAATTCAACAACAGCCAACACCTAATGAAATCGTCCATCACAGTTAACTGGAATGTAAACGTCGTCCACAAGATGCCATGGTAATCCAGTTGGAATTGAAAATCCTTTCATAATGTTGGTGATTGACCTCTCATGTACAGATACAACACACGCACGGTCAATATGTTCTTAGGTACTAATATTATCATCAACCTGTTGTTATAGTGCTTTTCATAGGTATTATGGATGTGTGTATTGAACAAGCAATTGACAATTGTGTATCTGTATTGATTCATGCTGTGGAGTTTTGATTTCTTACAAAGGTAGTAAAAACAACATCGATGTGCCACACAAAAACAATAGAAACATAATTATATATTTATAAAAAAAAATGAAGGAAAAAGTGATAGAGTGATTGTGGTATCTGATAGTAAATGTATCTGATACATATATAATAAATGTATCATGTACATTAAAATAAGTGTATCAGACACATTAAAATAAATGGCAACCTTACCTGATTAGTCAAACATATTTATAGTTGTGACATGACATAGAACCAGTTTTTATCGATTAGAAATGCAACAACAAAATCCGTCATCTCAAACCCAAACGAAGAGGCTTTTGCTCTGTATTTATCCTCCCTTGGTTTCCTGTATTATTGATTGTATTCAAGAGCTGTTATTTCAAAATGGATCAACTGTAGTAAATTTCATCAAAAAAAAATATAAAACTTACTTATTAGCAACCCACTAAATATACTCATCAATTAGATTGGACTGATCTTGGTATGTAATGCCACAGCCTTCAAATGGAAAATATGGACAAATGTCATCCTCCAAGTCCTCTTTTTCCTTTTTGCTTGACCCAAAAAAAGTCAAATATGGAAATTGGAAATTTTTTGAAGGAAGCCTGTTACATGCCAGAGGAGTCTTTGATTCGCTTCGAACAACAATCGATGTGATTAAAATATCAATAGGTAATTGAATGTCCAAAAGGAAATTGTGGCTGTCGATTAAATCCTGTGGATTTACAGCACTAAGTGGTTTAGCAGGAATAGGCAATCTTCCTAGATCAGTGATAAGTGTATCTATGGTTTCTTGAGTTTCGGATGAAATTGTACCAGATGTCATAGAATCCTATATGATTTAAATTGATATTTTAATAAAATTTAACAAACTATATGATAGTGACATGATACAAAAATAATAATTTCACAGATGTATCAAATGTAACTGGATGTGGCACAGATTTACTGATATTCTGTTGAACTGTATCTGAAGCATATTCATTTATTATTCCTTCATTGAGATGTTGAGGCCCTTGTTCTGATGCATCATCCTAAATAATAGCATACTGTACAAATAATGATACATTAAAATGTAATGTATCATACACCCAAACTTTAATGTATCGGCACTATTGATGTATCATGAAATATCATATACACACACAAAACTGCAAAGTATCATATACACACATTTTGATGTATCTAAAATAATGTTGAAGTATCATAATAGTAGTTTTTCAATGACAATAGTACCTTCTTATGCTCACTTGTTTCTGTAGTATGATTTATATTTTGATCAGAGGATTGGAGTTCTGAAACATCCTTCATTTCTTGTTGACTCTTCAATGTATCATCAATTTGTGTTTTTAAATGTAGAACAAGTTTTTTTAAACAAACAGGTTACTGATATATTGTTTAATTTGATATATGCAATGAACAGAAAAACTATCATCTACACAAATGAAGTAACATAAACCTGATCTTCAACCTCAAACTCAGATACATCAATGTTTTGGTCATTAGGGGCAAACTTTATTTGTATTGGTGAGGTTGATTGTTGATCAAACTGAAAGATACTTGTTTGATGTTCATCATTGCCTTTTTGATTAGAAACTTCAACAATGCACGGCATAGACTTGTCGTCCACATCCTTCATCAATGAAATTGAGAACATAACGACCTATGCAACTTAATACACAAAAAAAAAATTACATAGACAGCACACTACCTTTGGTTGCTAGTTGTCCTCCCTATGCTTAGATTTCATCAACTAAGAGTGATTTTCCTCTATTAAAGCCTCACGATACTCAAACTTTTTTGTCAACCTAGCAAAAAAAGAAATTGGCAGTCAGTTTTGTATTTATATTGAATATACATAAACATAAATAAAAATCGATATCATTACTTATGTAATCCTTCAGATATTCTTTCAGTTCTTTAATATTGGGATTTACAGACTTAGCTTTTTGGGTATGTGAAGAAACCTAGACAAAAGATACATTAGCAGCAGGGGTAGGTGGTTCATCCGACACTGAGAATGACTAGTTTATTAGCACATTCAACTACTTTGACAGACTAGGTTCTGACACCTTCAATTTAGGTGTATCAATTTTCTTTCTCCTTTTAGGTGGTGGTGGAGATGATGTACCAGAAACCCTTAATGATCTCCTAACCAACTTCTCAGGAGGGCTTGTGGTGAAATCCTCGAAACCTGAAATGTCTTTTGGTTCAACTTCATTTGGATCAACTGCTGATGTGGAGGGTCCAGGAGGATGAGCAACTTGAATGTCACATAAATCAAGAGCTGTAACTTCGTCTGGTGTTGGAACAAGATTTGAACATGCATTCTGAATGACAAAAATTGTTGAATATTATGACAAAAATATGTATCATAAAAAAAACTATTGTTTACAAATGTAAAATGAATGTTACCTCGGGGAAAATGCTGGACATAAATATTCTAAACTTTGGCTTTACAGCCACGACCCTCCAATTGCAAATCCTTGGGATAACATTCGCTTCCTTAACAGCAATCTCTAGATTTAGACTAGATGCACATTCGTAAATTCATACATTTAGGTCATAAGGCATACCAGATAAACTACACATCTGTTTATGAAGGTTGAAGTTATGTCTAAGTGATTTAATCAGCTTGGTAAATGCAATCTGACCCAGGGATATAATTGATACCTACCATCTTCGACCATTAAGAATTCGTCGACCGGTATTGAAGTCTTACCAAGTTGAAAAAAAATCAACGTAAGTACAAAGTACAGGATAGCCATCTGAACGCCATCCTCTGTGGTCTCCCAGTTGCCCAGCAGAAAGCGTTGAACAAAACAACTCTTGATTAAACTGGTAGTTGCATCAAGAAAGTACCTTTGTAATAACCGGCTAGGAGTGGATTCTGGATATGCAAAATCTTTAACATTTTCTTTGCATTTAAGGCCAGTTATTATTGCAAAATCCTTGATACTAAACTACAATACACTCCCGTTAACGTGTCGAATATGCAGCAATTTGGTGTTGTCCTGTTGCAACTCCAACAACAACATATACTTGGTAATTTGTCCGTGAAAATTACATTTTGGGATGTTTAAATACAGTCCAAAAATTATATTCTTGAATAGTTCAATGTCGTCATCGCCTATGGACTTTTTGATTTCATTTACAAACTCCGTGTTCTACGCTGCTCCAAATCTCAATGCATGGGTTGGTATCGTTTTGATAACATATTTCATGCCTTGAAAATACAAAAAACATAATATTGTACTTGTCTCATCTCAATCACATGATATAATTTTCAGTAAATGATACATCATTTAGAATTTTGATACATGATCAAACTAGAATGTATGTGATAGATGAATAGACTACCTAAATCGACTAACATAATATTTTACAGTGTAACATGAACATACTATGTTACATTATACATTAAATATAATATGAAAATTTAGTATATACATTAAATATAATATTGAAAATCCAGCAAAATCTGGGATTCATTAAATAAAAACTGAAAATCCATAACATAATGTATCTAGCGTAAACATAAATATTACAGTCTATAAGATACATTACTGTCAGGTACAAATGAAAATGAACTTTATTACTTGATACATTATAAATAAACCATCAAAATTGTGTTACAATTGAGGGTTTTACTGTATTTGATATGAGCATAATGTAAGATACAGTAATGGAACAATCACTGAATTTGATACACATGAAAAAATTTCAATCTATAATATACAGTACTAACAAGATATCAAAATTAACTTTATTAGATGATACATTACAAATACTCATTCAAAACTATACTAAAATTGGGGGGTTTTACTGTATTTGATATTAACATGATGGTAGATACATTAATAGGAACATCAAAGAATCTGATACACATTTTAAAAAAAATTGGTAAGTAAACATTTTATTTACTAGAGTGATCATTACATAACAGTTAAAAAAAAAAACAACAGACTTGGACAATCTTGCTCCAAGACTTGCTAATCTATCTCTTCTAATCTACTGTCTCGACTACTATACTAGGGATACATATTGAGTTGTTGTAGTTTACTTTCGATCCTCCGCTGTTGGGATCCTCTTCCTTGTATTTATCTAATGATATGCCTAATCATATATTCCTCACTTCTCTGCTTAGCATGAAAGATTCTACAGTTACGTTCTATCCACATGTGATAAATAGTACATGCCAGACACATCCTGTATACCTGTAATATGCTATGTGCTATGCTATTTCTTTCTTTCATATACTTAATTGCCCATTGTATTTCTTTATACCACTTCATTCCTGTGCTTTGTATGCCTTGCCATGCTAGTAGCTTGTTCCATACTCCAGCAGTGAGCAGTGAACTTACAGGTGAAAAAGATTCTCTATATTCTCATCTTCCTCTTGACATAAGGGGCATGTCAAGTTATTTGTTACTCCCTACTTTTCCATTCTATCCTTTGTTGCAAGTCATCTATTCAGTTCTATGTAAAATATGAAAAGCCATTTTGGTGTACCATAATTTGACCATATCAATCTTCTCCTTTCAACTTTCTCCCTGTTTCCTTTCATTTGTCCATACATCTTTTTAATAGAATAGTTCTCCATCTGTCTCAAACTTTGTTCATTGCATCCAGCAGCTTCTAAATGTTTATATGCTTTAAGAATTCTCTGTACAAGCCAAGATGCTTGTTTTGTTTGTATGCCCCATATTCCTTCCTTCCCATAATAACTATGTATCCATTCCACCATTAGCTTATCCTTCTTCTTACATAAATTCCAGAGGAGTTTTCCTATTGCAGCATTATTCCAGGTGAACACATCAAGAAAATTCATTCCTCCATTTGCTTTGGGCCAGCATAGTTGTTCCCAGGCTATCAATGTTTTCTTTGATGCCTCCACATTTCCTGTCCACAAGAACTTCCTACAGATACTCTCAATAGCATGTAAAATCTTTTTAGGATGAGCAAATATATGTGCCCAAAAAGTTTGTATAGAGAATAGGAAACTCTTCACCAATTGAGCTCTACCAGCATAAGAGAGAACTATACTCAACATTTTATCAATGAGAGGTTTACATTGAACTATAGATACTCTTTTAGTACTCAAAGGTACTCTCAAGTATCTAAATGGGAGTTCACCTTTCATAAATTTTAGTTCCTGATCCTGAATTGCCTATTTTACCCCTTCAAAGTACACATTGCTTTTGTCCTCATTTGCCACCAACCCTGATGCATTAGAAAAATCCATGAAACATTTATATAGGCTTCTAACTAGCTAGCTATCACCCCAACAAAACATCAACAAATCATCAGCAAAACTCAGTTGAATGATTCTCTGCTTCTGACATCTTGGATGACAATGGAAATCTGGATTTGAATGTAAACTTGTAAATTTCCTGGTGAGATAATCCATAGTCAGTACAAATAGAAAGGGGGATAAGGGATCCCTTGCCTGACCCCTCTTTTTGCTTTGAATGGTCTTATATGTTTCCCATTGACCTGAATTGAATAGGTAACTGTAGTAACACATTGCAATATCCACTTGATCACTCTTGCTGGGAACTTCAATTCATATAATACTTGCTCCAAAAACCTCCATTCAATTGAGTCATATGCTTTTTTTCATGTCCACCTTAATCATACATCTATTGGAGATACCTTTTCTATTATACCCCTTCACTAGTTCATGACTCAGAATAACATTGTCATTTATAGCTCTTCCTGACACAAAAGCTGATTGATTTGGATCTATTAGTGAGCTCATCACCTTCTACAACCTTGTGGTTATTACTTTGGAGACAATCTTGTATAAAGTTGTGCAGCATGAGATAGGCCTGTACTCCCCAATTTTAGTAGGATTGGCAATCTTGGGAATAAGGGTCACCACTGTACAGTTAATAGGCACATATATGTGCCCTGTATCAAAGAAATTTAACACTACATTCACTATGTCGTCTCCTATTACTGTCCAGGACTTCTTAAAATAGAAAGCATTGAAGCCATCAATCCCTGGAGCTTTCATACCATGTATGCCTTTGAGTGCAATTTCAACCTCCTCCTTTGTCACCTTAGCTGCTAGGAACATTTGTTGTTCTCTATTAAGAGACTTACCCTTTCTCATAATCACAGTATTCACACTAGGAAATTCCTGAGCAGCCTTCCCTAGTAGGTTTTTTTAGAATGTACTCACCTCAAGCTCTATTTCTTCTTGTGTCTGTGTTATGGTGTCATTCAATGTCATGAGGCTTGTGATAGTGTTTTGGGCCACCCTGTTCTTCATATGTGCATAGAAATATGCAGTATTTGCATCTCCAAGCCTTAGCCATTGAATTCTGGATTTCTGCTGCATAGACTCTCTTCGACCATACTCCATTTCTCTAGCTCAACTTGCAGCTCTTTTTCCTGCTGTCTATTTGGAGCAACTTCTTCTGGATCTATCATTTTCTCTTGTATAGTATGCAAATTTCCTCTATTGTCTTGCAACCTACTTCTTACCCCAATAAACTCTCTACTATTGAGATGTTTAATGATTTCTTTCACCTTCTTAAGTTTATGCCATACTTCCTTCAAATCCATGTTTTGTCCCCCTCTCCATGCTTCCTTCACCCTATGTAAGTAATGATGATTAGCAATACAATTGAAGAATTTAAAGGCCCTATGATTGACTCTTTCATTACTATCTAACTCCAGGCTCAGTAGAGAGTGATCAGAAGTGCCTGGCTGCATAATACTAACACGTTTAAAATTACAATTACAAAATACATTGCTAAAAATTGAGGGTTTAATGTATCAATAAAATACAAAATCAGCATCAAACTACAATAACATTGTATTGATATGTATCTTCATTGTTAAATGAAGTAATTTAAGTAGACCCAACAGACCAAATGAACAATGTAACAAAAATTAGGATTTCAACAGATTACAAATCAAAAATTGTCAAACAGACTATTAGAACATTGAATTGAAAAGTAATGTATCTTCACTATTAATGTATCAAACTATTCCTGTCCCAACACAACCAATGCCATATCAAAAACAAAAAAGTAGAAAAGGTTATGAAAACACATACCTTAGGTAGTGGAGGTCGGGAAATGACATGTGCCGCTTTTCTTCCCTTTTTTGGGGGGGTTTTTTCAACCTTTGTTTTTGAATTGAAATTGATCTGGTCCTTTATCGCGAAAGTGTCATGCAATCGTTTGGATTTGTTTTCCGCACATTTTTCATCGTCGAAATCATATGTACGTTTAGCATTGGAGGAATTTATTTGAGAAACACCAATACAAAATGATGGACCCTGATCCATATGTATCAGGAAGACAACAATGGAGACTAAAACACGAAGAAGATAGCAATGGAAAATAAAATTCCTACCTATTTGGAACTTTGAATAGACTTGAGAGAGACCCCTTCTGAAAATCAAAAGTGATTTTGAAATTTGTAACTGCTAAAGATGTGGAGAGAATTTAGAGAGAAAATGGAGGAGTGAAAAAGGGAGTGGTAAACGTGAGTCGATTCTAAAAAGAGGAGTGAAATATTTATGTATCCGGAAGATTTTGTGAATTGGGAGAATTAAGGGATTTTTGAAATATTTTAAAAAGGTAGGGACAAATAGATATTAAGGTAAGTAAAAGTGTGTAAATAAGTAATTTTTCCTTAAAATAATTTGAAATTACTTAATATATAAACTCACATGATTGACTTTATTTTGAATTTCATAGTAGATTAAAATTAAAAAAAGAGGTTAGGCATCTACTCTCTACACACACACACACACACACACACACACACACACACACCCACACCCTCACTTCTAATCTCTTTAATTTTTTTTGTCTATTTGGATCTTTTCCATCATTTTAAATTTTATTTTTTTCAATTCATGAAAAACACGAGAGAAAAAAGGAGGAAAATAACGATGCATTCATATAGAAATAATTAGTTCAATAAAAGATGACTTGATTAAGCAAATATGTACGAATATTGCATTTTTCTTTTGTGTGTACCCAAAATTCAAAATAAAAGAATAAAAATAATTATTTCTCTTATCCCCAGCCTCATCCCACCATAGAAATAATACAAATTAAAAGAATATATAAACATGTGAGTTCAATTCAAGTTTGAGTCCCGGATATCCTAATTAAGAATAAAAGATTTTAAAAGGAGAATAAAAGAGAAAATGAACAAGACATTTGGATAATTGATAGAAAATTTTTTATATATTAATAAGAAGAATAATTTTTTTAGATGGACAATCAATCAGGGTGAGTAAGAATTTTAGTTGGATCCTCATTTATGACTTGAGTTCCATTATAATAAGTTGGGGTTGATAAAAAAAAATAGGCCAATAGAAAGATATCATGAAATTAATTATTTTTTTCAATATTATTTTGAAGTGTATCAGGTCAAAATATGAATCATATGTGGTTTTATAAAAGAATAAAATTTTAAAAATATGATTGTTATTATTTATTTGAGAAGAATTTAAATTTGGACCAATCACATTAAGCAACTTAATAAATAAATATTTAATAATTTTACTTTAAGGAAACTATTTAAATTAAGAGTAAATATGAGCCAAAGGATTAACATCAAGGGTATTTTTGAGCCAAAAGGTGGACGGTAAGGGTATTTTAAGGCCGAAAGGTGGATGGAGGGTAATTTTGTGCCAATTCAAATACATGAGGGGCATAAAAAGTCAAAATTTAAAAGAAGAAAAAAAACTGCACGTTCTTATCTCTCATTGCCCCCGCTAACTTGCAAACCCATGCACAATTATATTTCAATTAAAACTCAAAATCTTAACTATAGCAAACCACTAATCCCCATTTAAAAATCTTCTTCTTTGACTGTTAAGCATCCAAACAACTAAAAGTTCTTTGATTAGTAAATAAAGACAGAGAGAAAACATTGTCAACATAGTATCTTTATGCTCCTTTTTCACCCTCACCAATACAACGAAGAAATTTGAGAAAATTTCAATATTTATTGTCACAATTAACATGCATTATGTTTAGTGACTATTTTTGCTCAGTTTTATGTGTTACAATCCAGACCATCATGATTGGCACCCACACTAACCCTCCGGTGGAAGAACCATTTATACTAATTAGCTAACCCACTTAATCAAAATACTAAAGCATTTAAGGATACGAAAGCAGGTTTAAATGACCAAATACTGAAGTTCCCATAAACTTCCAAAAGATCTAACAATGAATTGCGGAAATTAATGCCTAGAACCTGAAAGTCAATGTACCAAAACTCTAAACAAGAAGAGTTACAGACCCAAACTAATGTACTAACAACTAGCTAGAAAGTCTAAGTCCGAAATGTGGACATAGACAGAAAGAGAACTCATGGCAGCCCGGAAGAACTGGCTCACCCTTGAATTTGAATGACGATCACTGATCTTCTAAACGAAGTCTGTCAATAGCCGCCTGAAGATGCCCTGTACTCAACAAAGAAAGAGCAAGTGCAGTATCAGTACACAACCACAGTACACTGGTAGGATCACGTGGCTATCCCACTAAGTGCAACATACATAAGTCAAGACAACAACACAATAGCATGCATACACCGAACATATACAATATCATCATCATTTTATGAACAACGAACAATTTCACGATTCTCAAATATCACAGTTATATCAAGTTATTGGTCATCTCATGGAACCCAATCCCAAACTGTTAACATACCAGAACGTGGTATCCGATCCAATGTTTATGTCGGAACGTGGCAATCGATCCCATAATTATGCCAGAAAATGGCAACCGGTCCAAGTTAGTGTGTCGGAACGCAACACCCGATCCATTCAACAAGTCACAATCACAATCACAAAGTACATTCTCATGATCATGCCATCAAGTCATGATTCATGGCATTCATCATTCATATATCCTCATTTACAATTAAGGTGATCAATAACGCAACATTCACATACATACATGTTTCATAATGAAGCAAGAACAAACATACATCACATAATCATAGAAACACAATCATCACCTACCTCGAAACAAGCTTGAAACCCCTAAGAAACTTGGTTCTTCCTTTTCGGATTCGTTCTGCTTGTTCTTGGTCTACAAACAATCATAATAACACGAAAATCAATAAACAATCACTAATTACACGAATTACTAACAATTCTATCAACCCTAGATCATACCCGTGATCCCTACACCTAGATTAGGGATTTTTCCACCATAATTATCATATCAAAACTCTTCCCCATCGATAATTACCCATAAGATTACGTTCTACGGATCGAAAAATGGATTCAGGGAGTGAAAATCTTACCTTTAGCCTTAAGAATGGTGGGAAACTATCAAGAAAAGCCCTGGGTTTGTTCCTTAGCTCTTAAGTTTGAAAATTGCAGAATAAAACGTTTTTGGGGTTTATTTCCGACCTTAAGTCGTGACTGTCCCACCACAGCGGTACTCACCCCGCTACAGTGGCCCAGCCCTGGCGGGAATAATCCCACCTCAGCGTCTTGCACGGAACCAGTGAGTCGATTTAACAATTCCAAACTCCCATTTCACAACACACCTTCAGCCTATGACACTCAGAAAATACCCGTTCACGCTAAGATCCATTCCAGGAGTTCTACTCGCCCGAATTCAATTTCATAAAGTCGTACGGGTTTCTTAACGTCTTAGCTATCTACTCATGTGATCAAAATCATCACCCAATTGCTACCAGATTTCCCTAGACCTTATGGACTTCAATTTCGTCCAAATTTGGACTAGGTTGGAAAATCTCAAGATACTACGAAAAAGTTTTCGGCCCAAAAAATTTTCCCATTGACTTTTCTACAACGACGGGAACAGGTCGTTACATTATGATTATGATTTTGATTCTTTAATATAGATTATTTATTCGGAAAAATATATTGTCAAATAGCTATACTAGATGAAGGTAAGAGTTCAAACCAACCTCTATCCAAGCATTATAGGTATTGTCTTTTAGAATTTGTAGTTATTTATTTTTCCATTTCTCATTTTCCTTATTGCATAATCACTTTCATAAATTATCCACATAGTTGTACTAGATATAAAACATATATTACATTCTCACAAAATATAAGAGGGCACAAAAATGAAATGAGATAAAAAAAAAAGTTAGGGAGTACAAATTTCATCTTCTTCGGTTTATTATATATCTATCATAATTAAAAATTTTTGTTTCTTTCTATTTGTGTTGCAAGTAACACAAAATCAATTAATCAAATCAAAAACAAAAACTAAATCAGAATTCAGAAGCAAGGAAAGCATACATAAGATGTATTGAAGTCTTGGATGATAAAGAATAAACTTCCACATGAATGGAGTTCATGTCCTCGCCCTAAAGGTGTGTTTCAATGTTTTATGGTTAAAAAACTGATAGTTATATATTACTATTTGATAGATTTTCTCAAAAAATAAACATATTAATTAAAAAAAAAACTGACAAAATACTGATAGGTACAAGTGTGAGTTGATTTTCATTTATGTCAATCCAAGTATTCTACAACTACTGTTACTTATTATAGTTATTATTACTTGCTTCTCAATTTTTTAAACGTATGTTTTTATTGCAAATTTATTATTATTATTATATATATATATATATATATCTTAAGTGTCCATTCAAGTAATGAACAACTGTTGTTGTAATATACGTTTTTGTTGCAAAATTACATATTCCCTTTATTTTTATATAAATAAGTATCCATTCAAATAATGAACAACAATTCTTGTTTAATTGATACTTCCTTTTATCTTTTTCGCGTTAGTATTTGTTGCAAATTTGCATATTTTTCTTTCTATAAAATTATAAATTAGTAATCTTTATTGTGAAGATTCTCAATTTATTGATATAATGTAGAATGCGGAGGGGAGTGAGTGTATATAATATGCATGATTATGTGTGTACACATATATAAATAATTATTAATTTTCAGAATTTTAAAAAAATAAATGCACCATGCTAGTCAATGGAGAATT
The DNA here is from genome assembly GCA_035578085.1 of Solanum pinnatisectum. Lineage (NCBI taxonomy): Eukaryota > Viridiplantae > Streptophyta > Magnoliopsida > Solanales > Solanaceae > Solanum > Solanum pinnatisectum. Next base: position 24,357,713 of record CM069081.1, on the reverse strand, counting down.
TTAGGAATAATGGTAGAGAATTTCAGGAATAATTTCAAAATTAAAAATCAATATAAAATTGAAAATAAAAATTACTGTAGCAGTTTTCAATTATATAATCCACCAAAAAAAGTTAAAAAATATTTAAAATATACAAAAACTGCCGTCTTTTACTTATTCCTTTTTAATTTGTAATTTGAATTGATTTGAATCCTAATTTGATTGATGTTTTTTTATTTTCAAATTGATGACAACTTTTCATCAACGATTTATTATCTTCTCCGATAAAAAATTAAAATCGCTTTATGATTAAAGAGCACAAATATTTCGATACCAATTCTAATAGACTTTGTTGATCATCATACAAATATACTTTTCGTATCTGTCATGCATGTTTTAACCAACTTTTTATATTTTATTAAATTATCATAAGCACAATCACACAATATGTGGTAGTTAAATAACTTTTTGAATAATTTTGTACTTGGGTATACTAGCGATATAGATGTTTAATTTTAGATTCCTACTTTGCTATTGAAGCTTATTAAACATGTGTATGATATTATTGTAATATATTTCATCATGGAATGGCATACATATGAATTTCTTATAATAACAATTGAGTTCAAACACACAATATATTTTATTTTATTTTGGTAAACACACAATATAAATATAATAAGAAAGTATGTTATTTTTTACAATATATATATATATATATATATATATATATATATATATATATATATATATATATATAGTAGGTATTTTGGGGACGACAACTTTAAGTAAGTGTTCTATAATTTTTTTACTTCTAAACTGCAACTACAAAAATATTATGTTTATTAAAATTAATTTACGTGTAAGGTAAAATTTACTAAAAAAATTATTTTGTTTGAAATAAGTTGTAGTTCTAACTTGAAACTATAAAAGGATAAATTTTATTTTTAAAAACTATTTATATAGGATAATATTTGCTTAAAATTAGTTAATTAAATCAGTGTTAAATGTAAATTTTTAAATTTTGAATTTGAATTGGAAGTCACATATTGATCTTCTATAATTTGAATTGAAAATTAACTCTACATCAGATAAAATCGAATTTCAATTTAATCTTTTTAAAGAGGTTGCATGTACGCTCAATTATTTTTATTTCAATCGTGCAAATTAATAAACTAATCAAAAATAAATATTGGCAATTTAGTTTTAAAATTGTGAACTATATAATGAAAATAAAAACGTGAAACAAAAAAATTATTTGATGCTTGCATGATTCGTTATCTCTCTTCATTTAAATTTGATTATTGGAGTTAGCGGTAGAGAAGAATGAAGGCTAGTACGTTTCATTGTGGAATACAATAGTTGCATTTTCTTTAAGATAATATGATTTAACATGATCAATCATTGCAATCTGAAACAACTAGAAATAATACTTCAATATTATCCGCGCATCGCGCGGGCACGTATATTAGTAATAATAATAATAATAATAATATTATTATTATTATTGTTATTGTTGTTGTTGTTGTTGTTGTTATTTTAAGAAGTCTGTTAGTTTTAAGAGAAAAAATAAATCAAAAAAGGTAGATTGAAGAATACTCTTAATTCAATAAGGAAACGAGAGGTATATTTTAACTTTTTCAAATGGTCCAAAAATATTTTTGATGCTTTTCCGTTTATTGTATTACCATCTCCCGATACATTGGGAATGGACAAATGACCATGCTTGCCATAAATATGGTTGTATGGAATTGCTCAAAAAGAATGGACAAACTCATATAGGTCTAACTCATTGGCATCTTAAAGTTGACACAAAATTTCATTTAGACATTTTAATTGAACGATGTTCATTTTAAACACATTTTGTTGATTTCTATTGTGTTATTTTGATATTTTTTGCTTACATGGCTTAATAAGTGTAATACACTCGTTGACCACGCGTGAAAATCCTATTTAGTCAACTTTCTAATTTTTTTTTCTTCTTCTTTTTCATTTTCAGCCACCATTTTTGCAAACTTAAACATCCAACAATGGTTAATAAATATAGTTACAATAGGACGATGAACAATATTTTAGAAATTTAAAAATAGACCCATTTCGAGATTTAAGTATTAAATTATTCATGAACCGTGTGTAAGTGCGTGTGCTCCCAAATGTTATGCAAAAAAGGGATTTGGACAAAAAAAAATAAGGGGAGGAACGGGGGTGTCTGCAAGTGGATAGGTATTTGGAGAAGGCAGTGTGGGGTGGGGGCGGGGGGGCACGGGGTATTTTTCTGCAATTGGGTAGCGGGGGTGTTTGTGCAAGGTAGGGAGAAATCGTCGGGGGGGGGGGGGTGCAGCTGTTTCTGCAAGGTAGAGAGGAATTGGTTGGCCGGGGGGCGAGGGGGAGTTATGGGTGGATTTTATTTTATTTTTTGGGGTAAAATTCCATATGATATTCATTCATTGGTCACTTTTTATTTTTACTTAAAATTCATTATTTAAGAATTGCTTTTGACACAAATGACAAGTGTCATCATTTAATTTGTCATTTTACACGTCATTTGCACGTGTAACACCCACACCTCATATAATTTTGTTGATTGAAAAAAAAAAGTATCAAAATGACACAATGAAACTTTACATGAGGTATCTAGAATGAACATCGTCCAGTTTAGCTTTCTAAGTGAAACTTCCTACCAACTTTAAGGGGTCACCGATGGGTTAGGCCACATATAATCGTATAGGAGAACTAAAAGTAGTCTAGCGTAAACCTAATAATAAAAAATTACATAATTATATTCTCATATGGCCAAAATAGTATTGCTCGAAATATTATTTCAATTTATCATAATATATTTTAGTGTTGTATTTACTTGATCATGCATTTTAACTGGATTGATAATTCTTAATTTAATTAATCTTTATCTTGAAATTTTATGATGATGACACTTGGCATCATCACATTATTTTGCTTTTCCTATTTTACATAGATATTGATATAGATATAAATCATAAAATTTATCAATGTTTAAAAGAATTCTTTGTTTTCTTTCTTTAATATAATTATTGATTAAGTTAACCTATAATAAGCAATTATTGAAATTGCCAACATAAAAGTGTAATAATTTTTGTTATGATTTTAGCTACACAATTTTTATTAAAATATTATTTTTCATCCATATAATTCTTTGCTTTGTAATATCTAATTATCTTGCAGTGGTTTCTAAAGAATAAGGCGATATAAGAGAATGAGTCAATGCTTTTATTAATTTATGTTGTGTGGTATATAAAGGGCTATGCCCAGCTGATACAAAGTCTGTATATATGATAACAATAAGAGATAAAATAAGATAATGAAGTGATTGAGATGGACTCTAATTCTAGAAATTGGAAAAACAACTAAACAAGAATAAGCTAAAATGTAGGAAGAATATTCAGTCATTATTACTCTGCCGCAAGTTGGTGCTGGTATCAATCACACCTAACTTGGGAAAGAGCAGAAGCACGTGGCAGCGGCTTAGTGAGTAAATAAGCAACTTGGTCAGCAGCATGTAAGTGTTTGACTTCAATCTCCTTGTTTTGCACCTGATCCTGCACAAAATGAAAGTCTATGATAACATGTTTCATCCGCCTATGGAAAACAGGATTGGCACAAATATACGTAGTGCTAACATTGTCACAAAAGACTCTTGGCGCACCATCAAGAGGAAAATGCAGCTCATGAAGAAGATTAGATAGCCAGTTTGTTTCTGCAACAGCAACAACAACAGCTCGGTATTCCGCTTCAGTTGACGAACGGGAGACAGATCGTTGCTTCTTGGACAGCCAAAAAATAGGCATACCACCTAGAAAAAGCACAAAGCCTGATGTGGAAGTATATTAATCAGGATCTCTAGCCAAGTCCAAATCAGAGAAAATAACTAATATTGAATCTCGTTTCTTGGCAATATTGATGCCAAAATGGGAAGTTTCACTAAGATAGTGAAGAAGACGCTTAACTGCCTTCCAGTGAGTTTGACTTGGTTGATTCATGAATTGAGAAAGTTTGCTAACAACTAAGGCAATGTCTGGGCGAGTAAAAGAGAGGTAGTGTAATTTACAAATAACTCGCCTATAAAGAGAACCATTTGGATCATCTCCAGAAGAGGCAGTAAGAACGGTCATGGAAGTCATTCGTGTTGGAGCTTCTTTGTTGTCCTGCATACCAACATTATATAACAAATCCAAAGTATATTTGTATTGTGACAGAAACAAGCCTTCAGAGTGTGGGAGAACTTCAATACCCAGAAAATAGTGTAAAAGACCAAGATCCTTTAATGAAAATCGATGAGAGAGACGATCAATAATATGTTTTATACCTCGAGACTGATTACCAGTGATGATTATTTCGTCCGCATAAACAAGCACATAAATGGTAAAGGCAGAATTGTGTAAAATAAACAAAGAGGAATCTGATTGAGACTTCGCAAACCCAGTAGTTACCAAATAATTTTTCAGCTCAGTGTACCATGCACGTGGTGCTTGTTTCAAGCCATAAATGGCTTTGTTGAGCTTCCACACATGCGAGGAGTGATGTGGATCCTCAAAACCAGGGGGTTGTCCCATATAAACCTCCTTCTCTAGTCGACCTTAAAGAAATGCATTGTTCACATCTAGGTGATGGATGGGCCAGTTGCGTTGGGTAGCAATAGAAAGAACTAACGGATAATAGTTGGCTTGACCACCGAGCTGAACGTTGAATGATAGTCTAGATCCGGGCGTTGTGTTTCCTTTGGCAACCAGTCGAGCCCTAACCGTTCAATCGAACAATCTGGATGATGCTTTATACGAAATAGCCATGTACAATCAACCACATTCATCGAAGGACTGAAAGGAACCAATTCACATGTCCGGTTCCTAACTAGAGCATCAATCTCAGATTTCATTGTTGTTTTCCAATGAGGATGGGGGTGGGCTTGTCTTATGTTCTAGGTATGAAGGACAGAGATTGTATGGTGACATTGAACTATTTTGGTTTAAGACTATTGGTCTTAGAACGTGTGATCATGGGATGTAGAAGTGGTTGGGTGGTCACTGGAACTTTTGGGGAAGATTGGTTGGAAATCACTGTGGGTTGTAAGTTGAGGGGGTGGGGTGGTGAAGTGTGTGTGGAAGATTGGAGGTGAGGTGTTCGGCGATGGTAAGTGAGTAAGGGGCGGTTTGGGGAAGGTTCAGAGTCTAATGGGATAGGTGTGTTGGGCTTGGGGGGAGAATGAGACTGTTGTGGTGCTGAAACTTGAGGCATTGATGGCTGAATTTGAGTAGGAGAATTACCTGAGTCGATGGAGGTGCCATGGGTTGCCGAGGAGGGCGAGAGTGATCGTGTGGGCAGTGGGTCAACTGGATCTGGAAGTTGTTGACAAACATTTGAATCCAAAGATTTATCCTTTAAAGGTTGTTCTACAAAACAGTTTTCCCAAAATCTACTTTGTTTTTATTTTTCAAGCTCGAAAATAAATTTTCGAAAGGAAAAATGTCTTCTAAAAACAGAACATCTCTGGACAAATAAATTTTGGATTTCACTAGATCAAAACATTGATGGCAATAATATTTATTCGAAAATTCTAAATAAACACATGGAGTTGAACGAGGGTCTAATTGTTCTTAGCATAAGGTGTAAGCCAGGGATAACATAGACAAATCGAAAACCTTAATGGAATCATATTTGGGTGCATCTTGAAATAGAATCTCATATGGACACTTAGCTTTTAAAGTTGGAGTGGTCAGTCTATTTATAAGATAGACTGCTTGATGACAAGCAAAACTCCAAAATGATGTTGGTAACAAAACTTGATGTAATGAAGTTCTAGCTGTCTCAATAACATGTCTATGTCGGCGTTCAACCAGAGTTACTCGGTGTCGTGTATATGGAGGCGAGACTAAGTGTTCAATACCATGTGTTTTTATATAAGATGACAAACTTTGAAATTCACCACCACCATCAGTGTACAAGGATAAATTTTTTGTTTGAAATCGTTTTTCAAGCAATGGAGGCAAAGGTTGGAAAATGTTCAGAACTTCCTTTTTAGATTTGAGAGTGAACAACCACATGTATTTAGAGAACTGATCAACGAATAAAACATCATATCTTTTTTTATCAATTGAAAAAACAGGTGAAGGACCCATAAATCACTATAAAGAATCTGCAAGGGCCTTTGGCTTTGCAAAGAGTTTTTAGAAAATTGCAACCTGTGCATTTTATTTGAATAACATGAATTATAACTTGAAATTGTTCTAGAACGAGAAAAGGGAATGGAAAACTTATGCAGAATTGTATTCAAAACATGTTGATTAGGATGTCCTAAGCGTCGATGCCATAGGTTGAGTGGAACAACTACATTACACTTGGGAGACTTTTGTGTGCTGCCCGGCGGCCACTCATACAGCCCATCTCTGTTTACCCCGCGTAGTAGAGGCACCCCCGTACTCAGATCCTTCATAAAATAATGAAAAGGAAAAAATTCAATGGATATCAGATTATCTTGACAAAATTTAGAAATAGAAATAAGGTTGCTTTTTATGGCAGGAGAACATAAAGTGTTAAGTAGTTTGAAATCATAGTTTGATGCACTTATGTTAGCGTTATCGGTATGAGTTATTAGAATGGTGTTACTGTTTCCCATTGCTATCTCTTCAGGGCCGCGGTAATCATACATAGTAGCTAAACTCTGATAATCAGAAGCAAGGTGATGAGACGCCCCTCTATCAACTATCCAAGGGGCTTGTTGTTGGTTAAAGAGAGAAACAAAGTTGGCTCAAGCTTGTAGATGGTTGTGCGACTGAGAACGACAGACTTTGGCTGAGTGACCTGGACGATCACAAAGTTGGCAACGAAGGTTGCTATCTGGTTGTGATTGATTTTTGCGTGGACGCAATGGTTCTGAACACCATGGTTGATTACTGGCAACATTGTTACCTTGATGCCTATTGTTGTAATTGGCGTTGTTTCGAGGAGGAGTTGTAGATGTTCATTGTGCTATGGCAACGGTGATTGTAGGCGGCTGTGGTTTCCTAGCCTCTTCATGCTCGAGGAAAAGCTCATGGTCGACCAACTTTTCATACAATTCTTTGTATGGGATTGTGGAATCTCTTGCACGAATAGCGACAGAAAGTTCGCGAATTCAGATCCGCGTCCAGTAAGAATTTTAACAATGACTTCTGGATTAGATACAGGTGCTCCGGCAGTTGCAAGTTCATCACACAGTGATCTAACTTGATGGAGATAATCAGCAACAGGACGAGTGTCTTTGCTTACAGGGGCCAGCTGGTCACACAAACTAAACATTCTTATTTGAGACTTGTTTGCATAAGCACTATGCAGATCGTCCCAGGCAGCTTTGGCAGAGTCAGCATCGGCTACAGTGGCAGCAAGAGTTGGTTCACCAGAGGCCAAGATAGCATTTTGGATCAACTGATCTAGACAAAACCAAACAAGAAACACAGGATTTTCGATATCTTGATTGTTTTGAGAGAGAGTGAGGGGGGCAGAATGGATCCATCGAGATGGTCATAGCTATTGTGGTCAGGGATAAGCATCGATACTTGAGCTTTCCACAGAGAGAAGTTGTGGCTGCCAGCTAATTTGACTGGCAACTGTGTGACAGAATTGAACTGGACAATCGTGGCATTGTTGTTAGAATCAGAATTGACTACAGAAACATTGGGGGCCATTTCAACGTGAAGAATAGAGAAGGTACTCGTGAGAGTGGAGAACATAGAAAGTACTCGTGAGAGTTATAAATGCCCTGATACCATAAAGAGTAAGGCGATATTAGAGAATGAGTCGATGTTTTTATTAATTTATGTTGTGCAGTATACAAAGGGCTATGCCCAGCTGATACAAAGTCCTAATATATACAAAGTCTGCATATGATAACAATAAGAGATAAAATAGGATAATGAAGTGATTGAGATGGACTCTAATTCTAGAAATTGGAAAAACAACTAAACAAGAATAAGCTAAAACGTAAGAAGAATATTCCGTCGTTATTAGTTTCAAGACAGAATCTTGATTACATTCATAGATTGTAATAGGTGTGATCTTGTTTATTGTAAGGAAATTCATTGACTTAAGAAGAGGGTAGAGGCAGAACGGAAATGTTTCTTTAGTGTTACAAAGGTAGTTGGGCTCAAGTTTAGTGGAAGAGTTTGGGAAAGTCCTACAAGTGGTAGGTCGCAATTTTTTACTCCTCTAAGCAAAGAGTTTTCTACTTAAAAATCTTTGAGTTGATTTATATTCCATAATTTACTTTCCTGCATAAATTCTCAAATAACTTGATTCTTTAAATGCTATTTTGTTTATTTATTTCCGTTGGATATAATTTCACTGTATAACTAGTCATAGAACATATAATGTCAGCTTCAGTTTTCGCTCAATTAACAGTTTCTCGAATTTCATAGGCTAAATGATAATATGAAGCCCAACTAAGGAAGGATAGCTACTAGATTTTTACTTTTGCTTTTCTAATTAACCGTGGCTGAAATTACACAAAAAATATATTGTAAGTGAAGGTTTAAAAAAAGAGAAATTTGTTGTAAGAACTGCACAATGAAGAAGGGACAAAGTGTCAAGAACGTGAAATAATGCGCGAATAAAGAAATTCGTTCCAAGTATCGGGCAATCCAGGGAGGCACCAATGAATACAATCAGCATAAGTTGCAGGATCGGCCTGTTGCTCAGGCGTTAGCATTTTGCCTTGACGAATTGTGTGAACTGATGTGTGTGCATCTTTTCTGTACTCTGATAATGTTGTAATGCTGAGGAAGTATACTGGAACGTTGATGGATCTAGTCACATTTGCTGCTATCACAAACAACCTTTTATCTGTTCCAACATTTAGTGGCATTGATGTGTTCAGTATTGGGGTTGTCTCTTTTGAACATTTTATTCCATCAGGATTATCCCAATCTAAGCTCCTGTTTAAATAACAAATTAGTATTTTTTATAATTAATGTCAACAAAAATTCAAAAGATAAACGGATTTTTCTAACTTGATATGAAGAGGAGACATGCTCATGAAGAAGACTTGGGTGCGATTGGGATCTATATTTTTATCTATCCATTGGGACCAAGTTGTCAACACTCTTTTATAAGCTGTTGGTCTATCTATCTCATCGTATTCTGTTGCTCCTTCATCGAACGATCCTCGTCTGTTAGGTAGGAAACACAAAATCACACAATAATTAATGTCCATGTTTGAAATTTGGAATTATTAATCTGTTTGGTATGAGTTATTTTACTTACAGAATTTTCATAGAGAAAGTGTTCATCCACCAAATGTATGTGTTGAAGATGAGATAGTCAACATTCTTCCAGTTGTTGCCATGTTTGTCGATAGATTCAGGCATGATGATTCTGTTCAAGATGCTATGCATATTTGGATCATCTGAGTTTGACTCAACTAGAAATGGAGCCCAGTAAAATTCCACCGTGGCATTGTAATCCTGCATATATTCATATAAATATAAAAAGACAGAAAAAGTTATTCATTTCGTCTCATTTTATATTTGTTAGTTTTACTTGAGTTTAAGAAAGAAAAACTTTTGAAACTTGTGATTTAAAATAAGTGATAGATGTTTGTGTAGCTATAAATCATTTCATTAAGGGTAAAATAAGTATTTTAAAGTTAAGTTGTTACTCAATCTGTCCCAATTTATGTGACATATTTCGTTTTTCGAAAATCAAACAGTTTAAGTTTGATTGAGAAATTGCTCGTGGAATATTCAATTTTTTTAAATGAAATTTATGTATTTGTAAACTTTGTAAAAAGTATCATAAGTCACAATTATTGACAATTAAAATATTTAAAAAATATATATGAAAAAAATTACGGTAAAAAATAGATTTGTTTGAATTTCGAAATATGAAATTTATTGAATTGGAATGGAGGAAGTACTTAATATAGAGATGTGTCATATTTTTACGGATTAAAACGAAAAGTGAATCATATAAATATAAATTGGGACGGAGGGAGTTATAGAATACACTAAAACTCAATTTTCCATAGTCCAACCACTATTAGAATTTAGAACCTTTCACCAATATTAGGTGAAAAAAGGCTTTAAATAGACTTTGAATCTTTCTCATTACGTAGTGGTGACGTGTCCAACTAATCAAGATTATTTATTACGCAACAGTACATCATTAAATTGACTAGTGGAGATGCTACCTTTAAAGCACACTAGTTCATACTAATTTGGGATAATTACTAAATTAATAATATTAATTAATTAGGTAATATTGAAGTGATTTTAATTAATACAAAATATTTAGCATTAGAGTTTAAATATAGCAATAAGGTCTTATCAAACTAAAAAAAGCCAAAACATAATCATTATGTTTAATCAGAGAATCAATCTTTTTAAAAAGTTATTATTCCTTTTATCCTACTTTATATAACTTTTTTTTTAAGTAAGTTTTATAAAAAATTATGCATTTTTATTTTCTCTTTCTTACGCATATTAAACTCATTAAACTCATATAAATTGAGACAAAATTACGTATTTTTATTTTCTCTTTCTTGCGGCATATTAAACTCATATAAATTGAGACAGAAGAGTATTGACTAATAGAAATATATATTACCTGAATTGAGAAAATCGATAAAGAACCGGTTTTGTTTAAGCTTTTTCTTGCAGAAGGAACAACAGATTGAACCAAACAAACCATGGATTCCCATTGATTCCTGTTCAAAGAGTCTCCTACAAACATGAGTCTCTTGTTCCTCAATTTCTCAAGAAGCAATCTTGGTTTAAACCTGAAATTCTATTAATTAAATGAGTAAACACATAAAGTAACAACCGACAGAATTTTCAAAAAGACATCTTACCTATGCGATTCCTAAATAATTTTGAACCGAAATTATTTATAAATGAAGGATCCTTGGTCTTACTTGGGTAAAGAACAGTCTCTGGGTTGCCATCTCCAGTTCTGATACATAGAGTCCTGTCTTCCATTCCTCAAGCAAGTAACTTGAGAAGTAAGGAACTCACATTGATCTTCTTTGTAAATTGGGTGACTTACATTATCATAAACCCAATTCCCTATAAACAGATCGCAATCATCAGCTGGCAATTCAATGCTCTCATCATCATCTAGTTCTTCATCAGGCATTTCAATGCTCTGTTCTATCTCTGTCTCGACTACCGTCCTTGAGTTCATTACCATTGATGATGATGAAATTACTCTGTTTTCATCACTTTCTAATTGAATTTTGGGTCTTGAGAATGGGAATTCAGCAATAGACTTGAAATCTTCATTGTATATGAAACAACTAAACAAGAATATGGAGAAAACCACGACGACTATTGACAGATTATTGTTCTTCTGTCCGCCGTGCTTCATGTCTGTTGAGATGAGAAATGCCACTACTGCTCACAATTGGAATATAAACAAAAACTAGCATCCCTAACTTTTTCTTTTTCTTATTATATTATTTGATTTGTTATCAAAAGTATTTGGTGAAATGGGGTTTTCAGAAAGATGTTGATTTAGAGTGTAGGTTAGTAGAAAATTGTCATTCTCAGATTTTGGTATTTGTTTCAAACGAACAACTACCATTGTTAGATGTGTGATGTGTGATGTGAGAGAGATTGGGGAGAGGAGTGATCTCAAAGCGTTATTCATCTCTTTATTTTATCTTTCTAAATTGTTTTAGAACAACACCACCAAAAAAAATAGTACAACCGACACATTAACATTAATTTCAAACACATACTTCACTATCATATACTATTATATATATTTTTAAAATATTACGTATTTTATCATTAATTAAAAATTTTAATATATATATATATATATATATATATATATATATTTTAAAATATACATTTAGATACATATATTTTTGCTATCAAATATACTAAAATAGAAAAAGTGGCAAACAAAATAAGGAGGGAGGCGAGCAAGATTTTTTTATATACATTGATTCACATGTATCTGAGATACTAGATACATAGGAAAGTAACAAGTGAGATGGAAGAAGGTGAGCGAATTTGTTATATATCCCAAGTAGATGTGAATCCACTTTGATACAATATATTTAGAATAAATTACACCTAGTGTTGACTCCATGTAACTAGAGATACATGTATTTAAGCGTATCTGAGCGTATCTGAACGAATCTGGAAAGCACCAAAACCTGGTAAGCTACATAATATTATAAACTAGAGTCTATCAAAGTAATTAACTCCTAAACTAAAGAAATTTATGTAAATTTTCTTAATTTTTATACCAATTGATTATGTTTATATAATGTGTGGAATGATATCTATTATTGTTTCAAAAGCAAGTTAGTAGACAAGCCATAAGTTGTTTCTCAAATTTAAAACATTAACTTCAAATCAAATTTTAAATTTTCATGGCCAAATAATGATTTTCAAATAAAATAAAATATATTCTTAAAATGTGAATCGTACTTCTATAGTCAAACACATAAGAGCGACTACACAAATATTTTATTTTTACAATTTTCATATCAACAAAAAGAATACGTCGTTACTACGACAAAATTTACTCTGTCCTTTAGATTTTTGGGTGAATCTTATAGTTTAAAAATAGTACTAAAAAATTATCAACATTAATTACTTATTTTGCATATCATTTTTCAAGATATAAAATTATATACTAATTCATACAAATATTATGATAAAACACTCATATTAATAATTAATTTATAAAAGCATGTAAAATTTAAAATTGATAGATAAAAATAAATAAAATAAATACACAATATAAATGGAGTCCACAAAATATTTTCATGGTCTCAACATCTGAATGATAGTAAGCAGGCATATTAACAGTCTCCCACTTAGAATCACACATTTATTGGCAAGTATATAATAATGTAATATATCATGATCAATTATGGCAAGTTCTTAGCATTTATGTATTGCAGAATTTAATTTTTGTTATTGTAGCTAATATTAATTCAGTAATGATACTCTCACTGTCTCTAATTATTTATCCATTTTTTTCTTTGTTACTTGTCTCTTTTTACTTGTCCATTTTGACAAATTAAGAAAGAATAATATTTTTTCCTATAATACCCTCAATTAATTACTTTAAAAAAAGGTAAAACTTCTTGAAAATCTTAAATTTTTAATTTCATCCACTTCATAATTAATAGGGGTAAAATGGTAAACTCACTATGTCAATCATTATTTGCAGGTGTAATATGTTAGTATGATACAATTGAGACCCTTTTTGACTTGTTGAAATCATAATACTCTATTATACGAGTAAATATTAGTCAAAAAGTTGAACAAATTATGATTACCGATTTACCATACCGCAAAATATCGAAACTGAACTTCAAAATATCGAACCATATCAAATAGCAATTGATATGATAGTGGTATACTAGTTTTAAAAATCAAATATCAAAATTACATAATTGAAATTTCAAACACCATATCATACCATATCACCGATCCTATTAGCTTCTATATAATAGAGTAATAATAAAATTTATGAAGCTGTTGAACTACGACTCTAATTAATACACAAATATATTAATCTCCATCCATTTTATTTTATTTGTCCTTATAGAAAGAATTAAGAATATTTTTTTTTTTACTTATTGATTTTACTGAATCAAGAGAAATATAGTATTAATCAAATTTAAAATTTTAAAAACAATGAATAAGGTTAATTTAGTAAAATAAAATTTCAATAAATATTTATTAAATCAATATGAACTAAATAAAATGAAGCTGATGTAATATAGTATTAGTCCCTCATTTTCAATTAATTGTCATAAATTTTAAAAATAATTATCTCAAATTATTTAATTATTTTAAAAGGTCAAATACAAGATTTTGTTATTAATTAAAGGGAAAAAGATCTGAAATATATTCGAACAAAGACCGAAATTGTTGTAACAATACTGAACTTTGGAAAGGACATTTTACCCCCCTGCACTATTAAATAGTGTATTTTAAAGGTATATATGTGACCATATGGACATCATAAATATTGCATCATTATAAGTTATAACGTGTCCACGTGGACACATATGTACTTTTAAAATACACTATTAAATAGTACAGGGGGTAAAAGGTCCTTCATAAAATTTGGTATTGTAACAATAATTTTACCTAAAATTAAAATATTTTTCAGTCCCTTTTCCGTTAATTAAACAACTAAAAGATCGTGGGGAGAAGGGTGGAAAAAGTAGTTGATGCACCATTAAACGATAATGAGGTTAAGTTAAGGGTCAAAAGTATTGGTTAGATTTTTATTTATATTTGAGAAAAGTAAAAGCTACGGAAGCTTTTCTATATCGTATTCCCTTTCTTTCCAAGTTAAGGCAACTTCCTACTATTGCTTTTTTTTTTTTTTTTTTTTTTTTTTTGCAGTTTCCAACTTACTCCCTTCGTTGTACTTATTTGTACTAGAGGCGAATTTAGAATTTTAAATAATCAGACAAAAAATGAGTATTGAAATTTCGTATATATTTAAAAAGTAACAAACTACTTAAACACAAGGTATTATAATAAACATTACTATTACAATTGTACTTGACGAATTGTCATGTTTTGAAGACTATCAATGGTCGCATAATTAGATACACTTTCAAATATTTTTTTTTCTAAAAAACAAACTAAATAATCAATCAAAAATTTATCACCAATTCTGCTAGGCAAGTCATTTTGAATATATTTCATCAAAGAAAAAGCTCTTCCCACTGTTGTTGTAGTGACCAGTAATATTAAACTCAACTTCACAAGTAAATTAACAAGTTTTCAAGCTTTGTACAAATTTATTTTAATCAATGTTTCTGAAAAATATTCAAGTCTTTTCACATTTGAATAAATCATTGTCTACTTGTCTCACATAGTCAATATAGTTGTCAAATTCAAAACTAAGATCCTCAAGCATGGAATCACAAAATCATCCGGACAACATGTAGCAAGTTGTAACACTCCTTATATTTTAAGGCGACTAAGTCACTAAGCTTAATTAACTTGTGCATGTCAAAAATTGTACTTTTCATCTTACATTGTTTGTTGATGAGTTGTCTGGAGAAAAAGATTTTAAATGGATGATCATATTGTTTGTTACTCATATTACATCAACATAAGTGTTATACTGAGGTTGGAGGCCAAAGGAAGCCTTGGAACAATAGTACAAGTTGAAGGCCAATGTACGACGGATTATATCACATAATCTCATATATGGTCTGACTTGGGATGGGCATATCTCCTAGTATATGAGAAGTTAGAAGGCTTATAACATATCAAATTAAAGATATTTGAGTCTAGTTTCCAACGAACAAAACCTCTCATCAATATAGCTTTGAAGTAAAAAGATATGCTTGTTTTACTACAAGCTATACAGTAGCATAAATTAGCCGCGATGGGCATGTGACTAGCACATGTTAAGTCGGTTTAAACGTTTTAAAACAGATATGTACGACTTGAATTCATTAGAGAGAATTCCTCAGTTATTTTAGAAGTCCTCATTGCTGGTTACTCAAGCTCTCTCCTCTCCAAAATTCCTAGTTGAGAAATCAACGAAGAATCAAGTGTTGTTCCTCAACCAAACATAGAATTCACTTAAGTCTCTCTTTGGATTGAAGAGACAACCTTTCTCCATGGTTAATATGAGCTTAAGGGCCTGTATATTCTTCAATTAAGGTATGACCATGTTCCCTTCTTTTATGTATGTGATGTTCTTTATGTTCTAGCTATATTCTACATGTAAGACTAATGGGACGGCGATATGAAGCCGTGAGTCCAAGTTTCGCCTATGTCAAATGATGTTTTTGGAGAGCAGGAAGTGTGTAAAGTGGTTTGGTGGTAGCTGATTAATGTGTTGGATTCATTTAAATGTACTGTATTGTTGTTAGTAATATGAGGGGTTGAATACTATGAACACCAATCTATTTGAATGTTACTTGAGTTTACACCGACCATGTGTTTGTTGAATTGACGATCCGACTTGGATGTGTTGTGTAACTGCCTATAGTTGAATTTTCATTGGCTGTTGTTTTATATTGAAGGAGCAAGGTATAATTCTACGTCGTTGATAGGACTAGTACTTCTATGTTTTTAACTAATATTGAGGTATGGTATGGTTCTGTTAGAAATTGTGAAGACGTGGAGAAATCTATAGTTATCTAAATGTTTAAGATAAATGTATGTGCCGCGAATGACTATATATATATATATTGTCGAAGTGGTAAATTGAGTTTGGAGACCCCTTATCGTGGGGATAGTTAGCTGGTCCTATATGTGTCTTTATTAAGAAGTAGTTGTGTATCTGAGTCCCATGTTTCCATGTGAGTATGGCCAAAGAACCATTGGAGATCATCGACACAATAAGTTAATAACGGAAGTCTAATTGTATAATTATCGGCACGGGTAAAGGAAGCACCTTATGGGCAGGATATATGTATATATGTAGATCCTTAAGGTTAGTGGATCATATAGAAATATACGTACTTTTGTTAAAGATATACGTTAATGCAACCGAAATATATTTACTACATCATTCATAAGTCACTAGATTCCTTATAACATCTAACTTTCTAATGGTTGTTTAAGTATTGAGTAGGTGTACTTATATGCTATTTGAAAGCTTTATATGTTACACGCACGTAGTTGCAATTTATGAGTCTTAAAGGGGCCTATTGAGGCCACCGTTTTAGAGGTAGCTAGCATATGTGCTATATTTATTTGAGATACTTGATATGAGCCTAGCCGGCGCAGTAGATGATAGTTGTTATGACTTTATGTTACACTACCGATGGGGTAATGTTGGGACAAATACACTATTAACTGTAGCTATAATTTACCACACCATCATGACATGCATGTAGGGTGGGCAGATAACTCAGTCACCACACCACCACTGTAGACATGTCGGGTGGACAGATAAACCAGTCATTACACCACCACGACAGACATGTTTGGTGGGCAGATTCTTGCTCAGTCATTACACCACCGAGATAAACATCTCGGTTGGGCAGCTCACTACTATGACGGTATTATCATATAGTTCACCATTAAAGCAGTATGATTTGTATATGTACTTACTTGGTTACATTCACGGATAAATGTTAAGTCATTATCAAATCTCAGCTTTCAAAGTCTCAGGTTGTTTCTATCCCTAACTATAGTTCGTTATCTTTGATATACTTATGTTTAGAGCTTTCAGCCTTACATACCAGTACATATTATTCTTACTAACTTCCCTCCTCTTGGGGACGCTACATTCATGCTGTAGGTGCAGGTAGAGGCTATGGTCATCAGATGTAATAGGAGTCTGACTTCAGTTGCGAGTTGGTATGCTTTTCTCTTTTAGGAGTCATGTTATAGTTTGGCATTATCGTGCTTTTTTTTGTTTTCTATGAATAGGCCGGGGCCCTATCCTGAGAACTAAATTTATTACTCTTTAGAGACTTTTGTGGATGTGTATGTACAGTTTAGTTCAGTTTGATTTTATGGCCTTATCGGCTTTCCATTGCTCAACATAGTTGTATTATGACCTAGTTGACGTTTTTCATCAAATTTTATTTCGCTTTGACCTTGTCGGCAATGAGTGGTAGATTCGCACTCATTTAAGGTGCATTTAGCTCAATAATTAGTGTCCTCAATGCCTAACTTTGTCCCTTTCTAATAAAATATTAATGATTTATAGCCATGAAGGTAATTGGACAAGACAAGGACTGATGTTTGAAAGAATAACCAAAACAACAAAAACAAGTGCAAAGTGAACATTGTTGATTGCCTAACATGAAGGGAGGATCGCCTACTAAGCATGACCTCACCCAAATTGATAGTGCATAGCAACTAAAGAAGGTTGGCGGACTCTAGTAAAGAAGGCGATGTGCCAAGCGAGAATGGTGGTCCTGATGCACATCGTCCAAAGCGACAATGTGCAGTGCAAAAACTGAATGCTCGAAAGCCAAACCAATGTGGTATTTGGCGATATGCCAAACATGAAAGGCCGACTCAATCGAGTTCGCCAATTGAGGTTGAAACACATGAAACCTAGAGCATTACAAGGTGAACTGAGGATCGAAAGGCGATTCGTCGAGTAGGTTTTACGGACCCGACTAATGTCACCGAGTCATTCACATGGTGGATTTTGGGCCAAATTTAGGAAAGTATAAATATCTCAAAGGATACAAATTTACGAGAGTTCGGAAAAGAGAGTTCTTCTTGAGATCAAAAGAGTTTTAGTGAGTTTTACCATTGACAAACACTTTTCTAGCTTTTGGTGTTTTACAATTTGAAATTTGAATTTGATAAGTTGAAGTTGAATCCAAAGTGGGTTTACTCTTAATTGCTTGATTTCATGTTACCCATGGCAACTTTCATGAAAGGTATAATTTCTTTACTTTTTGTGATGAGTGGCTAAAACCCTAAGATCTAGAGATGCTCAAATGGGGTTCGGTGTTGATTTAATGTAGTGTGTTGTTCTATACTTTGTTTTGTTGTTATTCATGAATGAATTTTGTCTAACTACCATGGGGTTAACTCAAGGGTTAAGGTTGCAAACTTAATTCCTAATTCTGATCTCCGGTCGATGCTCGAAAGAGATTGATTGGAGTGGGTAATTTGTTAAATACTAGCAATTTAGGTTTGATGTTTGTAGATTGCTTGAAAAAGAGGTTATGGATCAGATCTATTTTCCTTACTCTTGAAAGAGAGAATAGAGTAAGGTTTTGGGTTGTTTAGGATTGATATTTAGATGAGACTGAAAGGAGATTCTATGCATAGATGTTTTGAGATCGAAAAATGATTAGCGTCAATGAAGATGACTTATCCTATTCATGAACGTTCATTACTATAGAGCAACACAATTTCCCCTATGTGAGATTAATTTCCAATCCCCGCACCCCTAGATTGCTTGTTAACTCTTGATTTGTTTGATACTTTAGTTTAATTGCTATAATCGATAAACAAAACTTTATATTATGTTGGTGGTATCATCCACCCAATTGTTCTTACTATGACAAATGAGCTAATTTAAAGTCTAAATTTGTTGATAAGGAATTCTCTGCGATATACCATTTCCTGTAGGTTTTGAACCCGACTCTTCGTTGGGTTTTTACTAACTATGATTACTCACTCTTTTAATTGGTTTTGGAGGGAGATTTGAGCATTATCAACGGGTCAAGATGGTTGTGACAGGTAGCTTGGTTGGCCTAAGTATTACTTTTTTAGATGTTATATAGCTGACTTCTCGATTCAGTCAATATCAAATCTAGTCACGCCATCTCCTAGTTTCAGGGCGTGACACCAGGTTCATACTTCTATCTTTATCATAATTTATAAGAGAATTATCTAGACTCAAATTTGTCATTTTAAGAAGTAGACCAATATTCACTTCATCAAAATGATTGTTAAGCTCTGCAAATTGCAAATTAATAACAATATTAATAAAATTTACACACAAATGATGAGAATAAGTAACACTTGATCTCTTACACTTTCATTTTTCAAGAACATGTATAAATTTATTCATTTCAAAAATCACAATACCGTGCTTGACACAAAATAAAGAGACATCTTTTGTCAAAGAATACCATTTAGAATCTCTAATAGATTGCAATTTTCTCTTTGTCAAACTAACAAGGTTCATAACACTTGAAATGTCTTGATCTTTTCTTTGTAGAGCTATATTCAAATCATGTGTAATTTCCAAGACTTTCAACATCAAATACAATGTATACACAAATTAATAAGATCTTATTTCATCTACTAAATGCTTTCGTCAATTATCTCTCTTGATAATTGAGACCTCCTTTGTAAAACCTCAGAACTTATCATACCAGAACAATAGAAAAATAGGTGAACCACGACAGGTTTAACGGACCGTGAAAGGAACCATGGTCCGTCGACCTGTCTGTGGTTCACACCCAGCCCAACATTGGTGGACCACGGAGCCCTTCACGGGCCATGGACCACCACACGAGCTGTACTGGTGCTCGTGGTAGCGAGACAGAACCTCTCAGGCCCTAACATCAGGCCATGAAGGTGGTCTTGATGACGGGCCATGGGAGGGTCACCAGTCCAAGTGAAGGGCCACAGTGACCTTCACGGTCCATGGTCCTCCCCACAGTTTGAGGTAGGGCTCATGGGCAAGACCCCAGAACCAGTAGCTACTGCCAGCAAATCACGATCTAGTCGACGGGACGTGGTCCTAGTAATGGTCCGTCACAGGCGTCGTGGTTCGCCTCTGACAGATTTTAAGTTAGGGGTCGTTTGGTCTTTTACCCTATGTGTTAGACACCTAAACTACGCCATTTACCCCCTAAACTACATCGTTTTGGTCAGTTTAAGCCTAGTAACTTAGTCAGAACTTACCCTAAGCGATTCATTCACCAAAATCATTCAAACTTAGAGCAAGAAAATTAGAAAGAGGTGTCAGTTTTCCCCAAGAACGACTAGCAAGTTCCTTCAAGTTTCAGCCCCAAAATCGAAGGATTTCTCCGTAGATTTCGTCACCAGGTATGTGAGATTTTACTAGTGGGTTCCTTTCACCCATTAGGTCCCTGGAATACAGTAAGATTCTTGATTCTCTTCGTATTATTTAGGCCTAGGGTTTTCTTAAACTTTATAGAATTGCTGTGATTTGGCTATTTTAGTGCTCTTACTAAGATTATCATGTTTCGTAACATTGTTGCTTAGTTCCTTGCATGAAATTTAGAACCCTAGTTGTGTAGATTCGTTTAGTTCATGAATTACACTAGCTAGGTTAGATAAAAAGATATACATGCCTCAGATCATGAATATTTCATTATCAGTACTTAAATGTTGCATTCTCAGTTAGCATGACAGAATATTGAGCTATCCAGGATATTTTAGTTATGTTGTATTGTACACATTTCCAATTGGAAGTAGGCTTAGAACGAGTTGGACTAGGGTTCAACATACCCTTATAGTCCCAGAACTACGTGCCCCCGTAGGTTTATAAGTCCCCTCTATTGGGCATCAAATTTAGTGATGACGCTAGTCATGCCTTTATACCCTTGGCAAGGTATATTGGGTCCTCTCGATGAGGCGTATACATCGGACTTAACGCTTAGGTCACGTGATTTTATGTCTGTTAGTAGTAGCTCCCACAGTCAGACTCTAGTGCATTTGACCAGGTTTTCAGTTATATTTCAGTATTTCGTCTCAGCATGTTATGTACTTGGTCATTGCATTCAGTTTAGTCCATTATATATATTTCTATATCTTCATCATGTTCAGATTATGTCATTTCTTAGTTATGTTTTGTTCAGTCATATGTTTTATTCAGCTTTATACTATCCTCTATGCTCAGTACCTTCCAAGTACTGACATAATGTCTGTGCTACATGTTTTCGTGATGTAGGTTCAGGTCCTCATCATTTAGATCACGCGTAGATCGATTTTCGATCCACATTTAGCAGCTTCAGTAGTGAGTCCTCATACTTTAAGGACAATAGATATGTTTTCGTATTTTTGTCTTTCATTTCAGTTTCAGTTTTGCTAGAGTTAGCTGGGGGCATGTCCCATCATCTCTAGTCAGTTAGAGGCTTTATTCAGACATAAATTTTGATTCATCTTTAGTTTTGGTTGATTGTTCAGTATCACTAAACTATTCAGTGTTTATATATTCAAACTAATTTGGGTATTCCCATCTTTCAGTTTTATCTCATGTTTTAAGCTTCCACATAGTATCTTTTGTTAGTTGTTTAAGTATGCTTATGATATGCCAGCTCAGGGTTAGCTTGGGGTCACTCGTGATCTTAAGTCCCGTGTTTACGTCAAGGGGTAGCCTCGGGGCATGAAAAATTTGGTATCAGAGCATTTGGTTTAAGTGTCCTAGAATGTCTGAAAAGCCGCACTAAGTAGAGTCATTTTCATAGGTGTGAAGTGCACCACATCTAATGAGAGGGAGGATATGAAATGTTTTAAGAAAACTTCACTTACTTTGTTACTCTTATCGTGTGTGAGGTATGACCCAATTTCCTCGTTTCTAATTCATCGTATTGTGTTTCAGATCATACCTCATCATAGAGCTTATGCAAGGAATACCAACGCCCACAACGCTAATGCATTACCTCCAGTACCAGACCATGAGGTTTCTAATGCAGAGTTTCAGAATGCTATCCAACTTTTAGCTCAGAGTGTAGCCAACCAGAACAATCAGTAGGTTCAAGTTCCTACAAATAGTAATGGTAGATCAGTGGTAGCTAGGGTCCAAGATTTTGCTAGGATGAATCTGCCTGAGTTTTTAGGGTCGCAAGTTGGTGAGGATCCCAAAAACTCATTGATGAGGTCAAGAAAATCTTTGGAGTGATGTAAGTGACTGGAAATGATAGGGTGGAGTTGGTGTCCTACCAGCTTAAGGATTTAGCTCACATATGGTTCACGCAGTGGATGGATAATACGGGTGAGAATGAAGCTCCTGTGACTTGGGAATGTTTTACTGGAGCTTTTGTGGACAGGTTCTTCCCGAGAGAGTTGAGGGAGGCAAAGGCTCAGGATTTCATGAATTTGAGACAAAGTTCTATGTCAGTCCAAGAATATGGGCTTAAGTTCACCCAACTCTCCAAGTATGCTCCACATATGGTTGTCGGTCCTAGGGCACAAATGAGTAAGTTCCTATTTGGGGTATTTGACTTGGTGAAGACAGAGTGCAGGAATGCTATGTTGTTAAAGGATATGAATATCTCTAGGTTGATGACTCATGCTCAGCAGGTTGAGGGGGATAAGCTTAGAGAACTAGCTAAGGACAAACAAAAAGGCTAGTACAGACAACTATGAGTACTCTCAACAGAAATCGGGTGGTGGAAATTACTCACAGTTTCAGCAGAAATCTTCAGCTCCAGCACCTTCATCAGCTAGTGCTCTATCCCCCAGGTTTCGACAGGATCAGAAAGGTAGGGCATCAGGCTCTAAGTTTCAAGGAAGTACTTCAGGTAACAGGACCTACCCAACTTATCCAAAGTGTGGTAAGAACCATCCAGGCGAGTGTCTTGAAGAAAAGGAATGATGTTTTGGGTGTGGTCAGTTTGGTCACAAGTTGAGAGATTGCCCCTCTTCTAAACAGGGACAAGAAGGTAACAATAATAGGGCTCAGTTTACAGCTCCAACAGCACTAGCAGCACCAGCAGGTCTCCCAATTCAGTAGGGTACTTCATCTGGTACATGTGGCAGTCAGCGTCAGAACATGTTGTATGCTCTCTAGGCTCGCCAGGACCAGGAAGATTCTCTTGATGTAGTCATTGGTACCTTACAAGTCTTTCATTTAGACGTTTATGCTTTGTTAGATCCAGGGGCTACTCTTTCCTTTGTAACTCCCTATATAGCAGTAAACTTTAGTGTCAGTCCAGAAACTCTCTCAGAACCCTTCTCAGTCTCTACTCTAGTTGGTGGCCAGTTATAGCTAGATGGGTATACAAAAATTGCCCTATCACAGTCTCTCAGAAAGTCACCTCAGCAGATCTTGTAGAGTTAGAAATGGTAGACTTTGATATCATTCTAGGCATGAATTGGTTACATTCCTGTTATGCCTCAGTTGATTATAGAACTAGGATCGTTCGGTTTTAGTTTCCAAACGAGCCAATCTTAGAATGGAAGGGTAGTAGCTCAGTGCATATGGGTCAATTTATCTCTTACCTTAAGGCCAGAAATATCATTTCCAAGGGGTATGTCTATCATCTTGTTCGGGTTGAGGATTCAACCTCCGAAACCCCAACTCTTGAGTCAGTCCTAGTAGTAAATAAGTTTCCTGAAGTGTTTCCAGAAGATCTTCTCGGAGTTCCTCCCTAAAGGGAAATCGACTTCGGAATTGATCTCCTTTCAGATACCCAACCTATTTCGATTCCTCCTTACAGAATGGCTTCAGCTAAGCTCAAGGAATTGAAAGAACAGATGAAAGACCTTCTAGATAAGGGCTTTATCAGACCTAGTATATCTTCAAGGAGTGCTCCAGTGTAGTTCGTTCAAATGAAAAATGGTTCTCTCAGGATGTGCATTGACTATAGTCAGTTGAACAAAGTCACAATCAAGAATAAGTACCCTATCCCCAAGATTGATGACTTGTTCGACCAATTCAGGGTGTTAGTCATTTTTCTAAGATAGACCTCAGATTCGGTTATTATTAGCTCAGAGTCAGAGATAGTGACATCTTGAAAATAGCCTTCAGAATTCGGTATGGTCATTATGAATTTGTAGTTATGTCATTTGGACTAACTAATGCTCATGTTGCTTTCATGGATTTAATGAACAAGGTGTTCAAATAGTATTTGTACTTGTTCGTTATCGTCTTCATTGATGATATCCTCATTTACTCTAGGAATGAGGAGGAGCACATGACTCATCTAAGAGTTGTTCTGCAGACTCTTAAGGATCGTCAGTTATTTGCTAAGTTTAGCAAATGTGAGTTTTTATTAAAATCAATCGCTTTCCTTGATCATATCTTATCTAGCGAAGGGATCTGAGTGGATTCTCAAAAAATAGAGGCAGTGAAGTAATGGACCGGACCCACCTCTCCAATAGATATCTGAAGTTTCTTGGGGTTGGCTGGTTACTATAGGAGATTCGTTGAAGGATTTTTGTCCATAGCTTCCCTATTGACCAAATTGACATAGAAAAAGGTTAAGTTTCAGTGGTCAGATGAGTATGAGACGAGCTTCTCAGAAATGAAAACTAGTTGACTACAACTCCTGTTTTGACTCTACTAGAGGGTTCAGACGGTTATGTGATCTATTGTGATGCATCTAGAGTCGGCCTAGGTTGTGTGTTGATGCAAAGAGGTAAGGTTATAGCTTATGCTTCTAGACAACTTAAGGTTCATGAGAAGAACTATCCGACTCATAACCTCAAACTTGCAACTGTAGTATTTTCCCTTAAGATTTGGAGACATTACTTGTATGGTGTTCACATGTATGTGTTCACAGACCATAAGAGCCTCTAGTACGTGTTCACCCAGAAAGAGTTGAATCTTCGCCAGAGAAGATGGCTTGAATTTCTCAAGGACTATGATATGAATGTGCTTTACCATCCCAGTAAGGCCAATGTAGTAGCTGATGCTCTTAGCAGACTATCTATGGGTAGTGTAGCACATGTTGAGGAAAAAAGGAAGGAATTAGCGAAAGATGTTCACCAGCTTGCTTGCTTAGGAATTGGTCTCATGGATATGTCAGATGGTGGTGTTCTAGTTCAGAATATATCAGAATCTTCATTGGTAGCGGAGGTTAAGGAAAAATAAGATAGTGATCCTATATTTCTTCAATTGAAAGGTGCAGTTCATCAGCAGAAAGTTGAGGTTTTCTCCCAAGGGGGGATGGTGTGCTTCGTTACCAGGGTCACTTATGTGTTCCTAAGGTGGGTGAGTTGAGGCAGCATATCCTTACAGAAGTCCATAACTCTAGGTATTCTATTCATCCAGGTGCCACCAAGATGTACTGTGATCTGCGGGAAGTCTTTTAGTGGAATGGCATGAAGAGGGATAGAGCAGATTTTATGGCTAAGTGTCCTAATTGTCAACAGGTTAAGGTAGATCACCAGAGACCCGGAGGTATGACTCAAGACATTAACATTCCTACATAGAAGTGGGAAGTTATAAACATGGACTTCATTACAAGTTTACCTCGTACTCGCAGGCAGCATGACTCCATTTGGTTAATAGTAGACAGAGTTACTAAGTCTGCTTACTTCTTAGCTATCAAGACTACAAATTTAGTAGAGGATTACGCTAAACTCTACATAAATGAGATATCCAGGTTACATTGGGTTCCTTTGTCTAACATCTCAGATAGAGGTCCTTACTTTACCTCTCACTTCTGGAAATCATTTCAGAAAGGTATTGGTACTCAAGTAAATCTTAGCACAATATTTCATCCACAGACGGATGGTTAGGCAGAACGTACCATTCAAACTTTAGAGGACATGTTGAGAGCTTGCGTGATTGATTTCAAGGGCAGTTGGGATGATCATCTACCTCTCATAGAGTTCGCCTACAACAATAGCTACCATTCAAGTATTCAGATAGCCCCTTATGAGGCATTATATGGGCGTAGATGCAAATCTCCAGTGGGTTGGTTTGAAGTAGGTGAAGCAGCCTTGATTGGGCCAGATTCGGTTCATGATGCTATGGAAAACCTTCAGCTCATCAGAGATAGACATAAGACAGCCCAGATTTGTCAGAAGTCCTATGCAAATGTAAAACGAAGGGACTTAGAATTCCAAATCGATGATTGGGTTTTCTTGAAAGTGTCACCTATGAAGGGATTGATAAGATTTGGTAAGAAAGGGAAGCTCAGTCCTAGATATATATAGGTCCTTACAGAATCTTCAAAAAGGGTTGGTAAAGTGGCTTATGAGTTAGAGTTGCCAGCAGAACTAGCAGCAGTCCATCCAGTCTTTCACATTTCCTTGTTAAAGAAGTATGTGGGTGATCCAGCACCAATAGTACCATTAGAAAGTGTGGCTGTGAAGGATAGTCACACTTATGCGGAGGTGCCAGTTCAAATTCTTGATCGTCAGATTCGTAAGTTAAGAAACAAACAAGTCTCTTCAGTTAAGCATTTGTGAAGGAGTCAGTCTGTAGAGGGAGCTACTTGGGAAGCAGAAGCAGCCATGAAGTCCAAGTATCCTCATCTCTTTCCTTCCGATTCTATTTCAGCTTCAGGCAATAGTTCCTCTCCAGTCTCTCAATTTACTCTTGTGAAAATTCAGTCTTAGTATCATGTTCCTTTAGTTAGTCTTGCAGTTTCAGCGTATTTGCATGTTCTTTTTTTTTTTTAATCCAAAGTATTTGCATGTTCTTGGAACTCAGTTCAGTTAAATATCAATTTCTAATACTTAGTGGCAGGATTTGCACCTCTTTCCCTCCATATTTAGCTAGTTTAGACTTCATTCAAGGATGAATATTCCTAAGGTAGCGATATTGTAACATCTCAAAATTTATCAGACCAAAACAACAGAAAAATAGGTGAACTACGATAGGGTTCACAAACCGTGAAAGGAACCAGGGTCCGTCGACCTATTCGTGGTTCACACCCAACCCAACAGTGGTGGACCATGGAGCCCTTCACGGGCCGTAGACCACCACACGAGTCGTACTGGTGCTCGTGGTAGCGAGACAGAACCTCTCAGGCTCTGACATCAGACCACAGAGCCCTCCACTAGCTGTGGTCTTGATGACGGGCCGTGGGAGGGTCCGTGGACCTGAGCTAGTGGACAACCAACCCAAGTGAAGGGCCACAGTGACCTTTACGATCTATGGTTCTCCACACGGTCTGTGGTAGGGCTCGTGAACTTGACCCCTAGAACCAATAGCTACTGCTAGAAGACCACGACCCAGTCGACGGGCAATGGTCCTAGTGATGGTCCGTCACTGACGCCGTGGTTCGCCTCTGACAGATTTTAAGTTAGGGGTCGTTTGGTCTTTTCTCCTATGTGTTGGACACCTAAACTACGTCGTTTACCCCCTAAACTATGTCGTTTTGGTTAGTTTAAGCCTAGTAACTTAGTCAGAACTTACCCTAAGTGATTCATTCACCAAAATCATTCAAACTTAAAATAAGAAAATGAGAAAGAGACGTTAGTTTTCCCCAAGAACGACCAGCAAGTTCCTTCAAGTTTTAGCCCTGAAATCGAAGGATTTATTCGTAGATTTCATCACCAGGTATGTGGGATTTCACTAGTGGGTTCCTTTCACCCATTAGGTCCCTAGAATTTAGTAAGATTCTTAATTCCCTTCGTATTGTTTAGACCTAGGATTTTCTTAAACTTTATAAAATTTATGTGATTTAGCTATTGTAGTGCTCTTACTCAAATTATCATGTTTTGTAACATTGTTGCTTAGTTCCTTGCATGAAACTCAGAACCCTAGTTGTGTAGATTCGTTTAGTTCATGAATTACACTATCTAGGTTAGATAAATAGATATACATGCCTTAGATTATGAATGTTTCATTATCGATACTTAAATGTTGCATTCTTAGTTAGCATGAAAGGATATTGAGCTATCCAGGATATTTTAGTTATGTTGTATTGTACACATTTCCAGTTGGGAGTAGGCTTAGACCGAGTTGGACTAGGGTTCAGCACACCCTCATAGTCCCAGAGCTACGTGAACCCGTAGGTTTATAAGTCCCCTCTGTTGGGCATCAGATTTAGTGATCACGTCAGTCATGCCTTTATACCCTTGGCAAGGTATATTGGGTCCTTTCGATAGGGCGTATACATCGTACTTCATGTTTAGTTAACGTGGTTTTATGTCGGTTAGTAGTAGCTCCCACAGTCAGACTCTAGTGCATTTGACCAGGTTTTCAGTTATATTTCAGTATTCAGTCTCAACATGTTATGTACTTGGTCATTGCATTCAGTTTAGTTCATTTCTATATATTTTAGTATGTTCATCATGTTCAAATTATGTCGTTGCTCAGGTATGCTTTGTTCAGTTATATGTTTTGTTCAACTTTATCCTATCCTGCATACTCAGTACCTTTTAAGTACTGACGCAATATCTGCGCTAAATTTTTTCGTGATGTAGGTTCAGGTCCTCAGCATTCAGATCACGCGTAGATCGGTTCCCGATCCACATTCAGTAGCTTCAGTGGTGAGTTCTCATACTTCGAGGACAATAGACATATTTTAGTATTTTTGTCTTTTATTTCAGTTTCAGTTTTGCTAGAGTTAGCTGGGGGCATGTCCCAGCATCTCTAGTCAGTTAGAGGCTTTATTCAGACATAACTTTAGAGTCAACTTTAGTTTTGGTTGATTTTTTAGTATCACTAAACTATTCAGTATTTATATATTTTGACCAGATTTGGGTATTCCCCATCATTCAATTTTATCTCATGTTTTAAGCTTCCACATATTGTCGCGCCCCGTTTTTCTCAAAACGGGTTTTGGTGCACGACCTAACAACTCTTTTGGGTTTTGGGAAGATAAAGAGTCGCCACCTAACGAATTAAGGTGCGTTAGGGCACCTATCTAACCTAACTAAGTTTAACTAAGGTCAACGAACCAGAGATCGGGTAAGGGTTCAAGTTACCTCGAGGGGAAGGTGTTAGGCATCCCTCGAGGTCCACAAATGTGGGTCCCGGCCGTATCTCATGCAATATGTGGGGGTTACAAGTAGCAATTAAGGTCACTTCATTATTATTTATTTAATTAAACATGCGAACTAGGTGATAACGATAAATAAACGATTTTAAAAAATTTAGTTAATTAATTACCTATGCATGCAAGACTAGGTGAATATAATAAGTATTAAACAAATAATAAGGAGATAAGCGAGAAGACAGAAAATCACACAAATAGATATACGAATAAATTTATTTTATTAAAACTACCCCGAATAATATAGTAAAACATACAAAGGGGTAAAAGGGGAGGGAGACTCTAAAGGACTTTTAGGATCAACACTCGACTTTATTTTATTTTCGATAGGCTTCCGATAGGGACAGACAAAACCAAAGTTTGTCACTTTAGCCTGAGTCGATGTCATCATATCCATAGGGCCTAAATTATCCCTACCCCACCACCGCATGCTTTCGTCTCTAAAAGGTGCCTATCGTCCTGCTTAATGTCCAAGAGGCATTGGATTACTATTGGACTGGTTTTAGACAAATAAAATCCTAACAGGCCCACCTAGACACCAAGCAAAACATATTGGACAACACTTAGCATATAAAGTTTTCATATTGGCCTCTTAAGTTTTATTATTAACATGCTAGCAAACACATATAATTGTAAAAGGTCTCATGCTATGTGTACATATAAACAGGCAGCATAACAATATGCATTGAATTTAAAGAGCAAAAAATTATTATAAGTGCAGAAAGTAATTAATCACAGTTATTAACTGATTTTATCAAGGGCAGAATGTAGTTTCAGAACACAAAAAAAAAAAAAAAAATTTAATGACTGATCAGATTAAGTCATACTAGTTTAAACAAGCTCAAATAAGGGCAGAAATTATTAAAAAAGAAGCGGTGGCAGATTACGATTTTTAACTGATGTTAAGGGTGGCAGAAAAATTATCACAGATGCATGACATAAATATATAAATATATATATATATATATATATATATTTTATATAGTTATCAAATTATTAATTCCAAATTTTATTTTAAGTAGCAGATAATTTTATTAGATGCGGAAAATTAATCAGTAGCTGATTTTAAGTGGCCGAACAGTTGATTAAATGCAGAAATTAAATAATTCATGTAAATTTCATTTTAAACAGGATGAAGGTTATATAGTTATTTAACATGCTGAAACTTATAGAAAACCTATATACATATTATCTAAGTGATTAACAAGTTGGTTGGTTAATTACATGCAATAATAATAGTCAAAGCAGATTTAAAACATGTTGACAATTAATCTTTGAATTAGGGAATAACTGTTGTAGCAGACAAATGAGCGGGAAGATAAGTATTTAGAGCATTTCAGTCCAATTTCTTATACGAGCAGAGAAGAATTGGTTATTAAGCATGCTGATCTTATGATTTTGACAAGTTGACATTATTAATTAAAACCTATAGACATGATATCTAATATCGACAGCCTGTTTCAATACAAAAAAAAAAAACATATTGTAATATTCAAATGTATTTATTCATTTATTATATAAGAGGAACTTTGGTTGAATTAGATGAAACAAGGAGCAAATATATTATTTATTGTTGTAATTAAGTGGTCATGCCAATCAACTAAATGCATTCTAACAGACAATTGAAGTGTCTACATATATATGATCATCTTTGAACAATAATTACACAAGATAAAATATGGGATTAATGGAAATAGCTTTATTTTATTTTAGTTAGATCTAAAGCGATGTTATTAACATACAAACTAACAAGAAATTACAATCCTATAGGCATGCTTTCTAACACAAATAAGTCACAATAAAATAATCAAGTAGCACGTAATTCCCCTTCCCCTTTAGGCGATCCCCCGAATATTTTCATATAATATTAGAGAGTTAGAGTTGCTACAAGATTATTACAAACCGAAATAAATAATAAATACGAATTCAAAATATAGAAATTAAGTAATCTCGTCTCATGGCGACTCTTCAACTTGAACTTCAAGTTCAACACCTGTTTAACGGAATAACACCCAACACGAGATCATAGCATGATAATGACTAATGGATAGACACATAAAAGCAATTTGCACGAATTTCACCAAGTCATATAAAATCACACATCGGAATAAGGGATAAGGAAACTAACCCGGATGCCTCCTTTTATTATTTCAAACATACACATAATATGAATAATGCAAGAATTTAAATTAGCCAAAGGAACTAACCAGTTATGCAGAATTATTTAACAGTAATGAAGACCCAATTATTCCAACAAATCGACCCGAACACAGCAAAATGACCAATAGAGAGGAGCGTAGAATGTTTAAGAAATTTTCTTATTATCTTTTTTAGACTAGAGAATAGTTACTATTAAAGTGTTCTCCTATGAATTTTTGTCAGCCTGAGAGTGAATGAATGTTAGAGGTATCTTTATAATGAATAGGAGGATACAAAATAATGGAAGAAAAAATAAATTTAGGAATCCGTATTATCGTTTTCCTTAAAAGAGGGAGCCAAATTAAGGGGATTATTTTTAGGGATCCATATAACATGTTTTCCTTATTTTGGATTAATTTTTTTTTTTTTACCAAATAAAAGCGTCTAAATAAGACAAAGATAATCAGCCAACTCCTAAATCAAAATTCACCTAATATTAGATTACCATAAATAAACAAGTAAGAATCTATTTACACATAAATAAGGTACATAACACCAATTAACACTACCAAATCCATATTGCACATCATCAACCAAAAGGAATAAAAATTATTCTAGGAAGGGTAGTATCACGTTCTATATATACGATTTCTCATATTTTTACTATATACAAACAAAATAACAATTTAAAAGATTCTTAGTACAGTACTTCACGAAATCCTATTTAAGTTTGAAACCATACAAGGTTACAGAAAGATCAGTAAATAGAAACACTCAATTTAGTTAAGGAAATAATGAGGGTGATTAGCAAATTTAAAGTAGGGGATCAATACCAACAAACTAAATATTTTGACAAACAGGAAATCAAATATCATGCAAGGATTACCATATGAGAAGAACAGTAAAACTGTAACAAAGTTTTATCAAAATTAACTCCATTACACGCTTATCCTAATTAAATCAAACAATAATCAATTAAACATGTCAAGACATGTGCTAGTATCAACTAGCATTCCGCATTTATGAGTTCAACTATGGCAACCATGATAAAACTGTGAATAAAATTGTTAGCAAAAATACATGAATAACATAGAATGATCAATCGGAATAAAATAAAGGATGTACCGGGACGGATCTGTTGAGATCCGTCTTCAGTCGACCCCAAAGCCTTGAACTTTGCTGGGAAATTGCTGCTGCACGCTGGAAGAGAGAAAAGGCGGAGGAGCTGCTGAGGGCGCTGTTGACCGGAGTTGTCGCCGGAGCTCGATGCTGCTGCTGCTGTTATCGCTGTCCAGATCTCGCCGGCGGTTGGTTGAACTGCCGGTCGCAGCTGTTGGCCGCAGCAGTTGTTGTCGGTTGCTGCTGATTCCGGTCAGAGGGGAGAAAAAGATAAAGGCG
This sequence comes from Solanum pinnatisectum, assembly GCA_035578085.1. Taxonomy (NCBI): domain Eukaryota; kingdom Viridiplantae; phylum Streptophyta; class Magnoliopsida; order Solanales; family Solanaceae; genus Solanum; species Solanum pinnatisectum. The sequence continues at coordinate 24,325,111 of CM069081.1, read as the reverse complement.
AGGAGAAGAGAGAACGACGCCAGGGCTCCTGCTGGCCGAAGCTCGCGGGCTGGAGCTGGAGGAGACGATGAGGGGAAGGTGTTGCCGCCTCTAGTCTTCACCGGCTGCTGTTCTCGTGGCAGCTGCTGTTGGTTGGAGAGAAATGAAAAAGAGAGAAGGCGGCGGATCCTTTGAGAGAAGAAAGGAGAAGAAGAGAAATGCAAAATTATAGGGTTATGAGTCTTTTAGACTAGAATAGGAAAGCTTGGATGGATCGATCTCAGCCATTGATTTAATAAGAGATGAATGGGTAGGATTTATCTAGGATTTAAATTAAATGATGGACGGCTGAGATTAAATTGGAAATCTGAAGATTGAATTGGAATGGCCAAAGTTGAAACAAAAATTGGCTAGAATTGAAATAAAAGTATCTATAGTTGAAATACAATTGGAATTGAAGTGGCTAGAATCGAAAGAAATTGAAATAAAATAGGCTACAATAAAAATGATTTGGAGGAAACTCAAGGAAATGCTATTCAATTTAATAAAATACTACACCTATAAAAAATTTTCATATAAATAAATACATCTAGGATTTCAAAATATTTAAGTAAATTAATCGTTTCGAGTTTAACTATCGATAAAATAATTTAATTTTGAAAATAATTACAATAATTTTGAAATCATGCGTACTAAAAATATAATTTTAAGACGAAATTGATTAAAATTTTAAATTAGAAACATATTTAAAAAATATGTATTTAATAGAATAGTATTCCGAAAATGGTTAAAGGTCGGTCAAAATTGGGTGTCAACACATATTATCTTTTGTTTAGTTGTTTAAGTATCCTTATGATATGACAACTCAGGGTTAGCTTGGGGTCACTCGTGATCCTATGTTTACGTCAAGGGGATAGCCTCGGGGTGTTACAATGAGATTTTCAAAGAGTATTTTCTTTCCTTTGAAGTCCAAGTTCTTGATTCAATCCACTCCCTGTATGAATTTCACCGAGAAGTAGCTAGTAGTTCCTCTAGATTTTTTGTTTGATCATTTCTAAGAATCTCCTTTCACTTAAAAGAACCCCTAACAACATTCAAAACAAGTGTAAAAATACCAAAAAGTTGGTCTACCTCATAATGTTTCTTTACAACAATACAAGAATTTGTTGCAATTTATGAGCAAAACAATAAATGCAATTTATTAAGAAGGAAATCTTGCATAATCAAAATTTTAAGACCATTGATTTCTCTACATTTAGTAGCTTGTCAATTTATGCTTGTATAATGGAATCCATTAAAGTTAGTCTTCCATGCATGGAAGGGAGTATGGAGAGAAGAAATGTATGTAAGGAAGAAGAGATGATAATATTTCTCAATTACCACTTTACAGTGAAGGAGGAAGACCTCCTTTTATAGATGATTCAATACATAAACATTAGTGAGTGTACCTTCTAACTAACTCATCACACTGGAAAGCTTATAACAAATCAGAATAACTAACTCTAAACCTAGATAACTATCACTTCTCAATACTCCCCCTTAAGTTTCAGGTTGAGTATACATTGAAGACTTCAAGCTTGAATAAGAACATATGATGATAAACTACACCTAGACCTTTTGTAAGATGATCAGCAGGTCGTTCTTCTGTATTAACATAGGTAGGCATTGCCAATCAATTCTAAATCCTTTCCTTACAAAATGACAGTTCATCTCTATATGCTTAGCTCTTTCATGAAAAATAAGATTACCAACAATTTGTATTTCTACTTAACTATCACAATGAAACTTCACAGGTGCTGTGACATTTAAATTCAACTCCTTTAATATTCCAGTACCTACATGATCTCTGCAACATCACCAACTATACTTTTGTATTCAGCTTCAGCAGAGCTACTTCAGCAGAGCTTTTGCTTACTATTGTTGCTTCGTGGACTTCCAAGATATAAAAGAGTCCCTTAACTTGATCATATGTCCAATCACAAATCTTCTAGTGTTAGGAAAAGCTGCCCAATGTGAGTCACAAAAAGTCTCTAGGTTTAGACTCTATTTACTACTTAATAACAAACCTTGATCAAGACAACTCTTGATGTATCTGAATAACCTCAATGCTGCTTCCGAGTGTGATGTCTTAGGTTGCTACATGAAATGTGAAAGTACCTGAACAACAAAGGTTATATCAAGCCTAGTGATAGTAATATAGATCAACCATCCAATCAGTCTTTGATAGCCTTTTATATCCTTGAACATGAGATCATCAATAACTCCTTTGAGCTCATCATATTGTACTGTGGTGAGCTCGTTGTTTGCTTCTAAAGGTAAGTTCATTGTTTTTGCACCACTAAATTCAGTGTCTTAGATTAATTCAAGAGCTTGTTTCCATTGATTGAATAATATGCTATTTCTTGCCTTTCTTTCTGGAGCCTTATACTAATTATATTAGATATTCAATTTGTGGATATTCCAGTCTTGGACCTCTCAATACCTAGACAGTACTTGAGTTCATCGAGATCTTTTATTTTGAACTAACTATAAAGGGCATCTATTAACTTGTGTATCAATTTGTTACTGTTGTCTGTCAAAAGTAAATCATCCACAGAAATGAGGATCACAATTATGTCTTAGCCATCCTTTTTGGTAAAAAGAGAGTGATCATAAGGACTCTGTGAATAATTAGTAGATAGTGAGACCTAAATTAGCTTTAGATTCCACTATTTGGAAGCTTATTTTAGGCCATAAAGAGACTTGAGCAGCTTACACACTTTATATTCCCGACCTCGGAAAACCCTGAGTCATCTCCATAGAGACATCATTTATAAGATCATCCTGCAGAAAGGCATTATGGACATCCATTTGGTAAAGAGGCGAAGCAGTTGTACTGACAATAGTCCTCATTGTAACCATTTTTTTCACTAAAATTGCATGATAATCTAGACCCTCTTTTGTTGACTATATGATGTGAGGCTAAAATATATATATATATATATATATATATATATATATATATTTAATTATTAATTTTCTTATATTTAATCTTTTCATTGTTCTTTTTGAGCATAAATTTTATGAATTATTATTATGTTGTATATTTTATTTGTAGGGTTAAAATGGTGTGAAGATGTAGAAATTTAAAGCGCAAATGAATTAAAAAATAAGAAATCATATGAGGAAATTAAGTTGACAGTTTAATGGAAGCATTGTAATATAGTATTAATATTTATACATATCAGCATATGCACTGAAATTGAAAGGAGAACGGTGTATTACAGCTGCCACATGTCACAAAGACAACGCATCAGCAACACAAACAAAAAATAAGGCAGTTCAGATTTGTTTACGCGTACAGTGCAGATCCAATTCAATTGGGTTTGAGTTTTCTGATTTGTGTTGGACTCAATTATTTTTTTAGGGTTTCTTCATCAATAAATAGTCCATAAAATTATTCTTTCAAGAAGCCAACCAAGAAACAACACACAACGTATAATTTAGAACTTGATAGCTTAGGAACTTTGGAAGAGCCGTTGTGGAAGCCGAAGAATTTTGATTTATTCTTTCTTCTCCTTTATTATTTATTAGTATTCATGATTAATGAAAGATATTTGAGCTATTATTCTTAAATTTTTATGATTAACACAATCACATTTATTTTAATTGTCGTTTTTGTTAGGACCGAAAATAAGCAGGTGTAATGCGGAAACTAGCAAAGCAAATCTCGAAAGACCACGAGTAAGAAGACAAACGAGAAACACACCAAAAGAGACAGATTTAACGTGGTTCGGTCAATCGACCTACGTCCACAAAGGAGATGAGCAATCCACTATAAATATGAGAGTACAAAATATAGAGAGAAACAACCTCAACCAATTCACTCGGAATACAAGTAGGTACACAAATTTCTCCTCCATAACCGCAACTCTCAAAACCCTAGGACTACATTGTGAATGCTGATTAAGTTAGAAGGAACAAACCTATATTTATAGAGTCCTAAAACCTTTCCTACAAGAAAAGGACTACTCAAAATATTAAAACCTTTTCCTAAAAGGAAAACTTATTTATGGTAAGAAATCAGGGCAAATAAACCCTAACAGTTTTTGAGATAATTTGTAGTTAAATTACATAACTAGGCTTGTGGGAACTATGATGAATTATTAAAATAAGGTAATATGAAAAGTGATTCTTGAATGATTTTTATGCATATATTGTTAATCTCTTCGTTTTGATTAATTTTTTATGGTGGCCAACGTTAAAACTCGCCTTACTCCTACTTTCTAGACCAAGGAAGTAGCAAATGGGAAAAGAGATTAAACAACAGAAATTTAACATTGATAATTTGCTATCTAACAACTTAGCCTAAAGATGTGAGGGTTAATCTGTGGTCAAGAGTAAGGGTCAGTAAAGCACACACCCGTAGATTGACCAAGTTGCGTGGTGAAATTCCCTATTTGGACGACCAATCGGCAACCACTTAGGAGAAATATAATTTACCGACTTTGCATGCTAAAAATTGAAATGATCATTAGTACAATATTCTTGCTATGTTATGAAATCATGGGAACACATTCATAGTTATTTCTAATAATTTAAATACAAATAAATGCTTAGTTCCAAGCTATTGATATTTATTTTATTTTTGTTTTAATTTAAATCCCTCCTTTCTAAATAACGACTTATGAGTTAAATATTTGCTATTGAGAACATTCTTCCATATTCTCTGTGGGATCGATCTCGGATCATAATTGGATAAATATATTACATACGAACGTTTATATTTCTTTTCAAAAAGTATATTTGGACGTTATCACTATAACCATTAACAACTAGCCATTCTTTGTACCTTTCAACTTCACCATTAGCTTGATGCTTGACTTTGTGCATCCACATAGAGCCAATAACCTTCTTACCAGGTGGGAGATCCACTACTTTTCATGCTTTATTTTGCTTCAAGGCTGCAATCTCATATTGTATTGCTGCAACCCACTCATGACTTTTGGAGGCCTTCCTTGAAATTGGTAGGCACAGAGATAGTAGAAAGGGACATCAAAAAAAACTTAAAGCAGAAACTCAACTTGGATTAGGCAACATAGTTCCCAATAAGATAGAGACAAGTGGAATGAGCTTGCTTTGGAGAGTTGGACACAACATAGTCTTTGTGCCAAATAGGTGGGAAGTAGTTGGTTCATCAACTCCCATGATAGGTGTTGATGTAGCGGAATATCTTCTACAAGCAAAATTTCATTGGCATCCTCAACTACTCATAGTGTGTTCTCATAGACTTATGTGTCACTATCTTCTTCAATTGCTGGAGTTGTAACCTCACTAGGGCCTAGAGAGTCTCCATAAAGGTTATATCCATACTCAACATGGACTCCATAAACTATGTTAATTCCAGAAGTGGTAGGAGCCTATGGCAAATGGGTGAAAAGTAGTTCTAGGAGCTCATGCAAAACCTGGGAAAGGTATCAGACGAAAAGTAAATTTATGCTCTACAAAGGTGACATCCCTTCTAACATGAAATAAATACAGTTTTGGATCAAATACTCTCTACCCCTTTTGAGTTTCTGCAGAGCCTATGAATACACCTTTATTTTCTCTAGGAGTAAATTATTCTAATCTAGGCAAGACAGAAGTGAAACAAAGGCAACCAAATACCCTCAAATGATCTATTTGTGGTTTAGCACCAGACAGTAAATCACATGGAGAATTTACTTGCAAACTTGTTGTGGAAATTTTATTGATCAAATAAACAGTTGCCTTGACACAATGTCCCCCATAAAAAAATAGGAACAAAGACCTGAAATCTCAAGGCCCTATCAGTATTTAGTATGTGTTAGTGCTTTCTTTCAACCATTCCATTTTGTTAGGGGTATATGCATATGAACTTTGATGGACAATTCTAAGAGAAGCAAACAAATCTCTAAATTTTGAATTCATGAACTCTATCTCATTATCACATCTTAATAATTTCACTTTTATGCCAAATTAGGTATTCAACATTAAGAGAAAACTTTTGAAAACAGACTGGACTTCAACCTTTGAATGAATCAGACAAAGCTAAGAGAATTAACTATAATCATCAACTATAGTAACTATTGTTTTTTTTTTATCATAAGTTAGAGTCTTATATGGTCTCCATACATCTACTGAAATATAACACTAGACTTGTGTAAACTATTAGGAAATACTAGCCTACTTTGCTTAGCCTGAGGACATGTATGACATCATGGTTGTTCAAACACGTTGGTAGTCAAGGATGGTATGCTTTGCATAGCTGTGAAAGAAGGATTACCAAGCCTCAAGTGTCATAATATGATGAAGTTGTCATCCTTTATTGCAGTATTTGTCACTTTCTTTATTGTGTCTCTTAACAAGTATAAGCCTCTGGATTCTCTATCAATACCGATCACCTTCCCACTAAAGAGCCTGCAAACCATTAAAATTAGGAAAGAAATTGACTCTACAAAACACATCTTTAGTTAACTTAGCAACTGACAAGTTAAATTTTAAGTTAGGGACATATAAGATATTCCTCAGTGTTTGATCTCCCAAGATAGTAGAGCTGCCTATGCCTATAATATGAGCCCTGTTGCATGTGGGTAATTGAACAGTGTTTGATCCTTGAATACCAAGGCATCTTAAGTGCGTTAACAGGTTCTTACAATAAGTAACATGATTAGTGGCACCAAAATCAATGATCCATTCATTTGAGAATGATCCCAACTTTCATTCATTTTGATTCAAACTCGACTTCTAAAGTTGGGTATTGTTTTGAAAATGACTGATTATGTCCTAAAAATGGGGTATAGTTGAGTGCCCATTAGTCCCCTTACCAACTTATTTTTGGAAAGGGTTGTCATTTGCTCGTGGAATTAGAGCACAAGACTTTGCGTGATTTAAAGAAAATGAATTCGAATTGGGAAGATGCTTTGAAGGGAGAGTGGAGAAATTGTATGAAATGGATTAGTTCATTCAAACGCATATCATAGATCTTCTCTTTAACAGGAGAGAATGAAGCAATGACATGATGCTAAGATTTTTAAAAGGAAATTTTGAGGTGGTGACATGGTGTTTCTATTTAATATGCAGCTCAAATTATTTTCAATAAAGTTAAAATCCAAATTATCCAGACTCTTTCGCATAATGCATACATTTCCCAATGGGCTATTGAATTGGAAAGTCATGTTGGGTCGAGTTTAGAGGTGAATGGTCAATGTCTCAAGCAATATTTTTGTGATGGTCCTGGAGTCATTACAATTGAGGTGTTCTACCTCATGACACTTGAGGACTCATACCAGCCTCATGCCATGACATTAAATAAAGAGCTTATTAGATGGCAACTCAAATTTTATTTTTTGTCGTTGATGGCCTATGAGGATTGCCGATATTTACAATAAATCCAATTGTCAAAGGTGAAGTTCGGTAAGATAGGAAAGTTTGGCAAGTCGCTAATGAATTTGGCAATCTAAGTCAGGCTCACCAAACTACCTACATGGAAACTTTAAAGTCTATTGCTTTGAATGTTAAAAGGATTTATTTTATTAATGTTATTCTTCACCTTCTTCCTTCAACAGAGATCTCTTGTACACTCACTCAGTAGTTCCTTCATATCAACATCACACTACACCTAACTAGTCAATACCACTTACAAGGACACTATTCGCTATCAGTTAAGAGCATAATACACTTCTCTAATTCGTGCATCTCATTTAATTTCAAGGTTAGTTACTTGTGATTTCTTAAACTCATGACCAATTTATTTAAATAATCTAATTAACCCATTTGTTTGATGTTTCGGATCGATGTGTATATTGTTGAAAGTTTGAATTCTTATTGGAATTTTGATTGCAAAATTAATGGGGTAGTTATAATTCTTTCGGTTGAGCATATTGGTGTTGGTTGTTTGTTGAAATTTCTATTATTTAATATATATTTCCATTGATGCTGAACTTGATTGGTTCATTTACATGGACTCAAGACTTTGAATCAAGAGGTGAATTGTTCATAAAAGTAGTGATGTTGCATTGGCATTGGTAGCAAATTCATTAGATAGCTTGCCTTTTTTCTTCATTTACGTGGCTACATACTTGTACCGATCAAAGGGAACATATATTATTGTTTATTCTTTATAGTTGGAGAAGGTAATTGTATGGTCCTTTTCATTGAGACAAAAATGGAGTTAGATGGTTGGTGTCTTAATTTTTGTACAACTACGATTTTGCATCAAGAAATGGCAGATCTATTCACTCTATCAATAACTGAGCCGGATTTGGTGTATCATAAGGGATTTGTCTTTACTATTGATTAGGCAAACAAAATACATACTTGCTTGCTCTATTTGATTCAGGACCTCTTGTTGTTGCGTCTCTTTCTGGAAAAAAAAAAGATTGTTGGCCTGGCTATTCCGATTGAGAATACGGAAGAGGCTATGAAATAATAGAAGGTGACTGCAAACTCTAACTAAAGAGCCCTTACTCATGGTGCTGCACATACATGAATGGAGAATTTTGAGTATCCATAGGATGAAAATATCATTGATTAAACTTATACCTGTGAAAATGTTGTCAAAATTCAAACTTGGGGAAGAAGGTCACTTTGGAAATACGCCAAACTTGTAAGCAACACGCCAATGAGCACCCATTATTGCCATTAATAATAATGAGATTGAGATTTTTTTTGTGAGTTTGGTGAACTCCATTGGGCTCACTGAACTATTTGGCTATCTGTCAAAGTAGCCTACTAGTTCACCAAATTGAAATATTATCAGGGCTACTCACTGCCCTATTAGTCGATGATCCCGTGAGTTTTCCAAACTTTATGGTGACTCATAAAAGTAATTTTGTGATGAAACTTCTGAGCATTAAACTTTTCTAAACTTGTTGTGGTACATGGATTAGTTCTATGTGCATTTATGCCTCACAAAATGCACATCAAATTTAAAACCAAAGTTCATCCTCCTCCCAAAGTTAACAAGTCAAAAGGGTGACGATCCCCGAATGAACCAATAACGAAAGGACTATACAAAAGAAAGCTAAATTGGTTGTTGGGAAATCCAAAAAAAGCTTGTACAAACTTATGACTCTAGTAGGGATGAGTCTTCCCCATCTTCGTTGATGTACTCCTGGCTTGATTCTGACTCTTATGCAAGATTTGAAGGTGAAGAAGGCACAAGTACGCCAATCCATACTCTATTGTCGGCTGCCACCCTAAGTAAGAAAAAAGGGGAGGAACAAAGTAAGCATGTTTACAAGGTCGGGCCAGGTCAGCCCGGCCCATTAGGAATTATGTTAACGAGTTCCAGAACCAGGCCAAACCTGGTCCCTCCATTAATAGGCTGGGCCGGGCTCGGGCGGAACAATGAACACGTTGGAAAAATTTGGCCCGTGCCCGGTAAGGATATTTCGGCCGGGCCTAATGGGTCGGGCCAAGCCGGGTCATTTTTTTTATTTTGGTTTATTAATTATTAATTCAAAAATTTGAGTCAATTATCATTATAGTGTATTGTTATCGATTTAATTTTATAATAATTATAACTATTTATGACAATATACTATCTAAATAATAAAATAGCTACATTATATATATATATATATATATATTATAACTAAATTTACTTATTATGTATACCAAATACAAAAAGGCATACACACTATATAGTGTATACTATCTATTATGGTATAATACAGTAAAACCTCGATAAAGTAATATTCGATAAAGTAATAATCTCGCTAAATGAATATTTTTCTCCGGTCCCGACTTGGGCCAGTTATATTAGAGTAATATTCTCGCTAAATGCATTAGATAATAATTAAAAATAAAGTATTAAATGCCCAAAAAATATAAAGTAATAATTACTAGAATACATCAAGAATTTATATATTTAATCAGTCAATAATACTAGACCAATAACTATTTCTTTTTAAAATATGATTCTATGGCTAATTGTTTTTTCTTCCCACCAAAACCAAAATTAATCTCATCCTAGATTTAAATTCGTTTAGCTTTCCTAGATTTAAATAATAAATATGCAAAGACTACACTTTTTAGTTTCCTAGATTTAAACTTTTGAAATTCTTAATTCAAACATTTTTTAAAATATGATTATATAGTTGATTGTTTTTTCTTCCTACCAAAACCAAAATTAATCTCATCCTAGATCTAAATTCGTTTAGCTTTCCTAGATTTAAATAATAAATATGCAAAGACTACACTTTTTAGTTTCCTAGATTTAAACTTTTGAAATTCTTAATTCAATTTTTTTTTCTTTCTTATGGCACATACTGCAAAATAGTCTCTAAAATAATAAATATTTATTTATCGATAAATAAATATTTTATGCATTTATCGATAAACTAATAATCTCGATAAATGAATATTTTTTCCGATCCCAAGCATATGCATTTATAGAGGTTTTACTGTACTTATGATGTATACTAAATACACTACTTAATATAATATAATATAATACTTACATTATATTATATATACACACACACACACACACACAATATACTACATAGCGATCACCATCATTTAAATACTATTACAGATTTAATAATAAACTTAGCAGAACACATTCAATTGAAAGACAAAAAAATACTAAACATAATAGAAACTATAGCAAATCTGCAATTCCAACATAATAAATCATTAGAAAAGATAGAACGAAATTTCAATTTTCTAAAAACACAAAAAATAGATATAAATACAAAATTACAATTAATTTCAGGAACAAATAATAACAATACTACGATAGAACAAATCCACACAGAAATTAAAGAAATTAAGAAAGAATTAACTAAATTAAAAGACTTAACTCTTTCATGAACGGCCCCTTTTACTAAGAAGTTCTAAAACGGGCCGCTCAATTTCAAGTCAACCCTAAAGGTTTATCTGAATATACACCACCAGGTAAAACGAACCTAATAGGAGTAAAACAAAAAAATTTAATAATTTTAGCACTTTTAGAATTAAATAAAAAACTAGAAGATAAATCTCAGAAATAAATAAAAAAATTGATAGTTTATTAGAAACTAAAATCCTTAAAGAAAAACCATAACAAGATAACAAAATACAAGCTTTAATTAATCAACTAAAAAAGATAGAAATAACTCCTCAAAAAGAAAGACCAAAAGTAGCAAAAAAGGACAGAACATGGATATTTTTTCAAACAGGAATAGAGGTTCCCAAGAAAGACAAAGGGCCAGTTTCTCTCAAGATAGATTAGGGAACAATATGCTAGCTAGAATAATGAATTCATACAGACCCAGTAACAGTCAGCAATTAGATGAAATAATAGATATAGATAAAGACATAGAAATTTTTCAACAAAATAGATTAAGACTATTAAATCCACAAGAGTTGTATAACACGAGACTGTTTTCCTCAACAACACACTTATACAGACATTATAGAGAAGAACAGTTATGTGTATTAGAAAACAATAGCGAAAATATAAGTTTAATTAGTAAAGAATCTATGAAAGAAATACAAAAAAGACATGAATCTCATGCACATGGGATTGGTAGTAACTGGACTTAAAGGACTAACTAGAAAAAATCTAGGTACTAAAGTACTAATCACTCTATACGATGATAGATGGTCAGACTCAAAAAGATCTATATTAGGTTTAACAGAAGTTGATATGACCAATAATGAGGAATATTTTATTGTAGTCCAGACTTCATGATAAATTCTAATGAATTTGGTAAATATATAAAAATAGGAATACAAACTAAAGGCTACGAAGAAATGAATTGCGGAAATAATTTATTAATATGCACTGGTTTTATAGAAAAATTAGCCAAAAACAGCAGTTCTAAATTTAAAATTAAAATAGACAATGCGGTAGGATTAATGGGAAATAAAGGGATAAAATTAATGAAACCTTTTAAAATAAACTCAGAAGAATAAACGGGTAGAGAATGGAATTTAGAAAAAATCTGTAAAAAAGAAGTTTTAAGACCAAATGACCACCTTACATACACTAATAATAAAGGATAGACCTCAATCTGATTTATAGACTATAAATATACCGATCAGAAAGAAATAGATGAAGATTTAGAAGATAATGAAACAACCATCAATATGGAAGGTGAATATTCAAATCATAAAAGAAGAAGACTATGAAGTAGATATATCCATAGAAAGGGCAAAAGAATTACACCAACTAGATAAATCAACACTTTTTAAATGTAAAGTTTGTAAATTAGGAAGAATGGAATTTTATATAGTAGAGCAACACTTTAAAGAATGTAAATTTAGAACGGACAATTATGGATATAGACAAAAAGAAATAGACGAGAGTGAAAGTGATGACAAAACAACCCGAAGTTTAAATGAATTTATGGAAACTGCCTCAACCAGTTCAAGTCCCTTCCAAAAAACCACACATGTACCACCGGTAAAATACACCATAGGTAATTTACCAAGACATAGGGTGTTTAGACAAGACCCAGCTACAGAACCTGAAATGGTTAGACCAATAGGAATAAGACTGCCAATAGAAGCTCCTATCAAATTACAAGACGGGGGAGAAAGAGGAAAAATACTAAATATAGCAGCACATGACCCTCAATTATGGAATTCAGTAATAGACGTATGGAAAGGAATAGTAGCAGCAGACTATATACACCATTATAGTGAAACAGATGCAGAAACCATGTATAGATATATGCAGACTTTTCTAGGGGAATCAATTAAAGGAATGTGGGAAGCATACAAAATAACTTACCCTCAAGAATTTCAAGAATTAGTAAACATGGGACCAAACCCGTATAACTTTACAAATAAAATACATAGCCTAATAACAGGAGAAGATCCTAACAGCGGTTTAGTTGTATTACAAAAGAATGCCTTAATAAAATTAGAACAACTTAGCATAAATAATTGGTGCCATATAAAGAACTTTCTAAAAGACTATTTTTATTATTGTGCTATAATCGGTAACGTGTTTGACCAAAGTTTAGGAAAGAAACTTTTTAATAAGCTCCCTGGAGCCCTAGGAAGAGAGATAGAAGAAAGATGGAATAAAAGAGAATGAGTAATACAACACCCAAATGCAAATTGGTCTATAGGACATAAAATACAGTACGTAATGGAAGTATTACAAGAAAAATGTACAAATATACAAATACAAAAACAGTTAAAACAAAACGAGACTAGATTCTGTAAAAACATATATACAACATAGAGTTATGATCAAAATAAACCACAAAGGAAATATAGAAAAACACACCAAAATACTCAAGAATACAAACCTAAGAAAAAATATTATTTGAGAAAATCAACGGCAAAAAAGCCTTACTTAAGTAAAGACAGACATGTAAGAAAACATAATAATAACAGAATTTACAAAAATAGACTAGCTTGTTTCACATGCGGAAGTGAAGAACATCTAGCCAATACCTGTCCAGGAAGAAACAATAGTAGGACAAGAAATGCCCAGCTTATAGAAGATTTTCAAGAGACTCTAATAAATGTAGACGAATATATGTCAAATAACGAAAGTATATATTCAGTAATAAGCAAAAATACCCTAGAAGAAGGAAGACAAAATTCATCTGATTCAGAAGAAGAAACATTAATAAACGAAATAGGATTAGAGAAGTTAGATTTAAACAACTTAATGAATTACACCTTTGTTAATATACAATGTGACCACCAGTTCTGCAAAGGGAAAGGATTAAACAGTCAACGATGCTTCAACTGTACACGATATCCGAGTAAAGACAGAAGAGCAAAATGCATGAACTGTTATATAGAAGGATGTATTTGGTGCATAGACAAAATATTTAATATTAAAATCAAAGATGAGCAAGTTATTACAAAAGAAAAAATGATAAAAAATTTAGAGGATAGAATGGATAGTTTAGAAGAAAGAATAAGTAAAATAGAAAAAGAAAAAGAAGTAGCATTAGAAGAGAGGAAAGGTGTAGAAGACACTAGCCAAATTAATCATAGAATAGAACTTTTAAATGAAAAAGAAAATTACAGGTCATTTGAAGGATTAATTTGCAATGAAGACAAGAAAATTAATACTATAAAATTTTTAACCAGAATAAGGATTCAGGAATACGAGATAGAAACTCTTGCCCTAGTAGACTCAGGATGCACAAAGAGTATAATAAATAGATGTATTTTGCCTTTAGATGTAATAAAAGAATTTTCAAAACCACAAAGTGCCATGCAAATGGATGGATCTTCAAATATATATAAGCATTATATTAGTAATGCACAAATAAGTTTTTTAAACACATGTGCAGACTTTTATACACCTACGTACAAATTGGAAAAAATATGGGTCAGAGATTTAAATATTAGAGTAGACTTTGTTTTAGGATTAGATTTTTTATTACATAACAATGGAAGTTGTCTCCTTACTAGAGACGGAGTAATCTTCTCTAAAAATACTACCCAGACCGTAATAACAATGGAAGTCATTCCAACAAGATCTAGATATCTTAAGAAGAAGTCTAACCCAAGTACCTCGAAATGCAATAAAGGAGAAGAATGTACTTGTACTAAAATACATGTGGTAGATGAGAAAGAAAAAATTGAAGAAATTGAATTATTAGAACTGAGCTTTCCAGAAGAACATATAGAGGAAGGTTATAATTTAATAGAGATAAATACAGAACTTTACAATTTCAAAAAATGTTTGCAGCATATAGGAGTAATAAAAAATCAGAAAGATCGAGAAGAAGTAATTTCAATTTTAGATAGGCTAGAAATAATTGGAGAAAGACCCTTAAAACATTGGGAAGCAAATCATATAACTTGTAGACTTGAAATCATTAATCCAGAATATACTGTTAAAACTGCTTTGATAGAGTCCACAAATGAAGACCTAAAAGAGTTTGAAGATCAGATTAAAGAATTATTAAAATTAGGAGTAATAAGAAGATCAACTTCAAGACATAGTTCAACAACATTTATGGTACGAAATCATAGTGAAATAGTAAGAGGAAAGGCTAGAATGGTAATAAATTATAAGAGACTTAATGACAATACCAGAATGGATGGCTATAAGTTACCAGATAAATCAGAACTAATAAATCGAATACAAAGAAGAAAATTTTTTAGCAAGTTTGATTGCAAATCTGGATATTGGCAAGTTAAAATGCATAAAGACAACATAGAATGAACTGCTTTTACTTGCCCAGAAGGGCACTTTGAATGGTTAGTAATGCCATTTGGATTAAAAACAGCTCCTCCAATTTTCCAGAGAAAAATGGATAGTATTTTCAGGGAATATAAAAATTTTATCCTAGTATATGTAGATGATATTTTAGTATTTAGTCATACTATCAAAGAACACTTAGGACATTTACAAACACTATTTAAACTATTTGTAGACAACGGAATAATCATTAGTAAGAAAAAGATGGAATTATGCAAAAGTCTTACAAAATTTTTAGTAGTAGAAATAGGAAATGGAAAAATAAAATTACAACCTCATATCGCCAAAAAGGTTTTAGATATGCCTGATAAATTAGATAACACTAAAGAGTTACAAAAATTTCTAGGAATCTTAAATTATGCATGAAATTTTATAAAAGACCTAGGAAAGGTAGCTGGACCCCTTTACTCAAAAACAGGAACACATGGACAAAAGACTTTCAACACTGAAGATATAAAATTAGTTCAAAAATTAAAACAAATGGTTAAAAATATACCAGACCTATCTCTCCCATTAGAAACAAACTATTTAATAGTAGAAACAGACGGAAGTCTAGAAGGATGGGGAGCAGTGTTAAAACAAAGAAAAACAAGTATGAAGACAAAAAAGATAAAAAAATTTGCGTGTATCAAAGCGGAAAATACAAAGAAAAAGGAAATATGAGTAGTATAGACGCGGAGATACTAGCAGTAATCTACGGTCTAAATAGTTTTAAATTATGCATTATAAATAAAAAAGAAATCCTAGTAAGAACTGATTGTGAAGCTATTGTAAAGTTTCACCAAAAAATAAATGGAAAAAGTAGTAGTAAAAGACGATGGTTAAATTTTCTAGATGCTACCTAAATATATAATATTACTCTAGAACATATAAAAGGAAAAGATAATTCTTTAGCAGACTAACTTAGTAGGCTTATAAAAACTAACTATTTTGTTTCAAAGATGAATACAGAAAAGATGAGTTCCATTTCAATAGCTACGACCCAAAAAGACAAAGACTTATATCTACAGACTATGTTAAGAAACACTTTGTTCAAAGCTCAGACAAAATTGGAAGAAGTCAGACTAAACATGCCAAGTATAGAAAGACTTTATTTTGAAAAACAAAATTTGATTTTCTATCCTCCTTCTAACCTGAGTTTCTGAGTAAAACCAGAAACCAAGATAGATAGGCCCCAAAGATGTTTGATAGACAACTTATGGATAGCTTACAATAAAATACCCCGAGACAATAGCTATTTTATTTCTGTATTAAATTCGTTAAGCCACTATTTTACCGATAAAAATGAGAATAAAAAGTTCAAATTCTATGTGGTGGTTCAAGGAAGACTAGCGGATATTTTTCAGACATGGACTGAGGTAATAGACTTGATAAAGGATTTCCCCACTCCCCTTTTCAAAGGATTCGATGATTTGAACGAAGTCTTAGACTATGCAAGAGGAACTTTTGGGCCAAATTATTTCATAAGCCCAGCATTAAGACAAACTACAAGACAGTTCATACAATACAACATCAAGAAAGACATAGACAAAATCATCTTTCGTGATTATTGTTCTTCAATGACTAAAGGTTTTAGAAGACAAAATCAAAATATTGATAGACTTGAAAAAGAAAAGGAAAAATTAACCCAATATGTTCATTCCTTGGAAGAAAGAATAAAAATGATTTTACAATCCAATATCAATCAGACAATACCATTACAAAAAAACAGACAACTCAAAGAGTTCTCCATCTCATTCTAAAATGGATAAGACTGGTGTACATTCCCCAAAGAATGTAGAAAGAGCTATTGTATCGGCTAAGGACACAGCTAGTCCCATTCAAACGGTAACGGGTAAAGACTTATCAAATCCGTTAATGGCTGACACTTTGCCAAAAAATGTGAGAATTTTACCAGCAAATTTTTAAAATATAGCCACTACAGGAACAGAGACAAGCAAGAAGACTAAGAGTTTCCTTTTAAAAAGAAAAAAAGATAAAAGAATGGAATGATTAATACAAAGTTCTCTTCACAAGTTACTCAGCGACAAGACTAAAGAGGCTATACAAGAATATCCAAATCCAGAACCAGAACCAGTAAATTATGATCTTGAAGATTCTAGAAGTAGAAGTGACGAATACAATCCTTCAATGGATCAATTTGCTCAAGACCCAAACGAAGACGACGATTCAGGAATGAGTTTTGACTCCGTAGCATCACACAACCTAGACACGTAAAACATACGCAAGCCATGATGATAAAAAGAAAAAGACAAAAAAGGATATGTAAGCAATGATGTAATAAGCCATTATAGACTATGAAGCGGACACCACTACCTAAAAGCGGACGATTATTTTGAAAAAGTCTTCAAAGGCCATGTGACGATGGGGCCTAAAGAGCACCCGACAAGAAAAGCAAGATTATTCAATATTTGAAATCCGAAGTTCAAGTCCGTGGGAGTCTTTCTTTACCTATAAATAAAAGACCATTTGCAAGAACAAAGAGCAGAGCGAAGAGAAGAACAAACAGAGCATAGTAAGAAATAGTTTCCATAGTTTGAAGTTTATACATATTTCCTTTAAAAAAAAAAAGTGTGAAGTGAGTTTGTAAAGAGTGTGTGCTTATTTTCAAGTAGTTGCAAGGTCACTCGAGGACTCCCGAAAGGGAAACCTTTCTCAGGCCATTATCATGTAAGTAGTATGTTTTTCTAAATCTGTAGTAGTTTCTCCCTTTTAATATCATGTATCTTCCATGTTGATATTATGTATCATAACATGATATTCATATATATATATATATATATATATTGTTTAAATTATAATTCATGTATTAATTACTCTTAGTAAATGGTTAGTTCCTTTCCCTCTTAGTAATAACGATGGATAACCTGTAAATACCTAGGGAAGTTGAAAGTCCGCCATGGTCAGGGAACCGAAGGACTGTGTATCCCGGGGTGTAGTTAAAGAAGAAGTTGCTAAGAATATAGGTTAAGGAAAAGAGACGAAACTTGATAAGGGAATTGGAGGAGGGAGTACTGAGTAGGATTTTTATAACCGAATTTACAAAACTCTTTTAAAACACGCTTTATTTTTTAACCATATCATCTTTATTATAGTCATTATAATCAAATCTTATTTAGTATTTATTTAAATCTTAATTTTATTTAAAAGGATATATTTTGGTATCATTATATTATATATATATATATATATATACACACTTCTAATATATACAAAATATACACACAATATATTATCTATTATATTAGAATACTTACATTGTATTATATATATATACTTCTAATATATACACAATATACTATCTATTATTTTAGAATACTTTTATCATATTATATATATTCTTCTAATATATACAAAATATACACACAATAATATAATACTTACTATATATATATATATATATATATATATATATATATATATATATATATATATATATATATATATATATATAACTTCTAATATAAACTGAATATACTGCTTAATATATAATATTTTCAAGTATTTATTTAAGTAAATAATTGTTAGCATTCTTTTTTCAAGTATTGACTTTTTATAGTGACTACAAATTTAGTTTTTCAATATTAAGTAATTAAAATTATTTAATTGAAGACAGTAATTTTCTGAAGAAAAAAAAATTAAGAAATGCAAAGACTCAATGAGCCTTTAACTTTATTAATATATTGATAAAATTCAAAACATACATCGCTACAAATTATAAATATTTGTCTCTAATAAATTGTAAAATGTAAATTTTACATATTTCGAATCATTTTTTTCAATTCATCTATATTAACATTAACAAGAATTGACTCATAATTTTCAAAATCAACTAATCCGTAATTTGGACTTGCTTGTGCCAAAGGATCCCCAATTGACATTATTTCTTCAAGTTCTTCTTCTTCTCCTGTATTTTGTGTTTTTCCTTTGTTTATTCGCTATGATTTAATCCAATCTTGAGGAAAAATAAAACATTTATGGCATTGCTTCCCAATGAATGACAATTATTTCCGATCTATTGCCTTCCTTGACTAAATGTTCTCTCTGATGCAACAGTTGACATCGGAACATTTAGCATATCCCTCACCAAGGTTGAAATTACCAGATATTGTTTTTGGTTTTTTTTCCACGAATTCAGTGTGCTAATATTATTTTGATAGTTCTTCGAGGTCTATTTCAAATAATAAGTAAGCTCGTCCCGATTTATGCTATTTTGAGATGTAAGTTGTATTCTATTCCAAACATATAAACTAGTAACACAATGGGCAGGCAAACCATGTGCATGTTTTTTAGAAGATGATGGCTCGTTTGAAGGATGAGATAGAGGAGCATTATGAGTAGTCGTAGCATTATCAAGTAAAGTGACATACTGACTATATAATGATTGAATATGATCATTCGTATCACTCATATCCTTAAACATAGTAAGTTCCTCATCAATTTGAATATCTAAAGCATTATATATAATACGAACAAATTCAGACATAGTAGCAAATTTCATACACGAATTTAACATAGCACCAACCAAATAAATAGAAGGAATAGGAAAAAAATACTTTTAAAATTATTCAATCATTTCAGTACTAGTCGTTGTATAATCTTCTTTAAGTTTATATACTCACTAAGTAATATAGCAAGGTCGGCTACATAAGCTAAAATACTACAAACGATTGGATAATAAGCACCGGAAAATACAACAATAGCGGCATAAATTTTTCTTCTTAAAAAACAACATCATTAATTTTAAAATAATACAAATTATAAACACAAAAATAATATGATTAAATATTCTAGAATTAATTTACTAAATAAAAACAAGAGAAGGAACGAATATACCAAATTGTCAGAATATGAAATTAAAGAAAGAAACGTAAAATTGATGAAATGTTGAATACTTGAAAGTTGAAAACTTCCACTTGATATTGATAATTGCAAAATATAATATAAAATTGTTATCACAAGAGAGAATTGAGAAATTGAGAGAGAATTAGAAGATCTGATGTAGGAAAAATAAAGAAATGTGTTGGTATTTATAGAAAAAAATTGTGTGTTAAATTATTATTTTTTAAATGCCATTTTGGCCACTTTTTGAAATAGTGGCCAACGGTCTAACCCAATAAAAAAAATTAAAAATTTCATTATCGAGCTGGTGCACCGATGGGCCACGTACCAGCCTAAGGATAAATAATATCCGGACTGGCCACCCCATTATTATAAGGGGCCAGCTGCCGGTTGGGGCCTTACTAGTTCTTGGCCGCTACAGGGCCGACCTTAATGGGCTGAAACCGGAAGGGTCGTCCCAATTGATAGGCTTAGAACAAAGAACAAGGGTTGTCCATGATGATCAACCAAATATAGCTCCTACACTATTAAATAGGCTCATGGTAATTGGAGAGTGAAATATCTTAGAAGAAAAATGGTTATCAAAGGATGGGTTGCTATATATATATATATATATATATATATATATATATATATATATATATATATATATCCCCTCATATTTTTAGTATTAGTAAGCTTCATAATTTTGAAATATTTACCCAAACTTCTATCCTAACTTGGGTTCATGAGTTCTATGTAGTCTATAAAAAGTTGTGTCCAAGTAAGAGAAAGAAGAACAAAGCCCAAGAGATCGTGGATGGTGTGAGGGTTCATGGAGTGAAGGTAAAAGTGTGATAAATTCAAGATTAATTTAGTTTTGGATTTCAAGAAATAGGGTCATATAACATGGACGAGAGGCTGAAGTTTGTCCTTATGACCAAAAAGGGTGGTTGGTCCCTTCTCTGAGTTACACTTCACCCCTATGGATCGCACTGGGAATCGAGATTGAGTAGAGATATATAAATGTTTTGGCTAGATTTTTTTGTGGTGCATAGTAATTTCATGTAGTAACATAATGAGTCCATTATTCGGCATTTGAAGGCCAAGCTGCTGGAATCCATTATTCATAAAGACAAGCTAAACCTCCATATGATTATGGCTCTGAAGATTGTTATATGAGACAGAAGGGTTGAACCTTTGTCCTTTTTCCTTGCCTCATCACTTTGCAATTTGTCGGAAGGAAAATTTTCTTTTCTTGACTAAGAAGGACTTTGAAGTTACTCCAACCTTGTCATGTGACATTCGAAGGATAGAATCATTGTATAAGTGTGACGAGGCTAAGAGGAAAAAGGCACAAGTAGATGCATCTTTGATTTTAGATACTTCGATGCATAAGAATGTGGCTACTCAATCCTCTCCTACTCTGAGTGCCACTACTCTATCTCTTACAAAGCCAATTAATCCCCGTCATTCTAGAGCTTAACCTTCAATTGTGACATCTCATTCTAGATCCCCACTAGCACAGGCAACAGTGATCAAGATAGGTCATGTAGCACATTTTATTAATGTTATATTGCCTAGCGTTGAGATTGCCACAAATGATTCAGATGGCTATTCAAACTGCCTTAGTACCTATACATAAGAATATGTAAGGCTATTGGGCAATTTTGAGAGTTTATAGAGAGAAGTTGGATAGGCTGAAAGCAAGGATTAATATAAATGAGCAAAAACAAAGTGAGGGACAACTAGATGTGGAATATCTAGCCTTTTCCATTACTGAGGACTGAAGTGGACTAGGTGAAGTCCACAAGTATCACTGGTTATTGGGCCAATCCATCTTTGATTGAGACAAAGAGGGTTGAGACAAATTTACCCTAGTCTACTCTGATTTGCTACAAAGCATATGATGATGAAGATGCTTGGTGACCTGAGTGTTGAGGATGTGGTGGATTCCCGCACTTTAGGCTACTTTCCTTTATCATTATCTAGAGCAACCTATGAACTAAGACTTTGAATTTCAAAGAATGTGTTGATGAATAAGATAGTTGATAGGGGGAGACCCCTTCTCGTTTGCAGGGGAAGCTCAATAAATGCATTTTTAAGTCAGAGTTGTACTAAAAAGAAAAATTCATATGATACATTTGATGAGCTATAAGATATAAGGTATGTGATAGTAGAGCATACCATGAAGACTTGTTTGAGTGAGACTACTATGTTAGGGTCCAGCGGGTCTAAAACAACTGAGACATTTGACCCTGAGACTACTCGGGGAGCAGAGTCATGTATACATGCCCAAGTTAAAGTTGATTTAGTGAGCTTGACATCACCTCATCATTATCAGTCCATAGGGGCCCTCTCACTGACTCTACTCTTATATTTCCTTTTTAAAATAGGGGGCACTACTTTTATTTCAGTTAGGGAAGGGGTGTGTTGATTTAATTTTGTAGTAATTTTGAGAAGTTTGAATATTTTATTTTTTGTGGTGTTTGATTTGGATTGCTATGTTTGATGGTGTGTGTGGTGGTCTTTATTTTGTTTCTTAATTTGGTCATGTTTCTTTAGTTTTTTATTTTTGAGTGTGGTTGTTTAATTTCTAAGAGTTAGTTTGCTTCAATAAGGCTCATTTTGCCATAATGCTGAACGCTTAAATGTGCTAGCAATAGAACACTTTGACTCAAAGAGTACTCCTTTTGAGATTTTCGCATGGGTGAAGCATAAATTTGATCAAATTTTGTTAAATGTACCACTTTTTCAAAAATGTTGCCCATTTTCCAAAGTTCTAACTGATTGAGTTGAAATGGTTGGGAATTCTTCGTGTGAATATTTGCATCTCTTTTTGATAGTTAGAGTACCTTCCTTGAATTTTGTGGTCACACCTCTCTAAATTTGAGGTGTGTAGCACCCGGTGCCGCACTTGACTAAGGAAACTTATTGAAACAAACTCAAACAACAAACACGGTCCATTAAGGCCAAGTCAAACCTAAAGAAATGCAACAAAAACAAACTTAAATATAAGTGAAGTATAATACAAGGCCAACTAGACCACAACTTACTACTGAACTAATGTCAGATGTCTGCAAGCCCTTTAAAACAAAAAGCTACTAAACACAAGTCAAAAAAGGGCCCCCACATACCTATTAAAGATATAAAGCTATAAACGCGTTAAACTCAATAACTCCAGAAAGATTGTATCGTTCCCATCTTCAGCTGAACACGACCATACACACGAGATTTCCTGTCTACCTGATAATATGAAGGCATTAATGCAGCACCCCCAACAAAAGAGACGTTTGTACGAAATAATGTATCGAATATGTAAGGCGGTAGAATAACATAAACAACATAACCAAAACTAAAACCACACAATACAACCGCTATAATTTGAATAGAATCAACAACTTGACACAACAACACTACCAATGTAGTTCGTATTCCCTTGTTCTTGGCTCAAATCTCATAAATAACTAGTAGTACAACTATCACACAACCACCTACTTGAGCCCCCATAAGCTCGATAGGTGTCAACCACAATCATACGATAATGAAAGTAATGCAAGACATCTGAACAAAATAACCTACACCTACAAACAATCTTACTTGCCCTTACCTTAAGTCACCAACCGTGGGGGGGTGGGGGGGTTTTTGGGAACACGAAAAAATGAAAATTGATGGAGGGTGCTCAACTAGAGTTGGGGGTGGGGTCGTTATAGCAACTACAACAAAAACAACATGTTGCCAATAATTGGCAGCCAAATCTACTTAACTTTGTCCAATCTTACATCCCCACTATACCAACATACCAAGCCCCAGAGATTTTGCACTCACTTGACCCAACAACTCAAGTATAATACACAATAATATGAAATGAAATGCAATACAGTGTAGGGGAATACCCCAATCCATAGCCTCAAAGTCATAAGCAATGTATATGTATGTGGTGTAGGCACACAACCCGACCCTAGCCTCAAGGGTATGAAGGGTAATTGTGGGTGATCAGGATATGATTAGAAAACATTCGGGAAAAGAATCCTTCGGGTAAGTGATGATTGTTAGTTTCCCGTTTATGTTATATATGTTTGTCAATTACTTCACTAGTATTGCATGCATAATGTATGATTAGGGAAAGAAGAAGAGGCATTATTTGAAATATTGAATGTTGTTCATCGTATGCAATGAATGTGTTTACTTGGTCTACTAATGTGATTCTATTCATTGTCATTGTGAATTATGTTTGATGAGTGGATCGGGTGCCACGCCGGTACACTAATAGTTTGTGTGTGGGTTCCATGAGAGAATCAATTTATTTCTTGTAATGTGGTTGTTACATGTTAGTCCATGAGTGGCTAGGATTTGTATTTAAATGATGGGATGGTTCTTGTGTAGATCTAGATTGCATGTTAAACACTACATATGATGATTTGGGATCCTTGGGGTCCGGGTTAATGAAATGGTGTGATAATCAAGTATGACTAGTTGTGATGTTTGTAATCATATGGGACATGCTTCATAGAAATGTTAAGTTTTGCTGAGGAATGTGAGTCCGGGCTATTTATATTTGTGATTATAGTTGTATATATTTGTTCTACTAAATTGTGATTACTTGTTCATATTTTGTATAAGAGGAGCAGTGTTAAGGCAAGGTGGTAGAAGAGGGTTAGGTTATGACCTGATGTGAGGTTGAATGGCCTTGGTGGAGTTGGAAGCAAAAGGAGCTGGCTGATTTTAAATAGAGTGTATGGATTCCATGGTAATACTACTTGTAGTAAGAGTGGTGACTGAGTGGACCGAGTCCTAATTTTATCTTCAAGTTGCATGCTTCTTTTGATTAATTACCCAATATCATGTGCTGAATTTGTGTGGCCGCATGATGCTTATCAGTATGTGTTTTTGTACTGATACTAATCTTGCTATGCCACTAGGCATAGCCGCATTGCAGGGTCATTGTTGTTTCTTAGACTAAAGTGAAGATGGTCAAACAACTTTTACTCTTTTTCCTTATGGTGGGAGATGTGTCGTATTTTCTTTCATAATTTGTACTCTCTTAGAAGCTTTTTTACCTGTTTAGACTACGTAACACCTCGAATTTTGAAAAAAAGAAAAAATGCAAAACTTCCATAGTTGGTGATTGTGTCTACGGTCCCCACCTACGGACCGTAGGTGGAAATCGTGGTGGTGGGTTGAACAATTTTAAGAGTCAAGTTATAGTACCCTTTTTACGGTTCACCAAGACGCTTCATCATCCCATATACGAATCATAGGTAGGTCTCGTAGGTGAGTCCCACACTTGGTGAAATTTTGAAGGTCTAAGTTGGGAACAAGGATGACATGTACAGACCGTAGGAAGACCAATGTACTATACATGGGATCCTTTGAAAATGGGTGAAATTTTAGGTCCAGTACTTGACCTACGGCTCACTAGGTTGGTTGGTAAGTGGACCTACAGACCCTACGTCGAGTCGCCAATATTTTTAAGGGGTTTTTTTTGGTCTTTTCCCTAATCATTTTAATCCAATACTACATCATTTTAATCCTAATCTCAGACCTTATATAAGTCCTTTGAGCCTAAAATCTAACTACTCTAAATCATTCTTCAAATTTCCCAAATCCCTCCTAGTTTCTTCCCTAATATTTCTTGCTTGAAGAAGAAGGCGGTTTCAAGATCAAGTATCCAAACTCACCATGAATTGTGAGCTTTTGGCATCAATGTATGATTGCATTCACCTATGGATCCTGTCCTCCATAGGGTTCCTAAATTCTCCAATTTTACAAGTTAGAATCTCCAATTGAAATTAGGGTTTTTATATAATCTCGTGGGTTCTTTTCAATTATGATCTAATTGATTGTTTTATGTCTTTTTATGCATAAATAGAGATAATTTCATGTTTCTAAGTTGAATTCACTTGATCCCATGCATGATCCATGATTCCTAGTGTTGACACCCAATTTTGGCTCTCCACATTTATTTAACTAAAATAATAATAATAATAATAATAATAATAATAATAATAATAATAATAATAATATATATATATATATATATATATATATGTTATGAAATTTTTGTAGGAATACGAAAAGATTTTTTAATTATTTATTTTATTTCATAAATATTATTTCTTATAAAAATTAAATATATCATAAAAATATTACTACTTACTTTCTCTTTTTTTTTTTTGTACGTCAAATAAATATTGTTCTTAAGGGTTAACTCGATTTTTCTAATTAAATATAATTTCTATTATTGCAATAAATATTTTTCATACATTTTTAAAATTAGGAGGCTTAATTAATTAATGAGTTACTAATTTATATTAATCTTATTTTTAAAATGACTAATTTTATCAAATAAGCTAGTCTTGCAAAATAATTATTTTTTTAATTCAATAAATTATGGCTATTTAATAAAGGAGAGATTATAATTTTAATAGATTTCATTTGAGCAAAACTTGGCAATCCAAATTTTTTAATTCAACCAATCCGCGTGCGCAATGTAGGAAACACATAGATTGTGTTTTCTTCAGCTATAATCTTGACCATCCAATTTAATCTAAGGGCTCTAATTAATCCATCCTTTTACTAATATATATATATATATATTATTATTATTTTTAAACCTTCATCTTCTCCAAAGATCACCTCCATGTTCCTCCTTTTTTTCAGAAATCACGCTTCTTCCTCAGACCCCTACGCTAGCTACGTCTTCTCCACAGACGCCTCAGGCTCCTCTCCCATCACCGCCCATGGCCGCCCCACGTGCTCTCCCATCTCCTCCATCGGAGAAACGGGTCTGGGCCACCGGAAAAATGCCCCATCAATCACTCACCCTCTCAAATCGACCTGTAAAGGTCGATTCTTGAGAGATTTCGTGGTTCCCTTCATGATTTCTTTTCTGTTTCCTCTGAGATTTGCGTTTCCAAGAATTCAAAATTTGAATTCTTCGAGCCCAAATTGGATATAAAAGGGGACACATTTGGTTCTCATAAAGATCATCCAGCAACGATCGAAAAAGATCCCAAGAATCGATCAAAAAGAGCTAAAATGGCAACCACTTCAAGTTTTTTTTTAGAGTTCAAAGTTCTCTTATTGTCCCTCTGTTTTCTGTTTTGAATTCGAGCTTCGAGGAAGTTCAGAGTCGAAATCTCTTGACGTCAAAGCCTTAGTTTGCTGCTCTACACCAGGTCAGTAATCACTCGTCTTACATTTTGTTTTCGGTTTCTGGAAATAAGAATATAGTTTTGTGTCGTTATCTCGATTCTGCCCATCTAAATTCGTTCAGTTATAAAAAATGTTAGTAAAGATTAGTGTCAATGAGAGGGACTGTTGATTTACCAATCTGATTATGTGTGTTTTTATTTCTCTAAATGTAAATACTGCCTCTTATATGTATTGTGTACACATATAAACTAATTTCAGGTACTAAACTTAAGTCGAATCGCTATTTTTGTCATCTATATAATAGAAATCGGTTCACTATTCTTGTTTGAAATTTTTACATGTTCATGTAATTAAGAGTGTAATGTTATGAGATTAAAGGTCGAGTTGAGGAGTTTGCTCTCTGTTTGAACTTAGCTACCACGGTTACGATTTGGTTAAATCAGTTCCATGTGAATAAAAAATGATATGGTCTACTTTCTTGTCCTAAGATTTGCACTGTAACTGGTTGTCTCTAAACCATATAAATATGTATCTGCTTGTGTTGTTAATGAAAATTCGAGTTGAAATCGGCTTAGAAGACATCACACCTGCCTATGTTACTGATTCTGAGTTTTACAAATGAATTTCGTGGAATGTTTAGCTAGCTTGATTTGTGTTGCTCTCTGCTGCTAAGTGATATCCAAGTTTAGGCCAAGGTGTTGCACCTTAGATAATTCATGAGTTATTTTGTTGTTTCGCAAGTCAGATTCCATTTAAGTTTTGAGGAGTCTCAATTCTAAATTTTGTGTACTCCTTCCAGTACAACCAAGCTTTGTCTAGATGATCATTTCTAGCGAGTCCTTCACCTGCTACTGTTTCAATTTTTCAATATGGAATCGATTTCCTCTCTTATGTTGGTCTTCTTTTTTTTTTTTTCTTCATGACAAGGAAACTCGCAGCCGCTATTCTTTGGGTGCGCACATGATAAAACCCCCGCTTATATTCAATAGCTTGCAAACCACATAGGAGAGGTAACCCACACTAATGTGGCAGCTCAAATGACGACCAGGAAGGAAAACCCTTGTTTTTGAAGGGTTTGAACTTCCGGCACTCCAACACTGGTGGCGCAATTCTGGACCCATGGTGTGGAAGTACTCAAATTAGAATAGATTTTTATATATTGGATTAGACTATTGCTTTTCTCTCAAGAGTGTTGACACATAATAAATCTGTTTTTTTTTTTTTGTTCATTAGAACTCCATTTTATTTGCTAAAATAATATTTAAGCATATTCGATACTTTAGAAGTTTCAGTCAAGTTCTTGTCATCTGGCCTAGACTTTAAGTCTGTTAAAGCTCTGTAGTTAAGAGACCAACACGAAGCCCTCTCCTCTCCGTTTCAGTTGTCGTTAATATGCAATACGTGAAAAATCTTTCTTCTCTATTATGACTACCTAAGCATAATATAGGGCTATCAGCTTGTAATGTAAGTCACTAGGCATCATCAAAATTCGTATGATTTAGCCAAATTTCTCATCTCTATAGTATAATCAAACTTTGATCTCTCATTTTTCATC
This sequence comes from Solanum pinnatisectum, assembly GCA_035578085.1. Classification (NCBI taxonomy): domain Eukaryota; kingdom Viridiplantae; phylum Streptophyta; class Magnoliopsida; order Solanales; family Solanaceae; genus Solanum; species Solanum pinnatisectum. Next base: position 24,296,426 of record CM069081.1, on the reverse strand, counting down.
TTTTCTGGGAATACTTTGTTGCTCCTGCTATACAGTGTTGTTAGTTACGTCATGTTAAATGTTCGTATCCCTTCTGAATTTCTGTTTTATGATTGTTTCGGGGTGTTTAATTTAGCAGATTTGTTCCGACCCAAAATCACAAGTTGTGATGGCACTTATGTTCCCAACCGATAGGTAAGCCAACCCAATAAGTTAACCAATTCCACTTAAAATATGGAAAAGTAAGTAGCAAGTGAATATCTTATATACTAAATCCTTTAAATAAAATGCGGAAAACTGAAATACCACCGCAAGATTTTAGTGTCACAAGTACAAGAGCTTCTAAAAGTCAATACAAGTCTCTAATTATATAACAAGTCTAAACATAAGAAATATCCTATCAGAATACGAAAACAACCTAATAAATAGAGATAGATGAAGTTATGGGCCGCAGAACATCCAAGCAGCTCACTACAACTTCAAGATAAACCAAACTTAGACTCAAGCTCCAAGAAATACGCAAAAGAGTGCAACAAGTGTAGTATGAGTACGAAATCACGTGTACCCAGTATATCTCATAGACCGACAACGAAGAAGTAATGGCAGGAGTATATAAGAAAATAATCCTTTAATTTTTTTTTTACAAGTCCACATTATACTTATCAACCAAGTTTTCATCAATAGAGATAATCAAATGTCACGAAATGTTCAACCACCAATAACACACATAATCAACGAGAATGAGGGATGTAATGAGATGCAATGCAATGTGACACCATGAATGATATGGCCCAGATGCTTAGTACTCTCTCAATTGTATATACATGATACTCCTCGGAAATACATCGAGAGTTCATGATCCATGGGGGACTCGCAAGGTCCATATACCGACACGAACGATCTCCACGTGTTTGTGCGGACGATCTCAACGCACTATCATAAAATCAAACAATTCCTAGCACAGACAATCTCCACGTGCCCAACTAATAATCAAAATCAATCACTCGCACGAACGATCTCCAAGTGCCCAAATTATAATCATACTCGACCTCAACAAGGATGATCTCCACGTGTTAGACCATATTCAATCTCATGTCAATGCATGTGCACAATATGATCTATCTATTTATAATAGGAGAAGAAAAAATGCCTATGTGTAAGCACCACAAAATTTGTGGAAATATTAAATAATAAATAACAATTTAAGAAAGAAAAAAAAACTAGAAACCGTTTTTTTAAATATGGTTACCTTAAAAACGGTTGTATTGATTTTATTTTATTTGTTAATAAATTAAATACGTTTTGTCAACCAGTTAGGTAATTTCAAATCGAAAAAAACTACTTATGTTAGTTTTATTGCAACTGCATCAGCAAATTTCCATTTTAAAAGACAACAAAATGGTTACCACAATTGTGAAGCCTACATTATACGTGAATGTCATTAACAATATATATTCCAATAGCAACAAAAATAAAGCGGTGAAGAAGGAGAGGCAAGAATGAGGCTGCTTTAATGGGCTCAAATACATCGGTTGTCATAGTCATTTTTCAGCAAAGAATGTGCAACTGCGTTTTTACTTTTCTAATGATGAATAAGATGAATAAGTGGGTGAATTTCAATCTTTAGTATATTATATGTGTGAGAAAAAGAAGATTCGAAATGGTAAACTGTTCCCCAATAGAATCGTTTATGAAGAATCACCCACCGGTAAATTTGTTGATTTTTCATCCTTTTATGAAATAATTACACATTATAGTTTAACGAGAATTTTCTAGAAACTTCATCTCTTCATTTGCTACTTCAAATCAAATTAGTAATTGTTATGAAAATTCAAGGATTAAAATTTGGAGATTGTGGTTGTCATGACAAAACAAGGATTAAAATTTGGAGATCGTGGTTGGTAAATTTTTCTTCTTTTTTAAATTGAATGCAATTCCGTTTTTTCAAAAATAAAATAAAATATTATTTTATAAACCAAATTCTTAATTCCGCAGTTTTTGCCTAATAAGAGGCACATAGCGAAAACAAATTCTCATTAATTTCTATGGAATCCTCCTAAATCATCATAAGTACTCATTTTTAGATGATATCTTGTGTGATCTTTTTATTCTTTTTTATGATTAATGAGATGTGTCTTGCTTCTTAGTACATATTTTAGCAGTTGTTGTTGAGTTGGTGACTTGGCTTAAGAGGTGTTTTAGAAACTTCAAAAAAAGTATTGATGTATTACGCAGAAATAGTTGATCAGGTGGGTCACTTTTCTCCTTTCAAATTCAAAAGCATCTAAAAATAATTTAATCTACACAGGTACTAAATTATATTTAAATAGCTTAATTATCTTTAGTGTATTTAAATAATAGATTCAATTTTTAAAAAGAAAATAACAATATAAAACAGTTTTTAAAAAAAAGCATAATATTAAGGAGAAAACGGAAAAGAAAAAATATTTTTAGTTATTATATACTATTGTCTTATATACTATTGCTTCTATTTAATACTATTGATTTTAATTATATTTTTAGTTAACTTTAAAAGTAAATATTTATGCAATGTACAAAACTGTAAAGAAATATTATTATATAAACATAAAATTGTAAGAATATTTCTGTTTCCATTAAAAGCATAATATTAAGGAGAAAACGGAAAAGAAAAGATAATGAACTTACTTATTAATATAAATCTATACATTACTTATTAATTCACTTGACATTTTCTTGGAATAATGCACCAAAAATTTATGAATATAACCTACGTTTTTGGACTCCATTTTTTTTTTATCCAATTTAGAGTTTGCAGTTGATTTTAACCTAATATATTATATATAATAAAATTTATCTGCATTTTGATTTGAGTTTAAATACAAAACTATTATATTTAAATGATTTTATAAAATAAAAAAATAGAAAGATAAAGGCTTACGGTTTGGAGGTGGTTACAGTTCTCCATTTTTATCACAATTTTGTTATGTAACATGTGTGTGTGAGACATTTCCTTTTTGTGTGGAAAAATAATTAACTATATTTTCACCACCTCCTTATTTATAGCAAAACAAATGCAGATAATTATTAATAGTATTAATAATAATAATAATAATAATGATAATGATAATAATAATTATAATAATCTATATCTATATATAGAGAGATGGAAAAATGTCACATGTCAGCACTACGAAAAACATAAATTATGATTTATTTAAAAAACTATACAATCTAAAAATAAAAATAAAAATTGCAAACACTAAAAAAAAAACTTTAAAATGTTAATTGTTTTGAATCACATTGATGATTATCTATTTAAAAATTAAAACTTAAACTCAAAAAAAGAATTTTATTAAAAAAAAAAAACTAAAAATAAAAATTGCAAACATTAAAAAAAAAAAAAAAAAGGGAATAGTTTTTTTTTTTTAAATAAACTGAAAGCACATAATTTTGATCCTTTTCATACCGCATATTTTTTAAAAGTAAATTTGAAAAACAAATAAAATTCCCAAGTGGAAGAAGTGTAAAAAAAAAATAGAAATTTGAATTTAAAATAATAGAAAATGTAATTGAGAAAATCCTAAAATTCATAATTTGCCTAAATTAACCCACGTAACAATAAATAAAATAACAAACTCCCATATTTTTTTAGATTTCAACTTAAAAATGGTTACCTAAAACTGCTCACATACACCTTATCTTATATATTAATAAATAAAAAATCTAACTAGACTAATTATGGATCTCTTCTTTTTCAAAAATAGGTATTTAGCCTGAAGGAAGAAGTTATCAACATCCTTGCACAAAGTAAGCAAATTTGATGTTCATATTATGTTCAAATTTACCTTTTAAGAGATTGTGCTATTGTCTTCTTTCCTGTAGAAAACTTATTTTGCTTTCCTAATTTTCTATCAATTTCTATAAGCTTTTGCCTTCTCTTTTTCATTTTAGTTTGGACATGTTATTTGTATCACAGAGAATGATATTTTATACTATTGTTTGTAGAAATTTATGTTGGATACAGAAATAAATTTGGTACGTATATTTGTAATAGATGAACTATTAAAAACTACTGATATGAAGAAACAGTATATATTAAACAGACATGCAATCCTCTAGGACTTGATAATATAAGATGATGATTCACATAATTCATTTCATATTTATCGATGATTATCTTTATTTTAAAAAGAAATAAAGTGATGCATGACAAGAAAATAATGTAGTGTGATTATTTTTACAGATCTAAGGGTTGCACAACATGTTGAGGATTTTATGAAGATGAGTTGAAGTTTTTTGATTTGCACATTACTAAATTATTATTTTGATGTATAAAGAATTAATAGACCATAATATTGCAAGAATTCCCTAATAGATTATTACTCAATTTTTACAGTCTGTGTGAAAACATACAAGAAAAAAATATTTTTTTATAAGTTAATAGGACAAGTGAAATGTGTTACAGGTCATTACCAAAAAATATAATAATTACTATTTAAAAAATAATTAGTATTAACAATTAATAATAATATAAATAAATTAATTAAAAATTGATTGTAAAAAAATAACCAAAAAAGAAAAACTATGGATTTTCCTAAGGAAATTGGAGTAGTTTTTTTTTTTCTTTTTCATTTCTCAATTTATTAAATTCCATCCGGATAGCATGCCCGATTTAATAATATAAAGAAAAACTTTCAATTCAAAAGAAATAATAAATAAATAATCTCTCTCTATCTATCTATCTATAAATATATCTTCTATCTATATATAATAGGAAAAGTAAAAATTTTCACATGTAATCACCATAAATAATAATATAATAAAATTATTTAAAAAGTATATATTAATAATAAAAATAAATAATTTAAAAATTGATTGTAAAAAAATAACGAAAAAGAAAAATTGTGGATTTTCGTAAGGGGATTGGGGTACTTTTTTTTGCCATTTTTTTAATTTATTAAATTTTCCGGATATTATGCCCAATTTAATAATACAATAAAAAATATTCAATTCAAAAATTAAAAAACTGAACATGGTTGTCAATAAAAAAAGAAGAAGAAATAAATACGATGGGGTACTTCTCTTTTAAATTTATTAAATCTACCCGGATAACATTTCTATAATAGAAAGAGAAATCTTCCAATCCAAAATAAAATAAAAAACAATTGAATTACTATATTAATTTTTTGTCGGTATATTTAAATGTATAATTTTTTAATGATTTAATTTTTAAATAAAATAACTGCGCACTGCTCGGGTACGTATACTAGTATCAATAAAAGGAGATGATGAAGCATTTCAATAAATCAAATGTCGCTATCACATATAATCTCCTCAATTATCACAAATATATGGGTTCAATAAAGAAACACAACCATACAAAAAAAATCAAGTCACTAAATACATCAGCCAATGCCCATATGCTTTGGCATTCTCGAATTTCAATCTATCATATTATAGTAATAAACTTTCCCTTTAATAACACTGGTACTCATACCAATGCTGTCACACCATTGGTACGAGACCCCCATCTTTTGCCCTTACCATTGTCTATTCCATTTTTAATATTTAATTAGAAAACGTCTCTCAACGAAGTCTAGGAAGTCTTAACATACCTTGAATGTCGAACACATGTCACGAATCCTCAAGATTTTGCCTTTCCCTTTCGTAAAGCTTCAGAATGTTCTCAATCTATCAAATATGCATTATTCGTAAGCAGGCAAGTTCGTAGGCACCCATATTATTATTTGTCTATCCTAAATCAAAAACTCCCCTAATCTATAATTAAATTCATAAATCTTGGTGCCAACTAAATAATCCAAATCTCTTAAGCTTAAGTCTCAATTTATTAAATATCATAAAACTAATGGTGTTCATATAATACAATGCCCTAATATTTAATTACCTATCTCAAATTATTAAAACTTCAATTATAAAGTAATAAGTTAATAACCATCACAAAACTCTGAAATTAAAATCAATAATTTCACAATCGGTAACCTTAACAATGGAAAATATACATATTCTTGTTTGAAATTTTTACATGTTCATGTAACTAAGTGTAATGTTATGAGATTAAAGGTCGAGTTGAGGAGTTTGCTTTCTGTTTGAACTTAGCTACCACAGTTACGATTTGGTTAAATCAGTCCCATGTGAATAAAAAATGATATGGTCTGCTTTCTTGTTCTAAGATTTGCACTTTAACTGGTTGTCTCTAAACCATATAATTTGTATCTGCTTGTGTTGTTAATGAAAATTCGAGTTGAAATCGGCTTAGAAGACATCACACCTGCCTATGTTACTGATTCTGAGTTTTACAAATGAATTTCGTGGAATGTTTAGCTAGCTTGATTTGTGTTGCTCTCTGCTGCTAAGTGATATCCAAGTTTAGGCCAAGGTGTTGCACCTTAGATAATTCATGAGTTATTTTGTTGTTTCGCAAGTCAGATTCCATTTAAGTTTTGAGGAGTCTCAATTCTAAATTTTGTGTACTCCTTCCAGTACAACCAAGCTTTGTCTAGATGATCATTTCTAGCGAGTCCTTCACCTGCTACTGTTTCAATTTTTCAATATGGAATCGATTTCCTCTCTTATGTTGGTCTTCTTATGGATGGTAGTGTGGAAGTACTCAAATTAGAATAGATTTTTATATATTGGATTAGACTACTGCGTTTCTCTCTAGAGTGTTGACACATAATAAATCTGTTTTTTTTTGTTCATTAGAACTCCATTTTATTAGCTAAAATAATATTTAAGCATATTCGATACTTTAGAAGTTTCAGTCAAGTTCTTGTCATCTGGCCTAGACTTTAAGTCTGTTAAAGCTCTGTAGTTAAGAGACCAACATGAAGCCCTCTCCTCTCCGTTTCAGTTGTCGTTAATATGCAATACGTGAAAATCTTTCTTCTCTATTATGACTACCTAAGAATAATATAGGGCTATCAGCTTGTAATGTAAGTCACTAGGCATCATCAAAATTCGTATGAGTTAACCAAATTTCTCATCTCTATAGCATAATCAAACTTTGATCTCTCATGTTTCATCTTTTCTGGGAATACTTTGTTGCTCCTGCTATACAGTGTTGTTAGTTACGTCATGTTAAATGTTTGTATCTCTTCTGAATTTCTGTTTTATGATTGTTTCAGGGTGTTTAACTCAGCAGATTACTCCTCGGTCTGTCACTGCAATTTATGATGACCAGATTTGAACATATAGAATAGGTTATATGAACTAAAATACATATTCATATCAGGCATATTTTGCGTGTATGTTTAAATGTCATATGTGGAAAGACATCTTTTGTTCATAAAGCTAAGATAAATCTATTTTGATTATATAATATGCATGATCTGTTGTTTGTAATTTTATTTTTTTATTGAAGCCTAAGGGGCATCATTTACTTCGAGGAGATCTGCATAAAAGCAGATTTTTGAATCTCCTCCTTTCCATAGCCTTAAATAATAGGATATCTCTAGATTTTATAGTACCATGAACCTGTAAGGATGGCTGCTCTTTTATCATCAAGTCCTTCATGTGTTAATAAGGATTAAAGCTTTAAACTCCCTCGTATTTGTTCGCATTGAATCCTTGCTGCTAATATGAAAAAGAGTTTAGCGTTAACTGTTTATTATGGTCAAGTCATGGCAAGTTAGATTCATATTCTACTCCCTGTTTTAAAGATAGTTGTGTCTCCTCTTTGACTAAGTGATTCAACTTGATTCTCAAAAAAATTTTAGTTCTCTGTTTTAATTTTCAAAGTGAGCCAACGTTATTCTCTGTGACCTGTTAACATGATTATATGTGTGTGTTAATTTGGTTTGAACATATATTAGAAATGTATGGCATGGGACTTGGGAGGTCAACTACTGGAAACATTCGTTGTCTTCTTTAAGTTTGATATCATTTTCTTGTAGAAACTCTCTATTACTTCCCTTTTAAAATGAATGATATTTGCCTATTTTGACATGAATTCTTCTGTTTCCCCCAAAGTTGTAAGCTAAGTTGGTTTAAATTTGGAATGCTCAATTCTCTCAAACTTTTCCATTAAGTGCACTTAGCGTAATTTTCCTTCCATCTCATCATTGGATCTTGGTTTGTTTCAATTGGAATTCGGCATGAGGATCCTCCTTGATTACTTAGTACTCATGTAACTTAACTGGTAACATGTGTTATTCTAATCCTCTTTTTTTTTTTTTTTTTTTTTTTTTTTTCACATGTACACTCGGGAGCGCATTTGGAGTTGTGATACGACTCCATTCATCTGTCCCAAATCAGATTTGTGCTCATCGATACATTATAAGCTCACGTCTAGCAGCCTTATTGTGTCAATAGTGTCCAAATCTTCCTTCTCGCTTCAAAGTTTTCACGTTCTTTATATCGTATATGTGTTGTTATCTTTTGACTAACATTTTACACATGAGTATTTCACATATATTTATGCTTGCTTTTATTTTGTTTGGGTTTTTACAAACAAACTAAGAGAGATAGTAAGATATAGTCTTGAACCTTCCCATCCCTCTAGATATTGGGTTTTTAATTTGACCATTTAGCTTAGGACGACGCTTTCTAACGAAGTTTTTATATCTTTTTTTGTCGTAAAAGCTTAGCCTTTAAGAAAAGTGAACTCGGGAATGACGTCTTTTTATTTCTTGAAGGAAGAATGAATCCATTTAAGATTTGTTTTAATAAGAGTTGGTAACGATTTTCTTAGCAACTTAATGGATGCAGATTTTGAGGTTTAAAAGTGCAGATTTTAGTTTGAAAAATTCCAGATTTCAAGAGGTAAAAATTGCAGCTTTTAACGTGCAGATTTTTAGTGCAAAAAATGTGTATTTTTGGAACCAAAAAAACGCTTTGTTATGAGAGTTTATGATGCAGATTTTTTTAGATTCAAAAGTGCAGATTTATTTTACTTGAAAATTCTGGTTTTGTAAGTTAAAACACTGCACCTCTTAACAGCCTTATTGAGCAGATTTTAGTGTTAAAAAAAATATAGTTCTTTTTCTTAGTTAAAACACCAATTTTTGGGACCTAAAGATATAGATTTTTCATCTAACCACTATACTTTAAGAGATTAAAAGTGCAGTAGTTTGAGTCTAAAGGTGCTTGAAAATACTACTTTCAAAAGAAGAAGAAACGTTATTTTAGAAGGACCAAAATATTTAATAGCTTTACTTGTCAACACTCATTTAGGCCTTTATGTTAAGGATAATTTATCATTTAAAACTCCCAAATAAATTTGAAACTAATCTAAAGATTAGAATAACCACCTTTAGAAATACACAAGGCTAAAGTTATTACCTTCTAGAATTTTATTTTATTTTCTGAAGAAAGTAAGTAGGGAAATAGACCCTTACATTTTAGCAACAAAATAAATATAAAATAAGTCCCAATAGTTAGGCCTATTTAATATTCTTTACATCTCACCCCCCCCCCCCCCCATGAAAATATATTTGCTATTGTCATTTTTTTTAATCAAATATTGCCAAAATATTTAATTTCTTAACATATTATTTCAAGATTTTAGATATGCCAAGAGGTTCAAAAACAAAATACAAGGTATATACATATATATGTCATGCGCATAAAGGTATTAATTCTATTTAGTTTTTCTCCTATCTACTATCACTTTTACGAATGTTATTTATTTTTTTATAAACTATAAATCCCTACACTTTGATGTACATATTATTTTACTAACTATACTCTATTGACTATTTTTCCTACATACAAATAAAATAACAAACATTCATATATATATATATATATATATTATTTTATTTTTAAAACAACATACATGTATATACTATACTTCATAATAAATATAGCTAAGATCACAAATTTTATATAATATTTTGACATTTAGTATCATTATTATTGTTTTTCTTTTTCAAATTATACATCACACATACTACTACACATTTACACCCGATTACTATCTCATTTTATTTTATTTTCTTTCACGTCTTAATTCTATATATAGATAAAACAACAATTTTTCATACCCTTTAAACTCAACATTTATTATACATTTATATAAGACACATCTATATTTATCAACATATAAAATTGTCATACATTTTAGTACATATATTTATTTATTTTTTACCGTATGATAAACATACTACTTTTAATTTTATTTAATAGACATATATATGTCGTACCTTGTATTTTACTTTTTTTTTTTAACTAATAAAATTTACTTACCATTGATGTTAAAGCAAATAAATAAATAAGTTTTTCTAATTATATTTTCCTAAATTGAGTTTAATGACTATCTTCGGATAGACTCTGAGGAATGCTTAATACCTTCCCATCGAGTAACCAAAACCCTTACTCAGAATTTCACTGGTTTCACAAATCAAAACAGAGTTTACATTTACACATTTAAAAAATGGTTTTCCTAATATTTGCCTTAAAATTTAGGTGGCGACTCTAAAATAAAAACAAATATTTTTTCCAAAAGTCAGAGTGTCAGCCATATTATGTTGTGAACTATTTCGGCTAGTTCGAAATTGGGGTGCGACACCTAGATTTTGATCATATGATGAAACTTTGGAATTATGAAAGATGAATTTATGAAGACATGCATGTTCTTTATGAAATTGATGAAAATGATTTAAGGTTGCTTTTAGAGTAAAGCATCGATGTTGTTGTTAAAGGATTTTCTCACATGAAGGATTTATAGGTTTGAAAGGTTTTCTCAACTAAACTTTGAATCAAGAATTAGGAGCTATTCTAATAAATTCTAGCTTGGATTGGCTGCTTTATGTACCCTTCCATAGATGATAAGACAAGCGGTGATTACCCATGTCCCATAATGATAAGACGAGTTAAGATTAATGACTATTCTGTGGGATTAATGCTTAGCACCGAGTGGACAAGTGGCGATTACCAATGTCCCATAACTATGTGCCACCATAGGTTTTTCTTAGATAGACATCAGCTAATGGATCCACCTAAGCTAGAAGTTCATGGTTCTTACCTTGGAAAGTAAGGACATCTCTTTTGGTGTAGGATAGACACCGGATTCCATGTTATAGCTCACATGGTCTATGTCGGTTAAAGGTAAATCTCCCACAATAATGAACTAAGGTTACTTTCTAAAAGTATCTCAAATGTGTTTTAAATATGTTTAGCTTGCATTGACCATGGTTATGACTTATGTTTTCTAATATGTTATTTTATGATTTAGCTTGGTCATTGCATGTCATGTAATGCCCTTTTTTAGCATGATTTCATAACTCGTATACATTGCTATCATACTTGGTACATTCCATATACTAACAGGTACTTTTGCCTACATTGTTTCACTAATATAGGGTCCAACGCTCCTATCTCCCATACTCGTGGCTAGTGATCTCATATAGATGTTGAAGATTGGTGAGTCCTCATGTTTCGAGGACCGAGACTCTTTTATTTCTTTCATGTCTTTTCTTTTCAAATATTATATGTGATATATGAGTTACATCTCAATCACTCCTTTGATGTAATAGATGGCTTTGAAACTTATGATAGACTTCCGCTATTTTGTGTCAAACTCTTTTATATGAAATGCTACTTTTAAACTCTTTTGTTTCTATTATCTTGTATGATGCATTCTAAGTGGCTTGTATAGGGCCTCTCGGGGTCTTATATGTCATGTCATGTCTAGGGTATACTTTGGGCCGTGACAGACTTCCTTGGGGCAGCGTTCAATGTATTTCTTTTTAAAAAAGACTTTGTTTAAATTAAGTTAAGAGTATTCCTATACTGAAATAGGGTGATTAGCTTATAATTGTTCAATTTCACATTTCTTGTTTAATAATTTCTCGTAAGGGTTTTCCTTAGGTGTTAGAGTAGGTTCTTGCATGGTCTATTGGATTGAGTTATGACACCGGTCTAGATCCTCTATGCAAACTAGTTAACCACAATCAAGATCCCCTAAAGTTGAAGTGTTCGATTTTTACTATTTTGATGGGTGGGATGTGAATAAAATGAAACTACTTCTTACCATTCAAATTGTCATACATATTACCTTCGTAACTCTACCAAGAATGGTTTGTCTACACCTTTGCAGGCCTCCCTACCTATCTGATTCAATTATTGGTTTAGAAATGGCTACAACAGACTGTTTTGTGAGCCTAAGAACATTGGCTATAAGTACATGACTAGTACAAACTTGAACTAAAATCATAAAATGTACTAGTTATAACTGGTGCGGAGTGAGCTCTTAATTCCATAATAGACCTTTGTCTTTGTCGCTCTCTATTACTTGGAAAACTCAACTAATTTGCCTTCTTATCTTTATTTAGAAGCCTGGACTCCAGGATCAACATTAATAGGAATGACAATGATATGGCCATTTGGACCCCTGTCTAGATCGGAAAGCTTAATTGTTGTTCACCTTGGAACATTCTCAGAAATTAAAAGTGCACTACTCTCATTGGCACCAAAATTTAGTATTAAAGGCACCCTTTCAAGGTGTTCTTCTTGCTAAGGCTCTTGGAGAAAAAGCTTTCCAATGATGATGTGATTAAGAAAAAAATAAAATTCATGGTCCATCTACTTGTTGTTGTACCACCAAGCATAGTGGAGATATTCATCACCTTTTTATACAATGTAATCTGGCTACTAGAATTTGAAAGTTCTACTCTCATTCCTATGGAATCAAAGTTGAGAATGAAAATTTCAAATTCAACGTTATACAATGATGGCTTATGGATTCCAAAAGCAGAATGCATTTTGCCCTTCTCTAATGCATGCCAACAATTATCTGTTGGGAAATTTGGAAAAGTAGGTGTGCCTACAGATTTAAGGATTCTAGAATTATTAGTTAGCTGGTAATCCAACAGATCAACAACCACATGTCTCTTATTTAAAAAACTAATTTTTATTGTTTGAACATATAACAAAAGTTGGCCAGATCTTTGCCTATCTATTGAAAACAGCATGCCTAAACTATCTATCAAAATAGTGAACCGGTTCAAACCAAATTTCCATTTTCTCAAGCTATATGTTGGTGGATTCTCCAAAGGCAATACTAGCAGAGCAGGAGGTGGTAGAATACTTAGAGATCACATTGGCTACATGCTCATGGCATATGCTGAATTTTATGGCCAAAACAGTAACAATTATGCAAAGGTCATGGCTATTTTATTGGGTATTTAATGGTGTCACTGAAATAACCTCAATCAAGTCATTGTAGAATTAGATTCTATGTTGACTATTCAGATGATCAAGGAAGAAATACACATTTCTTGGCAAGTAAGAAACATTATTCAACTGATAAAGGGCCTCACTAAAGATGGAAACTTTCTATTTCAACATTGCTTCCAAGAAAGAAATATGGTGACTAAAAAATTGGCTAACTTGGGTGAAAATATTGGGAGAAACAAATTCTTTAACCAAACTATATCTCTGCCTTCGCAAGTTAAAGCTCTCTCGAAGAATGATCAAGATGGTTCCCATATCCTCGCATTAGACATGTCGAAGGACAATACACTTTTTCTTAGTTTTGTACATGAATTAGGAAACTATGATATTCTAACTCATGTTGCTATGGCTAACGTAGGTTATTTTCTCCATGATGATGAACTTTTCATCCTAATTTATTCCAAGGAGGTTTGGCAGAAAAGCCACCTCTTGTACTATTTTTGCAAAGTTATCAATAGGTTGGGGTCTATACCTAAGTCCACGCCCCACCCCTGTAATAAATTAGTGCAACTTACTATGTTATTTGTTTACTGCATTTACTAGGTCAAAATAATTATCCAGGTGAGATTTGTTCACCTTAGAAAGTGGCTTGAGAGTTAGGAACTTTAGGAGTTAGTTTAGTGGAATAAAAACACTATAAGTTAGGAGTCAGATTAGAAGTAGGAGTCTTAATACACAGTAAATAGAAGTAGGAGTCTTAATACATAGTAAATATACGCTCTGTTTTTCTCTTGTAATTTAGCAAATATATTTTCTATTTAAGAAAAACTTTCGGCTGTTTCTTTTCTTTCCTTCTTTATTGTTCCTGCCTTCTCTCTTTTATTATATGGTATCAGAGCTAGATTGAAGGAGGAATTTTTTTTGTTTCAGTCTTCTTGTCTATCAGTTTATCCCATTGGCGAAGTTTGGAAGTGTGAAGGGAAAGCTTTTGTTGTCTATAGCAATGGAAGCCTCAAACGAAGGAAATACTCAATATGGAATAGAAAAACTTGTAGGGACTAACTACAAGTATTGGAGAATGTGTATGGAAGCATACCTTCAAGGTCAGTATCTATGGGATTTAATTGTAGGAACTGATTCAATAATCCTAGTCGATACTCTTGAGAATGTCGAATCACGAAGAAAATTGAAGATCAATTGCGGAAAAGCTCTCTTTTCTTTGAGGACTTCTATTAGCAAGGAGTTTATTGATCATGTTCGTGATGTTAGCTCTCTAAAAGAGGTTTGGGATACGCTCGAAAGGCTGTTTACCAAGAAAAATACAGTAAGGCTGCAACTTTTGGAGAATGAGTTGACAATGTTACAATAGGGAGGTATGTCAATCTCAGATTACTTTTTGCGAGTTAAAAGTATATGTGCTGAAATTTCAAAGATCGATCCAGAGAGAAGATTAGTGAGCCACGCCTATGACACTATCTTATTTATGGATTTAAAAAAGGAGTACAGTCCTTTTTTCACTTCCGTTCAAGGATGGCCACAACAACCATCTGTTGAAGAATTAGAGAACATGCTTTCTAATCAAGAAGTTTTAGCTAAACAAATGGCTAAGAACCTTGAATTTGATAATGTTCTGTTTTCTAAAGGAAAGCCGAATAAGAATAATACATTAACTTGGAACAAAAATAAAGAGGAAGAAACAAGCATGGAAAAAGGTGGAAATCCACACAAAAAAAAGTTCTACAGATGTGGAAAAATTGGGCACATCAAGAAAATTGTCGAGTAAAACTTTCCAAAGCCAATGTCGTATACACCAATGAAGGAGATGAGCAAATGAAATGGGAGCAATGTTTTAGCATCCAAGTTGTTGAACAAAAGTTAGAACAAGATTTTGTCAATTATGCCAACAATAATAAGAGAGAAGAGTGGATCGTTGATTCAGGGTTCTCACATTATGTAACTGGAGATGATTCTCTATTCTTGGAGAAGCGAGATCATCATGGAGATCGAGTCATTATCACAGCTGATAACTTGACATATTCAGTAGTAAATGAAGGTGTTGTGAAGATTGAGGTTGCTGGTGATAAATCAAAAGTATCATATTGCAGGATGTTTATCATGTTCCAGGTTTGATAAAAAAATCTAGTCTTAGTTTCTCAGATTACTAATTCTGGAAAATATGTATTGTTTGGTCCTAATGATGTGAAGGTGCTTGAAAATGTAAAACAAGTATCTTCTGATGTTATATTTACAGGTGAAAAGAAAGGTTCTTTGTTATGTCAGCAGGTGAAGCTTATGTAAAGAAAACAAGACAAACTGATAATGTCGCAATTTGGCATGCTCGGTTGGGTCATGTAGTCTATCAAACGATGCAATAGATCTTTTCTTAAAAATTTGTAGACGACCTGCAAACTTTGAAGAACGTACGTAAAGACGTGATTTGTCAAAGTTATCAATATGGCAAATCTCATCGTCTTCTTTTCAAAAGGTAATCAAATCAGAGAACCACGATGTTTGAATTGGTTCATACAAATTTGATGGGACCAACAAGAACATCAAGTTATAGCGAGCATCGCTATGCTATGGTGTTGGTGGATGATCACTCAAGGTTCACTTGGGTGAAATTTTTGAAAGAAAATAGCGAAGCATTATCCATGTTTATGGAGTTCAAAGATGTTGTTGCGAATGAGTTCAAGAAGAAGATAAATATCTCCGTAGTGACAACGATGGAGAATATATGTCAGATAACTTCTTCCGGTATTGTCATAATAATAGAATTGTTCATCAAATGACTTGTGCAGATACTCCTTAACAGAATTAAGTTGTAGAAATAAAGCTTGCCTATCTTACCTCAGTTTTTGTTTCATGGTTGCATGACAAGAATCTTCCTCGAGAGCTTTGGGCTGAAGCTATTCAATATGGATGCCATCTGATAAATAAGCTGCCTCCTTGGCTAGTACGCATAAATCCCCTTTAGTCAGAAGCCAAATGTGAACTATTTTCGAGTTTTTGGTTCTGTGTGTTATGTTCATGTTCCTAAAACTAATAGAACCAAACTTGATCCGAAAGCAAGAAAATGTGTATTTGTTGGCTATGATTCTTATAAGAAGGGTGGGAGATGCATGGATCCAAAGACAAATAGGTTTACCATTTCTAGAGACGTGGTATATGATGAAGTGTCATCCTTATTTTCTGCTCAAAAGGTTATAGTTCTTCAAGATGATCAAGATAATTTAGAGCTATTATTTCCAAAATTAAATGGGCCAATGCCTAGTAATGAAGAGGCAGAAGCCTAGTAATGAAGAGGCAGAAAGTGTATCTCTAAGTCAGAACATTTCAAGGGAAGGAGATGGTGAACATCAAGCAATGAGAAGGTCAACAAGGGAGAAAAAGCAGTCGGACTACCTCAAGGATTATGAGGTAAAACTTAAAAATTATTTTGTGACCTCGTGTTTCTTTACAGGAGCATCAACTACAGAATAACCATTAATTTATGAAGAAGCAAATGGCTGTCCAGATTGGGAAAGAGAAATGCAAGAAGAAATTGATGCTTTAGACAAGAATGAAACCTGGGAATTGGTACCTGATGAGTCCACAAATTAGACTCATTTAGGGCTATATTTTAATAGAAATTGTGTCCTCAAATGCTTATTTTATCTCAATATCTGATGAAAACTCTTAAGTTTCAGGTATTTGAAGAATGAAGGAGAGCATGGACACTACTTAGCAAAAAGGAACGAAAAGGCTAAAAAGAACGAAGAAAATGAAGACCTGAGGATCACCGAGTCCACTTGGCGAGTCGCCAAAGGGTCTCACTTCACCTTTTGTTCCAGTGTGCTGAGCCCTGAAGGAAAGGATCAAGTCGGCGGAAAAGGGAGCTGTCGGCGCATCGCCAAGATGTTCCGTGAGGCAATACTATTTGCCCAATGACCTAGAGCATGATGATGCTGAAGGATGGTGCAAGACAGCGATGAACTACATCAAGGGCCGAATCACCGAGTTGATCGACGATTTCGACTAATGTCGCCGAATGATCCGCTGTAACATAGATTTCTTTAAAACTATAAATACTCGTAGAGAGTTTTAGCTTAGTATTATAGATTTTTAGCGTGAAATAATTTATATAATTTTAGTACTTTTTATTTTTGCTCTGAGTTTGAGAGGGTTTTGAAACTTGAAGAAGAAGAGGGTTTCATCTCCAAGGATTTGGACTTGGGTCTCTTGGATTCTTCATTCTTGGCCTGTAACAAAATTCAAATCTTCACACCCATTTGAATGTTAGCTCATTTAGGTATAAATTTCTATCTCTTGATGTGTGGCTAAAAATCCCAATTCTTGGGGTGTGATTTAGCAAATATGGGTTAAGATTGTTGTTGGATCTTGCTTGCTGATAGATTAGATGTAGTTTAATGGTGATTTCATCTAGTAGTTGTGGTTGAATTTAACAAATTTATAGTTGCAAATACAAGCTTATTTATGTGTTTTTGACTTACTCGAGAGAGAGGTCGCGAAACCAAGACTACTAGATTGATGGCCTAAGAAGTGGGTCGACATGAGGTTTAGCTCGAGAGAGTGAACCCTAGTCCCATATCCTAACACTCACCTCGAGAGAGTGAGTGGGGTAAGGCGTAGGCTGGTCTTCATGCGGCAAGTGGGTGTCTGAAAGGAACCTATTTGAAACGGGGTAAGTTGCTTGAGAGAGAATTTATTCCCACGTATAGCTTAGCCTAGTCACTATTACTCTATAAATTCCCTATCGAAAGCATGTACCCAATAATTCAAATTAATCCGTATTTCGGTCAGATCCCAAGAATCCCCTCTTATTACTTAGAAACCTTTGTTTATTTTGATGTTTTTACTTACTAGTGACAAAACCCCCATTGTTAATTGATACTCTTGTGTCCTCCCTTTAATTTACAATATTTTTAATCGTTAATGTCTTTAGCTACGACTAGTTAGAACAAATTTTATTTTTTTATTAATTCTCAAAACCACTCCCTTGGGACTCGATCCCAACCCTTGGTTAGGTTATTATACTATTGCACGATCGTAGACTTGCATCAGAAGTTGAGTCGTTAATTACGCAAAACATCAGTACCCAAACCAGAAAAATGCGATCGAGTAACTTGCAAATGGATATTTCGCTTGAAGAAAAAATCAGATGGTACCATTGACAAGTTTAAAGCTCGTCTAGTGGCTTGTGAGTTCTCTCAAAACTATGGATTAGATATGAGGAGACGTTTAGTCCGATGGCAAAGATGGTGACAATAAGGTCACTTATTTCTGTAGTTGCTTTCAAAGGTTAGAATCTGTGGCAGCTCAATGTAAAAAATGTATTTCTTTATGGAGAGTTGGATCGAGAAGTATTTATGGAGCAACCATACAGTTTTGTCTCCAAGCAATTTCCAAGTCATGTTTGCCATTTGAAGAAAGCTCTATATGGCCTCAAGCAAGCACCACGAGCTTGGTATGGTAAAGTTCCTCAATACCTAATCTTTTGTGGTTTTAGAGTTTCTGATTCAGATTCTAGTTTATTTATGAAATTAAAATCAAGTGTGCATCCCCTGATACTATTATATGTTGATGATATGATGATAAATGGAGATAATGAATTAGAAATTTCTAATTTAAGGAATGCCCTATCTGTTCGTTTTGAGATGTTGGATGTTTTCTTGGTTTGGAAGTGGAAAAATTAGATCAAGGCTATTTTGTGTCTCAAAAAGGATATGCAGAGAGTCTCTTAGAGCGTTTCGGCATGGGGAAGTTGAAAGAAAAGGCTACTCCAATGGAGCCAAATCTCAAGTTGAAGAAGGATGAAGGCCAGACTGAATGATGCGATGAAGTTCCGACAACTAGTTGGAAGTTTGATCTATCTGACTATCACAAGGCCAGAAATATGTTATTCAGTTGGTGTTGTTTCTTAGTTTATGCATAGTCCAACAACTTCTCATTTAGATGCAACAAAAAGGATTTTGCGCTATGTTAATGGATCTCTTAGTCATGGACTTTGGTACAAGAGGTGTGCAATTTTTTTATTGAGTAGATTTACTGATGCAAATTGGGCAGGTGATTCAAATGATCGACGCTCGACTTCAGGTTACTGTTTTAGTACTGGGTCAGCAATGGTTTCCTGGTGCAGCAAGAAGCAAGATGTTGTTGCTTTGTCTACTACCGAAGCTGAATATATTGCAACAACCATGGCTGCACAAGAGTGTATTTGATTGAAAAGATTGATCAAAGACATGTCCCACAAAGTAGACTATGCTGTGAAAATCAAGTGTGACAATGAAAGTGCCATCAAACTTGCGTCAAATCAAGTTTTTCATGCTCGAACGAAGCATATTAGATCCAACATCATTTTGTTCGTGAGAAAGTTCTAAGTGAAGAGATTGAACTGACAATTGTTCATACCAACACTCAAGTTGTTGATATTCTCACTAAAGCTTTGGAGAAGTCTAAGTTTCAATACATTCGAGATGCTCTGGGAGTTGTTGATCGTGAACTTGCACTAAGGGGAAGCGTAACAAATTAGTGCAACTTACTGTGTTATTTGTTTACTGCATTTACCAGGTCAAAACAATTATCCAAGTGAGGTTTGTTCACCTTAGAAAGTGGCTTGAGAGTTAGGAACTTTAGTAGTAAGTTTAGGAGTTTGTTTAGAGGAATAAAAATACTATAAGTTAAAAGTTATATTAGAAGTAGGAGTCAGTTAATACAGAGTAAATATATGCTCTGTTTTTCTCTTGTAATTCAGCAAATATATTTTCTATTCAAGAAATTAGAAAAGATTTCGGTTGTTTCTTTTCGTTCCTTCTTTATTGTTCATGCCTTCTCTCTTTTGTTATAACCCCCACACCCACCAATAGGTGTTTTTTGAAAGAAAAAAATGTAATAGAATTATGGTAATATGTTGTGACCTGGACCACGTTGCAGTCCTTTCTTATTTAGTACACATGAAATATTATGACATGCATCGAAAAGAATTTAACAAAAATGTTGCCCATAAGATGTTAGGTTTGAGATCGATACATTATTGTGTGGTAGTTGCTATGTAATTGATTCATGTAGTGTAAATTCGAATTTACATATCATATCTAAAAAATTAGTGCATGATACATTACGATTTATGTATCTAGTTTAAATTGATAAGTATTGTATTTATACTAGATACATTAATTAAGTAATTGTTGCCCATAAGATGTTTAGATTTGAGATCGATACATTATCGTGTGGTAGTTGCTATGTAATTGATACATTTAGTATAAATTTGAATTTACGTATCATATCTAATAAATTAGTGCATGATACATTACTATTTATATGTCTCGTTTAAATTGATAAGTCATGTATTGTTTGCCTTGAAAGATATGTATAACTTACATCTTGTATCATTTTGTAGTTTATAATAATGTATCTGATACAATAAGGTTGTGAAAGAAGAATGTATGTAAGTTGAAATAAAGTGTATCTATAAATGTATAATAATAAATAAGAATTAAGTTATCAATTAGATACATGAACAAACACAATCCAATTATGAAAAACACCATAAAAAAGAGGAAAATATTAGACTGTATGAAATTTTGGTGAAATTGAAACTAATATTATTAGGAGACAATGGGAAGATTAAATAATAATACAATAATCCTAATCAGTTTCAATGAATAATTAGTTGTTAGAGTCCATAACCAACTCAAATTATGAAAAATTTACAAATATTATATTAATTATTACCAAATAATAACTACTACTATTACTTCTTCTTTTTTTTGTAATTTACGTTTTAGTGTTGAAAATTTGAAGTTCACTTATTTTATTTTATTATAAATTTTGGAGTATTTTTAAAAATAGGTAAAAGACTCATAAATATCCTTTTTAAACTTTTTTGTCTAAAAATATCCTTAACCTATAGAAAGGAGACTGATTTTGAATTTCAAACGTGAATGAGAAAATAACTATCAAGATTTTGTGACTAATAAAAATAAAGAGAGATTTGTGGAGTGAAATTAGGAAGGCATAAATATTGGTTTTGGGAGTTGGAATTTATGGGATCTGGCTCCTCTCCATTTTCCCTAAGTTCCTACTTAGATGTATGACACTTGTCTTATTTAAATATTAATGGTATAGATTTTAAGTAATCAAGTGTCTTAATCATGGTTAAAAGGTATATATACTCACCATTAAATCTATCTAATTTAGCTATAAAAAAAGCCATGTCATTAGCACCATAGCTTAAATTATTTTTGTTTTCTATAGTTTCTTCATTCATAAAAGAAATGTCTCTTCGTAAACTAAATTCTGGCAATTCAAAATCAACATTTAAATAAGTTATTTTTACGAAGAAAAAAAAGATCGTTAATCATAAAATAAAATTTCTAGCATTTATATTAAATAAAAAGTATTGAAAATCACTTTTTCATAAATTATTGAAGAAGAATAAAATATTATTTTTTTTGCTAGACAAACTTTTTCAAAATCTACAAAGATTTATTTTTTTTAAAGAAAAAATATCTGATATTGATCGTAACTCAAATTGTAAACTATAGAAGCAATTCCATTTGTTCTCAAAATTTTGAGAAACTGATATTTTCTTACCAAAGTTGGAAATTTTAAATAATAATATTTCTTATTTTAATCATGGTTAATTAGTATACTTCTATGATTAAGAATACCAATTAATCTAGACCCTTGCTATTTAAGCAATATAGGTGTCACTCATCTAAATAAGAATTTGGGGAAAATGGAGAAAAGAGAAATGGAGAGGAGCCAAATCCAGATTTATGTATCCAGCATTTGGGGGTTTGGGAGTAAAATAAGGGATTTTGAAAAATTTTAGAACTAGTAGAAAATAATGGGAATTATGGAAAAAAAAAAGTGTGTATATAGGTAATTTATCCTATATAGAAACTTGAAGTCTGTTTTTTCTTCGCAGACGTAACATGTCACTTCCATTTCTAAATTACAAGGAGAATCAAACAGCAGCACGCCTTAAGTTGAACAAAAAAGAAAATCGAAAACCCAAAACAAATGAATAAATGAAGAGAGTGAGATGCAGACAAATTAAAGCACAGAAAAAATGGCTATATGAGCAACTTATATCATCATCAACATACTTTGATACTTTCTACCATTTCTCATGCTAATTGGTAATAACTCCGATCCGATCCGATCCGATCCAAACCGAAACCGAGAACAACAGTAGTAGTAATAATCAAACACGATATCTCACAAGAGGATCCTTAATATTAAGACGTGCGTGATAAACTCTCCATGCATAATCCTCGAAAGAAAATGAATTGAACATTGGACTTTCCTCCTCTACCGCTATAGTTGTTGAATCATTGTCGCCAAGGCCATCGTCATCTTCTTTGTTGAGCACCGCGCCAAGTGATGGCGATTTGATAGGAAGCAAGGGAGAGACAGTGTTTTCATGAGCTAGTGTAACTAACAATGTCATTGATACACAGTGTGAGTTATTGCTACTGCTGTTGATTTCACCATTAGTTATAGGTACTGGTCTTCCTCTCACTTTTTTCACCTTTCCATTACTCCATACCTGCCCATTATCAAGTTTATAAGCTAACTCGTAAAATTACTGTCTATAGTAATCTCAATTTGATAACACTTAAAATAGGAGCAAATAATATTACTATAGAAAATGTTGATGGTAAAATTTTTATTTAATTAAACGTCCGAAATATATATTCTTTCTTGAATTCAATTACTTTCTGCATTTAAGTTTATAGCAAATTAATGTAAATTATGTCACAATCATTACCAACATTTTTTCTTTAGCCTATCTATCTTATGGGTAGAGAATAATGGCCGTTCAATTTTCTCTTATTCACTTTTACTTGTCATTCATTTCTAAATATTTTTATTTGTCACTTTTAACATATCAAGAAAAGATAATTATTTTTTTTATGTTTTACCCTTAGCATTAAATACGGTTCTCCAAATCATTTCTTAAAGAACTAATATTTTTTTTTTCCTAATATTAAATATCAATTAATATGAATAGTATGATAAAATACATAGATCAATAATTATTTTTTTAATTAGTATGTCAAGTCAAACAATGATAAGTAAAAATGAATGGAACGAATATAAACAAATAAATGTCCTTTCACAATCCAAGTTGCTATCGAAGTTGGATTAGATGAAGCTTTTCAGATGGAACAAGTTACATTATAACACGATAGAAGTCTTAATTATTTAATTAGGTAATCAGCTACTACTTATTCATATTATAAGAATTTTCTATGTGACCTTACTCCAAGCCGTCATTGTCATATTATAACTAATGCATTACCAATAGATCCAAGGTAGACGATTAATGACAAATATTTTTAAACTTGAGGAATTTTATATTACTACACCTACTATTTATATTTATTTCATTCTGGAATAGTCACCAGTAAAATGAGATAAAATTAACATATTCTTCTCTAATATAATTATAATTACTTGTAAAATCATTTAAACCAGATACGATTTGTCAATTAGAGCTCAAATGGACCATGTACCCATCCAAAAAATTTCAAGTTGAGACAGAAGATGTGACATTAAGGCGGCAAACCTTACAATTAATTGTCGGTTTAATATTATTATTATTATTATTATTATTATTATTATTATTATTATTATTATATTTTAAGTACATTCATCGTGTCAAATAAAACAAGAATTTGAGCTTCAAATCTGTATATCAAAGGGCCTAAATATCTAAGATATGTTAGGTTTAGTGGGTCCTTTTGAGGCTGCTAATTAATTATATCAGGGAAACGTCTATTTATTTTGACCAGACCAAACATCCCGAGATAACTCAACTTGGATACCAACTAACATGAATTACATAAGTAATTTTTAAGAATATACAAATTGTTTATTTAAAAAGAAATATCATTCATACGTGTAAGTGTAAAAGATATGAAAAGTAAATTATAAAAAGGTAAGGAAGATATTTTTGTCATTTTATTTCTAAATAAGGTATTTCATAATTATTACTACACCCAAGGCAGAAATAAGTTATTTTAATATTAATTATTAATCCTGAAATAATTTATCATAAATTAAACTTGATAATAAAACAAGAAATTAAAAAACATTAGAATTTATTTCTAATTTATTCCACTATATCATCACACCAAATGTGACTTTAAGGGTGTGTTTTATAATTTATTTTTAGGAAATGGTTTTGGTCATCTTTAATGGGAGAAAAAAAAAGTTGGGAAATTTGGAAATCATTATTAACAAAAGCAAAAAAATCATTTCTGATTAATGGTGGAAAATGAACGAACCAGTTAGACAAATACTTGTATATTTTATCCTTACAAGCACTACCTAAATTAATAGTACTACATAATAATTTTATTTTCTATATATCCCACTTGATACTCTATTTTAGTTTTTGGATATTCGATAATTCAAACTTTTTATACTTTATATTTGATTCTATCCATATCATAGGTGTAATACTAATAAGTTCAATTTTAAAAAAATTCAATATATTAATACCCTATTATCCCTACCCATTATATCATAACTTTTATTGAATAATATTATGATAATTCATTAATTAACATTAAATAATTCTATTGTTATATCTAATATCATGTATCCTTTTTTTATGACTACTAACCTAGATAAGAATAAAAATGTTTTACGAGTAAGACAAAGCATTGGGGCAGAGAGCTTCAATTCTTGTTATACATTTCATTTAGCAAATTATTAAATGAATTAAGATGGCTAATTATTACTTATGATGTATTTTAAAAGTTATAATAAAAAATCTTAAAACTTAAAAATCTAATTCATATTAAAATGTTACCTGAGCAATATCACCAAGGGTTACCATAACCGAGTCGACTTGAGGGGCTACGGATACCCAACCCGAATCAGCCAACATGGAATACTTCCGGCAATGAATTTGATAATTTAACCCAACTACATAGGGGTAAACCCGACCCGGTGAAAGTGGCATGTTACTTGAACCGCTCTCGGATTCAGATATCCACATCAACGAACAGAACCGGGTCCGATCTTCTCCGACCGGGTTCTCAAACCCAACAGCACACGCCAGTTCTTCAATCACCTCCAACCCTAGTTTTTCCATTTGGGAAGTAAACTCATGAATAGAATTAAACCCCAACTCCATTGAACTTGACTCGTCGAGACAAAGCGACCAGCCGTAGACGTCGTCGTCATCGTCATCGTTATCGAAGCCTAAGGGCCAGTTCTTGGGGAAGCAGAGTTGTTTCTCATCGTTGAAAATGGATGCAGATTCCGATTCAGCTGATTGAGCGAGGTGAGAGGAGATGGAGTGTTGTGTGAGCTGGAAGAAACCGTGTTGTTTTGCAGCGGAAAGGAGGTTAGAGTGAAGAATTGATTTTGCATCGGAAAGAGAGATGAGAGGAGGAGATACGGTGGTTGGTGCCGGAGATTGACGGCGACCAGGAAAGGAGAGGGAAAGGGTGGGAGGGATACGGTGGAGAAGACGAGATAGAGAATCAGCGGCTTCAGAAGTGGAAAGGAGATTATGATTATGATTAGAGTGTGCTGATGGAGTTGGTGGGGGAGCAGTAGTGGTGCCATAAGGAGTAGGAAGATGATGGAGGTGGTGTTCCTGTGTAGACGACGCCATCTTTGATGCTATGGAGTTTCCTGTTGTCTACTCTATACATATATAGTTGAGATAATTAGGTGGACAAGGCAGGTTGGTCATATATATTTTGAGGACTAAATTATAAAAAATTGAACCATCTGAGTGAATGCTAATTATTCTTTCAAGCTTCGAAATTTGAATTTAGTCCTGCTTCTATATAAATATTAATATGGATGAAAAATTAAAAATAATATATATATTATTAAAATGGAAGCCAACGAGCCTGCAATATTTTTCATATAACTATGCTAAAAACATATTTTCTCTTTCGTTTTTATTTATTTATAATTTTTTATTTTTAATATATCAAAAATAAATATTTACTTTCTTACTTTTTTTTTTTCAATATTAATTATTTGCTTTTCAAATCATTTTTCAAGATCTAAAATAATATATCTATTAGTATGAGTATTATGGTAAAATAGTAAATACTCGTAGTAATCATTACTTCTTTAGGAATATTGTGCAAAGTTTAAAGTGATTTTTTGACCAAAGTAAATCATTATTAAATTCAATTTATCAAAATAATATGTTTTTTTGAAAATTTACAAAACTAGTATAAATACAGGTTTCAGTAACGCTTTAGGTTATATTTTATTAAAAAAATTCAATAACAAAAAGACAAAAATCTAACAGATTAAACAGACATAAAATATTATATAATTTTCTTAATTTAATAATTCGTTACTCTGAAACACGTTTTACAGCTAAAATGTGATTCACAGTAACATTTCTCTGGAACGGTTAAAATTGAAATTCAATCTTGTACATGCCTCATTCATTATTCAAATTTCCACTATTAAAATGGATAGATATATTAAATACATTATGGATAGATATATTTTCATTCATTAGAGATGAAATGAAAATGAGGTGTGTTGGACAGTGGAAAAAACACAATTAATGTGGAATGTTATTAATGAAATTTATTTTTTCTACTTTCATTAGAAATGTCCTTTTTTCTCAATTTTAAGGAACTTGTTTTTCTATAAAAAAAAAGTATTTTTCAAAATTTTTGACGAAATAATAATAAAAAAATAAAAATTATCTTATGAAAAGTATTTTACTTCATGCAGAACACACCCTCAATATCTACAAGTTTTAGATTCTTTCACTTAATATCTACAAGTAACTTTGATGGATGATGAAACAATTATCAATAATAAAATGCGAATTTTGAGAAGAGATTTTATTAAAGACTTTTTTTTTTTTTCTCATTTGGTGTTCGATATTAGTATTGTAGTCTAATTAATCTGAATTCACGCACAGAGCCCCATTAGGGATATAGCTTTCCTACCAATGATTTTTCTTTATATCAAAAGCTTGAATCCAAAGACCTTTGATTCAGAGAGAAGTAATTTCATTTACTGCACCATATCCTTTGATAGACTTAAATCCTCATCCCAAATTAATTGTCATATTTTATTTGTAGAGAGTTAAATTATATTAATTTTAATCAATATTTTAAAATATAAATTTTATTATATGGACATTAAAAATTTATACCGATAGTATTTCTAGTATAACTTTTGAATATACAAATTTTAATTTTGAAAATATTAGGTTAACTAATTCAATTTAATTTTAAAAAGAATAATTGAAAAGGCGAAATACGACAGTTACTCCCTAATTCAATTATGGAATAATTTGAAAGAGAAACTTTTTGCTGGAATGCGAATGGTGGACGGACAACCTCTGTCCAGGTTGTTGTCTTATAAAGCTTCGTTTGTTGTGATGGTTAAAAAATAATAATTTTGGAATAAGTTTTTAGTACTCTTCAATTATTTATTTGGTTATAAAGAGTGAAATAACTTATCACATGATTAATAATTATGACTACGATAAGTTATTTTTACTTGTGGATGAATACTAATCCTATGATAACTTATCTCGAGATAAAAATGTAAAATAACGATAGTCTTTTATTTACAAACACCTTATTCTTATTAGTTAGAGAAAGCAGATTTTGATACTCTCCTCGTCCCTATGTACTGTCAAATATTTGTCACTTTGATATCTTCTTTTACTTGTAATATTTGATAAATCACTGAAGGATAAAATTGTTTTACCTATTATATCCTCAATTTATTAACATTAAGTTAATTTCTTTGGAAAAATATAGTAAGTAAATATGTGTAAGACCCAGAGGCGGAGTTAAGTTGGGGTTCGTGGGTTCGAAAGAATCTAGTAATTTTTTATTCCATATTTGTACTAAAAAATTATATATATATATATATATATATAGACGATTCTAACGGAAATTTAGAAGCCCCAAATTCTTAATTCAGTTTCCGCCTTTGATAAGACCCCTATTCATTTATAGAAATAAAATGATAAACTCTACTATAGCAATTATAATTTTCAAGTCAAATTTAACAAGTCCACAGAGAGGGTGGAGTACTACACGTGTAATACAAAGCAAAGATAATGACAATATTTCTAATTGTTGATTTGTTGTTTAACGTTATGTTGTGGTTGGGACATTGGTGGAGAATCTTTATTTTAAAAGGGAACACTAACAAGCTATTTGTTTATGAATTATTCATCCTCCAATGAAACTTGTCTAGTAACTTTGCAGATTAGAATGGCAGGCTATTGCCATGTTATGCGGAAACCTATGCAAGTCCTAAACTATAAGCTTTAAAAAAAGGGAGCGTGGGTTTCTTGGTCAAAAGTGGTTATATTGTTAGCTGAGTTGTGGTGCACTTTTAGGAGCACTTCACCTTTAATTAGAGGTTTCGAGTTTGAGTATTGGGTATAAAGAAAATTATGTTGGAAGCGCCACCTCTAAATGGGCCCTGCAGAGCGTGATTCGTCTACAGAGCATGATCCGAATTTAATCAGAGCTCCAATATGAGCTTCGGACATCGGGTGGGAAACAAAAAAAAGTGGTTTTATTGTTTACATAAACTTCAAAGCAACAAAAAGGTACTCCCTCCGTCCTTATCTCACTTCAAATATTTTCTAATTTGATTTTTTAATATATATTTGTTATTTTTGACAAATCAAAAAAGAATAATTTTTTTTCCTATTATATACTCAATTTATTAATATTGATTTAATGTCTTTGAAAAATATAGAGAATAAATTAAATATGCTTAAGATTCTATCAATTAATAAGGTTAAAATGATAAACTCATTATAGTATCATTTTTTTAATAGATATGTCAAATAAAATTTTTACAAGTACAAAGAAGAGGAGTAAAACAGAATTGGTGGAAATGAGGAGGCATGTTGCCAGGTGAATTAGATTCCCGTTTGGTTATGCGATATGATATCATGATATGGAATCAAGATATGATATCATAATATGGAATTATGAGATAAAATTAAAGTTTTGTTTGGACATGCAATATGAAATTTTTGTGTTGTTTATTTTCTCATAAACATAAGAATCTCATAAGTTGTAAAACTATTAAAATAACCCCAATTGTTTATTCAATCTTACCAAATAAACAAAAATTTATTAAATCGCATAATAAATTATTACAAAGCTATTTGTTCTCCACTTAATTAAGTAACTGTTTCGTCTAATTTTAATTCATCAAACTTCAATTCAATAAAAAAAATTGAACATAAATTGTAGTGTACTGGTCTTTAATATAATCCCCCACATAGTACGAACAATTTCCTCACGTTAAACTTGTATTTCTCGATCATGTGACCGAGAAGACGAACCAACATTGTTACTTTGAGTTGTAATAAATACAAAATGGTAGAAGTAATAAATTAGGTGTTGGAGTAAATGAAGAGAACAAATTTATTACTCAACAATCGATTGGTGTGAGTTAAAGTGACTATATGTTGGAGGGAATAATAAATTTTAAAAAGTAATGATGTGATTATAAATTTTATTTACATATGAAATAAATGATTAGTAGATATAAATGTGAGGTTGTTTTAACAAAATATAAACTTGTGAATCAATTTTTGTATTAAAAATATCTCAAATCATGATATGGAATTCTCATATCACGGTTTTTGGAGGATATGAAATCACATCTCATGATATGGAATCATGAGATGGAATCAATGTAAAATCGTATGTCCAAACGCTGATTCCATCTCACGATTTCATATTGTGATATAGTATCGCACGACCAAACGCCTACTTATTTTTGTTTCAAAAAGTGACCCATCAGTGTTGAAGGGCGTATAAATGTTCTTTCTTATATTCTACCGAAAAAGGTCAAAAATATCTTAGCTGATAGTTTGGTTCAATTTTTTTTTTTTTAATCAATAGTCTAGTTCAAAAATATAATTATTGTATTTTAATGTAAAAAAATGTCAATTTTTCAAATAAACACACACACACACATATATATATAAGATTCCATACTTTTTCTCTATTCTTGCTTAATATGTGTGGATGTGTGGCGTAGTTTGACATGGTTATATGAGGTGTATATGACTTGATATCGTACATTGGAGATTAGTATTGCAATGGGTGACAATATCAAGGAACTAAACTAAAGTTTTAGGTCAAAGGGACCCCTCAGACAAAGTTCTAGATTAAAGAAATGGCTCGGGTAGAACTTCGCCCGTTTAAAAGGTTTAAATTATCTCATACCTTGGGGTAAGCCTATGAGTGTGCTAAAAATAGTGTGTTATGAGGTATTATAATAGCACAAGGTTTGTATGTTAAGTTTTGAAGTCAAGAAAATTAGCGAAACTAAGGTCGGCAAAAGTTATCGAAGTTTCTCTAATAATATTTTCTTAACATTGGGTCAAATGTCTTGGATGTTTTCTCCCAGTAGAGTTAGAAGTCCCATGACCTGTCAAATCAAAGGCCGACGAGTCAAGTTTGCAACGCACAAAACCTGTATCCAATCGACATCAGAGTAAAAAGTTATGAAGGTTTTACTGCGGACTATCGGGGCAGAATTCGGGTCACGATTCGGGTCGGGTAAAAAATATGGTATGTCACCTTACTCGACGTTTTAAGCCATGAAAACATTTCTTTTCACTCCATAACCAGAATGAAAGCTTAAGAGAGGGTTCCAATGAAGTTCTTGCATGATGAAGGTTAGTTTTTGACGATTTCTACCATTGTAGGTTGGCCCGTGCCTAGAAACGTTATCACTACATGTGGCAATTGTTTTCCCCTTTTATTAGCTGCGTTTGAAGCTAGTTTTTGAAGATAAAAATTGGTAGTTATTGGTGTTTCTTCAAGGTTTACACTTGATTAACTAAGGTAATCATATTGGGAATCTTTTATGATTGTTTTAATGAAGATCTACGAACGTTTCATCAAGTTGAGGCCATATGACAAATCTGTCAATTTAAGCTCAATTATAAATTATTTATAGGTCTGTACCAGTTGTGTATATATAATGTTTGCAAAGCTTAGGACATAAGGAACAACTTTCATGAAGAAACTACGGCCATTTGAGTGTTCATTGGAAATGTATGTTAAGGCTAAGCTTCGTCCCTCATTTTAGCACCACTCTTGGAAAATTCCTAAAATGCCGAATGTGATATTTTGCTATTTTCTTGCTAGAATGACCTTCAGTGAAAGGCATTGGGATCTCAGCTGAATTATGTTCATGATTATATTATTTTGATATTCCACTCGTTTGGATGAATGAAGTATTCAACATCTACATGTCATTTTATCGGTTTCCTTGGTTATATGTCCGCATGTATGAATTCTTATTCTTCTTTGGGTGATGTGACTTAAAATATCACGGGAGACCCTTATTACTTGTAACCAGCCCTCTTTCCCCAAGTTATTATGAAAAGTCTTTAAAGTAACTCACGATCTTCAAAACTCTCAAATATAACTTAAATGTTTAAATTATTAGAACACTTGGTTTTTGAAATACTTCTTTTATAAATTATGTAAGAACCAAGTTAGGAACTAAGTAAATCACCTTAAACTTGGTATGAATATCTGCAAGTTTAGGTTATCTTTATAAAATTCGAGTTAACTTTTCAACCTTATTTGGAAGAACATATGAGGTTCCATGAGATGGTTACATGTTATGCAAAAGTGATTATGGGGTTATAAGAATAAGACTACAAATGGGCCAAGATTGACAACATGACAACGGTAACATATAGGTATTATAAATCCATGCAATGACATGCTATGCATTCTACTCCCTAGCTATAATCGGAGGTATGGGTCCTATTGCCTATATTTATACGTATGAGACACCGATGGCCACAAGTTGGCATATATGATGCCGGTTAGCTACCGGGAAGTACCGCCATTGCTAGCATTTGGTTGGGTATGTCGTGCATTTGCATCTATATATATGTATTCACAACATACTATTACACGAGCATACCATGCATATTTAAATAGTAAGAAGTCAAATGTCAGTCAAGGAGATTATTTGAGTTTTAGTTTCATGTGGTATCTCTATTACCCTTTTTCAGTAACTATTTATGATTGTACTTTTCACTTTACATACCAGTACATTTTTATTCTTACTGACATCCCATTGCCTGGGGACGCTACTTTTTGTTTCATGCAAGCAGGTTCAGGTAGGGATTCTGATCGACCCACCCGCTAGGATTCAAGTTCAACTGTCAGTTGGTAAGCTATCTTATCCTGGGGCTATCAGAGGAGGTTTACTTTATTGTACAATTTGGGTAAAGTCGGGGCATAGAGGCTATTGTGGACACAATATCTGGGTTTTCTTTTGTATGTTTCAATCTCCAGCCCATAGACTTGGCATGTATATATATGTGTGTGTGTAAGTAGGTATGTCTTCAGTTGTGGCCTTATCGGTGATATACCGTGAGTTTATGGTATTTTTGATGTGTTTCACTTAGAGTTTGTGTGAAAGTGCATAAGTGACCACCAACGGAGCCATCCACGGACCATCGGTCCAACCACGGGCCGTGGATGGGTAGTCGTAGGTCCTGGTCTGGGAGTTGAAGTTTCAGTACTCAGTCCACGGAGTGCCAGGATGGACCGTAGTCCAGTCCACAGAACGTAGGTGGAACATCAGGGAAGTCTGACCAAGTGTGGAATCACGAAACAGTCGATGGATAGTAGGTCGACCCACGGTCCGTCCTGCACATTCATCAATGATGATCTGGGAGTTGAAGGTTCCAGTACCTGATGAAGTTTCTAAGTGTCAGGCCATGGAGGGTGACCTATGGACCGTAGGTCGACCCACGATCCGTAGGTTGTGCCATCAATAGAAGCCGCGTTCCAATAATTTATTTCCTTATTTTGTTTCCTGCTTTATTTAGGATTTGTTTTCTATAAATAGGAGTTATAAACCTCATTTTTAGGGGTTAGACATTATTGTATACTTCTAAGTTTTGTTCTTTGGGAATTAATTTGCAAACTCTTAGCAATTAACTTTCTAGATTTCATTTTATATAATTTTCACTTTGAAATTCAATTGAAGGTTTTGGGTTTCATCAATTCTACTTGTAAGTTCATGAATTCTTCTTATCTAATTATGAATTGTGAACTCTCAAGCACGAGTAGCTAAATCCACAACTAGGGTTGTGGGAACCATGATCAATTAACAAAGTATGAATAATAATAATTAAGTAATTCTTGAATAGTGTTTATGCATGTATTGTTAATTCTCTCGTTTAGAAGTCTTTTTAATGGTGGCCAACATTAGAACTCACCTCGTTTCTACTTGCCGGACCAAGGAGGTAGTGAATGAGAAAAAATAAACAACAGAGATTTAGTGGATGCTATTTAATAGTCTAATGTTAATTGGAGTGAGGGTGAAAACTAAGTCATACATTGATGTAATAACTAATTTGGGGTAAAGATAAGGGTTATTAAAGCATACACCCATAGTCGGACCAAGGTGTGTGATGAAATTTTCTACTTGGAGGACCAATCACTTAGGGATACCTAACTTACCAACTTTGCATGTAAAACACTAGGAAAAGATTACTATTATTAGGATTACTACGTTAAGAGCTTGTGGGAAACACATATACACTAGTTTATTTCTCATAGTGATAACACAAAATTTGAATCTTGTTTACTTGTTATTTAATCAACAATCTCTTACTTACTTATAAAATCCCCTCTTTTGTTTACTTGTCTCGGAAATAGTTTGACTAAACGGATATAATAGTGAGTGAAGTTTAAGTCTAAACCATATTCCTTGTGGGATTGACCCCAACCTACAAGTTGGGTTCTTTATTTGACAACGATTGCTTATACTTCTTTAGGGAGGTGTAATTTGAGCGTATAAAATTTTGGCTACATTATTGAACTTTAATCAAATATTTCCTGATTTTACGTTTTGCTTTTTCTTTTTGTTTTCTACAGGTTTCTACTCTAGTGTATGCCAAGTACACGGAGTCAAGGCGAACCATTGACCCCATACGATCCTGAACTAAGAAAGACTTTGAGAAAAATGACAAATCTAGGGGTCCATAATAATCCAATCATAGAGAAATATGAGGATGGAGATGAATTGCAGCTTCCTGGAGTTGGTAATGTGAACGCTCAGGTTCATGGTAGTAATCTAATTGGAGATGCAGAGAGGGTATAAAATTCGCCAGCACCTACGTTGTGTGATAACTACAGGGTTGATTTCAATACAGTTGAATCAGAAGGGCACATTGTTCTTCCTCCTCTTCCGCTAGGGCATACATTTATGATGACCATCAGTTAGATGCAAATGCTTACAGTAAGAGGGTTATTTTCTGGTCTAGATTCGGAAGATCCACATGGTCACATGGCTAAGTTGAGAAGTGTCTGCAAGAGTTGTGTGGGACGACCAGAATTGGATATGAATATCATAGGTTTGAGTCTTCCCTCTATCATTGACCGGTGATGCTGCAGTGTGGTTTTCTCATCTTTCATACAATTCGATTCATACATGGGACCAATTGCATAGGGTGTTCATGGCGAAGTATTTTTCGGTGTCTAAGAAACTGAATCACAAGGATAAACTGAACAACTTCGTAGCACTACTTGGAGAGTTTGTAAGCAGTTCATGGGATAGGTTCACTACGTTCATCAGAAGCGTTCCAAATCACCGGATAGATGATGAGTCACTGAAGGAGTACTTCTACAGAGGTTAGGATGACAATGGAAAGGCTGTGCTAGATACTATTGCTGGAGGATTATATGGTGAGTGGACTTTTGAGGAGATCGCCGAAAAACTAGAGAAGATTTCTCGGAATAATAAGGCATGGAGAACTAGAAAGGCAAACACTAGTCAAAACTCATTTACAGTTCAAACTGCACCTAGCCAAGCCAATGAAGATATTCGTGAACAGATGGCTCAAATGAGGACAAAACTGGGTTTGGTATTAAAACATGTGAGTGAATATGCAGAAAATGTGAATGCGGTAAACTACTTAACTAGAGCTCTACCACCACTAGTTGAGGAATGTTACTATGAGGAGGATGCATATTTGGTTAATGATCAATCGGGGGGTTTCTGAACCAACACCAAAGGTTCCAACTCGGATAATTGGTGCCAAGGTCAAAGAAACCAAGGTAGGAACTATGGAAACTACATTTGAGAGGGAAACTATGTCCAGGATGGGAACTACAATCGTGATAACAACTACAATTGAAACAACTATGGCAAGAAGAATGAGAGAGCTGTGCCCTATGTTCCACCTGGTAATAGGGAATCTGGTAATAGAGAGATTGGTGGTAGTATGTCACGCATTGAGGATATGATGCAAAAGATGATGAAGAGGTTTGATGCAATTGATGAGAATGTGAAAGAGATGCCAAACAACTTGTCTTGAATCGGTCAAAAAGTTGATGCCCATGCAGTGTCGATCAAGAAACTTGAGCAGCAGTTTAGTCAGTTATTCACTACTGTGAACCCACGTCAGCCTGACACACTTTCTAGCAACACCATCCAAAATCCAAAGAATAATGGGCATTGTATGATAGTCATTACTCACGGAGGTTAACAGACCATTGATCCCCCTATGCCGTTTGAGGTTGAAATTATGGTAAAAAAAGATGTGGATGAGATTGAGGTTACTGGAGAGTCTCAAAATGCTACAGAGAAGGAAGCGTAGGTGACCCAAAAAGTTGTCCCTATGCCTAGACTCCAGCTCTATTCCCACATAGATTGGTGAAAAAGACCGAAGAAGGAAAATACTGTAGGTTCATAACTATGTTGAAACAACTTTCCATCAATGTTCCGTTGATAGAAGCTTTGGAGAAAATGCCTGGGTATGCAAAATTTATGAATGATTTGGTGACCAAAAAGAGGGTTGTCAGTTTTGAGAATGATGAGAGGTTGCAACATTGCAGTGCTATTGCTACTAGGTTACTTTTCCAAAAGAAAGGATCTTCGAGCTTTTACTATTCCTTGTACCATCGGGATTTTTCACTTTGCGAAAGTTTTGTGTGATTTTGGTGCTAGCATTAACTTGATGCCGTTGTCTATTTATAAAAAGTTGGGTTTAGGAGCTCCGAAGCCAACTGTGATGCGTCTACTAATGGCTGATAGAATTGTGAAGAGGCCCATTGGAGTGCTCCAAGATGTCCTTGTGAAATTAGAGTCATTCATCTTTCCAGTGGACTTTGTGATACTTGATTTTGAGGTTTATTTTGAGGTTCCCATCATCTTAGCGAGACTATTTCTTTTTACTGGGCGTACCTTGGTTGACATGGAAAGAGGGCAGATGAAGTTCTGATTGAACAATGAAGAGGTAACTTTTAATAACTGTAGGTCTATGAAGCATGAAAGTGATCTTAAATAGGTATCTGTGGTGAATCATTTTGAGGGGCAAAACTCCGAGGTATCTATTAAGGAACGGTTAGGTGTTGATGCGCTAGTAGTGGTGATGATGAATTTTGACAGTGATGGTATTGATGAGTATGATAAACTGGTTACCGCACTTGATAGGTTCGAGTTCCATTCCAAGCCAAAAAGATTGGAGTTAGATATAAAGAATTGAGACTCCCTACCGGGAAAGCTGTATGTAGATGAGCCTCCAAAACTGGAACTCAAGCCTCTACCATCCCATTTGAGGTATGTATTCTTAGGTAGAGATAACACTTTACTGGTAATCATTGCTGGTGATTTGAGTGGGGAACAAGTAGAGGCATTGGTTTCTGTATTGAAGAGGTTCAAGAGGGCAATTGGATTGACTATTACAGACATTATTGGGATTTTTTTCCTGGTATTTGTTCTTATAAAATCCAACTCATGCCAGACAAAAGCCAAGTAATTAGCTCTAAAGGAGACTTAATCCACCTATGCAAGAGGTAGTGAAAAAGGAAATTATCAAATGGTTGGATGCTGGAGTCATATATCCCATTGTAGATAGTAATTGGGTTTGTCCTGTTCAGTGTGTACCTAAGAAAGGTGGGATTACTGTGGTTCTTAATGCGAAAAATGAGTTCGTTCCAATAAGGCCAGTGACTGGTTGGAGAGTGTGCATGGACCACCACAAGCTAAATGCATGGACAAAAAAATACCACTTCCCAATGTCGTTCATGGATTAGATGCTAGATCATTTCGCTGGTGAGGGTTGGTATTGTTTTCTAGATGGGTATTCGGGGTACAATCAAATCTCCATAGCTCCAGAAGATTAAGAGAAAACCACCTTCACTTGTCCGTATGGGACTTTTGCCTTCAAAAGGATGCCATTTGGGTTGTGTAATGCTCCAACGACTTTTTAGCGGTGTATGATGCTGATATTTTTAGATATGGTAGAGGAAACGATTGAGGTATTTATGGATGATTTCTCTGTGGTAGATGACTCATTTGATGATTGTTTGATGCATCTGGCCAAGGTACTGAAACAATGTGAAGAGTGCAATTTTGTGCTCAATTGGGAAAATTGCCATTTCATGGTGAAAAAGGGTATAGTTCTGGGTCATCGGATTTCTGAGAAAGGTATTGAGGTTGATAGAGCCAAAGTTGAGGTGATAGAAAATCTTCCACCACCTATCTGTGTAAAAGGTTTTAAAAGTTTTCTTGGGCATGCAGGTTTTTATCGAATGTTCATAAAAGATTTTTTCAAAAATTGCACGCCCATTGTGCAAACTACTCGAAAAGGAGTGTAAGTTTGATTTTTGTGATGCTTGTCTGAGAGCATTTGGAGAGTTGAAAGAAAGGTTAGTATCAACACCTATCATTATTTCACCGGATTGGTGGCAATAGTTTGAAGTAATGTGTGATGTGAGTGGGGTGGCGCTTGGTGTGGTATTGGGACAGAGAACGAGATAAGATTCTTCATCCGATTTACTATGACAGCAAAGCTCTGAATGTGGCTCAAAAGAACTGTACTATGATTGAACATGAACTCCTTGTTGTGGTTTTTGCATTCGAGGAATTTTAATCCTACTTGCTTGGTACTAAGGTCATAGTGCATACTGACCATTCTGCATTGAGGTATCTGATGGCTATAAATGATGCAAAACTGAGATTGATTAGATGGGTATTGTTGTTGCAAGAGTTCAATTTTGAGGTGAAGGATAGAAAAGGAACAAAAAATCAGGTTGCCGACCATTTGTCCAGATTAGAGGAGGAAGCTATTCTCAAGTTAGGAGATGGGACTGAGATTAATGATGCATTCCCAGATGAATATGTATTGGTTGCTTCTTATGATCTTATCCCTTGGTTCGCAAATTTTGCTAACTACTTGGCAAGCGATTTGGTTCCATCGAATTTGTCATTTTACCAAAGGAAAATGTTTATGTATGATGTGAATAAGTTCTTTTGGGATGAGCCTTACTTGTTTCATGTTTGTGCTGATGGGATTATTCATCGCTGTGTGCCCGAGGTTGAGATGATGAGTATACTAAAGGCGTGTCATTCATCGCGTGTTGGTGGGCACCATTGTGGTATTCGGACTGCTCATAAAATCTTACAGTGTGGGTATTACTGGCCTACCATCCACTAAGATTCTCATGATTTCGCCAAGTCTTGTGAACGTTGCCAAAGATAAGGAGGAATTTCAAAGAAGCATGAGCTCCCTATGAACCCAATATTGGTGATTGAGTTGTTCAATGTTTGGGGTCTTGACTTCATGGGTCTGTTTTTGAGTCAACATGTGATGAAGTATATTCTTGTTGCGGTTGACTATGTATCGAAATGGGTGGATGCAGTTGCACTTTCAAACAATGAAGGGAAGAGTGTCATCCCATTCCTGAAAAAGAGTATCTTTTCCAGATTTGGTACACCAAGGGAAATCATAAGCGATGGAGGTTCTCACTGTTGTAATAAGTTTTTCAAGGCGTTGCTTGAGAAATATGGAGTCCATCACAATGTAGCTACTCCTTATCATCCGCAGTCTAGTGGGCAAGTTGAGGTGTCAAATAGAGAAATAAAGCAAATCCTTGCAAAGACTATGAATGCCAACAAAACTAATTGGTTAAGAAGGCTTGATGATGCTCTGTGGGCCTACCGCACCGTATTCAAGACTCCCATAGGTATGTCCCCTTACTAATTTGTATATGGGAAGTCATGCCATTTTCCTGTAGAGCTAAAACATAAAGCAATGTGGGCGCTAAAGAAGTTGAATTGGAATGGGGCGCCGCATCGAATCAAAGACTGAATGACATGAATGAGCATGATGAGTTTTGCCTAAAAGCATATGAAAGTGTAGCCTTGTACGAGTCAAAGATGAAGAAGTACCATGATCAAAAGTTTGAAAAGCGTGAATTTTTTGTGGGTGATTGATGAGTCCTAGATTTGGACTCATTTAGGGCTTTGTTTTGATAGTTTTAGTGTCCTCAAATGCCTAATTTATGCTATAAATTGATGTTAAGACCTTAATTTTCAGGTATGTTGATTAAGGATCAAAACAAGGATACTAACAGGCAAAAAGGAACAAAACAAGCTGAAGAAGTGGAGAAAGGCGAGCCTGGTAATCGCCAAGACCACTTGGTGACTCACCGAGTGGCTCTTCAGTCCGCCTAAAGTTCAAGCGTGCCAACCTTGAGGGAAGAAACCAAGTTAACGATAAGAAATGGGCAGTTGGCGAATCACCGATTAGTTTCACAATGAAAAGATTGATCGCCCAAAGTTACAGGACTTGAGGATGCTGAGAGCTAATGCATAAAGAAGATAGAAGAGAGCAAAGGCATGTTCACCGAATCACTCAGCGAACCTGGCTTACCTCGCTTAATGGCCTTTCATGGTTAATTTTAGGCGACTATAAATAGGATTTTGAACTGTAAATTGAAGAGCTTGCTACCATTTAGAATAGTTTTCTTTTGAAGTTTGATAGTTTCCCAGTTGACTTGAAGGCTTTTCGAGACTCAATTCGGAGATTTTCCAAGTGGGTTATTCATACTCTTACCTAGTTGAGGAATAATTGATTTGGTAACCGTTTCTATCTTTTTATGATGTTTGGCTTAAAACCCAATTCTTTGGGTGTGATCATGTGATTATGGGTTGAATTAGCTTATGGGTATTGCTTATTACTAATTTAAATGCTATATTGAAGTGGGTTTAATCATTAGTTGAGGTTTAATTTATGAACTGTAGTTGCAAATGCAGTTCTAACTTTGTGTTCTTAGCTCGTGAGAGAAGTTTTGGGACTAAGGCATGTGATTAATGGTTTGTAGGTATTGGGTTGATATGGGTTCAGCTCGAGAGAGTGAATCCTAAACCCAATCCTACCCATCTAACTTGAGAGAGTGAAAGGATTAAGGTGTGGGCTGTTCTTAATTGCTATGCTTGTTGATGTTCGAAAGAAATCACTTGAAGCGAAATAGTTGTTCGAGAGAAGGCTATTTCACTCATAGTCTAGCCTACCCACAAATATTCTATTCGTTAGTAGTTTCAATTACCCATATATCAAAATTTTCCTGTAATCGATCACATCCCGATAGTTCCTCTTTATATTGTTATCTCAGCTTTATGTGACTGCTTTGTAGTTGATAATTGCAAACTAAAATCCCCCATCTGACATTCGTGTCAACCCTTTGATTTGTTTACTTGTATTTTTTCAATAAAGGAGGAGGTTATCGTGCAAACTACCTTTTTGTTGGGTTTTATATTGCTTAACGATCGTTTATATCTAGAATTGGATGAGATGTGCCTGAAAGATTAAATTAAAATGGTGCCACTGCCGGGGAGTGGTGTTGTTTAAAATTCTTTTAGTGAAGTAAATTGTGATCTCTTTAGTTGTAGTTGAATGTACTTACTCTAGTTTTTGGTTTTGTGTTGCTTGTGTTGAATAGAGGAAGAGATGAGCATAAACGGAGGTAATGGAAGCCAAGTGGGCCACCAAGATGACATTGGGAGCCTCAATGATGTCAATAACCCAAACGTTAATGACCCAATCCAAGTGTGTGGTGTTGGTGCCATTCGTCTACCTTCGACTGAAGGAAACACTATTTTTCACATCACAAGCACAATGCTTCAACTCCTACAATTGAATGGATTATTTTGGGGGCTGGCTCATGAGGATCCCCATGAACATATCAGGAACTTTGTGGATGTCTATGGACCGTTCTCATTTAAGAACATATTGCAAGAATCGGTCCATCTCAGGTTTTTTCCATTCTCTTTAATGGGTGAAGCTACTAAATGGTTGACTGAGTTACCGAGGGACTCTATCACCTCTTGGGATGAACTGACGACAACATTTCAAGTGAGATTCTTTCCCCCATCGAAGATGATGACTCTAAGGGATGGTATCCAAGGTTTCAAATGCTTGGAAGGTGAGCCAATCTATGAGACATGGCTGAGATTTAAGGATATGGTGCTTCAGTGCCCGACTCATGGACTTCCAAATAATGTTCTCCTACAACACTTCTATAGGAGTCGCAATTCGGTGAACAAAGGAGTGACTAATCAAATCTCACCTAGTGGTATAATGCAACAACCATATGAAGTAGCGTCCAAACTCCTTGATTGCATGACCAAGATCAATAGGGCATGGTACACTCGTGAAGACCAAGTCTCTCCTCTCAATTTTAGAATGACAAATGAGCAGATTGAAAAGGATCAAGAGAGAGGCCAAAACATGGACAAAATGATATCTTGGCCAAAAATGTCATGGGTGTTGGTGCAAAGAGTGTTAATGCTGTGGGTGTTGGTGGAGTAAATCCCAATGAAGCAAAATCTGAAGTGTTGTACAATGAAGAAGTGAACTTCCTAGCCAATCAAGGAGGAGGTTATCGTGCAAACTACCTAAGACCGGGTGGAAATCAAGGATGGAATAAAGATGAGGCTGGAGAGACTGTGATAGAGATTGGCGTGATCATAACACCACTTTGAAGGAAAGAGAGGGGGACAAAGATAGGTATGTCCCTCCTCATAAGCGTCAAAATCCAAAGGAATATGAAGGTGGCCGTACAGAAGATATGCTCTCGCGCATTCTCAACAAAGTTGAAGGTTCAAGCAAAGTGTTGAAAGAGATGAAAGAGGATGTCTCGACTCTCAATTATGCTCGGAATTGGATAACTTTGCCGCCTAGCTATTCAAACTTGAACTTTGACATTAAAGTTTATTTTCCGAAGCCAGAGCTTTAATTTTGTGGTTGAACTCAAATGCAATAGGTAAAGGTGTGTTATTTGATGTTGGGTAATTGCTTTAATTATGTATAATGTGTTGGTTTGCCTGTTTTGATTCCAAATACGTGCCTAAATACTTAGAAATGTCGATTCCCATGTCTTGTTTGATGAAATCAGTTTTAAAATTTTTGGGTGCGGTTTATTTGTGTTGGGTCTAATAGGGTGAAGCCTAAGTAACCCAAATTGTGCTAAATGACGTGATTTGTCCAATGATGGAGTATTTGACATCATTCCTAAGGGCAAAAGTCGTCAAATGACCAATTTGGCCAAATCGGGGGATATTGGAGTACCCCGAGGGCATGGGTTGTATGGGTATACCTTTAATTGAATAGTGTAGGTGTTTGATTTTGAATTAGAGGGCTGTGGGCTTGATTTTGAAACTTGGGGTTGAAAACTGGCATGTTGGGCCGTTTGGCAAGCTACGTCGAGCTCGCCGAGTGGTTCGACGATTCACCGATGTCCCCCCTTAGATCGCCCTTAATTTCAAATTTTAGCTAAGTTGTTCTGTAACTTTCAGCGGGAAGCCTGAGCTTGCCGAGTTCACTCGGCTACTCGTCGAAAGGCTTTCTGGATCACCTTTTTTGCGCCCCTAACCCTTATAATGCACTGTAACTTTCGGCGGGCTACCTCTAGCTCGCTGATTGGTGTCAGCGATTTGCTGAATGGCCCTGAATATCACTGAAATGCCTTAAGTCTGGAAAATTTTAGTGGTACTTTCGACGAGCCCGATCTAGCTCGCTTAAGTGACTCGGCGACTGGTTCGGTGAGTCTTTCTGCAACTTCATGTCTGCACTTTTCTCAAATTATTTCTAACATTTTTCTATGTATTTGGAAGATATGGCTAGAACAAACCTAGATGATATTGGCATGCCCTCCGAAAGCGGGCACGAGGGATTGTTATCAATGAGGAAGCAACTGCTTCCAGTGCAAAGAGCAAGAAGTTACCTCCGAATGGAGGCAAGGGCAAGGGCAAGGGCAAGGCGCCCGTAGCTGAGACACCGGAGCATAACTGTGGCAGTGAGGGAGAATCATTGGATTCTCAGGCTTCATTCTCTGAGCCTAAGGATAATCAGTCACTACTGGCCCGGCGAAAAGAGCTATGTTCCAAAGCTCATCATGATTCGTCTAGGATTCCAGAGCCGACCCCTCCTACTTCATATTCAATGCCAACTCTAGCATAGACAGTAGTTTCAGCACAACCAGTTTAGGGTCCTCCTCCTCGGTTACTCAATCGGTTAAAGCCGAGGGATTGAGGACCATTTTGGAGGAGAAGAGGTTGTTCACGGATGGTGTAGTGGACAGGCATCCTGCAGTGTGGGACACTCTCCATTTCAACAGGTTCGAGGTCTTCACCAGGCCTCGTGGCCCATATTTTCCCACATGGGTCCAGGAGTTTTATGCTACCTATAGTGATCTGGTACCCCAGGGGAAGAAGAAGGCCAATGCCTTCAGACTGGTGGAATGTGTGATGGTCCGAG
The DNA here is from genome assembly GCA_035578085.1 of Solanum pinnatisectum. Taxonomy (NCBI): domain Eukaryota; kingdom Viridiplantae; phylum Streptophyta; class Magnoliopsida; order Solanales; family Solanaceae; genus Solanum; species Solanum pinnatisectum. The sequence goes on along the minus strand of CM069081.1, from coordinate 24,252,739 downwards.
GGAGGACAGTGAGATGCAACAACAATGATATCAACACTGTACTTGAGAGGGCTGTAGGTTGTATGTACGACTATCAGAGTATGGTCATTGCACAGACTCTGGATGACTTAAAAGGCTGGCTAGCTCCCCTTATTTCTAACACCACCCCGAGGTGTATTGACGCCGGAGTGCCTATTGAGAAAAAGTATCTGAATATAGTAGCTCGGTAATGTTTTGGATTCATTAGTAGCACAATCATGCCGTCATAGAACAAGTCCATTCTCCGCCATCTAAAAGCGGTCTGTCTTGGTTCTATCATAGCCAGGAAGCAGCTAAATTTGGGATTGATTATCGAGCAGGAGATGGCCATGAGGGCCAAGCAGCGCCAGACAACCCTTCCATTTCCGATACTTATTATAGAGTTGTGTTGACGGGCTGGAGTTCCTTATGATAAGAAGAGGGAACTTGAGGTTACACCTACATCATCCATTGATAATCGGCGCATAGAGGCCGAGTACACATAAGACGAGGGATAGGAAGAGGCAGCTCCAGTGGATACATCCCCGGAGGTGGATATCAATTCATTACCTATAGAGGCAGCCTTTCCTACTCCTGTCTTCGGGCCTTTAGGTACATCTAGTTTTACTCCTTCTCAAATCCTGAGTTCTTTTGCTGCTCCCCCGCCCCTAGAGCTACTGCTGGTTTGACAGCGTCCAGGCCTCCAATCACTCAGGCCATGCTCTTCAAGATGGGGCACATAGCCCATTTTGCCGATGTGCGGGCTTCCCGGCTAGAGGCTGAGGTGCCTTCGATGATTGAGAGATCTATTATTGTTACGCTGACACCTCTCCAGGCTTCCATTGATGCTCTCACAGTGAGAGTAGAGATTTGCGAGAGAGGACAGGGTGTGATTACTGAGGTTAAGACTTTGAAAGTCGATGTTTGTGAGCTGAGGAAGGATGTGGACCATCTAAAGTCCATAGACTTTACTTTGCTATTTGGGACAGTAGAGATTCCAAATGATCTGAGTATTGAGATTCCAGCTTATGTCGAGGTAACTCTGGCTACCGCCGGAGATGACATTATGAAGGATGCTGCTGCTGCTGTGTCTGAGGTCGAGACAGATGATGAGTAACTTGAGGTGCGAGATGTGGCTGTTTACGAGGATCTGTCCAACTTAGAGGGTGCCATATTCAAGATAGCTTGATAGGCCTCCTTGAGAGACACTACAATGGCAACTTTAGTGGAGCCACAACTGATGCTACACCGGGCACTTATGCCCAACCTCAGTGTGTTACCTCGGGTACTGATGCCCCAACAGATGGAGTGACTGAAATGCAGACTTCACCCATGCTTAGCCTGGCAGGATGATTTTCCCCCTCTCCCTCTGTTATTTTGTGATTCTTTATATTGTTTTAGTTGCATTTGAGGACAAATGCTTCTTTTTGTTGGGTGGGGTGAGGTATTTCCATACCTACCTCTTGTGTTTTTGATTTGTTTTGTGAATATTGGGCTGATTTTGTTGATATATATGTGCTCTGATCTTTATCTTGTGGATGTTTTAGCTTATGGCCCATTGTTTTGAATGAAAATGGTTTTGGACCAACATTTGAAATTTTGCCACCTCTTTTGTGTGTGATTGTGGTTTTTCTTGTGTAAATTTGAGTGTCGGTTATGATTAATACTGATGACTTGAATAGTGCACTTAATTGAACAAAATGAATGTGCGGCTACGACGAGGCAAATAAAGTTGCATAGACAATGTGTGAACTTTTAGCATCTCGTCGTGACTAGCTAATTGTCGAATGAGTCTGTTGTGATTAACATTGCACACTAGCTAGAAAGTGTGGGGTCTTGTTTTATATTGGTACCAATGCTTTGTGGGATGAGATTACTTTGAACATTGTGTGTGATGGCACCTAGAATTTTCCCCATTGGTCCGGTTGATTGAGTGAAGCAAGCACTTGAAATGATCTTAGGCAACAATTTTGAAGAGTGAAAACAATTTGACAATATACCTCTTTTGTTTCCAACCTCGTGAGATGTGCGAACCTTTCTTGAACCCTCTTTAGTCTTACCCTTTTTCTTGGAAGAAACTTGAACCATTATGACCTCTCTTTATCCATTCACCCATAACTTTCATGAAGTGTGGTTTGTTTGAATAGCTAACTTAGGCCAAAGCCTAAGTTGGGGGTGTGGTGAAAAGAGAAGAAGAGTAAAGAAGTGTGAGAAATCCCCCTTTTGAGTAACGATTTTGAAAGAGATGGAACCCCTCCATGTAAAAAAAAGAAAAAAAAGGGAAATGAAAAAGAAGAAAGAAAAGAAAATGATCGAAAATGTTGTGAAATAAAGTAGTGGAAATTGCAAAATAAACGGGGTATCTAGTAGTTCATATGAAGTTGAATAATGGGGTGGATTATGAGCATGTTTGAAATGTTAAAGAAAAGGAGGAAAGGGTTTTTCAGACCATACTTCATGAAGGTAGAAGCCACTGAGCTTAAATAACCATACCTTTACACTCAGCCCCGTTACAAGCCTTGAATAGACCTTTGTGATCTTGAGTGAGCTGAAACGAATGTTGATTGGAAAATAAGGACAAACTTATGGGTGAAGTCACGCATGTGTTCATCTTTGTGAGTGTGAGAGTTGTATGTGATTCTGGAGCCTTGAATTGTTGAGAAATTGTGTGTGAATATGGAATAATCTTTATTGTGAGGGCATTTGAGTACGTTTGTTGAGCTTGAACTTGTATTTGAAGCAAATATTGTGAACTTGAGCATCTTTGATAATGGTGAGTCACAAGTTGAATCTTTGAGTGCACAACTGATCATTGCATGAGTAATTCTAACCTTGTTGTGTGCATTCATGTTGAGTCTTATGCAGCACTATTTGAGACATCCTTTTTGAATTACTGATCTTAAGTTTTACTTGAGGACAAACAAAAGTTTAAGTTGGGGGTGTTGATGAGTCCTAGATTTGGAATCATTTATGGCTTTGTTTTGATAGTTTTAGTGTCCTCAAATACCTAATTTATGCTATAAACTGATGTTAAAGACTTGATTTTCAGGTATGTTGATTATGGAGCAAAGAAGGGACACTAACGGGCAAAAAGGAAAAAAAAACTAGCTGAAGAAGTGGACAAAGGCGAGCCTAGCGATCGCCAAGACCACTCGGCGACTTGCCGAGTGGCTCTTCAATCTACCTAAAGTTCCAGTGTGCCAGCCCTGAGGGAAGAAACCAAGTCGGCGATAGGAAAGGGGCAGTCGGCGAATCACCGATCAGTTTCGTGATGACAAGATTGATCGCCCAAAGTTACAGGACTTGAGGATGCTGAGAGCTAATGCATAAAGGTGATAAAAAAGAGCAAAGGGTGGTTCGCTGAACCACTCGGCGAACCCGACTTACCTTGCCTAATGACCTTTCGTGGCTAATTTTTGGCGACTGTAAATAGGATTTTGAACTGTAAATTAAAGAGCTTGCAACCATTTAGAATAGTTTTATTTTGAAGTTTGATAGTTTCCCAGTAGACTTGAAGGCTTTTTGAGACTCAATTATGAGATTTTGCAAGTGGGTTATTAATTTTTTTTAAATTGAAGCATTGTAAAGACTTGAATACTATTACTCAGTGATGGATAATCGATTTGGTAACCGTTTCTATCTTTTTATGATGTTTGGCTAAAACCCCAATTCTTGGGGTGTGATCATGTGATTATGGGTTGAATTAGCTTATGTGTATTGCTTATTACTAATTTAAATGTTATATTTAAGTGGGTTTAATCATTAGTTGAGGTTTAATTTATGAACTGTTGTTGCAAATGCAGTTCTAACTTTGCGTTCTTAGCTTGCTTGAGAGAGAAGTTTTGGGACTAAGGCTTGTGATTAATGGTTTGTAAGTACTGGGTTGATATGGGTTAAGCTCGAGAGAGTGAATCCTAAACCCAATACTACCCATCTAGCTTGAGAGAGTGGATGAATTAAGGTGTGGGCCGTTCTTAATTGCTATGCTTGTTGATGTTAGAAAGAAATCACTTGAAGCAGAATAGTTGTTCGAGAGAAGGCTATTTCACTCATAGTCTAGCCTACCCACTAATATTTAGCTATTTGTTAGTAGTTTCAATTACCCATATAGCAAAATTTTCATGTAATTGATCACATGTCGAGAATTCCTCTCCGTATTGTTATCTCAGCTTTGTGGGACTGGTTTGTAGATGATAATTGTAAACAAAATCCCCCATCTGACATTCGTGTAAACCCTTTGATTTGTTTACTTGTATTTTTTAAATAATTTCTATTCCTATAGCTATTTAGATCACATTTGTACTTCATAACTGAAATTTGAACATGTACCGCTCTCTGTGGGTTCGACCCTAACTCATTTGTTAAGTTTTATATTGCTTAACGATCGTTTACACCTATAATTGGATGAGGTGTGCCTGAAACATTAAATCAATGATTTGATGCTCTTATTTAACTCAATATTGCACTTGTTTCCTGGGAAGCTCAAGTCCAAATGGACCGGGCCATTCATAGTCACTCAAGTATTTCCACATGAAAAGGTCGAGCTCGAGAACAAGGAAGGAACAAGATTCAAGGTGAACGAACAGAGGATAAAGGTTTACTTAGGGAAATTTGAGAGTTTGCAAGAAGTGATAGAGGCTTATTACCTTGTTGAAGTCTGAGTAATCAAGGTGTCTGCGTCGTGCCGCAACGTTAAATCAAGTGCTTCTTGGGAGGCAACCCAAGATGTACAATCTAGCCAACTATAGGAGTTTCTTTTCAATATAGGAGTTTTCTTCTTTATTTTTTGATTATGTAGCTCTTTAGATAGGTGTTTATTTTTCCGTTTAGTGTTGGCTAGATATAGAATAGGGTCCATGTCTAAAAAGTGTGTAGAAAATGTAAAAATAAAGTCCTAATGGTTAGGGACGGAAGGGCAAAATCTGTAGAAAATAGTTGTGCAGTGGTCTACAGGCCTCATCAACTGTCCGTTGGTTAGTCCACTGACAGTGGATGGTGTCCTTAGATCCCAAGTAAGTTTTCTATTTTTTCTAAGTGTCAACATGACCTACGGACCCCATCAATGGACCGTAGGTCGACCTACAGATCTTTGATAGGGTCTCGTGGGTCCAGACTAGGGTTTCAATCTGACCCGACCCGGACCCCAAAATAATAAAACCCCTCACTTTTAAACCATTTCCCACTTCTATTCATTCCCTCCAACCGTTACAAACCATTTCATCCACCTCAAATCACCCATTAATCTTCCATATCAATCCCATATAATCCTCCATTTCCATCATTACCCATTCATCTTTCCCTAATCTCCATTTGTCCCCAAATTCTCTATTTCCACAAAGAAGCCACGGTCCGAGTTCAGGGTTTTATCACACACTCATCTACTTTTCTTACTTGAAAGGTAAGAGATTCAACCGAATTTTGAATCACTTGTTCATTGTTTAATGTTGAAGTCACAAAGTGTAACCTCACTTTTGGTAGTGATTATGTATTAAATTAATAATAATTAGTTGATATACTGCCCTTGGGATGATAGTATGAGTGTGTGATAGATCTAAATCGAATAAATAGGTTAAAAGGTCTAATTGGAAGTTTTGACTTTGGGTTCGTTGTTTCGGTATGTTACAAAGTAGAATTGTGTGTAATCGAAACCCTAAGGATGATGAACTACCATATAGTGTTGAAATACATGATTAGACATAGTTTGATTAACAAAATTGTTGAAGTTTTGGGTTGAAAATAAGTTGAAATTCAGGCATGACACATAACTGATCTACGAACTCCACCCACGAACCGTATGTCAACCTACGGACCTTAGGTGGGGGTCTGTGGATCAGTAGCACACAAAAATTGGGCTAAGTCTAGAACCACGGTGTGGACTACGGTTTGTCGTTCAATCAACACACTATTCTACACATTCGTGGTTCCCCATCTAGGACCTGATTTTCCACCATCCAACATACAGAGGGGACCCACGGACCATCGATCCATCAACTGACCGTAGGTACCCTCTGTAGGTCACTAGTTTAGCTATTGTATGAGAAATTTTTTAGTTTTTTTCTAGGTTCGAGTCTTGTTCTAAAATTCTTCCACGAGTCTTAATGCCTTGATTTGGTACTAACTAGTCTTCCACAGGTACCATGGCCCAGAAAAGCTCCTACCTACGCAAGAGGGGGCAAGTCTAAATCAGTCGCTCCCTATTGATGTCTGCTTGATGAGAACACTGATACAAACTACATTCCACCTACCACTAGGGTCTCCCCCAATGCCCCTCGCACTACTAGGCGATCCCTGCAGGTTGTCTCTACCAGTGATGAGGTCGAGGTCACTGCCCCTAGTATGAGAAGGGGGCAACACCTTCCGGTTCTGAGTCACAGTCCAGATCTAGTTCTAGCGGTAATCTCACTTCTTCATTTGAGGCCAATAGCTCCGGCGACATCCCGATACCTACAAGAGTTGAGCCTGCCATTAAGACCGATGAGCTGAACATATGGTGCATTCTGGGCCAGTATCAATTATATGAGAATGGCACCATGTTGAATGAGCACTTGACAATGGCTCGGACCATTACTAAGGAGCACATGGTCCTTACAGGAAGCCTTCACACTATACCAGCTGTTGAGGAGCTCTTCAAAAGGCACAGATGCGAGTGGATGGCACGGAGCCTCGGGACCTACAATGAGGAGATTACCAAAGAGCTCTATGACTTGTATGCTGCCACCGTCCGAAATTCTATATCTAAACAGACCAAGCCCGTAGCTTAGCTTCTACTTCAATCCACATTGGTGCGGGGTTTTCCAGTCGCAGTCTTAGAGGCCACGATCCGCCAATTCATCTATGGCCCAGCCCATATTCTGCTGATTAATATAGTAGAGTATGACTACAGAATATGCATCTTTTAGAGCGGGGAATTTCAGAGGGATGCCGAGCAGAGGGAAAAACTTTTAAGGTGGCTGGCACGTCATATTTCCGAGGATAGGGAGAGCAGTGAGTGGGTACAGACTCCTACTCTAGGTATTAGGAAGGCGACGCCAGCTTCACTACGAAGTTGTTTTGGTTATTGGTTTGAAATCGACTATCCCCTACTCAGGCGGACAATGTGGTTACATGGGACCGGGTTGTGATGGTAACAACCATTATAGCGGGGCTGGAGATTGATTTTGCCTGCATCCTGATCGCAGAGATCCACGAGAGAGCCTTCAAGGTCACCACCACCCTGCCTTTCCCGTATCTGATTTTCCATCTTTTTAGGGAGGCTACTAATCTTGTTTGGCAATGTGACTGGTTACTTGAGGTGACCAAGAGATTGGAAATCGGCCTCATTCGGGATGATACCAACCTAGCCACACCACAGAGAGAGCCATATGTTGTCGCACCACCCTTGGGTGATAACCTTGCTGCAGATATGGAGTAGAAGTAGGCCGATGACACCACCATTTTGGACCCTACAACAGATGCTCAGGATCCACCATCTTCGGCCACTAGTCAGGCCTCGAGTTCCTCCCGAGCCACCCCCTCTTCAGGGTCCACTGTCGTGCCTTTAGACTGAGTCCAGAAGCTGGAGAAAAAGATTGGCACTTTGCTGCAGCATATGAAAAAGATTGGTACTTTTCTTGCCTGTGTTCTTTTCCCCCAAGGGACTGTTTACTTTTATGTTGAACCGGCATGTTTAGGATTGTATGTGTAGAAGTAGAAGAATGAAAGAATGATGACATAAAAAAACATGAAATTGGTACATGCCAAATTTTTTTGAAATGTGCTAGATCTATAGGCTAAATGAGTTGAATGTGTTGGATCTTCATATGACATGATAAGGAACCGGTATGATGGCATGACTTAAGCTAAAACTTGAAGTGGATAAGTCAATAATCTGATAATGGAAACAATGTGCCAAGTGTGTGTGAGAAAAGTTTGAATGTTTATATAGTGTTTGCAAATCTATAACTTGCCCGTCGGTCCTGCTAAGATAATCTAGACTAGAAGTTGGGAAATGATCATAGGCCCTTGTTCAATTAAGTCTACTTAAACCTAAAAAGTCAACCAAAAGAAATAAATGTTCCCTTTGATCCAATTGTTTGAGCCTAATGTAGACCAATTCTTTCAATACACCTAAATCCACCTTCCCTAAATTAATTGTCTTGGCCCCGGTCCCTCCTTGGACATGTGCACCTTGACTTAGGCCAAAAGTCTAAGTTGAGGGTGGATAATTCAAAAAGTTACCTTAATCTTGGCTCTGGTCCGACATCGTATATTATGCACCTCAACTCATGCAAAACACATATGTTGAGGGTTGCTATGAAAAAGGAAACTGAAAGAAAAGGGTATGAAAAGAGTTTGGTGTAGAAGAAAGAAAAAGAAAAGAAAAGAAAAGAAAAGAAAGAAAAAGATGTGGTTGAAGTCAAAAGAAACAAAAAGAGTAACGAAAAAAGATGCTGAAAGAAAGCAAAGAAAAAGAAGAATGTGAAAAATAAGAGCGCTAAGTGGAAAACCACATCTGTATTGAAAAGTGTCAAGGGAAAGAGCAGAAAATAAAAGGTGTCAAGAAGGTTGTGAAAAGAGGTAAAAAACCAATGTAATGTCAAGGAGGGCAGAAAGTCACTGAAAAGTACCGAAATGTACCCTACTGACCTTGAGCCTACGTTACAAGATAAGAAAGTCCTATAGTGATTCTAGTGACTAGTTTGGAGAGTCTATGGAGTGAAAATAATGGCAAACCTATGGTATTGAGCACTAACTGTACTTGAAGTCACTTTTGAGTGCGAGTGTTGAATGAATCCTTTAATTTGAAATTCATATCAATTGTGTGAAAAAAAGGATTTCTTTTGAAGTGAGGGCACTAGTTACATTGTTTGATAATTGGTACCTTGGTGATTATGAAAGGTCTATATCATGGTGTCTATTGGTCTATCTATGTCATGTTTTGATTCAAATGAGTTAGCTTATTGAGTCTAGATGAAATGATTTGCACTAATGTGATATAATTGACCAAGAAAGCCATGTGATTGCTTGTGTTTGTATGTCTGCTTCTACATAAGTGTTGTTTAGAGTTTAGTATGTCACTTGAGGAGAAACAACAAATTTAAGTTGAAGGTGTTGATATACTGTGAGTTTATGGTATTTTTGATGCGTTTCACTTAGAGTTTGTGTGTGTCATGGGCTATTTTGTTATTAAGAATAATGTTTTATGTGTAATTTTTGCAGGAAATAGGCTTGGATGTAGTTGATGAAGATGCGAGCTGAAAAGTGCAAAAGTAACCACCAACGGAGAGCCACCCACAGATCGTAGGTCGAACAACGGGCTGTGGATGGGCAGTCATAGGTCTTGGTCTGGGAGTTGAAGTTCCATTACTCAGTCCATAGAGTGCCAAGATGGACCATAGTCTAGTCCATAGACCGTAGGTGATGCATCATAGGTGGAACATCAGGGAAGTCTGACCAAGTGTGGAACCACGGAGCAGTCGACGGACTGTAGGTTAACCCAGGTCTTTCCTGCACATCCGTCAATAATGATCTGGGAGTTGAAGGTTCCAGTACCTGATGAAACTTCTAAGTGTCAAGTCACAGAGAGTGACCTACGGACCGTATGTCGACCTACGATTCGTAGAACGTGCCGTCAATAGAATCCGCGTTCCAACAGTTTATTTCCTTATTGTGTTTCCTGTTTTATTTAGGATTTGTTTTCTATAAATAGAAGTTATAAACCTCATTTTATGGGTTAGACATTATTGTATACTTCTAAGTTTTGTTCTTTGGGAATTAATTTGCAAACTCTTAGCAATTAACTTTCCGGATTTCATTTTATATAATTTTCACTTTGAAATTCAATTGAAAATATCGGGTTTCATCAATTCTACTTGTCAGTTCATGAATTCTTCTGATATAATTATGAATTGTTAAGTCTCAAGCATGAGTAACTAAATCCACAACTAGGGTTGTGGGAACCATGAGAAATTAACAAAGTATGAATACTAATTAAGTAATTCTTGAATAGTGTTGATGCATGTATTGTTAATTCTTTCATTTAGAAGTCTTTTTAACAGTGGCTAATGTTAGAACTCGCCTTGTTTATACTTGCCGGACCAAGGAAGTAGTGAATCAGAAAAGAATTAACAACATTGATTTAGTGGATGCTATCTAATAATCTAATGTCAACTGATTTAGGGTAAAAATTAAGCCATACATTGATGCGATGACTAATCTGGGGTTAAGATAAGGGTTAGTAAAGCATACACCCGTAGCCGGACCAAGGTGCGTGGTGAAATTCCCTACTTGGAGGACCAATCACTTAGGGATACCTAACTTACCAACTTCGCATGTAAAACATTAGGAAATGATTACTATTATGAGGATTACTGCGTTAAGAGCTTGTGGGGAACACATATACCCTAGTTTCTTTCTCATGTTGATAACACAAAGTTTGAATCTTGTTTACTTGTTACTTAATCAACAATTTGTTGCTTACTTACAAAATCCCCCCTTTTGTTTACTTTTCTTGAAAATAATTTGACTAAACGGATATAATAGTGAGTTAAGTTTAAATCTGAGCCATACTTCTCCTGGGATCGACCCCAACCTACAAGTTGGGTTCTTTATTTGACAATGATCGCTTATACTTCTTTAGGAAGGTGTAAGTTGAGCGTATCAGTCATCTAGCTAGTACATCTTTATTTGTTTGGCTTGTCTACCATTGTTTGTACGGTTTATTCTCATTCAGGTCATCACCTTCAAGTTTAAACATCACTTTTTAGAGGTTGTGCTGCCTAATATTTTTTCTCACAATTTGGTTAGCTAGTATGTTTTAGTAGGTAACTTGATCTAATAGGGTATCTAATGCTAGTTACTCCCTTAATTTTGGGGCGTGACAAACTTGGTATCAAAGCAGGTCGTATCCCGAGGGTCCACAAACCGTGTCTAGTAGAGTCTTGTTTATGGGTGTGTTGTGCACCACACTTATAATCAAGAGGCTACATGGCATTTAGGAATGGTTACATTTCATTAAAGTGATAGATCGTGCTATAGTGCAAAAGTGTTAGAACATTTGAAATCTAAATCATGCTTTATGTTTCTTATCTAAAGGGCTATACTAGCTACGGATATGGCATATCGAGAGATAGGTATGGATCCAAGGGAAAGTACAAGCCATTCTCCACTGGGTCAAATGGATAGATTTCGTTCGGAGGTACAAAGTGAATCTCTAGTACCCCTAGTACCAGCCTCCCCGGCACCTATTGAAGCTCAAATAGATGCAGTACCCCCAGCCTTACCAGTTCCATTGGTACCTGAGGTAGCTAGGGACACAACGCCTCTAGTACCTATTGTTCCTCCACCAGAGACTATGGAGCAGGGGATGAGGGAGGCAGTTCAGTTGCTGACTAGGATGGTCTCTCTTCATGAATGATGCCTGGATTCAGGAGTAGATACTCAGAGAGATCGGTCAGAAAGTTCGAAGGTACGAGAGTTTCTTCATTTGACACCTTATTTATTTATGGATCTAGTCTTACTGAGGATCCCCAGGACTTTATAGACCATATATATAGAGTATTGAGGGTGATGCATGCCTCCATCACAGAGGCTATGGAGTTGGCTTCTTTTCGGTTACGTGATGTAGCCATCCTTTGGTATGAGGTCTGGGAGAGATCTAGAGGACCTGATGCTCCATCAGCAGAGTGGGAGGACTTCTTTGAGACCTTCGTTGCCCACTATTTTCCATTGAAACTTCGAGAGGCCTGTCTTGACCAGTTTATCAATCTGAAGCAAGGAACCATGAGTATGAGAGATTATAGCCACAAGTTTAATTCATTAGCAAGATATGCACCAAATATTGTACGTACCACGAGAGCCAGAGTTCATCATTATGTTGATGGTTTGGCAGATCATCTGATTCGAGATTGCAGGGTAGCATCCCTATCGGATGATGTAGATATTTTCCGTATATATGCTTTCTCTCAGACTACAAAGGACCTTTCTCAACATATTCGTGATACCCACAGAGATAGGGAGCAGAGTAAGAGGGCCCATACTATGGGCTCTTATAGGGAGCCACATGGTGATTTTAGGCCCCTATTCCAACGATATCTACCTCGGCTAGCGGGTAGTGTCTCACCACAGATGCAGGGCCGCGGTTTGATTGTTATAGTCAGTCAGGACCATGTCAAAGCTCAGGCCAGCTTGAGGGTCATCGTTCCGTATAGATAAGACATCCCACACATCATTATACATAGTGCAATAAGCCAAAGACTGCGCAGTGTAGAGAAGTTCAAGTGCATATTATCATTATGGGAAGACAGGACATTTTGTTGGTTGGTACCTGAGGTTAAGCAGAGTTGATCTAGCTCAGCCTTCAGGATCCACAACAGACTCTTCACCCTCAGTGCGTGCCCTACGATCATGACCACAGTCTACTCAGAGTCGTGGTAGAGGGAGAGATGGAGGATATTCATTGGGTTTGAGCGGTGTCCAGAACTGCTTTTATGGACTCGCATGCCGATAGGATTCAGAGGCATCCCCTGATGCTGTCACAGGTATATTGACGATATCTTCTCAAGTTGTTTACGCATTGATAGAACTTGGCTCTATATTTTCATATATTACTCGATTTATTGCTAGTAAGATTGACATGAAATATGAGTTGTTGCCACAACTAGTTGAGGTGTCTACACCGATTGACGATTTTATTTTAGCTAGTCGTGTCTATTGGGGTTGTACGGTATCCATTAATGATCGTCTAAACTCCGCTGATTTAGTTGAGTTGATTATGGTAGATTTTGATATTATCATGAGTATGGATTGGTTGGCAGCTTGCTATGCTAATATTGATTGTCGTGCAAAGATAGTCAGATTTTACTTTCCAGGTGAGCCAGTCTTTGAGTGGAAGGGTAATACAGCCACACCCAAGGGTAAGTTTATTTCATACCTAAGGGCTTGAAAGTTGATTGCTAAAGGTTGTATATACCACATGGTTCATGTAAAGGATACTAATAAGGAGTCCATGACTCTTCAGTCATTTGCCATAATTAATGAATTTCCAATGGTATTCCTTGATGATCTTCCAGGAATTCCCCCAAAAAGGGAAATTGATTTTTCTATAGAATTGCTTCCTAATACGCATCCTATATCGATTCCTCCTTATAGAATGGCACTTGCAGAGCTAAGAGAATTGAAGGAACAATTAAAGGACTTGCTCGATAAAGGCTTTATCATGCCAAGTACTTCTCCATAGGGCTCCAATGCTTTTTGTTAGAAATTAAGTTTGCTCCTTACGGATGTGTATTGACTATAGACAACTACATAAAGTCACTATTAAGAATAAATATCATGTTCCGCAGATTGATGACTTATTCGACTAGTTACAAGGTGCCAAATGCTTTTCCAAGATTGACTTGCAGTCTGGTTACCATCAGTTGCTAGCTAGGGAAGTTGATATCCCAAAAACAACATTTAGGACAACGTATGACCATTTTGAATTCCTTGTCATGTCTTTCGGGCTAACAAATGCCCTAACAACCTTTATGGATCTTATGAATCGGGTCTTCAAACCATTCTTGGTTGAATTTGTGATTGTGTTTGTTGATGACATTCTTCTATATTCACGGTCAGAAGCTGAGCATGCATACTATTTGCGAGCTATATTGGAAACTCTCCAAGATTGCAGGTTATAAGATAAATTCTCTAAATGTGATTTTTGGCTTACTTGTGTAGCTTTTCATGGTCATGTTATTACATATGAAGGTATTAAGGTTGATGGACCAAAGATTGAAGCAGTGATGACTTGGCCGAGGCCCTTGAATCCAATGGAGGTTCACAACTTTATAGGCTTGGCAGGGTATTTCCGAAGGTTTGTGGAGGGATATCACTTGGCCGAGGCCCTTGAATCTAACAGAGGTTCACAGCTCTTTAGGCTTGGCAGGGTATTACCAAAGGTTTGTGGAGGGATTCTCTTCTATCTCTGCACCACTGAAAAAATTGACACATAAGGCAACTAAGTTACAATGGACTAAGGCATGCAAACAGAGCTTTCAGAAACTAAAAAAAAGGCTTACCACTGCATCTATCCTAACTCTTCTAGATGGTAATGAGGGCTATATTGTTTATTGTGATGCCTCGAGAATTGTCCTAAGTTGAGTTCTTATGCAGCATGGTAAGGTTATTGCACGTATCTAGACAGTTGCGGAAGCTTGAGCAGAATTATCCTACACACAATCTTGAGTTGGTTGCACTTGTCTTTCCCCTAAAAATTTAGCGGTATTATCTATACGGGGTTCATATAGATATTTTCACCGATTACCAGAGCCTTCAGTATTTACTTAAGGAGAGGGAATTGCACCTACGACAAAGGAGATAGCTAGAATTATTAATGGTTTATGATGTTGACATTTTATATCATCCCGACAAAGCTAATGTTTTTACTGATGCGCTCAGTTGGAAGTCCGTGGGTAGTCTAAGTCATGTTAAAGCTGATAAGGCTGGAATTACAAAAGACCTATGCCAGCTAGTTAATTTGCAAGTACACTTGGTAGATGCAGGAGGCGGAGGTGTTGTCATTAATAATATGGAAGAATCTTCCTTTTTGACTGAAGTGAAAATACGGCAACATGAAGATCCTGAGGGAAAAGATTCCACAGTAACAACAACCTTTATTTGAGCTAACTGGAGAGGGACTCCTTAGATACCAGGGTCGCTTATGAGTACCGATAGTTAGAGAGATCCTTACAAAGATTCTTTCAGAGACCCATTATTCTAGATATGTAGCTCACCCTAGGGAGACGAAGATGTATCAAGACCTTCGATAGATCTATTGGTGGAATGACATCACAAAAGATATTATAGAGATGGTAGTTGAATGTCCCAACTATCAACAAGTTAAAGCAGGCATCGAAGGCCTACAGACCTAACCCAGTATATTGAACTTCCATTATAGAAATGAGATATGATAAATATGGACTTCATCACTGGTTTGCCTCGCACTCTACAAAGGTACAATATTTGTGTAATTATCAATAGGCTGACAAAATCTGGTCATATCTTTCCAGTTAGAACGACATATTCAGCTGAAGATTATGCCAAGCTTTACATTCAGGAGATTGTTTGCCTTCATGGAGTTCCATTATCTATTTTCTCAGATCGAGGAGCTCAATTTACAATAAAATTTTGGAGATCATTTCAGAAGGGTCTTAGCACTCTGGTAAATCTTAGTACTGATTTTCATCGACAAACTGATGGACAGGCAGAACGTAAAATTTAGACGGTTGAGGATATGTTATCTGCTTGTGTGTTGGATTTTAAAGGAAGTTGGGATCAACATCTACCTCTTATCAATTTTGCTTATAATAATAGCTTTCAAGCTAGTATTCAGATGGCCCCTTACGAAGCACTATATGGGTGAAAGTGTAGGTCCCCAATCAGTTGGTTTGAGCTCAGGGAAGTAGATTTTCTAGGTCCCAATCTAGTCCAACAAGAAATTGAAAAGGTTATGCTTATTAGAGATTGGCTTCATACAGCACAGTGTCGGCAATAGTTTTATGTCGATGTTCGACAACAGAACTTAGAGTTTGATGTAGAAGATTGGGGTTTCTTGAAAGTATCGTCTATGAAAGGCATCATGCGATTCGAAAAGAAAGGGAATCTCACTCCGAGGTATGTTGGACCATATAGGATTATTTGGAAGATCGGTATGGTGGCATACAAGCTTAATTTGTCTTCAAAATTGGAAGTAGTCCATCATGTATTTCATATATCTATATTGCGAAAGTCATTGGAGATCCATCACGTATTATTCCTATTTAAAATATTTGTATCGCTGAAGATTTATCTTATGTAGAGGTACCAATAGCGATTTTAGATCGACAAGTAAGAAAGCTTCAAACTAAATATGTAGCTTCTGTGAAAATGTAATGGAGAAATAACAACGTGGAGGAAATGACTTAGGAAGTGGAAGAGGAAATGAGAAAGGAGTACCCCAACTGTTTACGACTTAAGGTGAGTCACATTTTGATAATTGGCAATTATTTCTTGACAACGACTTGATTAAATTTTCAGAAGCTCAAAAGTGCAATTTATATGCCTTTTTATGAGATAGCTATACAAAGCTTAGTAGTTTAAATTTTAAGATTTTGACTTTAGTTTGCGACTGCAACAAAATAGAATCGCAAATAAAGTCCTATGGGAAAAAAAAACTCAACCAAGGAATTGTCTAGATCCATTCGCGGGCGAATGTTCATAAGGGGGCGGGGGAAATGTACGATCCCATACTTTTTCTCTATTCTTGCCTAATTTGTCTGGCGTAGTTTGGCATGGTTATATGAGGTGTATATGACTTGGTATCATACATTGGAGATTAAGATTACAAATTGATGGTAATATCAAGGAACTAAACTAAAGTTTTAGGTCAAAGGGACCCCTCAGACAAAGTTCTAGATTAAAGAAATGGCTAAGGTAGAACTTCGCCCATTTGAAAGGTTTAAATTATCTCATACCTTGAGGTAAGCCTGGGAGTGTTTAACATGCTAATACTAATGTGTTATGAGGTATTATAATAGAACAAGTTCATATGTTAAGTTTTGAAGTCAAGAAAATTAGCGAAACTAATGTCGGCAAAAGTTATCAAAGTTTCTCTAATAATATTTCCTTAACTTTGGGTCAAATGTATTGAATATTTTCTCCCAATATATAAAGAGTTAGAAGGTCCATGACATATCAAATCGAAGGCCTACAAGTATAGTTTGCAATGCACAAAACCCTGTATCCAATCGACATCAGAGTAAAAGGTTATGACGGTTTTACCGCGGACAGCCGAGGTAGAATTTGGGTAGTGATCTCAGTCAGGTAAAAAACGTGGTATGTCGGCTTACTTGATGTTTTAAGCCAAGAAAACATTCTTTTTGACTTCCTAAGTATAAAGAAAGCTTAAGAGAGGGTTCTAATGGAGTTCTTTCATGATTAAGGTTAGTTTTTGATGATTTCTACCATTAAAGGTTGCCCCCATTCCTAGAAACGTGATCTCTACACGTGACAATCATTTCCCCCTTCTATTAGCTGTGTTTGGAGCTAGTTTTTGAAGATATAAATTGGTAGTTATTGGTGTTTCTTCAAGGTTTACACTTGAATAATTAAGGTAATAATCTCGGGACTCTTTTATGATTGTTTTTATAAAGTTCTAAGGACGTTTCGTCAAGTTGAGGCCATATCAAAAATCTGCCGATTTAAGCTTAATTATGAATTATTTAAAGGTGTGTACCAGCTGTGTATATATAGTGTTTGCGAAGCTTAGGACATAAGTAACAACTTTTGTGAAGAAACTATGGCCATTCGATCGTTCATTGGAAATGTATGTTACGGCTAACTTCGTCACACATTTTAGCACCACTCCTGGGAAATTCCTAAAACACCGAATGTGATATTTTGCTATTGTCTTGCTAGAAAAACCTTCAGTGAAAGGCATTTGGATCTCAGCTGAATTATTTTCATGATTATATTGTTTTGATATTCCACTCATTTGGATAAATAGAGTATTCGACATCTACATGTCATTTTATTGGTTTCCTTGATTATACGTCCACATGTATGAATTCTTATTCTTCTTTGGGTGATGTGACTTAAAATATCACGGGAGACCCTTATTACATGTAAGCAGCCCTCTTTCCCCACTAAAGTTAATATGAAAATTCTTTAAAGTAACTCACGATCTTCAAAACTCTCAAATATAACTTGAATGTTTAAACTATTAGTACACTTGGTTTTTGAAATACTTCTTTTATAAATTATCTAGGAACCAAGTTAGGAACTAAGTAAATCACCTTAAACTTGTTATAAATATCTGTAAGGTTAGGTTATCTTTCTAAAATTCGAATTAACTTTTCAAGCTTATTTGGAAGAACATATGGTTCCATGAGATGGTTACATGTTATACGAAAGTGATTATAGGGGTTATGAGAACAAGACTACAAACAAGCCAAGATTGGAAACATGACAACGATAACATGTAGGTGTTATAAATCCATGACATGATATGCTATGCATTCTACTCCCGAGCTATAATCGGGAGGTATGAGGATTGCCTATATTTATACGTAAAAGACACCGATGACCACAGGTTGGCGTATATGATGATGGTTAGCTACCAGGAAGTACCACCATTACCAGCATTTGGTTTGGTATGTCATGCATTTGCATCCATATATATGTATTCATGACATACGATTATACGAGCGTACCATTCATATATAAATAGTAGGAGGCCAAATGTCAGCCATGGAGATTATTTGAGTTTCAGTTTCAGGTGGTATCTCTATTACCCTTTTTCAGTAACTATTTATGATTCTACTTTCCACTTTACATACCAGTACATATTTGTTCATATTGACGTCCCATTGATTGGGGACACTATTTTTTGTTTCATGCGAGCAGGTTCAGGTAGGGATTCTGATCGATCTACACGCTAGAATTCCAGTTCAACTGTGAGTTGCTAAGCTCCATCTTATCCTAGGGCTATCAGAAGAGGTTTTATTTTGTTGTACAATTTGGGTATATTCGGGCCTTGTCCCGACAGTGCTTATGTCCCTCATAAAGGCTATGATGGACACAATATTCTGGGTTTCTTTTGTATGTTTCAATCTCTAGTCCATAGACTTGGCATGTATATATATGTTTGTAAGTAGGTATGGCTTCAGTTGTGGCCTCGTGGGCTAGCTAGTACATCTTTATTTGCTTGGCTTGTCTACCATTGTTTGTATGCTTTATTCTCATTCAGTCATGACCTTCAGGGTCCAGGCTTCACTTTTTAGAGGTTGTGCTGCCTAATCTTTTTGTCTCATAGTTTTGTTAACTAGAATGTTTTAGTGGGTAACTTGTTCTAATAGGGTATCTAGTGCCAATTATGCCCCTATATATATATATATATATATATATATATATATATATATATATATATATATATATATATATTAAACTCTTTTCCTAATGATGATTTTTTAATTAGAAAATGTTTGTTCCATTTCTATTTGAGAAATATCAAGAAATAGAAATATTTTTCTATTTTATTAGAAACTTTGACAGAGTTACTATATTATCAATTAAAAAGATATATGAAGTTATTATATTTTAATTGATAAGATGAGATTAATAAAAAAAAATATTTGTTACTTATTTATTAGTTAAAGTGATTGTAAATTAAAAGAAACAAAAATAGAGTTTTTTTTTTTTTAAAGTAATTGCTTATGCTTCTAGGCAATCGAAGTCCTATGAGAAGAAGTACCCTACTCATGATTTGGACTTGGCAGTTGTGGTCTTTGTACTTAAGTGATGGCGTCACTATTTGTATGGAGTACATTGCAAGATCTTCATTGATCATCATAGTCTTCAGTATATCTTCAGCCAGAGGGATCTGAACTTGAGTCAGCATAGATGGCTTGAGTTGCTGATGGACTATGATGTAACCGTTCCATATCATCCGGAGAAGGCCAATGTGGTGGCCGATTCTTCAAGTAGGAAGACTACTAGCATGGTGAGTCTTTCCGTGCATAGTATTGAGGAAAGACCGTTGGCTAGAGATGTTCAGATGTTAGCTAATAGTCTTGTCTAGTTTCAGATTTCAGAGGAGAGTAATGGTATGATTTCTTTTATTAAGGCTCGATCTTCTTTAGTCAAGCAGATCTGTGAGCACCGATTTGATGATGAGAAGTTATGTCTTATTCGAGACAAAGTGTTGAGAGGGGAAGCCAATGAGGCTTTCCTTGATTGTTATGGTGTTTTGAGGATCGGGGGCAGGATTTGTGTGCCCAAGACAGGCTAGTTGGTTAGATTGATTCTTGAGGAGGCCTATTGTTCTTGATATTCCATCCATTCGGGAGCGGCAAAAGATGTATCATGATCTGAGCCAACATTACTGGTGGTGTGGGATAAAGAGAGATATTTCAGACTTTGTTTCTAGGTGTTTGACTTGCCAGCAGGTCAAGCGTAAGCACCAGCATCCCAGGGGTGTATCTCAGAGGATGCCTATTCCTACTTGGAAGTGGGAGGAGATCACTATGGACTTTGTTGTGGGATTGATATTTTCCCTTAGCAGAGTTTGCCTATAATAATTATCACTCTACTATTTAGATAGCCCCATTTGAGGCGTTGTATGGCACACTGTGTAAATCCTCAATCGATTGGTTTGATTCGACAGAGTTGGATCATTTGGATACAAACTTGCTTAGAGATGATATGGAACTGGTCCCTATGATTCAGTGTAGACTATTGACAGCCTAGAGTCGGCAGAAGAGTTATGCAGACCAATGAGTTAGAGCCTTTTTTTGATGGAGGGTGATCATGTTTAGCTCCGAGTATTACCTATGAAAGGTGTGATGAGGTTCAGGAAGAAAGGGAATCTTAGCCCTAGATTCATTGACCTTTTAAGATTTTGAGCAGAGTGGGAGAGGTGGCCTATAAGTTGGCCTTGCACCTAGTTTGTCGACAGTTAATCTTATTTTGAATATATTCATGCTTCGAAAGTATATACCGGATGAGTCTCATGTGCTTTCACTCGATTCAGTACAACTAGGTCCAGACTTAACATTTGAGAAGGAGCCTATAGCTATATTGGATAGGCAAGTTCAAAAGCTTAGAACCAAGGACAATTATTCAGTGAAGGTTGATTTCATGTATCAGGACACTTCTTCCAATACTAAGTGCCGACGATCGTTAGTGAGTAATATAACCCAACTAAGTGAGTTGGGGTCGAATCCCACTGGGAGTGGTACGTGCTTAAGATTCAAGAGGCAAGTGCAATTATTTTCAAGTCAATCATAGGTAAAGAAATTTACGAATAAAAGCATATTTCAAATTAAAGGTGACACAAGTGTCAAATATGGGGGGTTTTGATTGTAATTATCAACTTCAACAGCAACAAATAACACGAATAAACAAGTAAAGAGATGGGTTCTTGGGATGTGATTGGATTATGGGCTAAGATAGACAAATGGGTGATTGCAACTGATAGTAAATAGCTGTAGATCAGTGACTAAGCTAGACTTTAGTGGGGTAAACTTTCTCTCGAATAATCTACCCCGAATCAAATTAGTTTCTCTCGAATACCAATAAGCAGCAACTAAGAACATCCTACGCTTTAGTCCATTCGCTCTCTCGAGCTGCATGTGTGGGAAAGGGTTTAGGATTCACTCTCTCGAGCTGAACCCATGACAACCCAATACCCACAGACCATCAAATCAGTATTCTTGGTTTTAAAGCCTCTCTCTCGAGCCAACCTAAAACAGGAAGTTATAATTGCATTTGTAACTACAACCCTTTAAATTAAACCACAATTACTAATCAAAATCACTTTTAAACAACATTTAAATTATCAATTAATAATACCCAGCAGCTAAATCAACCCATAATCACATAATCACACACCAAGAATTGGGGTTTCAGCTAGACATCATAAAAAGATAGAAATCATTACGAAATTGCATTTCCATCAACTGGGTACGATTAATTTCGTATTTACAAAGGTCAAGGTTGAAGAATCTCAAAGACCCACTTCTAATTTCTCAAAAATGGAAATCTTCAAATCTTCAAAACTAAGGAAAATATTGTCTCAATACTCTCAGTTCTAAGTTCCAAACTTGAAAACTGAATAATAATAAAACTTGGATACTAAACTAAGAATTTAAAAATGTATTTATAGTCTCCAAAAATATGTTGCGAAGGACCATTCGGCGCAATAAGTCAGGATCGCTGATCCACCCTTTAGTCAATTTCATTACCTTTTTGCTTTAGCCTTTAGCATCTTCAAGTTCTGTAACTTTTGGTGATCTAGCACTGCATCGCGGAACCGTTCGGCCACCCGCCGACTACTTCTTTCTATCGTCAACTCAATTTTCTCCTTCAATGCTTGGAACAGTGGAACTTTAGGCGAGATCATGGCCATTCGGCAACTTGCCTAATAGGTTAGGCGACTATCAGGCCATCTTTTCTTCGTTCTTTCAGCTGCCTTGTTCCTTTTTGCTCATTAGTGACCATGCTTTGTTCCTCAATCTAAATATCTGAAAATCAAGGATTTACACTAGTTATTGGCACAAAATATGCATTTGAGGACACTAAATCTATTAAAATAAAGCCCTAAATGAGTCCAAATCGTGGACTTATCAACACCTCCAACTTAAACGTTTGCTTGTCCTCAAGTAAAACTCAAGTTCAACAGTTCAAAAAGGATGTCTCAAATAGTGCTACACAAAACTCAATCATGAATGCATATAAAAAGACTCAACTTACTCATGCAAGGATCAATTGTGCACTTAAAGATTCAAGTGGTGACTCACCATTACCAAAGAATCTCAAGCTCACAATACTTGCTTCAAATGCAAGTTCAAGCTCAACAAAGGTGTTCAAATGCCCTCACACAATGGATGATTCCATATCCACACTAACAAAGATGAACACAATGCATGACTCCACCCATAGATTTACCCGTATTTTCCATTCAACAATTGTTTCAGCTTACTCAAGATCAAAAAGGTTTTTTCCAGGCTTGTAACGGGGCTGAGTGTAAAGGTATGTTCATTTAGGCTTAGTGGCTATTATCCTCATGAAATGTGGTATGAACAACACTTTCTTCCCTCTTCTTTATCATTCTCATTCATGCTCAAAGGTCACCCCATTATTCACTTTCCCTAGACATGTTGGATACTCCATTTTCTTTGCACTTTCACAACTTTATTCCACAAACTTTTTCATTCCTTTTCTTTTCTTTTTCTCTTTTTTTTTTTTTTGTATGGAGGGGTTCCATTTTTTCTAAAAAATAATGGATCAAGAGACTTCTTTGCATTTCTTGATGTACCTTCTCTTTTCACCACACCCCCCAACTTAGACTTTTGGCCTATGTTGGCCATTCACACAAACCACAAAACATGAGGATTAAGGGTAATATATCAAGAAAGGTCACAATTTCATCAAGTTTCTTCCAAGAAAAGGGTAAGGCTAAAAAAGGTGTTCAAGCAAAGTTTGCACACTCACAAGGTAGGCCGCAAAAAGAGGTATAATGTCAAATTGTTTCGCCCTCTTCAAAGTTGCCTAGGATCATCTCAAGAGATTACATCATTTAGTCAACCGGACGAACGGGGCAAATTCTATGTGTCATCACACCTAGTTCATGATAAGCTCATCACACAAGGCATTAGCACTAATGTCAAACAAGACTCCACACTTTTGCTAGTGTGCAATGTTCATCACAAGAGGCTCAATTTATTAATTGGTTAGTCACAACGAGATGCAAAAGTTAACATATTTTCTATGCAACTTCATTTGGCCTCATCAAAGCTGCACTTTCATTTTTGTTCGATTATGAGCACTATTCAAGTCATCGGTATTGATCAAGACCGATACTCAAATTTGCAAGGGAACAATAACATTCAAACACAAATAAGAGGTGGCACAAAATTTGTTCGGAAGGGTCCATAAATCATTTCAATTAAAAACAAGGAGCCATAAGCTCAATCATCCACAAAAATAGTGCTAAATACAATTTATAATTTGGAAACCCAATGTACGAACAAAACAATAATCACAAAAGGTGGGCCTCACCCCACCACAAATAAAAACCATTTTCCTTAAATGCAAGCAAAATAATATCCAAAAGTCAAATAAAGTAAGACAGAGAGGGAGGTAAAAGGGAATTCGGTCTACTCAGTCGCTCCATCTATCTGGGCATCAGTGCCTGGGGTAGTGCTCTGAATTTGGGCATCATTGTCCGGAGTCACCTCATAAAGAGTGGGTCCACTAGGAGCTGCCATGGATGTCTTTGTTAAGGATATCTAGATCACTGACTGCACAATTGTCTACTCAAGATCTGGCAAATGTCCATATATGCTCTCTTTTCTTATCTCTATTTGCTCCTCGTCGGTCTCTGCCTCCGACTCATCAACTGTTGTATCATCTCTATGTACATCTCCGGTGGTTGTCGAAGGAATCTCTGAAGCATCATGAGCATCCACATCGTCAGCAGCCTCTAGTAATGAAGTGAAGTCAGTAGACTTTAGATAGACTATGTCCTTCCTCAAATCTGATACATCGGCTTTCAAAGCTGTAACCTCAGAAGTCTCCCTCTGTCTGCTCTCATAAGCCTCAACTCTCATAGTAAGAGTGTCAATGGAAATCTGAGGGGGGTAAGTACAGCTAAAATGGCCGGCTCAATCATCAACGGGATAGATCTCTCCAGTCTAGTCGCCCTCACATTAGTTGAATGGGTTAGGTGCTCCATCTTCAGGATCATAGCTTGAGTGATCTTGGTAGGCTGGGACGAGGTAGAGGCACCCGGGACTTGTGAAGACGAAGAAGATGCAGATGTACTTGAAGGCCCGGGAGCCGGAGTAGGCAAAAATGCCTCTGCAGGTATCGAATCAATGTCCACCTTCGGGGATGTATCGATCGGAGCTGCTTTCCTCCTGTCGGCCTCCTCTCGTTTGTACTCGGCCTCAATATACCGGATGTCAGTGGAGGAAGAGGGGGTAACCTCAATATCTCTCGATCATCTCGGGGTACTCTAGCACGCCTGCACAACTCCATGATCAAGACTAGGAATGAAGGGAAGTCTACCTCTGCTTGGGCCTCATGGCCATCTCTTACTCTATGAGGAGTCCCAAGTCGATGCTCCTTCGGGATATGATTGCTCCAAGGCAAGTTGCCTTAGGGTGGTGTAGAATGGACTCGTTTTGGGATGTCATTATGGTGCTACTAATGAAACCAAACCAGACCGAGCAGCAATGCTCAAATCCCTCTTCTCTAAGGGGACCCCTTCCTCGATGCACCTTGGGGTGGTATCAAAAATCAATGGAGCCAAACAACCCTTCAAGTCATCCAAGAACTGAGTAACCGACAAACCCTCGTATGCCTCCGTAGCTCTAAGACCCCTGTCAAGTACAATATTGATGTACTCACTATTGCATCCAACTTCTTTACCCCGAACCATGATCGACTTAACCGGCTGAACTCGCTGGCCTTCTTCTTGCTCTTCAGAACTAATTCACCATATGCTGAATAGAACTCTCGGACCCATAAATCCCATCGCCAAGAGGCCAAGGTTTTCTAAGATTCTTAAGCCAATCCTTTAGGCTAGCCCAATCTAGCTTGCCAAAGAGATTCAGCGACTCGCCGACTGTTCGGCGAGTCTGTCTTCAATTACTTTTCTGTGCATCTGATTGAATTGTTTATAACTCTTTTCTTGATTTTTTTGCATATATGGTTAGGACTAACCTATACATGCCACCCCGCAAAAGAGCGCGGGGTATTGTGATAAATGAAGGGAGAGCAAATCCTTACAAAGAAGCGAAGCAGGCGTCGATAGGAGGCGAGGCAAAGGCAAGAGACTTGCATATGAGGTTCTTGAGCACAACAGGGAGAGTGTCTTCTGACTCCTGGGCTAATTATCTGAGCCTGAGGACGATCAGCCCCTGCAGTCCCAGCGGACAAAGCTTCGTACTAGAGCTCGTCCTGACCCATCTAGGGTCCTAACTGTTGCCACTCCTCTTGCAGCTGATACAGTGCCTGCTCTGACATCTCCTGTGTTTCCTCCTCCCCGACTCCTTAATAGAATATAAGCAGATGGGTTGCAAATTATTTTGGAGGAGAAGTTGTTATTTGTAGAAGGCCTTGAGGGAAAATACTCCAATGTGAGGGACACCCTCTATTATCACCGATTTGAGAAGTTCACTAGGCCTCGAGGCCCCTATATTCTAGGCCTTTCGGTGAATCACCGACAGCATTCGGTGAGCAAGGATTAGCTTGTCGAAAGTTACAGTAAAATTAAGGGTCAGGGACGCAGACAAAGGGCAATCAAGAAGGTATTTCAGCGAGTCGCTGAGTACCCTCGATGACCTTAGGCTTCTCGCCGAAAGTTATAGAACCAAACTTCACATTTAGCATGAAATTAAAGGCGAGATGGGGAACTTCGGCGAACCGCTGAGTGGTTCGGCGAGCTCGACCCAGCTCACCAAACGACTCTACGTGCCTACTTTCAACCCATCTTCTCAAATTTGACCCTGCAACCCCCAAAAACAAAATCAAAACATGCACCTATCAAATTTAACTAAGACCCATTACACCCATTCAGCCGAGATACTCAGACTTCTCCCGGTTTGGCCAAATTTGGCCATTTAATGACTTTTTCCCTTAAGAATGACGTCAACCGCTCCATCATTGGGCAAAATACGTCATTTGGAACAAATGTGGGCTACTTAGAGTTCACCCAACTAAACCCAACAACATGCAAGCACAATCCCACAATTTTAACCAATTATTAATACACAAAACCACGGGAATTCAACAATAAAGGTAATACGGGCAAAAATGTTCAAATTTAAACAGGCACACACATATACAATTACGATCAGAAAGGCCTAGCACACAACCCTAAGACAAAATAATTGCAAATAAAATTTTTAAAAATGAATTCGAGGTTCAGAAAACCAACCTTAGATGCCGATTAAACAAATTGAAATGCTAGGCAGCAAAGTGATCCACTCCGAACACAAATTGGATGACTAAAATGTGGTAAAAATGCAAGAAATATAGATAATATTGTGTGAGTGTGAGTTTGGGAAGATTAAAAGTGAGGGAAAGTGATAGAGTTTGAAAGTTTAAACCTTTGGCCTTTAAAACCCGTCCAGTTCTCGCCCATTTGGCGACATCAGTTTTGCTCGCCGACCCACTCGGCAACACGCCGAGTGGGCACTTACCTCGCCGAGTTTTACAGGACCTCCACTTAATATGGGGGTCCAAACGGCTGACTAAATCGTGATCTCTGACCTAGTTAGTGATTCGCCAATCTGCTCTTGGGCTCGCCGAGTTTTACAGACTCAGACCCTAGCATTTCCTGAGTCCAAAACGGTCCAAGTCGAGCTCGCCGACCACTTTGGTGAGCCACCAACTGGACTTTTAGCGCGCCAAACTGCACTTCTCAAACACATTATACCCTTCAACCTGTGTAATCAACACACCATTATTTCTAAAACAAAAATAAAGCGATAAAACACTTGGGTTGCCTCTCAAGAAGCGCCTTAGTTAACATCGTGGCACGACTTCCCCACTCAATCTTGATTTGTGGGGTAGAGACAAGACAACACATGATCCATTTGGGTCTCCAGCAGCTAAACAAATATGTAAGGGGAAGCAATCATCTCATTCAGTAGTGAAACATTCTCTTTTATCTCATTCAACACTTTGTCGTGGTCTTCGACTTTGTGAAGACTGAGAGAGAGTATATCTTCTATTTGTCTTCCCGTACACCTTGGTCTTGATATGCTTATGAGGGGGAATGTACCGGTCTTTCTTTTTATCCGGTGCTTCCAATTCCAAGATCTTTTTGGCCACTAGATCTAGCTGAGTTAACAGTGTGGCCAAAATCAGGTCCTTCTTAGTCTCATTGTTGGTCTTGGCCATGTGATCAATGAGTTGGGCTCCTATTGCATAGGGTAGTCATGAGAGACCCCCCGCAGACATTTGGTCTGCCACTCTTCTGTTTTCCAGACCAAGACCTCTATAGAAGCAGTCCAATAGCATGTTTCTGAGATTCCATGCGCTGGGCATTGCAGTAATAATGACTTAAATCTTAGCCACAACTCATGGATTAACTCACCTTCTATTTTCCTGAAACTTAGGATGTTATCCCTAAGAATCATCATTCTTAAATGAGAGAGGTCCATTTGGTCACCATTACTACAAGACATCCTCTAAACAAGCACACGAAAACCAAAACTAAAAATAAGTTCAACTATAACTAACAAGAACAAAATTTAAATTAACTAAAGAATCTTAACCAACACCACTCCCCGGCAGCAGTGCCATTTTGATTTCACGTATCAGGACACTTCTTCCAATACTAAGTGCCAACGATAGTTAATCAGTAATATAATCCAACTAAGTGAGTTAGGGTCGAATCCCACAAGGAGTGGTACGTGCTTAAGATTCAAGAGCCAAGTGCAAATATGTTCAAGTCAATCATAGGTAAAGACATTTACGAATAAAAGCATATTTCAAATTAAGGGTGACACAAGTGTCAAATATAGGGGTGTTTGATTGTAATTATCAACTACAATAGCAGCAAATAACACGAATAAACAAGTAAAGAGACAGGTTCTTGGGATGTGATTGGATTATGGGCTAAGATAGACAAATGGGTGATTTCAACTGATAGTAAATAGCTGTAGATCAGTGACTACGCTAGACTTTAGTGGGGGTAAACTTTCTCTCGAACAATTTATCCTGAATCAAATTTGTTTCTCTCTAACACCAATAAGAAGCAATTAAGAATAACCCACGTTTTAGTCCATTCACTCTCTCGAGCTGAATGTGTGGAAAAGGGTTTAGGATTCACTCTCTCGAGCTGAACCCATGACAACTCAATACCCATAGACCATCAAATCAGTAATCTTGGTTTTAAAACCTCTGTCTCGAGCAAGCTAAAAACACAAAGTTAGAATTGCATTTGCAACTATAGCCCTTTAAATTAAACCACATTTACTGATCGAAATCACTTTTAAACAATATGTAAACTATCAATTAACAATACCCAGCAGCTAAATCAACCCATAAGCACATAATCACACCTCAAGAATTGGGGTTTTAGCGAGACATCATAAAAAGATAGAAATCGTTACCAAATTGTGTTTCCATCAACTGGGTACGATTAATTTCATCTTTACAAAAGGTTAAGGTTGAAGAATCACAAAGACCCACTTCGAATTTCTCAAAAATAGATATCTTCAAATCTTCAAAGCTAAGGAAAATACTGTCTCAATACTCTCAATTCTAAGTTCCAAACTTGAAAACTAAATAATAATAAAATTTGGCTACTAAACTAAGAATTTAAAAATGTATTTATAGTCGCCAAAAATATGCTGCGAAGGACCATTCGGCGTAATAGGTAGGGATCGCCGATCCACTCTTTGATCTACCCTTTGGTCAATTCCATCACCTTTTTTTTTGGCCTTCAACATCTTCAAGTTTTGTAACTTTAGGTGATCTAGCACTGCATTGTGGTATCATTCGGCGACCCGCCGACTGCTCCTTTCTATTGCTGACTCGATTTTCTCCTTTAGGGCTTGGCATAGTGGAACTTTAGGCAAGATCATGGCCATTCGGCAACTCGCCCAATGGGTTAGGCGATCATCAAGCCCTCTTTTCGCTGTTCTTTCAACTGCCTTGTTCGTTTTTGCTCATTAGTGTCCATGCTTTGTTCCTCAATCCAAATACCTGAAAATCAAGGATTGACACTAGTTATTGGCACAAAATATGCATTTGAAGACACTAAATCTATTAAAATAATTCTCTAAATGAGTCCAAATCATGGACTCATCAAAGGTGCAGTGGAAGCACCGTTCAGTTGGAGAGGCTACCTGGGAGGCAGAGTCTAACATACGTGCTAGATATCCTCAGGTTTTTGAAGCTTCAGGTACTTTCTTTTACTTTATGTTCGAGGACGAATATGGGTTTTAGTGGTGGATAATGTAATGACCCGGAAGGTCATTTTTGGGAATTTTAAACTATTCATTTAACTTTAGTTAATTAATTAATCGGTAATTGTAGATAATTAACTTAATCAATAGTTAATGGGCTAAAATGATTATTTATTTAAGACCCTACACCATTTATCCTATATTTATTAAAATAAGTTAGTGAAATTTTTCACTTTTAATAATTAATGTTTCATTAAAGAAAAGAAGATATAACCCTAGAGAGAGGCTCTCCTTCTGCGACTTCAACAAGAAAGTGACGAACACTGGTAACTCCAACCAAACTTCAAGCTTTGTTTATGTATATTTTGATTTTTGGATGTGAATAACTTATTTTTATTAGTATTAAATGGATTCTTGGTAGACATAAATGAAATTGCAATAAAACAATGGTAAACCATTGCTGGCCCAAAGCGAACCCTTAGTCTAACTTACTTACTCAGCGGAAGACTTAATTCAACAAAGACAAGTCTATGTAATAAACTGGAATGTTATAATGGAACATTCAACTTGGCCATCAAGGCAAACTCAAGTCTTAACATAAGATAATGACAATGAAAAGACTAAAGAACTAACATCTGACTATTTATGAGGCCTCTAAAACAACTAAGATGGATGTCAGGACAAACGTTACGACATCCTAATGAACTAATAAAATTACTGAAAGCAATTAAAAAGAATCCTCCGGAATGCAATGAGGCTCACCAACTGACTCTGGAGTGCTCACTAGATCAACGATGCGTTGGATGCCGATCCTAGTTACCTGTGTTTGCATCATAATAAGATGAAGACCAACTAGCACCAGTACATTGAATGTACGAGTTAAAATGCTAACCACAACATAGGCTTGTAAGGAATCTGAAGAACTTACTTGGCTCAACTCAACTAAATATAACTAAACTCATTTCAATATAAAGCAGTTTTAAACAATTGCAATATAAAGAAAAGTTGTTTAAAACATGATGACAACTCTATGTGTATGCAAAGATACATATAACTCTGAGATGTATGTAAAAATACAAATAAACTGTGTATTTAAAAATACAATTACTTCTGTGGGAGTTTCTCTAACCGGCAACCATCACGTAAGAGCTATTGTGATGATACAACATTTTGCCTCACACTGTCAGGGCTGTCCTATACCTTGCCGAGGTTATAAAACCTGAACTACTAAGTGGATCCATTAGTCTATGTGAAAAAGCACTAAAGGAATCATCTAAAAAGTATGACCCTTTTCTACCCATGATGGCTACATAGTTTATGGGGGTTGTGAGTTATCTAAACTTTCCCCCATATCGGTGCTCAATACTACTCTCAATTTTTTTTATACTAGCTCTTATGTTTAAAAACATACTTCTTTCTGTGATTTGAGATAATTTCTCAAAACATAGCTCAAAGGCTATCTTGGAAATCATAGTTTCCTCTCTTGCTTCATTTAGAAAGCGATTACTCTTTTCTGAAAACTAGCTCAAACGCTCTTTGGAAATCGAGATAGACACTCTCTGCTAGAATAGACTCACCAACAGGTGTAGAAACATTGAATGGTCACTAAGTTGCTCAGGAATAATATCAAAATTCATAGCAACATATGGAGTTACAACAGATAAACTCGCTCCTGGTCTAGCAAAGCATAAACAGTAAAGTCAAAGACTTGGATCATACCAATGACAACATCTAGCGAATCCTCTTGCTTTAGGCGACAATTGATAGCATACAAGCAGTTTGTTCCTCCGCTAGTACCAGAAGTAGCCCCTCTAGGTGCAGCTCTGTCTGGTGGAGCAACTAAAGAAGACTGGGCTCTATTGCCCCCATTACCATTTCCCTGCTTTTTCTTTGGACATTCTCGAATGAAATGACCATTTTGACCATACTTGAAATAACCAGTGGTGCCCTTACGACATGTACCTGAGTGGTTCCTACCACACTTAGCGCAGGCAGGAGGCTTACTACCCCCTTGCTCCATGCTACCCTGAGAATACACAGACTTAGCTTCAAAATTCTGACTATTGTACTCACTTTTGTTCTTAGGTACAGATGCACTAGCAGATGATAGAGCAGGTCCCTTCTGTTTTTGTTGGAAGGATGATCGGTCAACATTACTCTTTTGTTGTCCCGACTCATTCCCTGTCTTAGCTCTCTGTTCTTAAACTCTTCCCTATCACTCAGCTTCTCTTCCTCAACCTGCTGCACATATACCATTAATCTTGAGATATCCATGTCACCTATTAACATTGCAGCTATACTTTCTTTACTTGACAAACGAGCCGGTCCAGCAACAAACAAGCTCATTCTACTGCTCATGTCCGCAACCATTTTCGGAGCATAACGGGATAGTTGGGTGAACTTCAACCAATACTCATGAACACTCAAATAATCTTGCTTAAGCGTGAGGAACTCTCATATCTTAGCCTCTTTCAGTTCTCGGGGAAAGAAACGCTCCAAGAGAGCCTCCTTAAAACAAGCCCAACTCGCAGGTGGTGCATCATCAGCTCTACCCTATTTCCACTGATCAAACCAAGTCCTAGCAACATTCTTCAGTTGATATATAGCTAGTTCAACTCGCTTGGTACCGGCAACATGCATGACCTCAAATACCTTCTTCAGTTCCTCAATAAAATTCTCTGGATCCTCAGTAGTGCTCGAACCCATGAAATTTAGAAGATTCATCCTCAAGAATTCTCAGATCCTAGAAGTATCAGCCACTTCCTGTATAACTCCTCTTTGTTGCCTAGCTTGGTTTGTCACAACTTGGATCAACATCCGAATAGCCTTACAGAACTCAACATTGGTAACTTCTCTTGGAGGTTGCACTTCAGGTGCATTTGGTAACTCTTGTTCCTTAACATTACGTCTAGCAGGACAACCTCTGACAGTTCTTCGTAGAGGCATGATTATTTGAAAACACGGATAATCACGAATTAGAAGGAAACATTTTTCTTAAAGATCAAGCTCTAACACACGAAATGAGTGTGAAAGAAATGAGAAAATTTCCTAAGTGTTGCAGCCTCCTAATTATAGATGTGGGGTGGTTCACACAGATAAATAGGACTCTACAGACACGGCTTCATAGGCTTCCTAGGACTCTTGAACTATGTACTTTGATACCAAGTTTGTCACGCTCCGAGCCTACGCCCTAGGCGGGACTGACACTTGAGAACCATTGTTGGCCCCAAGAGAACCCCTAGGCCTAGCTTACATACTCAGCGGAAGAC
Organism: Solanum pinnatisectum; assembly: GCA_035578085.1. Lineage (NCBI taxonomy): Eukaryota > Viridiplantae > Streptophyta > Magnoliopsida > Solanales > Solanaceae > Solanum > Solanum pinnatisectum. The sequence continues at coordinate 24,220,053 of CM069081.1, read as the reverse complement.
TTAATTCAACAAAGACAAGTTTATGTAATAAACTGGAATGTTATAATGGAACATTCAACTTGGTCATTAAGGAAAACTCAAGTCTTAACATAGGATAATGACAATGAAAAAACTAAAGAACTAACATCTGACTGTATATGAAGACTCTAAAACAACTGAGATGGATGTCGAGACAAACCCTACGACATCCTAATGAACTAATAAAATAACTGAAAGCAATAAAAACAAGTCCTCCGCTCACCAACTGACTCTGGTGTAATCACTGGATCAATGATGTGTTAGATGTCGATCCTAATTACATGTGTCTGCATCATAATAAGATGTAGGACAACTTGCATCAGTACATTGAATGTACGAGTATGCGAGTTGGAATGCTAAACATAACACATGCTTGAAAGGAATCTGAAGAACTTACCTGGGTCAACTCAACTCAACATAACTGAACTCATTTCAATATAAAGCAGTTTTAAACAAGTGCAATATAAAGAAAAGTTGTTTAAAACATGATGTTAAATCTGTGTGTATGCAAAGATACATATAACTCTGAGATGTATGTAAAAATACAAATAAACTGTGTATTTAAAAATACAATTACTTATGTGGGAGTTTCTCTAACCGACAATCATCACGTAAGAGCTATTGTGATGATACAGCATTTTGCCTCACGCTGCCAGGGCCGTCCTATACCTTGTTGAGGGTATAGAACCTGAACTACTAAGTGAATCCACTAGTCTATGCTAAAAAGCACTAAAGGAATCATCTAAAAAGTATGACCCTTTTCTTAACCCATGATGGCTACATGGTTTATGGGGTCTGTGAGTTGTCTGAACTCTCCCCCATATATGTGCTCAATACTACTCCCAATTTTTTTTTATATTAGGTCTTATGTTTAAAAACATACTTCTTTCTGTGATTTGAGATAATTGCTCAAAACATAGCTCAAAGGCTATCTTGGAAATCATAGTTTCCTCTCTTGCTTCATTTAGAAAGCGATTACTCTTTTCTGAAAACTAGCTCAAACGCTCTTTGGAAATCAAGGTTTGCTTTATTGTTTAAATGTGAAAACATTTTACTCTTTGGGAATACATAGTCCCGATATACTTCTTTTGAAGAAATGAACTCAACTCTTTACTGTTTTCTTAACTTGAAACTTAAGTCTTTAAAAAGTTAAAACGTTTGTGAAAGACTTTTGAAAACTTTATAAACTGCTTTTGACTTGACTCTTACTTCTCTTGACTTTGATCTTAAATTTACTTGAATTGGATTAAGGATTCAATGTTCATGATCTCATGTTTGTGGATGATTTCATGATGTTTAGATGTACCTTAGAGTGTTGGAATCAACTAGAAAAGATAGGTACATTGCTAAGGAACAAGTACTAAAAGGTGGGGAACTAATGAGGATAACTGGAGTCCCTGGTGCTCTGAGAGGTGCGGGGCGCCAGCCCTCAAAGTTTAGAGAACAATTTGGGTGCGCTGGCTGGCACAGTGCCCCAAGGGTGAAACTTCAAAAACCTTTTTGGGGCGCGCTGGCTGGTGCAACACCCCAACCCTTTCCCTAGGTGTTTGACGACTTTTCTTGCTCGTTTTTCATCTCTAAACTTTAATGGTTCTTTCCCCAAACACTTAGAATAGTTTATGCCCTAAATATATGATATATTCAATCAGAAATTACACCCGAAAACATGAATCAAATCGCAAGAAACTTCAACAGCATAACCCATAAGAATTCTAACGAATTTCATCAAGAACACAAAGAATTTACTTTCAAATAAAACAAATTTCGCTGAATTGATTCATGATTGGCGCGTGGGTGAACAACCCAATACTATGTGATCTCACATACCTCGTAGGGATCACCCCTTGACGAAATCCACAAGCTAAACTTGACCATCTTGATGAATCTTGCTTTCTCTTCTCCTTTCTCCTCTTTTCTCCTTTCTCCAAGCCCTAGCGTGAAATTCACTTTTTCTAAATTGAATAAAATTTGACTTTACCCCAATTAAACTCCTAAAATCGAATTAATTAAGTTGGGTAAGGAAAAGACCAAACTACCCTTCTAAAATCCGGTTTTAGACTTTCCTTATTAGAATAGCCCAACTTCCAAAGGGAATAACGCACTCATACGAACTCGGAATCGTGCAAACTCGGTGGAGTTGGAAAGGTCATTCCAAGAGATTTCCTACCATATCTGGAAGTACACCTAACTCATCTTGAGCTAGAAGTTATGGCCGTTTGAAGTTGACCGAAACTCAACTCATTCCAACTTAACAAAAGTTCCAGATTTTCATTCTTTCCAAAAATGACTATTTCCAATTATTAGCTTCTTCCTAGTTATTTCAAATTTCAAGATGTTACATATATCTATTGCACCATGCACAAGTTACGATGAAGTTTTATCATGGGACATTAATGATATACTATGGGGATAAAATAGTGATTATATTGGCTTGTTGCCTTATTGGAAATAATTGGAAGGGAAAATATATGTATAAATATGTCTTTTGAAAAGTTTAGGATTTACCAGTGTGACATCTACTAAATATGCCACTGACCAGGTAGTTAAGTTTTGGATAGTAAATTTATTGATATATAATGGATATCAAATTGAATTCTGGAAAATTGGTTGGCTTTCTTGAAATTACGTCCATAAATTGGGTTTAGTTTCTTTAGAATCCTTATTATTGTTATCATATCATAATTCAAGTTTCGCTCTATTAAGATAGGAAATTAATTATTGGAGTATTATATCATACGAAAACTATTAGAGTTGATATTGAAAAAATTGAGACTTAACCCTAGGCTTGAAACTTAAGAACTTGACTATAGATTTGGGTGAGTTTTTGGGTCTAGGCTAAATCTATAGTAATATGGGTGTTGTTAGTTTCGAAATCATATTGTGATTATGTACTTGAATAGATTGCATTGATTTGGAAGCTCAACGAAAGGGGAAGGCTCAAGTCCTGGAGTGAATTGTTGATTAATTGAGGCAAGTGGATTTCTAAACCCCTATTAAGTGTATAGAATCGTGTATTTTTTTGTGGTATATGCTGGGGAGTAATGGGACTTGGTGATGGGTTGACTTGTCCATATTGAATAATTCTAATGTTGAAAAAGGGGTAGTAAAAGGCAATGTGATTTATTGTTGATGTGTGATGTATTGAGAATGGTTTGAAAGGCTTATTGACTCATTGTTGATGTTGTATCACGATTGTGTTATTGTGAATTGTCTATTATTATGAAAATGGTCATCTCCTTATTATTTGAACATGTCATTGGCATTGGTTCTGAGACATGGTTGTGATAAGTGTTATGTGAATTGATAAAGAATAAGAAATTCAAGAGGATGTACCATTTCGAGGGACGTGTCGTGTGCCGCGACGGATGCTATATTTTGAGGGACATGTCGTATGCCATGACTGATACTATATATCGAGGGACGTGTCGCGCGTCATGACGAATACTATATATTGAAGGTTGTGTAGCACACCGTGATGGATGCATGGACAGATATGTCCCCCATGGGTCCTGGACCGACAGACAACAGGTGTGTATTTTTAGGTCAAACATGCATCACTATACTTGACATTGGATTTCATTGCATTGCACATATTTATCATTGATAAACTTGATCTTGTGTGTTGCTGGTCTTGTGAGTGCCTCTCTGTGAAAGTTGTGATTGATGAATTTTAAGTTTGTTGTTGAGGATATGTAATTGTTAGAGTGTTGGTGTTGAGTTGTGTGCTATGTAAACTGTGAACTGTTATGTTGGGCTAGTTTTATGTAGATTGTAGCTGTGAAGGTTCGGATGGGATGTAAGGAGTACCCGTATTCTATTCCCATAGCTTGTGTTTAGAAGTTTACTTGCTAAGTACCGTGTGGTTTTGTACTCACCCCTTGCTTCTATATTTTTGTAGGTTACGAGCCCAGATCTTCGTGATACCTTCTATTCTCTTCTTTTCTGAGGCTTGCTGTGGAGATTTGTGAGGTAGATGTTTGTCATCTCAACGGACCTTCTTACTCCTATTTATGTTTTGTTCTACTTTGGAGACAATATCATTTGCGACTTGTGTTTTCCTTTCAAATCCATTATAATACATTAGAGGCTTGTGCACATGACAACTAGATTTTAGGGATTTAGTTAAGTTGACTTGTTATCCGTATTAGTAATTTTTATTAAACTTCTATTTTTATTTTATTTCCGCACTTTATCGAAATGGTTGGGTGGTAGGTTGACTTGTCTTGGTGCCATCACATCCATTTTTGAGTTGTGACAATACCAAAGGAGTGATGAAAATTTATTTTCTATGAGCATGAAAATATAGTTGTGAATGATATTAACCGACAAATGGCTCAAAGTAACAATGTTGGTTTATCTTCTCGTTCATATGATAGAGAAATGTAAGTTCAATGTGAGAAGATTGTTCGTACTATGTGGGATTATATTAAATACTAGTACACTACAATTTATGTTCAATATTTTTTATTGAATTAAAGTTTGATCAATTAAAGTTAGATAAAACAATTAATTAAGTGGAGAACAAATAGCTTTGCAATAATTTATTACTGATGTGATTTTATAATTTTTTGTTTATTTGGTAAGACTGAATAAATAATTGGGATTATTTTAATAGTTTTACAACTTATGGAATTCTTATGTTAATGAGAAAATATAAAACACAAAAATTTCATATCGCATGTCCAAACAAAACTTCAACTTCATCTCATGATTTAATATTATGATATCATATCACGATTCCATATTGTGATTCCATATCGCATGGCCAAACGGGCCCTTACTAGTGTATTCTTTTTCTGGTTTTGCACATATTTGAATTAATTGAAAACTAAATGAAAAACAAAAAGAAATTTAATTTTTACATAGATAGATAGATCCAATGTAGCATCATTAGATAATCAAATTAGGAAAACTTACCTTGTTTTATTCATTAGCAAACATTTTCCTAACTGAGGCACTATTGCTAGATCTCTTGATTAAGTCATAGTTGCTTAATTAATTTGAATGAAAAAAATCTATGCGCGATTAGTGTTGCTAAATGAGTGTTGGGATGAGAGAGATTAGTAATGTAGGAGTCGTATTTATAGCTCTCAGTATTGTTTTGCCATTAATTTGATTTGCTATATGCATTTATTAAAATTTATAGTTTGTTAAAACTTATTCTAAAACATTTAATTACGAATTATTACATAAAGAATTGAGTTACATCCAAAATGTAAGAATATTTAAATATAAAAATTATTGCTCCCTCTATTTCGTATTAATACAGAATATTTGGGCCTTTTATTTCATTGATAAAAATAATTGACTTGTTCAATGTTTAAGATGTATGTTTGAAATTTTTTAATATTTGTCTTTTCCTTTAATGAAGTTTGATATTTTTCCAGTAGATAAGTTACACTACTTGTAAAGTTATATTTATGATTTCACAAGGGACAATAGTGAAAATTATGGTTTAAATTATGTCCTTGGATGTTTTTCATAATAAGTGTGCATTGCCTCACAAATTCAATTAATATGGAATATAGGAAGTATAATATTTTCTTATTATCATATATAGAGTCCACATCAATGGTAATATATTTTGGTTCACTTATGGTCAAGGAAAACAAATGAAAAACACACTGAATTAGAATGATATATTGTTTGATTTTTTGTTTAACACAATAACAATTAGTATATCATAATTCAAAAATATTATTAATCAGAATTTTAACATATTAATCATTTGTATCAACTTCGATTCATCATTGAGCTCCTTTTTATTTCTCTAGTACTTGATTAAAATTGGAAACCCAAGACAATAATATTAAATACAAAATTAGACTTACGAAGATGAACGCCCATTATGTTGCCCTTTAAAGGTTGAACTTTTTCTTTAATAGTAATGTAAAAATGTAAAAGTAATTTGCCAGAAATAAATAGGTTAAATAAAATGAATAAATAAAATGGTTAATATTGTAATACGTTTAGTGGGTTGGGTCATTAAATAGTTTAAATAAATATCCTATTATTTTTAAAAAAAATTGGTTTTAAATAAAAAAAAATATTCAACCAAATTTTAATGAAAAAATGAATTAAATAGATTATGTGACTGTGTAGATAAAATATTTATATTTGAATCACTTTTAAATTATAAAGGAATACTACGTGACTTTTGAGGGAATAACTCAAAATTGAATACCATATGAGAGATTATCCCATTTTGGGTCTCATAATTATTTTAAAACTTTTCATTCACTTAGAAAGACGGGATCCTCCTAAATTTTATCTCATAAAATTCACTAATACTCTTCCATTTCAAACATAATTTTTTAATTTGGTGATGTCCTAATTAAAAAAATTTAAGAAATCGTATCATTTTCCTAAACACTGAATTATATCTCTAAACGATTGTATTTCTGAAAAAATAAATACTATATGTGAATTTTTTTTTAATTCAAGTAACATCATACAGTGGAAAGGTAGAATGAGTGAGACTAGTTTTTTTTTATAAAAAAAAAAAAAAAAAAAAAAAAAAAAAACTCATTTTCAATGAAAATCATATTATGCAATATTTTATGCCACGCCCCTAGGCTACCCCTTTGGGGTAACATGGGACCTAGGATCACGAGTGACCCCAAGCTAGCCCTATGTCTGGCATAAATAAGGCATACTGAGAATAACTGAATAAGACATGCACTATGCGGAAGCTAAAATAATGGATAACGGAAAGTGGGAAAAACCCAACTAGTCTGAGTGTATAAAACATACTAAGAGCTTAACAACAACTGAAAGATAAACTTAACAATTCAAGCTAATTCTATTACTATGTATGAAAAGCCTCTAACTGAGTTGAGTTGCTGGGACATGCCCCCAGCTAACTCTAACAAAACTGAAAACTAAATAAAAAGACTAACATTAAAAGCATGTCTATTGTCCTCGAAGTATGAGAACTCACCACTGAAGCTGCTGAATGCGGATCGAGAACCGATCTAAGCGCGATCTGGATGCTGAGTACCTGAACCTACTTCATGAAAGGATGTAGTGCTGAGTATGTGTCAGTACTTGGAATGTATTAAGTATGCAGGATATAGATACTAAGCTTAACATATATAAGCTGAACAAAGAATAACTGAGCAATGACATAAATTGAGAAAAAATGTAAATACTGAAACGTAATTGAAAAGTTAAGCTGAATGCAATGACCAAGTACTAATCCTGAAAATAACATGTTGAACTAAATGCTGAAGTATATACTGAAAACTTGGTCAAATGTACTAAGAGTATGACTGTGGGAGCTACTATTAACCAACATAAACCACATGAGCTAAATGTGGAGTCCGATGTATATGCCCCATCGAAGGGACCCAATATACCTTGCCAGGGGTATAAAGGCATGACTAGTGTGATTACTAAATCTGATGCCTAACAGAGGATACTTATACTCCTACGGGGGAACGTAGTTTTGGGACTATAAAGGTACACTGAACCCTAGTCCAACTTTGTGTTAAGTCTACTCCCAACTGAATATGTGTATAACACAAATATAACTGAAATGCTGAATAATGAATAGCTCAAAATATTGACATGCAATATGAGAATGCAACATTTATATACTGATAATGTAATATTCGAAATCTGGAGCATGATTATCTGTTTAACTGACCTAGCAAGTGTAATCATGAACTAGAGAATCTTTACAACTAGGGTTCTGTGTTTCATACAAGGAACTAAACAAACTTTCCAAGAAACATGCTATTTCGATTTAGGCTACTACAATAGCTAAAATACAGTAAATATCCAAGGTTGTAGAAACCCTAGGTCTAAACAAGATAAGGGGAATCAAAGAACTGACTAATTTCTAGGGACCTAGTGGATGAGAGGAACCCACTAGTGAAATCCCACATACCTAGTGACGTAATCTACGAAGAAATCCTTTAATTTCGGGGCTGAAACTTGAAGCAAACCTTTTGATTGTTCTTGGAAACTAGCGCCTCTTTCTTCTCCTTTTTGCTCTAAGTTTGGATTATTTTTGGTGAATAATGGTTTTAGGTAGGTTCTGACTAGATCATTAGGCTTAACCTGAGTAAAACAACTTAGTTTAGGGGTAAAATAATTAGAAAAAAACCCAATTACCCCTAAGCTAACTGCCGAACAACCAGCGACGGATCCTAACCGATGGATCGTGGACAAACCGACGGTCCGTCCTGCTAGGGTGTCGTTTGGTGTTTGGGACTGGATTTGGGGTGGCGATCCACGGACCCTGGACCCACTAACGGTCCGTAGGCCCTGTCATGGGTTGTGATTTTCTGGAGGTTTTGAGTGGCCAACTTACGGACCATACCTACGGGCCGTGGTTTGGCCTCCGTCGGTGGCACCTGAAATTTTGAAAATCTGCTATTTGGATTTTTTTCTAATCTAGGGTGTTACATTTTATGACAAGTGCAATTTAAAATTTATTCAACTATGTATAGAGACTTCATTTAAGTTCAAATGGATCACATCTAGTTCAACTTGATAGCATGTTTGTTGTATCATTAAAGGAATGTTGTCTGCATGATCTCATGAATAGACAATTGATCGTTTGAGACACGAATAATATCTCAACATGTCTAAATTTTTTGCCTTTTTCATTAATCTTCCTCTGTTTTTTTTTAACATATATAACATATCATAATTTATTCACATCTCAACAAATTTTCTACCGCGATATATATATTCGTGATGATGTTATCATCCAAATTGACTGAAGTTCAGTTATAGACAATGATTCAGAGCTTAAGAGGCTTCATTTTTCTTCCAAGAGTCAATGTAGTGAATTTTAATATCATTGGATTAGGTTATTTCTCATAAACACATTACTCTATTGTAGATATATTTTAGATGACATAGCTGATAGTGTTAAGATGTATGTAACTTAAACTCATATATTACATATATCCAAGGATATATTCCTTTTAGGTTTTTGATGACTAGTAATTATTAGAATGGCTTAAATTTGGCAGAATATCTGTAGACTTCCGATGCATTTTCTCCATATTCTTTCTAAACTATCAGTAGTTTTAATCACCCCCTAAATCTACCTATTTGATAATGTTTGTTACGTCGATATTTAAGGAATGTAAAGACTATTAAATAGGCAAGTTCAGGGGATAATTAGGGCTACTTATAATAAATTAGAAAATCTAAAGAAAATGCATCAAATTTAGAGAGTCTTTAAATATTTTGTCTATAAATTTCAGTTGGTGAATTATGTAGTGAATTCAACATTCGTGGAGAAAGTTAAAAGAATAATACCTACCAAGAAAGTTTTATAATTATTTTCAAGCGTTGTCTAGAATTAATGTGGCCTTAGCACCTGTGCAGTTTATAATACTTATCAAGAAAGTTTTATAAGTTTTTACTCATACTAACCCTTAGTATTAAATAATTTCATAAAAGTAATAGTATAGTCAAATTAAGAGCTTCAAAGCATCATTATACTACAATTTATATAAAGAAAATTGAAGCATTTTCACCTTCAAAAGCATTCATCATATGTATTTGAGATTACTAGCTAAAGAAAATTAATTTAGGATAGATTAAAATAAATCTGCACCAGTATTAGAAGAAGTGAAGACTAAAATTTGTATATATAGTTATAACTTTAGTTATGATACGTAAGTTCTCTATAGCGTCCCCATTCTTGAAGCCGTCTCGAATACACCAATCACTTTCTGTATAGTGCTCATTACCTTGTGCCTTAGTAATGATATAAAACAACACATAATATATTATATTGAAGCAAAAATAGAAAAATGAAACTAGATGCTATAAAAAAAAACACTACAGAATATCCACAAAACAAAATATAAGAAGAACTTGAAAGTAACGCAATGGTCGATAGTTCAACACCATCAACACATAAAAAAATTTAAAAAATTCTGAATTAAATTGTTCAAGTTTTGATTAATAATAATAACCTTCATCATCTTCATCCTCTTCCTTTGATGGAAGAAAGTTGAGATCTGGACAATGGTACTTCACCACATTGTCACGTATAGCTGAAGTACAAGATGATTCTGCACAAGCATCCGGTGCCTCACCTACTTGTGATTGTTGTTCATCTGTAATATTGTCTCCAACACCCTCCTCTAGTTTTACAGTAGCAACAACATTGGCCGTTCTAATTCGTCGTGATGTCTGTGATGGATCACCAAACACATCACACAACCGCTTACGTGGAGTGTATGTGCGTGATCCATCACCAAACACATAACGCAATCGTTGAGCCATGATTTGGATGTTCTCTTGTATTTTTACTTGCTTTTGTTGTTTTTCAGCAACAACAACTGATATGAGGTCAAAAATACATATTTTGATTATTATTTGCCTCACATTTAGTATTTATATTTGTCCATTTTGAGCATGAATTTTATGGAATGTGTTAAATAGTGTATTTTATTTGTAGGAGTAAATTTGTGTAAAGTTGAAGAAGTTTGGAGCTAAAACAATTAAATATAAAAGGTTGAAGAAGGAAATCAAACAGACAGCTTAATAGATTAAATTCAATATAATAATATATAAAATATATAAAAAGTGTGTGCAATTGCGAAGTGCGAACGGCAAAGGAATTCAAGGCTGTCACATTGCAGATTCTGAAGGCAGTGGCCAATTGGGAGGCCATGCAGGTTTGAGGCGGTGGTACTCTTTTTCACGCGTATAGTAAAACAATTTTTGCTTGGTTTTTGTTTCCCAATTTATTTTGGATTAAGTTATTTTATTTAGGGTTTTCTATATCCATAAATAGTCCGTAGAAATAATAATTAGGGGGAGATCAATCATAGGGCATCAAGTAGAAAGTCGGTAATACTTTTTAGGGTTCTTTTCTTCTTTTTTCTTTTCTTAGAGATTAGTGGCTAAATGCCCTTGTTCTGGGGTTGTAGCTACAAATCAAATGTTGAATATTTAAGGTTTATGAATTAATTCTTAGTTGTCATTATAAGTTACTTCTATATTCTTATTTTATTATTTTATGATTGCGCACCATAAGATAAATCTATTGTCTAATCTTAAAATCGAGAGAAGAAGGGTTAGATAGACCAGAGAATATAGAGAGCTCGGTCGACTCATTTGATTGAGGTGATTAGTGTTCAGGAGTGATGCCCAGATGGAAAACTTGCTTGATTACGAAATAGGATGAAATATAAATGCTCACCAGTTAGTCTATTTATCCCAGCTCAACGATGTCATTAGATAACTAACTGGAGTAGGCGACGAGAGGTGTGTAGCCCGACTCATACAATTAATCCTATAAACAGTAACTTGACAACTAAAATTAGTTCTAAGCCGATAACATGATACATGAGATTCATTACATGTTGCAGCCCTAGATTTTCCAAATCACTGTAAGTAATTTTATTATTTTATTCATGCATTATTTTCTTTTGGTACTCTAATGAAATAAATAATTAGACCAGTATAATTTAGTAAAAATAGTTAATTGACAAGGTCTTTGGGTTCGATAATCTGGTTCTTTTAAGAGCCACTATATTACTTACGCGACCGCGTACACTTGTGTGTATACTGGGGAGCAACAAGTTTTTGGCACCACTGTCGGGGACTTAGAAATTAACTATTCTTCTAGGTTATACTTTTTTTTTCTCTTTCTTTTGCTGCCTCTTTTTTTGCTTTCTCCTTGAAAACGTTGTTTGGATCACCCTTTGGTGCTTGATTATCTGTAGATCCATTCTTGTTCAACCCTAGAGAAGGATGTAATTGAGCTTCTTGTATGGCAGATCAACTATCAATCGTATGCCAGGAGATCCTGTAATATATTTTAAAAACTTTGTTATAAATAAGTATTTTGAACCTAGTAAATAAAAAGAGTTATGATTTCAAACTTCATATATATAGTATACGCATTTTCTTTCTTACTAGAGTACACTAAACCTGGATAAAAGTCCATCCCAAGCTGAATCAAGGGTTGATGTGGATGAATGTCTTTTCCTGTAGGCACTTGATCTTTCTTGTTGGAAGAGGCATTGGATAAGATCCGGATGTTTTCTTCTACTTGTGCCTTTGTTTTGTAGCAACCTCTTTTTCTTCTGTTGCCTCTGTTTTTGACTTTTCTTCCAATACCTCCTTTGGATCGCCATTCTGTTCCTGGTCATTGGTTGATCCATCCTTTTGAGAAGGATGTAATGTATGGGTAGATCAACAACCAAGCACATTGAGTAAGTCAATTGTATTGAGCCAAGTCCTGCATTTATATTTAAATGACTTAGTTATTAGTAAGAATTTTTAACCAAATAAATAAAAAAAAGTTATGATTTCGAACATAGTGAAGAGGAGAGATATTACTTGAAAAAGTAGGAGCGAAATCATTCTCAACGAATTGGGATTGGTTGAACAAGTGTTATCTTCGTTACTGCCGCTCTTGTTCTTCATATATCCAAATAAAGAAAAATAAGCATATCATCATCATAGAATAAAATATATATAATTGATTTGCACATATTTGAATTAATTGAAAACACAAAATGAAAACAAAGACAACTTTATACATAGATAGATTATCAAATAAGAAAAACTTACATTGTTTGTATCCCTGAGAGGAACTTTTCTCAATTGAAGTAGATCTTGTTGATGTAGTCATACCTACTTTATTAATTTGAAAGAAGAAACTATGAAAGATTAGTGTTGCCAAATATTGATAAGATATATTTTCCATTAATTTGATTTGATATATATATATATATATATATATATATATATATATATAAGTAACAAATAAATGTTATCTAGTCCGTTAGTAGTATTATTGTTGTATCAAATCAAACATTACAAAATCAATACGGGCCAAACATTGCAGATCCAACAGAAAAAGTTCTTTTTTAGAACATTCGAACTTGTATTTTATACTCTCATTTATTCAAAATTTAATCTATTCTTTAGACTTTTTTTTTTTCCATTACCATCATGATATACTATATGAGAAAAGTGGAAATTGCAATTTTCTGTATTAATGTCCCACTATTGAAAAGTTAAGTTTGTTAAACTTAATATGATGTTTACCCCTAATTAACGTTCACAAATAGTAAAATGAGTATTGCAGTATATAGGCAAAAATAAAGAAATTAAAGAAAGAAATATTAAATGTTAGTCTGATGACACAATAAGTAATAACAAATAATGTTTGTGAAAGAAATTGAAAAGATACTTGATTCTATGTTTTTTTTTTTGTTATTGTTGATTGTGTAGTTTGGACTAAAAAATATTATTTTGTGAACGTTTTATAGGGAAATAAAATGAGGAGATTGTTATAAAAGCATCACTTTTGAAGTGAATCTGAATGTATTGGATGGTTCCACGAACCAATCTAAAAAAAGAAAATAGATAAATGATCATCTTAATTTGAGAGATTGCCACATTCTAAAATAGGAAAATATATAAATAGTCACCTTAATTTAGAGAGTGCCACATCACCAACATAAAGATAAGAAAATAAATAAATGATCATCTTAATTTAGAATAACCACATTCTAAAATAAGAAAATAGATAAATATTCATCTTAATTTTAGAGAGCGCCACATCACCGGTATAAAAGAAGAAAATAGATAAATAGTCATCTTAATTTCAGAGATCCACATTCTAAGATAAAAAAAATGATAAATGGTCACCTTAATTTTAGAGGGCGCCACATCACAAGTATAAAATAAGAAAATAGATAAATGGTCATCTTAATTTCGTAAAGCGCCAGGCACATCATGGGGATAAGGATCCTCATATATATATATATATATATATATATATATATATATATATATATATATATATAATCTATAGCTCTATCTATCTATCTATCTATCTATCTATCTATCTATCTTTGACATTACTATAATACCCCCAATTAAAAATACTTAATTTACTGTATTTATTTATTTAATTAATTATAATATACTAAAACTAGATACCTTTTCAAATTAAAGGGTTGTGACTTTTTCAATGAGTTGTGACTTTTTCGAAGGGTTGTGACTTTTTCGAGGGGTTGTGTCATTTTTCATGAGTTCCGATTTTTTTTGAAGGGTTGTAATGGTTGTGTCTTTTCCAAAGGGTTATGCCTATTCCGATGAGTTGTGACTTTTCCGATGAGCATTGGCTTTTTCGAAAGGTTATGACTTTTCTGATAAGGTACCTATTCATTCTACTTTCTTAGCTATAAATAGAAGGGTTTCCTCTCACATTTAGTCTACAATTTTTTAAGTTTTCTACTCTTCTTCTTCTTAAAAAATCTCAAATATTTTTTGCAACAATTTATTAAGTTCAAAATTAAACAAAATTCAAGGTACCACATAAGAATGGGTTGGTAAATAAATTGTAGAAAATCATTCATCAATTCACACTTATATTTTTCTCATACTATTTTAATCACTCAATATTGTTTGTATCGCTTTAGAACATTAATATCCTTTAAATTAACCAACATATTTTATTTATTAAAAAAAGATTTCTTTACTATGAATAGTCGCAACAATTTCAACCTTCATGTTACTTCGGTCATAGCTGTTCACTTCTTATAAATTATTTGGGATCTCTTTTCTGATACAATTTGAGATCATTTAAATTTTTCATAAATGATTCATCTACATCCATGGATATGGTTCGCTGAAGTTCTTAGCATGGAAATTAAGGTATTGGCTTTTCAGTTAAATAAGAACAAAAAAAGCAAAGAGAAATGTGCATTTAACTATGAACTTTGTTTCACACAAAAAACTTCTATACATAGTGTGCAAGAATTTTCATTTATTTTTCTTGTTTTGTTTCTTCAATTAATTTCTTTTGTCTTTTCATTCGAGAGAGAATTGAATTATTAGTGTTCACATAGCGAGTGAACAAGGACAAATACACACACTGAAAATTATTTTTTCTAATAAAATTAATAGATCAAGTTGTGATAGAATCAATAATAATAAACAAATACAAGAAGGCACATGATCATATTTGTTTTTTCAAATTTTTATTCTTTTACCCTCAAACAAAGCAGTTTCTTCCTAATCTTTCTAAAATAACGGGCATCAATGTAGTCCATTGAATTATTAGTTTTGATGTTAAATCAACTATTTCAAAAATAGATTATAAGTTTTACTTATAATATGATAATATAGCCATGATGATAAATATTTTTTTTAATAGATATGTAAGTAGAAGTTGTTACGACCCAGGCCGTCGTGATTGACACCCACACTAACCCTCCGGTGGGAGAACCATTACTACAACCCAACTAAGCAACTTAATCGAAAGACTACGCATTTAAAGATACGAAAGCAGGTTTAAATACAGAAATAAATTGGAGTTCCCATAAACTCCGAAAGTCAAACAAAACATTTGCAGAAAACAATGCATAGAACCTGAAAGTCAATGTATCAAAACTCTACTAACGACAAGTCTGAGAATAAGGGCTACAACCCCTAAACTAAACAAACTAACATCTAAAGTACTAGTCTAAGTCCGAAGAAAATGGATTAAGAAAGGAGATCTCATGGAAGCCTGGAAGAACTCGCTCACCCTTAAATTTGGGTCTCGATCACTAATCTCCTAGCTGAGGTCTATCAATAGCTACCTGAAGATGCCCTGTACTCAACAAAGAACGAGCAAGTGCAATATTAGTACACAACAGTGTACTGGTAGGATTACGCGGCTATTCGAGTAAGCATAACATATACCAACAATCGCAACAAAGTAAACACATACATGTACAATATATATACACACACACACACACACACACACACACACACACACAGACATCGGTTATCATTTCAAGAGCAATGTACAATTCCACATTCTCAATATCAAGTAGATATAGCAAATCAATGATCCTCTCATGGAACCCATACCCAAACTGTTAGTGTGCCGGAATGTGACACTTGATCCCAATTAGTGTGTTGGACGTGACACCCGATCCCATATATGCGCTAGAACATGGAACCCGATCCAAGCTAGTATGTCGGAATATGAAACCTGATCCATTCAACGCAACCACAATCACAATCACACTCATAATCATACAAACAAGTGTTGAATCATGGCATATGTTGGTTCATTCATACTCATTTTATTAGGTTTGATCAACAAGATTTCATTCACATATATACATGCATTACAATGAAACAATTACCAGCATACATCACGCAAAGCATGAAGTCAAACCATCACCTACCTCGAAACCAAGCTTGAATCCCCTCAGGCACTTGAATCTTTCCTTTCTAGATTCTTTCCGCTTGTTCTAGGTCTACAAACAATTAACATATGCAAGGATCAATAAATTAAGGTCTAATTATCCGGATTATAACAAACCCAATAACCCAAGAACAAACCCATGGTCCTACGGTGCAGCTAGGGCTTTTTCCCACCATCAAGTTCAGGCCAAAACCCTCCCCCCTACGATAATTACCCATGAATCTAAGTTCTACTGAACGAAAAGCAGATTAGGGTAGTAAAATCCTGACCTTTAGCGCCAAAAGTTGTGGAAAACTACAAAGAAATCGCCTGGGGTCATCTCTTAGCTCTCAAGAATGAAAATTATAGAATAATAACATTTTTTGGGTTTTTCCCCGACTTAATTCATGACTGAGCCGCTACGGCAGACCCTATCCCGCCCTGGCAAGAATAATCCCACCACAAAAACTTACACGGAGATAGAACCTCGAAATTTGAGTTCCAAACCTTCATTTCACAACACACCTTCAACCCATGACATTCAAAACCTACCCGTTCATGCTAAGGTCAATTTTTGGGGGTTCCACTCGCCCGAATTCGATTTTGTAAAGTCGTATCTGCTCATGTAATCAATTCTTTTATTAGATCTCTCCTTCATTACCAGATTTCCCTAGACCTCACATGACTCATATTTCATCCAAATCTGGACCATGCTAGAAGTTTTCAAGTCACTACTCAAAAGTTTTCTGGCCCCAATTCTTTCCCCATTGACTTTTCTAAAACGATGGGATCAGGTCGTTACAGAAGTGAACGAATAAAGTAAAGTTTTGTTGACAAGAGATTTCAATCAAATGTAACACTAGCGCAAGTATAACATGAACATGTATTTCGTCTTCCTTCTTCATTAGCTATGAATTGTGTTCCATATATTTTTCTGTTTGTATATTTTATTTGGGTATGCAATTTTTTTTTAGTATGAATTTCCTGTTATTTTGTGTTCATTTTAATCTAAGAAAATGTTATGTCACAAGATACACTCCTTGCTAGCTATATAAAATTAGATAAGAAAATAGTGATAGATCATAAAATGATTTTAAATCAAATTAAAGATTCTGTAAATAATATGTTAAATTTTATTTATCAATCATTTTTTTATTGAAAAAATTTAATATATTATATCACAGTACAACTTCTATTATATACTAGATACTAGATACTTTCATTAGACAACAACTATATTATATGTATGCGACAAAAAAGGAGAAGACTACAATTCTGCAAAGACAAGGTAGAAACATAAATAAATAAAATATTTTTCACCATAGGTGATGTTGTTCTTATATTAAGATTAAATTATGCTACAAAAATACATATATCTAAAACAAAAAAATTGGTCAAGCTAAATATGTGACATACATTCTAACAACATTTCACTATAACAACCTAATTTTCTTTAGAACTAATTTTTGATATTATATTTTTTTTTATCTATATAACATTATACTTATAACACTACATTTAATATAGAAGTACCTTTTTTCTAAAAAATATATATTACGTATGAAAGATAAAATATTAAAATATTTATGGTAATCGTTATTAGTGTCATGCACATACTAAATTTCAAGCATGAATATTTAAGTGAAAAGTTGTACTTAAATGGTGTCCATCATTTATGGTGATAATATTAAAAGAAAAGACAATTGGTGACCTTTTTTATATTGATACTTTTTTATATTTTGTTTGTAATTTTTTTTACAGTATACTACTACTAAAGAAATGTCACTTTCTCCCCATATTTAATCTTTGAATGTATTTTGAAATGTTTCAATGATATTTGGTCATTTTGATCTAAAAAAAATAAGTAACTCTATACCAATCTGCATTAATTATTTAAAAGCACATTTTCTATGTTTTTTCAATTATAATCATTTACTAAAAAAATTAGTTTAGTAATATTAATTCCATTTTATAACACATATACTATATGATATGATACACACGCGCAACACACGTACTGTGAAACCACTATATATATATATATATAGTTGTAAAATTAAATCAAAATAAGACAAGAAATATAGAAGATGAAAGCAATAGAAACAAAGAGACATGATATGAGAGTTGTTCTTATTCTTCCAAGAATTCAAGTGTTTACAATATGAACTCTTATACCTCTATTTATAGTGTTACATAGAGACATAGTAAAGGTTAGTTATAAACATGACATTAAACATGAAGATGGAAGAGGTTATGGAGGTGTAAGATTACAAGAATGATGATCATAAAGGTAGAGCTTATATACATAAAGGAGGGAAGTAATAAAGATAAATAGTGATACTAACTTCTTGGAGTAGTGTACATCCACTCCATAATATTATATAACACTCCCCCTTATATGTCCATAGATAATATGCCTCGTTAGAACCTTACAAGGAAAAACCAAGTGCGAAAAAATCCAAGTGAAGGAAAAAGAGTACACATATCTTTTGATACGCATTATTTGTTGCCTCATTAAAAATCTTTCCACGAAAACCCAGTGAGACAAAACCCCATTCAAGAAAAAAAAAGTAAAACACATGTTATACTTGTCACACCCCGAGGCTACCCCCTTGACGTAACACGGGACTTAGGATCATGAGTGACCCCAAACTAACCCTGAGTTGGCATATCATAAGCATACTAAGATAAACTGAAATAAGAGATACTGTGTGGAAACTAAAACATGAGATAAACTAAATGATGGGGAATACCCAATCTAAGTGTGAATGTATAAAACACTATGGGTTTAATAACAACTGAAAGATCAAACTCAAACTGAAGTTGAAACTATCTATGTCTGAAATAAGCCTCTAATTGACTAGAGATGTTGGGACATGCCCCCAGCTAACTCTAGTAAAACTGAAACTAAAATGAAAGAATAAAATAGAAAACATGTATGTCGTCCTCGAAGAATGAGAACTCACCACTGAAGGTGCTGAGAGGGATCGGGAACCGATCTACCTATGATCTGGATGCTGAGTACCTAAACCTATATCATGAAATGATATAGCGCAGAGTATGTGTCAGTACTTCGAATGTACTGAGCATGCAAGATAGGATAAATCTGAAAAAATATATAACTAAATAAATATACTGAGCAATGATAAAATTGGAACATGATAAAGATACTGAGATATATTGAATATGAACTAACTGAATGTAGCAAACAAGTACAAACATGCTGAAACTGAATACTGAAATGTAACTGGGAACCTGGTCTATGTACTAGAATCTGACTGTGGGAGTTACTATGAACCGACATAAAACCATGTGAGCTAAATGTGGATTCTGATGTATACACCCCACAGAGAGGACCCAATATACCTTGCTAAGGGTATAGAGGCATGATTGGCGTGATCATTAAATATGATGCCCACAGAGGGGACTTATAAAACTACGGGGGCACATAGTTCTGGGACTATGAGGGTGACTGACCCTAGTCCAACTCTGTGTTAAGCCTAATCCCAACTAGAAAATGTGTACAATACAACATAACTGAAATATAACTGAATAGCTCAATATTCTGACATGTTGACTGAAAATGCAACATTACATACTGATAATGAAACATTTGAAATCTGGGGCATGTATATCTATTTATCTGTCCTAGCTAGTGTAACTCATGAACTAAACGAATCTACATAACTAGGGTTCTAAATTTCATGCAAGAAACTAAGCAACATTATTACGAAAACATAATAATATGATTAGGAATACCCTAACAGCTAAATCATAAAAATTGTCTGCAGTTCTAGAAACCCTAGGTCTAAGCAATATTTAGGGAATCAAGATTCTAACTGAAATTTAGGGACCTAGTGGATGAAAGGAATCCATCAGTGAAATCCCATATACCTGGAGATGAAACCTACGGAGAAATCCTTCGATTTTAGGCTGAAACTTGAAAGAAACCCACTGGTTGTTCTGCCGCCTCTTTCTTCTTTTTCTCTAAGTTTCGCTTGATTTTGGTGAATGATCAATTAGGGTAGGTTCTGACTAAGTTACTAAGCTTAAATTGACCAAAATCACGTAGTTTAGGGGTTAAACGATGTAGTTTAGGTGTTCAATGCATAGGGGAAAAGATCAAAATGACCCCACTTAAAATTTGACGAGGGCCAACCAAGATCCCTATGACGGACTGTCAGAGGGACCACACACCGTCAAGTGGGTCGTGGTCCTTTTCCAGTAGCTACTAGTTCTGGGTGGTTCGACCACGAGCCTTACCACAGCCTGTGTGAAGGACCACGAACCGTGAACGTCAACGTGGTTTTTCACTTGGGCTAGTGGTCTGCTGGCTCAAATGCACAGAAGCCACCATGGCCCGTCATCAAGACCAAGGCCCGTGAAGGGCTCCGTGGTTTGATGCTTGAGCCTGGTGAGTTTTGCCTAGACTACACGAGCTTCTAACGGCTCGTGGGGTGGTCCACGGACCATGAAGGCACCCCATGGTCCACCTCTTTTAGTTGGGTGTGAACCACAGATAGGTCGACGGACCGTTGTTCCTTTCACGGTCCATGAACCTTATCGTGGTTCACCTACTTCTGCTGGTTTTCTACTGAAAGTTCTAACTTTGATTTCCGAGGTGTTACAATATCTCCCCCTTGGGAACATTCATCCTTATATGAAGCCAAAGCTAGCTGAGTATGGAGGAAAGAGCTGCAAATTTACCATTAAGTACTAGAAACTGATTAATGACTGAACTGAGTCCTAAGAACATGCAAATATACTGAAAATGCAAGACTAACTCAAAGAACATGATACTAAGACTGAATTTAAGCACGATTAAATTGAGAGACTAAATAGTAACTATTACCTAAAGCTGGAATGGAATCGAAAGGAAAGAGATGAGGATACTTGGCCTTCATGGCTACTTCTGCTTCCCAAGTAGCGGACTGACTTCTCCACAAAACCTTAACTGAGGCAACTTCTTTATTTCTCAATCTTCAAACCTGATGATCAAGCATTTCAACTGGCACCTCTTCCTAAGTGAGACTATCCTTCACAGCCACACTCTCTAAATGTACTATAGATGCTGGATCACCCACACACTTCTTCAGCAAGGAAATGTGAAAGACTGGATGTCTTGCTACTAATTCTGCTGGCAACTCTAACTCATAAGCCACTTTACCAATCCTTTTCAAGATTCTGTAAGGACCTACATATCTAGGACTAAACTTCCCTTTCTTGCCAAATCTCATCACACCCTTCATAGGTGACACTTTCAGGAAAACACAATCATCTACTTGGAACTCCAAGTCCCTTCTCCTTACATTTGCATAGGACTTCTGATGACTCTGGATATCTGAATTCTATCTCTGATGAGCTGAACTTTTTCCATAACATCATGAACCGAATCTGGCCCTACGAAGGCTACTTCACCTACTTCAAACCAACCAATCAGAGATCTACATCTACGCCCATATAATTACTCACAAGGGGCCATTTGAATGGTGAAAATTTAGCTATTGTTGTAGGTGAACTCTATAAGAGGAAGGTGATCATCCCAACTGCCCTTGAAGTTGATCGCGCAAGCTCTCAACATGTCTTCTAAGGTCTTAATGGTCCATTCTGCCTAACCGTTCATTTGTGGATGAAATGTTGTACAGAGGTTAACGTGGGTACCAAGACCCTTCTTAAATGATTTCTAGAAAAGAGAGGTAAACTAAGGGTCTCTATTTGAGATGATAGACAAAGGAACCTCATGCAGCCTGACTATCTCATTAATGTAAAGCCTGACATAGTCCTTTGCCAAATATGTAGTCTTAACAGCCAAAAAGTGTGCGGACTTAGTAACTCTGTCTAGTATCACCTAAATGCAATAATGCTGTCTGTGAGTACGAGGTAAACCTGTAATGAAGTCCATTTTGATCACTTCCCACTTCCATGTAGAAATGTTGATCTCTTGAGTCATACCTCTTGGTTTCTAATGTTTTAACTTCACCTGTTGACAATTGGGGCACTTAGCCATAAAATCTGCTATATCCCTCTTCATGCCAATCCACCGAAAGACTTCCTGCAGATCATGGTACATCTTGATGGAACCTAGATGAATAGAATACCTAGAGTTATGGGCTTCTGTAAAGATCTGCTGTCTCAACTCACCCACCTTAGGAACATATAAAAGACCTTGGTAACGAAGCACACCATCTCCCCGTTGGGAGAAAACCTCAACTTTCTGCTGATGAACTGCACCCTTCAATTAAAGAAATATAGGATCACTATCTTGTCTTTCCTTAACCTCCGCTACCAACAAAGATTCTGAGCCATTCTGAAAGGTCACACCATCATCTGATATGTTTATAAGACAAGCTCCTAAGCGAGCAAGCCAATGAACATCTTTTGCTAATTCATTCCTTTCTTCCTCAACATGCGCTATACTACCTATAGATAGTCTGCTAAGAGCATCAACTACTACATTGGCCTTACCAATATGGTAAAGCTCATTCATACCATAGTCATTGAGGAATTCAAGCCATCTCCTCTAGCAAAGATTCAACTCTTTCTGGGTGAACACATACTGAAGGCTCTTATGGTCTGTGAACAAATCTACGTGAACACCATACAAGTAATGTCTCTAAATCTTTAAGGCAAATACTATGGCTGCAAGCTCGAGGTTATGAGTAAGATAGTTCTTTTCATGCACCTTAAGCTATCTAGAAGCATAAGATATAACCTTACCCCACTGCATCAATACAAAACGTAGGCCGACTCTAGATGCATCACAATAGATCACATAACAATCTGAACCCTCTGGTAGAGTCAAAACAGAAGTTGTAGTCAACCTAGTTTTCAGTTCTGAGAAGCTCTTCTTACACTCATCTGATCATTGCAACTTAACCTTTTTCTGAGTTAATTTAGTCAATGGTGAAGCTATGGATGAAAATTCTTCCACAAACCTTCTGTAATAACCAGCTAGACCCAAGAAACTTATGATATTTGTTGGAGTAGTGGGTTTGGGCCATTATTTCACAACATCTATTTTATGAGAATCCACTCGAATTCGTTCGCTAGATACCATATGACCAAGGAAAGCAACTGACTATAACCAAAACTCAAATTTGTTGAACTTAGCAAACAACTGGCGATCTTTGACAGTTTGCAGGACAACCCCTAAGTGAGTCGCATGTTCTTCCTCATTCCTAGAGTAAATGAGGATATCATCAATAAAGACGATAACTAACAAGTCCAAATACTGCTTGAACACCCTGTTCATCAAATCAATAAAAGCTATAAGAGCATTGGTTATTC
Source organism: Solanum pinnatisectum (assembly GCA_035578085.1). Classification (NCBI taxonomy): domain Eukaryota; kingdom Viridiplantae; phylum Streptophyta; class Magnoliopsida; order Solanales; family Solanaceae; genus Solanum; species Solanum pinnatisectum. Next base: position 24,196,565 of record CM069081.1, on the reverse strand, counting down.
CAAATGACATAACTACAAATTCATAATGACCATACCGAGTTCTGAAGGTTGTTTTTGGAATGTCATTATCTCTGACTCTGAGTTGATGATAAGCGAATTTGAGGTCTATCTTCGAGAAATAGCTAGCACCCTGAAGTTGGTTGAACAAGTCATCAATCTTGGGGATAGGGTAATTATTATGGATTGTGACTTTGTTCAACTATCAATAATCAATGCACATTCAGAGAGAACAATCTTTCTTTTCATGGATAATACTGGTGCACCCCATGGGGAAATATTGGGTCTGATGAAGCTCTTATCTAGAAGGTCTTTCAACTGCTCTTTCAATTTCTTAAGCTCGGCTGGAGATATTCTATAAGGAGGAATAGAAATAGGCTGGGTATCTAGAAGGAGATCAATTCTGAAGTCAATTTCTTTTTCGGGAGGAACTCTAAAAAGATCTTCTAGAAACACTTCTGGGAACTCATTTACTACTCGGGCTGACTCAAGAGTTGGGGTTTCAGAGTTGGAATCCTTAACTCGAACTAGATGATAGATGTACCACTTGGAAATTATCTTTCTGGCCTTAAGGTAAGGAATGAATCGACCCATATCTAAGACTGGTGGAAACTAAAATCAAACGATCCCAGTTCTACAATCGATTGAGGCATAACAGGAATGTAACTAATCCATACCTAGAATGATATCAAAGTCTACCATTTCTAACTCTACAATATATATTGAGGTGACTTTATGAGAGACTGTGATGGGCCAATTTCTATATACCCGTCAAGCTATAACTGGGTCACAAATTAGAGAAGAGACTATTAATGGTTCTGAGATATTTTCTAGACTGACAACGAAGTTCACTGCTATATATAGAGTTACAAAGGAAAGAGTAGCCGATGGGTCTAACAAAGCATAAACATCTAAGTGAAAGGCTCGTAACATACGAGTGACCACATAAGGAGAATCTTTCTGATCCTGGCGAGGCTGGAGAGCATACAATCTTTTTTGAAATTGACCGTCACCTGTACAGGATGAAGTGCCCTGCTGAGTTGTGACACTGAAGCTGTGGACTGAGACTTATTATTGTGACCTCCTTGCCCCTGCTTGGTAGAAGGGCAATCCCTCAACCTATGGCCAGACTAGCCACACCCAAAGCATCCCTCTTTCTCTACAAGACACTCGCCTGAATGGTTCTTACCACACTTTGGACAAGTTGGGAAAGTCCTGCTACCTGAAGCACTCCCATGAGACTTAGAGCCTGGTACCCTACCTTTCTGATCTTGTCAAAACCTGGGAGATGGAGCACTAGCAAATGAAGGTGCTGGGGCAGAAGATTTCAACTGAAATTATGAGCGATTTCCACCACCCGATTTTTGTTGAAAGTATTTATAATTTCTTGTCCTAGCCTTCTTATTGTCCTTAGCCTGTTTGTAACAACCTGATCCCGTCGTTATAGAAAAGCCAATGGAGAAAGAATTGGGGCCAGAAAACTTTTGAGTAGTAACTTTGGATTTCCTTACCTAGTCTAGATTTGGACGAAATAGGGGTTAGTGAGGTCTACTGAAATTTGGTAACAAATGATATATCTAATTATGATTTTGATCACATGACTAGATAACTAAGATGTTAAAGAACCCATACGACTTTAAGAAATTGAATTCGGGTGAGTAGAACTCCTAAAACTAATCTTAGCTTGGATAGGTAGTTTCTGAGTGTCGTTGGCTGAAGGTGTGTTGTGAAATTAAAATTTTTCATTGTTCCGTGCAAGCCACTATAGCAGGATTTCTGCCACCAGGGCGGTGCCGCTGCAGGGAGGGGAGACCGCCATGGTAGGACAAACGCGACTTAAAGTCAGAAATAAACCCCAAAAATGTTTTATTCTACAATTTTCAAACTTGAGAGATAAGGAACGACTCCAAAGAGTTTTTTTACAGTTTTCCACCATTCTTGAGGCTAAAGGTAAGGTTTTCACTCCCTGAATCCATTTTTCGATCCGTAGAACTTGGTTTCTTGGGTGATTATTGTTGGGGAAGGGTTTATGACCTGTTTGAATGGTAGGAAAAGCCCTAATCTGGGTATGGGGATCAAGGGTTTAGTCTAGGGTTGATAATGTTGATTATAATCCGGGTAATTAGGCCTCGTTTATTGATCCTTGAGTTAATTTTATGTTTTTAGACCACGAACAAGCGGGAAGGATCCAGAAAGGGAAGATTCAATTGCCTTAGGGGATTCAAGCTTGGATTCGAGGTAGGTGATGATTGTAATTTCATGTTGTGTGATAAATGTTTGTTCTTGCTTCGTTATGATACATGTATGTATGCGAATGTTGCATTATTGATCATAGTATTCGTAAATGAGGATGATTGAATAATTGGTTCCATGAAATCATGACTTGCTTGTATAATTGTGAGAATATATTTGTGATTATGATTGAGGCTTGCTGAATGGATAGGGTGTTGCAGTCCAACATACTAACTTGGATCGATTACCATGTTGTGACATAATTATAGGATCGGTTGCCACATTTTGGCATATTCATTGGATCGGGTACCACGTTCCGGTATGCTAACAGTTTGGGTTTGGGTTCCATGAGAGGACCATTGACTTGACATAACTGTCTAATTGAGAATTTTTTAATGCTCTGTTGTTCTTGAATGTTGTTGATATTATATATTCGGTGTATGCATGTTATTATTATGTTGTAATGGCTTATGTATGTTGCACTTAGTGGGATAACCGTGTGATCCTACCTGTACACTGTGGTTGTGTAGTGATATTGCACTTGCTCTTTGTTTGTTGAGTACAGGGCATCTTCAGGCAGCTACTAACAGACCTCGCTTAGAAGATCAGGGATCGTTTGAATTTAAGGGTAAGCCAGTTCTTTCGGGCTGCCATGAGTTCTCTTTCTGTTTAAGTCCACATTTTGGACTTAGACTTTCTAGTTAGTTGTTAGTAATTAGTTTGGGGTTGTAACCCTTCTTGTTTAGATTTATGGATATTGTTAGAGTTTTGGTACGTTGACTTTCAGGTTTTAGGTATTACTTCCGCATTTGTTTAGTTGTTAGACTATTGATTTGGAGTTTATGGGAACTCCCTATTTCTTTCCTTAGCATTTAACTTGCTTTCGTAACCTTAAATGCTTTAGTATTTTGATTAAGTTGGTTAGCTAATTAGTATTAATGGTTTTCCCACCGAGGGTTAGTGTGGGTGCCAATCACGATGGTCTCAGTCGTGACAAAGTTGGTATCAGAGCCCTAGGATCGTTGATCTCATTGTACCAAAAAAAAGTCTAGTAGTGTCTTGCGTAATGGTACGAAGACGTTCTTACTTTTCTTTGAGAGGCTATAGGACTTTAGGAAAATCTCACTGCTTTCTACTATTTTGTGCTATGACTTGAATCTAATTGGTATCTGGGTGATACAAATTGGTATCTTTCCTCTTTCACTCTATGGTCCAAACTAAAACAACAAAAGTGGTAACACCATCACTAGCAAGAGAGGATGTGTATATACTCCCAACAGTTGAATAAGGTCACCATTCGGAACAAATATCCACTGCCTCGGATAAATGATCTTTTGACCAGTTCCAGGGTGCATTAGTTTACATTTTTCTCTTATACTGGAGACTGGTAATGGTCATCTATGGAACAAACTAACTTAGAAATTGGGCTTGTATGTGAGTTGTAAGTTGAAAACTGTGAATGCATGTTCCTTGTTTCCTGAATTAACTGTAAAGGTGGAAGTTGTATTTGCTTGAATGTGATGATATGATCATGTGCACAATAAGTGTGGGTCTCATTTTTGTTATGTGCAATATGCTGGCTGAATTTATTGAAACTATGCAAGTTGTAACTACTGAGTATCGTGAAAGTTGTTGTTAAAAGAAGGTCATGACTAAGTTTGATGCAAGGGTCTAGATAATGTACGAGGTGATTCATAAGAAATATCTGGACATGTCTTGCACTTGAGGGATAACAGTGTGAGTTTCTGGGTATATCCTGAGAGGTGTGGGTGATGGTGTTGAATTAATGAGAATAAGTTGGATTGCATATCGTTGGATTGACTCGGGGTAGAAAATCATTATCCTAGTTCAGAGGATTATCCTAAATTGCTTAGTAAAGCTGAAAACCGTTGGGAGATTTAGAAAAGAGAAAAACCCCAGAAAAATTTATTGCATAGGTACTGTTTTCGTCTGAGCCACTGGGGCGAGATTTTTCCACCAGCAGAAATTCCCCGCTAGAGCGGGACAAGGCCAAACAGAACCTTAATCATGTCTCCTCTGTTTTTCTGAGGTCTACTTATAGAACCTGAATTGAATCCGAACTAACCCCTGCAATCAAATCAGTGTTAAGCAATCGAGGATAGACTATAAAACCTTGTCATAAATAGAATGCTGTCAAAAACAGCAGAAAAACTAGCATTCATGTGTTTACAAAAACAAAAGGTGTGTGCGAAATTTTTTTTTAAGTGTGAATTTTGGTTGACTTCAGTTGCCTTTTTGGGGCATGTAGTTTCAAGGGGAGGGGTAATGGTAGATCCCCAAAAGTTTAAAGCAGTCAGGAATTGGGTCTGACTTAGTTCTGTGATTGAAATTAAGAGTTTTGTGGGGCTCGCTAGCTACTATCGTCACTTGTGAAGGGATTAAGGTCAGATTTGCAGATTTAGGTTCATAGGTGACAACATTTAAGAAGTTTTGGTAAGGGACGGTTAGATAATGAACACCATTACTTTGGAAAATGCATTTAGTATTGTTGTCATAAGATGTATGGGTTGTTTAGCGAATGATGAAATAAAGTTATGTCAATTGAGGTTAGAAGTCATACTACGATTTCATGGATTATTTGTATATCAAGAAGAGGTCAGGATACGGCTACTCCAATAACAACGATGTTTACTTGGTTAGGTTATTTAGTGTGAATTTTGGTTGACTTCGGTTGCCTTTTTGGGACATGTAGTTTCAAGGGAAGGGGTAATAGTAGATCCCCAAAAGATTGAAGCAGTCAGGAATTGGGTCTGACTTAGTTCTATGATTGAAATTAAGAGTTTTGTGAGGCTCGCTAGCTACTATCATCGCTTGTGAAGGGATTAAGGTCAGATTTGTAAATTCAAGTTTATAGGTGACAACATTCAAGAAGTTTTGGTAAGGGACAGTTAGATAATGAACACCATTACTTTGGAAAATGCATTTAGTATTGTTGTCATAACATCTATGGGTTGTTTAGTGAATGATGAAATTAAGTTATGTCAATTAAGGTTGGAAGTCATACTACGATTTCATGGATTGTTTGTATATCAAGAAGAGATCAGGATATGACTGCTCCAATAACAGTGATGTTTACTTGGTTAAGTTATTCAGTGTGTTACAATTGTGGAGAACTTGGGCATATGAGGAGGAAATTTGCGAGGATGTGGAGACCGAGGAAATGGTAATGCGGGTAGAGGAGCAGTGTAGCCAGGCAATGAGGTTGCCCATCAAGATGACAGGGCTCAATTTTATGCCTTTTCGGGCAAGACCTAGGCTGAGGGTCTGATGCAGTGATCATAAGTACTATTATTGATTGTGACTGGATAGCTATGAGTTGTTTTATCCGAATTCTACTTATTCTTATGTGTCCATGTGATTTGCCTCAGAATTTGATATAATTTATGATATACTTGATGCCCCTATCCATGTTTCTACCCATTTGAAGAGTCAATAATAGTCACCAAGTATATTGTGTTGTCCTATTGTGTTTATGGATTTTCAGATTTGGGTTGATTTGGTTATGCTGGATATGACTGACTTGATATAATCTTAGGCATGACTTGGTTGTCTCCCTATTATGTTGTGCTTAATGGTAATGCTAAGTCGTTAACTCTAGAGATCCCAAGTTGGGAAAGGTTAGAGTGGGAAGGGGGTACAAGCCTAAGTCAGCTAAGGTCATATCTTTTATGCGGGGTAGGAAACTGGTGGGGCAGGATTGTTTGGCGTAATTGGCTCATATTCGTGATGTTGAGGTCGAATCCCCCTCTATTGAGTCTACTCCTATGGTGTCAGAATTGAGAGAGCTTAAAGCTCAAATCCAAGGGCTTCTTGATAAAGGTTTTATCCATCCTAATGCTTCCCCGTGGGGTGCTTCTGTCTTGTTTGTTAAGAAGAAGGAGGGTAGTATGAGGACTGTTGATTTTATCTTAATCCATAAAAGACTAGATTGATACTGGAATGACAAGCTTATGGCTAAGAAAGGTTGAGTATACATAGGTGAAGGAAATTAAAGTATTGTAGTAAGAAAGTGCGTATAAATTGGGTTAGTCCTCTGAATTTGATGAGTATACATGAGTTTGAGGTGTCTTGTTGATCAAAGTTTGGCTTCGTAGTGATAGTCAAGGCTGATTGAGCGTAATAGTAATAAGAGTTCGTGATGGATTGTGATGTGATGCAACTATATAAAAGGATTGTTGGTTACGCGAATTTTGTATAGTAATTACGACTTGCAGGTATGCAAGGTTGTAGTTTTGTAACATTTGGTAAGTAATGTGGCTGTATGGAAAGTTTTAAGAGATGGTGGGACACCACTCGAATAGAATTTAAAAGAGCTAGAGTCATGATGAAGAAAAATAGTGTGATGTAGTACAACCTTTAAAGAGAGACGATAGCAAGAATATTTTATTTAATTGCAAAAGCTAAAGAGATATCTTCAGAGGGGTAGATAATTGGGTTTAGAGATGCATGATTTCATTCGTTTTGCTGTGGCTATGGTAATAGTGTCACAAGTCCGTCAGATTGGTTAAAAATTATTGGAAAGGATTTGAGAAAGGAGTGTACAGATAGTAGCTCGAGTGTGCTGATAAGTTCTTTGGTTTTGTTTTTGAGTTTAGTAATGAGTACGATGGAACTTTTAGTGAAGGATATTGTAAGATCGATGGAGATGCGATCAATGATAAGCAAGGATCCATGAACTCATAAGAATCTTTAAGGTACAAGCTATTGTTGATAGGTAAGGGAATTGTGTTATACAGTTGAATTTTAAATTCAGATTTTTCATTGTAAGTCTACATTCATGGTAATATATTTTGTCAAGGTATGAATTGACAAGGTGAGAAATGATCAATTGTATCAGGTATTGAATCTTTTAAAGGACTTACATGTAGGTTGAGTTGTAAAGTTTATTACCATTGATTGTTAAGTAACTAAGAAAGGTTTTATTTAAAAAGTGTTGGTTTATAATTAGGTAAATAGTCGGAGTGCTTATGATGGCTGATGGTATTGTGAGTATGATTCACTAACTATGCTCTCGTGTGTTTTCACTTTTGTGGGTGGATCCCTAATGGTGGATCATGAGTACCAAATCCTACGATGTTCTCTTGGTTGAGTGGGAAGATTGGGAAGATTTGGTTATTTTGAATGACATAATTAGTGTTGTCTTGGAGTTGTTAAAGTATTTTAGTGGTTCTACATCTACCACTTAGCTCATGAGAATTTATATTGTGGGATGGAGATGTTGTTAAGAACTATAATTGTTTGGCTATTATAAGTATGGGTTGGTGGGTTCAGGTTCACTTCTAATTATAGTGAGTATTGATTTGGATTTTTATCTTGCTTAAGTGCTAAGGGATTCGTCTGGATGATTGTGTCAAGGTCCTTGATAACATATTGCAAGCGTGTGTACGATCAACTTTGGTGGTTGTTGGGAATTGTTTTTGTTGTTATTTAAGTTTACATACAACAATATTTATCACTTGAGCATTGAGATGACTTCATTGAGGGAATTGTATGGGAGGATGTGTAGTTATTCAATTGGGTGGTTTGAGATTGGAGATGTGAAACCCTTAGAGGGTAATGAGATTCAGCAAGAAGGACATGCGAGACAAGTATCCCCAGTAATTCGATGTTTCAGATACTGCTCTACCCTTACTTTAGCCAGTGTATCCTAGTTGATCACTCAGGGATGAGTGATGGGTAAATTGACATCTATTGTAATGACCTGATCCCATTGTTATAGAAAAGCCAACGGGGAAAGAATTGGGGCTAGAAAACTTTTGAGTAGTAACTTTGGATTTCCAAGCCTAGTCCAAATTTGGACGAAATCAGATTCAGTGAGGTATAGGGAAATTTGGTAACAAATGAGAGATCTAATTATGATTTTGATCACATGACTAGATAGCTAAGACGTTAAGAAACTCGTACGACTTTATGAATATTGAATTCAGGTGAGCAGAACTCCCGAAACTGATCTTTGGCGTGAGCAGGTAGCTTATGAGTGTTGTTGGTTGAAGGTGTGTTATGAAATGGGGGTATTGGAATTATTAAAATTGTTCACTGTTCCGTGCAAGCCACTATAGCGGGATTTCTACCTCCAGGGCGAGGCTGCTGTAGCGGTAGGAGACCGCTATGGCGTGACAGGCGTAACTTAAAGTCAGAAATAAACCCCAAAAATGTTTTATTCGGCAGTTTTTGAACGTGAGAGATAAGGAACGACCCTAAAGGTTTTCTTGACAATTTTCCACATTCTTGAGGCTAAAGGTAAGGTTTTCACTCCCCGAGTCCATTTTTCGATCCGTAGAACTTAGTTTCTTGGGTGATTATTGTTGGGGAAGGGTTTTAGAACTGTTTGAATGGTTGGAAAAGCCCTAATCTGGGTATGGGGATCAAGGGTTTGGCCTAGGGTTGATAATGCTGATTATAATCTGGGTAATTTGGCCTTTTTTATTGATCCTTGCGTTAATTGTATGTTTTGAACAAGCGGAAAGAATCTAGAAATGGAAGATTCAAGCTTGGATTCACGGTAGGTGATGGTTGTGATTTCATGTTGTGTGATATATGTTTGTTCTTGCTTCATTATGATACATGTATGCATGTGAATGTTGCATTATTGATCACATTATTCGTAAATGAGGATGATTGAATAATTGTTTCCATGCAATCATGACTTGCTTGTATGATTGTGAGAATATACTTTTGATTGTGATTGTGGCTTGTTGAATGGATCGGGTGTTGCGTTCCGACACACTAACTTGGATCGGTTGCCACGTTCTGGCATAATTATGAGATCGGTTGCCACGTTCCGACATAATCATTGGATTGGGTACCACGTTTCGGTATGCTACCAGTTTGGTTTTGGGTTCCATGAGAGGACCATTAACTTGACATAACTGTATAATTGAGAATTGTGAAATGCTCTGTTGTTCTTGAATGTTTTTGATATTATATATATTCGATGTATGCATGTTATTATTATGTTGTAATGGCTTACGTATGTTGCACTTAGTGGGACAGTCGCGTGATCCTACCAGTACACTATAGTTGTGTACTAATACTGTACTTGCTCTTTCTTTGTTGAGTACGGGGCATCTTCAAGCGGCTATTGACAGACCTCGCTTAGAAGATCAATGATTAATCTAATTCAAGGTTGTGCCAATTCTTTCGAGCTTCCATGAGTTCTCTTTCTGTTTAAGTCCACATTTCAAACTTAGACTTTCTAGTTAGTTGTTAGTGCATTAGTTGGTGTTCTAACCCTTCTTGTTTAGATTTATGGATCTAGTTAGAGTTTTGGTACTTTGACTTTTAGGTTCTAGGTATTACTTCCACATTTGTTTAGTTGTTAGACTATTGATTCGGAGTTTATAGGAACTCCCTATTTCTTTCCTTAGCATTTAACTTGCTTCTGTAACCTTAAATGCTTTAGTATTTTGATTAAGTTGGTTAGCTAATTAGTATTAATGGTTCTCCCATCGGAGGGTTAGTGTGGGTACAAATCACGATGGTCTGGGTCGTGACACTGTTCTCTAAGCTTGCCTTCCTCAACCTGCTAAGCATGAGTCGTAAGGCTAAAGATATTCATATCCTCTAGCAACATAGCATTTTTTCACTCTGTCTTCACCAAGTCGGATACCCCATACATAAACTTTTTCATTTGTGCCCTTGGATCAGCAACCATGTGTGCAACATACCTGGAGAGTTAGGTGAACTTAAGTCCATACTCCTAATATGACATGGTACCTTGCCGGAATTTCATGAACTCTAGAGCCTTAGCCTCCCTCAACTTTCTTGGGAAGAACTATCTAGAAAAGCTCGGAAAAACACTCCCAAGTCACAAGAGCTGCATCCGTACCCCTATTTTCTTTCCACTGAGTGAACCATATGTGAGCCACATCCTTAAGATGGTAGGATGCCAACTCTATCTTATCATTACTAGTTACTTGCATCACTCCGAACTCTAGCTACAGCTGACCCAACATTAGTGTTAGTAGGAACTGGGTCCTGCTGATTGTTCCAGTTGGTTACACTCTGAGCTAAATGTTGAATAGCATTCCGAAACTCTGCATTCAAAACCTCTTGGTCTGGACTAGAGGAATTGCTTTAGCGTTGCGGGCATTAGCATTCCTTCCGTAAGCTCTACGAGGAGGCATGATTTGAAATGCATAATGATGAATTAGAACGAAAAGTTGGATCCTACCTCACGCACGATAAGAGTATCAAAGAGAGTGAAGTTTTTCCTAAAACACTTCGTAGCCTCCCTCTCATTAGATATGGTGAACTTCACACCTATAAAAAGGACTCTACTTAGTGGGGCTTTTCAGAAATCCTAGGACACTTAAACCTGGCTATGATACCAAGTTTGTCACGCCTCGAGGCTACCCCTTTGATGTAAACACGGGACTTAGGATCACGAGTGACCCCAAGCTAACCATGAGCTTGTCATAATCATACTAAGATAAACTGAAATAAGAGATATTGTGCGGGAACTAAAACATGAAATAAACTAAATTATGGGGAATACCCAATCTAGTCTAGATATATAAAAGACTATGAGTTTAATAACAACTGAAAGATCAAACTTAAACTGAAGCTGAAATTGTCTATGTTTGAAATAAGACTTTAACTGACTAGAGATGATGGGACATGTCCCCAGCTAACTCTAGTAAAACTGAAACTAAATTGAAAGACTAAAATAAAAAACATACATTTCATCCTCGAAGAATGAGGACTCACCGGTGAAGCTGCTGAGAGGGATCGGGAACTGAACTACACGTGATCAGGATGTTGAGTACCTGAACCTACATCATGAAAGTATGTAGCGCAGAGTATGCGTCAGTACTTGCAAAGTACTGAGCATGTAGAATGGGATAAAACTGAATAAATATATAACTGAACAAGCATACTAAGCAATGATAAAATCTAAACATGATAAATATACTGAGATATACTGAATGTGAACTAACTGAATGCAACGAACAAGTACAAACATGCTGAAACTGAATACTAAAATGCAACTGGTAACCTGGTCAATGTACTAGAATATGATTGTGGGAGCTACTATGAACCGACATAAAACCACATGAGTTAAACGTAGAGTCTGATGTATACATCCCATTAAGAGGACCCAATATACCTTACCAAGGGTATAGAGGAATGAATGGCGTGATCACTAAATACGATACCCACAGAGGGGACTTATAAATGTACAGGGGCACGCACTTCTGGGACTATAAGGGTGACTGACCTTAGTCCAACTCGGTGTTAAGCCTACTCCCAACTAGAAAATGTGTACAATACATTATAACTAAAATATAACCGAATAGCTCAATATTCTGACATGCTGACTTAAAATGCAACATTAAATACTGATAATGAAACATTTGAAATGTGGGTATGTATATCTGTTTATCTGTCTTAACTAGTGGAATTCATGAAATAAACGAATCTACACAACTAGGGCTCTGAATTTCATGCAAGAAACTAAGCAACATTATTATGAAAACATAATAATATGATTAGGAATACCCTAACAACTTCATCATAACAATTGTTTGTAGTTCTAGAAACCCTAGGTCTAAGAAATATTTAGGGAATCAAGATTCTGACTGAAATCTAGGGATCTAGTGGATGAAAGGAATCCACCAGTGAAATCCCACATACCTGGAGACGAAACCTACGGAGAAATCCTTCAATTTCGGGCTGAAACTTGAAAGAAACCTGTTGGTTGTTCTTGTGAAGACTCACGACTCTTTCTTCTTCTTTTTCGCTAAGTTTCAGTTGATTTTGGTGTATGATCAATTAGGGTAGGTTCTGATTAAGTTACTGAGCTTAAACTGACCAAAACTATGTAGTTTAGGGGTTAAACGATGTAGTTTAGGTATTTAATGCATAGGGGAATAGACCAAAATGACCCCACTTAAAATCTAACGAGGGCCAACCACGGGCCCTATGATAGACTGTCACAAGGACCATGGACCGTTAAGTGGGTCGTGGTCCTTGGCCAGTACCTACTGGTTTTGGGTGGTCCGGCCACGAGCCCTACCACGGCCTGTGTGAAGGACCACGAACCGTGAAGGTCGACGTGGTTCTTAACTTGGGTTGGTGGTCTGCTGGCTCAGATCCACGGATGCCACCACGGCCTGTGAAGGGCTCTGTGGTCTGATGCCTGAGCCTCGTGAGTTCTACCTGGCCTACACAAGCCTTCCCACGTCTCGTGGGGTGGTCCACGACCCGTGAAGGCTCCTGTGGTCCACCTCTTTTAGTTGGGTGTGAACCACGGATTGGTCGATAGACTGTGGTTCCTTTCACAGTTTGTGAACCCTGTCATGGTTCACTTGCTTCTGCTGAAAGTTCTAAGTTTGATTCCCGAGGTGTTATAATACTCCCCCTGATAAATACACTACTTAATTTCTTGTAATGATGTCATTCAATCTTATATACCAACTTCTTAAATGTTGATATTGATAGTGTTTTTGTGACCAAATCGCATTCACAAATATGCTGCATTCTTGAACTCATTATGATATATCATTTTATGATTTCATCGATATGATGAGGCTTTGAGCTTAGCCAAATACATTCTTAAAAACTTCTTTATTTGTGACCTTGTTATTGCATGTAAATTGCTCATTCAACTTGTTCATAACAACAATCATGGTGTGGGCACTTTCATTTGCAATTGATTGTTTTGTAGAATAACTTGATTTAACTTCAATGTGATACGACTTTCTCCTGACTATGATATAATTTCTTCAATATGAGAGGGCATGATTCTAACCAAATACACTTTCGCCTTACTTCGTAGATCAATATTATTTCTGCATGTTTTGAAGAAGTGTGTACTAGTGTTTGATTCTTTGAATGTCAATATATTGTTGTGCCTCCACATGTAAATAAATATCCCATTTGCGATCAAGCTTTATGTGGATCAAATAAATATTTTGCATCTATATAATTAAATAATTTTCTTGACTTAGAGATCGATCATCTGAATTTTATTGAAACTCGTCTTTTCTTCTCAAAGAAAATCACATATCTTCTATGTGTTGAGTCACTTTCTTTGTTAGTTTCTTGGCATAACTTGAATGATAATATGACAATATCTTTACAAAACTTTTGTTATGTAGATCAAATAATCTTCTACCATTTGCATAACCAACAATCTGTAAGTATACCAATTACACTTATACATGATATTTTCTAATCATTTTTATGAGATTGAAATGATTTTTTTTCTCTGTGTTAAGCAGTCTTAGAATCACTTGGTACTCAATGGAATTGCTTTAAGACCATTTAAATCCTTCAAGAATTTTCATATAACCTTCATCGTCTAGTTAAACATAATACTCATACATTATACATATTCGAGTATTTCATCTATTGCCACAAACAAGTCCTATTGCATTCACCACTGGAGAATATATCTCCATTTGATAATAATGTCAGGACTTTTTTGAAAATACTTTAGGCCCCACAGCACAAATCACACTTTAAATCTTACGGTTATACTATTGCACAATGATTCATTTTTGCTCCACTGACATTATATCATGGTCTATGAACTATAAGTTCAAAAACATCATTTTTCTAAGTGAAACGAGATATACTTGAATAATGTATTTTATTTGGTCAATCATTTATCTGTCCACACCATATGACGAATTTGAATTCAAGATCCTCATAACCATTTATATCATTGAGTGGTACTTCATATTAAAGATAAAGTCGACGGTCATTTGACTTGATTTCAATACGAATAACTTATCGAGATCTCTTTAGTTTTCATCATTTTCAGGTACCTGAACCTTTTTCAAGGTTTTATGAAGTGTTAAGTCATTGTGCTCGTTCAAAGAATTTGCCTTATTATCATGATCACTTTGATAATTTGCTCCTCTCCTTCATCAATGAATTTTACGTTTGGTATCGAATGGTCAATCAAGCTGCTGGTGTACCATACACTCAGTTCTTCAAAGACCATTTATTAGAGCATTTGCAACTTAATTAAACTATTGGGTCAACAAATACATCTGACAAATTATTTGCAACATTTTGCAAATAAATTATATCTTGAACTTCAAGTTTACATTTTTTTAACGAGGATTTAGATAATTCACTCCATACATAATTTTTAGTTGCTAATCATATATCCCCTTTATATTGGGAAATCTAATATTTTCCCCTACCTCATTTGGGGATCTATTGGTATGCGTGGTGGAGCAATGAAATCATATGTTCACACGTCAAATTTTTAGATGGAAATTATTTGGTTCCTGACCCTGAACTAATTGTGATGGGATAATACTGTTGGCTTGATGTGTACATGTTAAATAAACTCATCTCATACCAAATTTTATTTGAGATATTTGTTCTCATAATCAATGGTATAGCTATAATAGGAGACATACAATTTCAGCTAAATCAATCAATATTATCAACATAATTTTATAGGTTGGAACTATGCTCTTAATTTAACAACTCAAGCAAACAAACGTACAAAAACCAATTTATAAGTTAATAAAAAATACACATGTAACCATACCATAGATGCATATATTAAATTATAATAGTAAGGGGTTCACATGACAGGTGAACGGGCCCATATTCACCTTTTTATATGTTTCAAATAATTTCAGGGGATACTGTTTCAATTTTAGCTAGTACAATGACCATTTTATCATGTGAACAAGCAACACATGAGGATACCTACAGAATCTTTTACTTCTTCAACATATAGCCACGTGAATTTTCAATTTCTTTTGCACCACATTTGAATCGAAATGACCAACCGGTTATGCCAACTGATATACAAAAAAAAAAAGTAATCTTATACGTAAGTATTTATAATCCACTCCTGTTGTAGTAATCTGAAGATATTAAAATTTTGCATAGTTTATAATCTCAATATAATAATTTTTTTCTTTTCAATTCCTCTGAAACTTAAAAAGTTTCTTTTGAGACTTAAATAATTTTGTGTACTACCACAAGTTTCACAACATCATTCTTATGGTGGGCATCTCCTTCAAGGAGAAAATTATTATTATTGTCATGGTTAAAATTATTACATGTAAGACTTATTTTTTGACAACCAATGACAAATTTGTGTTGCCACACAAGAATATTTATTTTGGTCACGACCACAACCTTTATAGGAAAGAATTATTTTTTCTTTTATCCTTCAATAGTTCATAATAAACATACCACAACATTTGTGTAGTACAAAAAGTATATGACCAAATGACCATTTATGTCAAAATATTGTTTTTAAATCTCTCAAACCTCCCGTAGAGGTGAGATGTGACATTTATCCAACCATACATGAATATGTCCTTATCCATAAGAACACAAGTCACATTTTCTTCAAGAAATGAACCATAACCATTTGTACATGCTCCATAAATTTTAATTAGAAACTCATTGTCATGCTTTGACATGATCAAATTTATGTGACCCACCTCAACATTACTTTAAAATGTCAAATGTACTTAATGTACACACTTTTTATTCCTTATTTTGTTGGAGGATTTATAAAACTTTTCAAATTAGATTGCACCAACAACAATGTGCCCAATAACCTTGCATACCACTTTGATAATAAAAAATTACCTTCACATTTGAAGGACCATCTTAAGAACTCATAATGTTATTCCTTTTAATTACCACAATGATGACCATTAACATTTCACCACATTAATATTCATACGTTCAACCACTGCTACCACATTCACATAAGAGAATGAAACAAATTAATTGGGCGGACTTCATGACATTCAGTCAAAAGTATACAACTTTATGTTAGTCATCATTCTATCATTTCTATATTGCATTAGGACTCAAACCCAATGTCTTACCCATATAAAGACGTTTTTGATCATAAATCAATGGGACTTGAACCCAACTTCTTATTATCATGGTGCACCGAGACTTTAACACGATGTCTTACCCACTTGGTGTGGTGAAACTTGAATTCACCTTCTTACCCTCAATCAATGTCTTGATAAATCAAATGCATTACCAAAAAAAAAAAAATATGGAACCATAAATATAATCTGAATTTGACTTAAAATAGAAGAAAATTAATTAATTAGAACAATATGTTGGAACTATATAAAAGACTCAAGTTAAAGTAAACTAAAACATTTTAACAATCCTTCTCAATATTGTTACGAAGATTAACATAATTTACTAACCATTTTAAAATAACCAAAAAACAAACTTTATTAGTACAAATAATATATTAATAAATCAACAATTAAATGTTGAGATAAGAAAAAAATAAAAAGGTACAAAAGTAACCAATAATAATGATCCAATAAATATGTATATGACTCATAAATCAATAACTAATTTTTTCTATCATCAAGAAATTCCATACTTTATCTTTATCTTTTCTTATCACAGGTGGAAAAATCAAGTTGAAACTTAATTTGAAAAATTGGAGAATCGTGTTGATAACGTGTTGTAAAATTAAAACAAAATAAGACAAGAAATATAGAAGATGAAAGCAATAGATATAGAGAGAAAAGAGATGAGATCTTTTCTTATTCTTCCAAGTATTCAAGTGTTTACAATATGAACTCTTATGCCTCTATTTATAAGGTTACATAGAGGCATACTAAAGGTTAGTCATAAACATGACATTAATCATGAAGATAATGAAGGAGGTTAAGGAGGTGTAAGGTTACAAGAATGATAATCAGAACGGTGGAGGTTATCTACATAATGCAGATAACTATTGATAGTAACTTCTTGGTATAGTGAACATCAATTCCATATATATATATATATATATATATATCTTAATGTAAGTTCTGCTTTTATTCACTTTTAGAAAGACGGGATCCTCAACTCCTAAATTCTGTCACATAAAATCCGTTAATACTTTTCCATTTCAAACATCAATTTTAACTTGGTTATGTCCTGATTAAAAAAATCCAGGTTTCATATCATTTTCCAGAAAATAATTTATATCCCTAAACAATTGTATTTTCTGGAAAAAGTATGATAAGCGGAAATAAATTTAGTCAAATAATATTTATGGTAAAAAGGCAGAATGTGTATTGAGACTAGTTTGTTTAGAAAATAGTTTTTCGGTGAAAATTGTACCGTGCAACCTTTTATAATAAGTACAATTTAAAATTTATTCAGTGCCTGTTATCTATAAAAAGAGACTTCATTTAAGTCCAAATCGATCACTTCTAGTTCAATTTGAAAACATTTTTGTTGTATCCTTAAAGGAGTGTTGTCGGCATAATCTTATAAACAGACAATCGCTCTTTGAAGAAAGAAATAATATCTCCCGTGTCCAAAATCTTTTTTTTCTTCATTAATCTTTTTCTTTTTTCTAACATATTTTACATACCTTAATTAATTGACATCTCGATAAATTTTCCGCTGCGTTATATATTCATGAAAATGTTATCATCCATATTGTCTCAAATTCCAGTTATAGACTATCATTTAGAGCTTAAGATGCTTCATATTCCTTGAAAAATAATATGAAATTTTCAAGATACATATATATTTCAAGAGTCAGTGTAATGAATTCTTACCTCATTAGGTCAAGTTACACCTTATAAGCATTCATCTGTCGTAATAGGTAATTAATATTTTCTTTTTTAAAAAAAATAGACTACAAATCTCACTTTTTAAAGATTTTCAGCAATATAATTTAGATAACCTAACTGATATAGTTGACCAAAATTACACTGATAATGTATATGTTACTTTAAACTCATATATTACATATATCAAACTATATATTCGTTTTAGATTTTTGATGACTACTAATTATTAGAATGATTAACTATGGCAGAATATCTAGAGACTTTTGATGTATTTTTTTAATATTCCTTCTCAACTATCAATAGCTTTAATCACCCCCAAAATCTGTCTATTTGATAGTATTTACCACATAAGGGAGGGGGTGGGGGGTGGGGGTAAAGACTATATATCAAATAAGCAAGTTTAAGGGATAATTAAAGCTACTTATAATAATTTAGAAAATCTAAACAAAACGCCCAGTGCACAGTGCCTTGTTCTCTAATAATTATATAAAATTAAAACAAGAAATTATATTAAAACAAAAAAATAAAAATTTCTAGCATAACAAAAAGAACGTAACAATACAAAGTATCCATAAAACAAAATATATGAATAACTTGAAGGTACTGAACTAGAGAATCTTCATCATAATTAAAAAAAAAAAAAAAAAAAAAAAAAAGTAAAATATATTGTTTCAAGTTTCAATTACTAATTATCTTCATCATCTTCCTCTGGTGGAGGAAGGTTGAGATCTGGACAATGATACTCCACAAAAGGAACCACCTCATCGTGTATAGCTAGAAGTGGTTCTGCAGCAACAACAACTTCCTCTCCTACTTGTGCTTCCCCGTTCTGCAGAACCTCTTCTGCCTCGCCATTTGGTTCTTCATCATCATATATAGGCAGATCAACGGTCAAGTGTATTCCAGGACTATCTGTAATTATATTTTAAGGAATAAGTTATAAATTAAGTATTTTAAATTTAGTAATACATCATATTTCCAAACAAGGGTTTACCTGGATGAGTGACATTTTCTACCAGCATCTGACCATTCTCGTTGTAAGTAAAATTGATGACCATTCCATCATCATCGATATCACCACTCTTGTTTTTGATATATCAAAGAAAGATAGACAATTATATTAGGAAAATTCATACATATTTGAATTGATAATAAAATGAAAATAATGAGAACTTTTACGTAGATAGATATTCAAATTAGAAAAACTTACATTGTATGTATCCTCAGATGAACTATACTCAATTGAAGAACTATTATCAGACTCAGATCTTGTTGATGAACTCATCGCTTCTTAATTAGTTTGAAAGAATTAAGAAGTAAGATTAGTGTTGCTACATGAGTGATGGGATGTAAAAAATCACTAATATAAGAGTCCTATTTATAGCTCTCACTTGCAATCTAAGTTGTCATGTGCACTAATTATAAAGTTGACCCGTTTGCCAAATATTCATAAGATCTACTTGTCATAATTAATGTAATATTATTAAAATTTATACTTAGTTAAAACTCCATTCCAAAAGAAATTAATTAACGATTATAACATTAATGAATTGAAATTACACGCGAACTGATGAGAATATTTGAATATAAAAAGTAATACAATATTTATACACCATCACTGTATATTTTTGTTACGTCATCAGGTAGCATCGATCTGCTATAGCAAGTTATTATCTTTCTACTTAGAGTTTAAGTTTTGTGCATCATCGTACACAACTTTTTTTACACCATCAAATTATTTCAAGGGAATATATTTACCTTTCTTGTATAATTTGATTTATGCTAAGAAAATATTAAATGAAAACTAATTCCTAATTATAAGAAACCCAAAAAAATATTTTTTCCAAAAGTATATATTAAAACTTGATGTTTTCATTGGTTTCAACCCAGTAAAGTAATTGTTCAACACTAAAATTTCTTCATAAATGAAATATGTTACTCCATTTATTTAATTATTATTTCCTCTCGACATCATAGTAAATCAACCTCTAAAAGTAATTATTTTATCCTCAGTATTATGAATATTAAAAAAATAATTCATCAACGTCTCAAACATTTAATCATTGAAAATTTGTAGCGGCAACCCTATTTCTATTAGCACTAACTTAGAGTTCTTCCTTGATATGTAATCACGGTCAAGGAAAAAAAAACACAGTGAGTAGAGAATGATTGCTTCATTTTATATTAGTATTTATGTTATATGTTTAATTCAAAAATGTTATTAGAGTTTACCATATAAATAATTTGTATCAACTTCGATACATCAATAAATAATATTGTAGACATTGAGATTTTCTATGACTCTACAAGACGTGTTCAATTCGAGTTGGGACTCTACAAGACGTGTTCAATTCAAATTAGGATTCTTGGAGGCTACTCAACACTAAACTCTAGTTTGTGCCTATATTAAGGGTACTATATTCCCTTGAAAGACATCTCGAGTATTCCGCAAATTCATAAAATATTCATAAGGAGATCAAATTTGAATCATCCTAGTTTGAGAAATACGCCAAAAACAGCCCTCAAATCATGAATTAGGGAGGAACAAATGTAGTCAAATACCAAATAGGTAGATGATTCCACCAAATTCAACACATGATTATCACTATTTCAGCAAGTAAAGATTCACGAAATTAATTGACTTTAGGAGTGTGGGGATTAAATGTTGATCTCACAAGGGGTATTATAGAATCAATCAATACAACTAAATAATCTAAGATAGACTAGGTCCTCTCCAATGACGCTAATCTTCTTTCGATCTCATAACATCCTTGCATAGAATCTCCTTTCGGTCTCATTGATGAGTGGTAGATTTGCACTCATTTAAGGTCCATTTAGCTTAATAATTAGTATCTTCAATGCCTAATTTTATCCTATAATTATAGAATATTTATGTTTTTCAGCTATGATGGCAATTGGACAAGGCAAGGACTGATGTTTGAAAGAATGGCCAAATATACAAAACGAAGTGCAAAATAAACATTGTTGATCGCCTAATAAGAAGGGTGGATCGCCAACTGAGCACGACCTCACCAAAATTGACAGTGTATAGCACTTGTGCCTATCAAAGAAGGTAGGTGGACTCCAGTAGAGAGGACAACACGCTAAATAAGAACGACGATCCTGATGCACATTGCCCAAAGTGACAGAGTCCAAAACAAAGAATTACTGCTTGAAAGGAGAACCAAGGTGGTACTCGACGATTCTTCGAACGTGAAAGGCTAACTCAATCGATGTCGCCAATTGAGGTTACAACACCTGAAGCCTAAAGCATTATAAGGCAATCTAAGGAGAGAAAGGCGATTCATTGAGCTGATTTAGCGAGCCCGACTAATGTCACCGAGTTAGTCGCAAAATGTATTTTGGGCCAAATTTTGGGAAAGTTTAGATAGCCCAAAGGATACAGATTTTAGGGAGTTACATTTTGAGTGTAAAAAAGTTCTCTTTTGAGTATAGGGTTTTTAGAGCAATTTACCTTTGAAGAACACTTTTCTAGCTTTTGGAATTTTACAACTTAAAGGTTAAATTTGATAAATTCAAGTTGCATCCAAAGTAGTTGGTTTACTCTTAATTGCTTGATTTCAAGTTACCCATGACTGCTTTCATGGAAGGTATAATTGCTTTGTTTTTTGTGATGTGAGGCTAAAAACCAAAGATCTAGGGGTGCAATAGGGTTTGGTTTGATTTAATGTAATGGGTATTGTTCTATGCTCTGTTTTGTTACTGTTCATACATGAATTTGATTTAATTGCCATGGGGTTAGCTTAAGGGTTAAGGTCACAAACTTAATTCCTACTTCAAATCTTCGGTTGATGCTCGAAAGAGATTAGTTGGAGTGGGTAATTAGTTCAATACTAGAAATTTAGGTTTGATGTCTATGACTTACTTGAAAAAGAGGTTATGAATCAGATCTATTTGCCATGTTCTTGAAAGAGAGAATAGAGTAAGGTATTGGGTTGTTTCGATTGACATTTAGATGAGACTGAAAGAAGATTCTATGCATAGATACTTTGAGATCAAAAGAAGATTAGAGTCAATAAAGATGACTTAGCCTATTCATGAATGCTCATCAATATAGAGCAGTACAATTACCCATATGTGACATCGATTTTCAATCCCCACACCCCTAGATTGAGTGTCCACTCTTGATTTGTCACGACCCAGGGGTACACCCTAGATGTAACATGGTGTATAGGACCCCAAGAGGCCCCATAAAAACCACTTAGCATCCATAACATAAGAAATAGAACAAAGGAAATAAATACAACATTTCAAGTCCAAAGTTTTATAAAAGTAAAATGGAAGTCTAAACACTTTGTCTGAATAGCCATCTAATACAAAAGAATTAAATTAGGCCTAACCCATACATAATGTCCAAAATTGAAAGTAAAGAAGAAGAAAACTAGAAACAATGAAAATCCGTCCTAGAAGCATGAGGACTCACCAAAGCTCAGACTCAAGTCAACCTCTATCCACAAAAGTGAGAATACTCACTGTCGGACCCTACATTTGGAAAAATGTAAGCAAGATTATGTGTTAGTACAAAAAATGTACCAAGTATGATAACCATGCATAAAATGTTTAAATCATGCTAAAATGAGACATTTTCATAAGTATGCAATGATCAAGCTAATGCATGTATCTTGAGAGTTAGAAACCATAAGTCATAAAACCATGATCAATGCAAGTGAACATCATCTTAAAACATATATATGATACTTCCTTCAAGTAACCTTATTTCATCATAACTTTGCTTATTTGTAGGAAATTGCATTAACTGACATATAAGACCATGTGAGCTATCAACATGGAATCTGGTGTCTACTCCATACGAAAAAGAGGTGTCCTACTTGCCAATGAAGGACCATAAACTTCTATATATTGTGGATTCACTAGCTAATGTCTATCTAGACAATCATCTTATGAGGGTACATAGGTACGGGATAAGGAGATTGCTACTAGAAATCCGGCCTCTACTAACGGGAGAACCTCCATCTCAATATCCTCTCGGTGCTAAGCATAATTCACACAGAGTAGTCATTTTATTACCTTGCTATTATTATCCATCGAAGGGCATGTCATCTTTCCAATCCATGCTAAATCATTTGTCATCCTTGGAAAGGTATCATTCAATAACCAATCCAAGCTAGGTAATGCATCATCCATGGAAAGGTACAATAAGTAACCAATCCAAGCTAGGTTTTATTAGAATAGCTCCTAAGATCTTTGATTCATAGTTTAGTTGAGAAAACCTTTCAACCCTATGAATCCTTTATGTGAGAATGTCCTTTCACAAATCATGCTTTAGTGTGTTTATGAAAAATCCATTCAACATCACAACAACAATTATCATTGATACATCACTCTCAAAGAATCCTTAAAGCAATAACATAGATCTCATAAGCACATGCTTAATTCATAATCTCTTCTTTCATAATTCAAAACCCACATCACATTATCAAAATTGGGTAACATGGGATTTACATGGGTTCATGGGGAATCATCTCAAAATCATAGTATTTCATCAATTCATGCATAAGAGATCATAATTCAATCATTTAAATCAATAATCAAGAAAACTCATGGCAATTGAAGAAAACCCTAACTTAATGTGAGATTTCTAACTTTGAAAATAGGAAAATTTGGGAACTCCATGAATGGAAGGAATCCATAGATGAAAACTATCATACCTTAATGCCAGTTTCTTAACTTCAATGGAGGAATTGGAGAATTGACTTGCAAACCCTAGCTTGAACCCTTCTTCTTCAAGTTCTCTAGAGAGAGAAATATTTGGGAGAAAGACTTGTTCTTCTTTAGGTGAATTTGAAGAGAATGAATTAATTTGGGGTTAAAATCACTTATATATGGGTCCTAGGCATGGGCAAAGTGGCATAGTATTAGGATAAAATAATTAGGAAAAGACCAACTACCCCTAAAATAACTGCCGAACTTTGACCTACGGACCTCTGACTGACGAACCATGGTTTGACCGACGATCCATCCTGTACGTCCATTATTCGGCATAAGAAACTAGAGTCCATGACCCATGGGCCTCAATCCATGGACCGTGGACCCAACGATGGTCCGTTGGTCCAGGCTATGGTTCGTGGTCCTTTAGGTCAATTGGGTGGCCAATCCACAGACTTGATCTCGGTGCTACCTTTTTTTTTGTGACTCCATATGAAGCTATGAGGTTTGATGTTCTTCTGAATGTGTAATTTGAACCTTTTTCTGTCTCTACTCCTGTTGGTTATTCTATTGTGGCTAACTAGGTCTATAGAAAATATCCCATAGAGTTACTCTTGTTGACTTGGTAGAGCTTGATATGCTAGATTTTGATGTTATCTTGGCTATGGATTGGCTGCACTCATGTTATGCTTCTATTGATTGTAGAACTCGTGTAGTCAAGTTTCAATTTTTGAATGAGCATGTCCTAGAGTGGAAAGGGGGAAATTCTATGCCTAAGGGTCAGCTTGTCTCTTATCTTAAAGATAGAACGATGATTTCTAAGGGTGCATTTACCACCTAGTTAGGGTGAGGGATGTAGATTCTGAAACCCCTACTCTTGAGTCGGTCCCCATTGTTAATGAGTTTTCGAAAGTGTTCCCTATTGACTTACCCGGTATTCCTTCTGAGCTGGAAATAAACTTTGGTATTGACCTTCTCCCAGATATGCAACCTATTTCTATTCCTCCTTACCGAATGGGTTTGGAAGAACTTAAGGACTTGAAAGAACAATTGAAGGATTTTTTGGATAAGGGTTTCATCTGATCTAGTATCTCTCCATGAGGTGCTCCAGATTTTTTTGTTAGAAATAAAGATGGTTCTCTCCGTATGTGTATTAACTATCATCAGTTGAATAAGGTGACCATTAAGAATAAGTATCCTCTTCCAAGGATAGATGATTTGTTTGACCAACTTCAGGGAACAAGTTATTACTTTAAGATTGATCTTTGATCGGGTTATCACCAATTGAGGGTGAAGGATGATGACATTCCGAAGACGGCTTTTCAAACTCAGTATGGTCATTATGAGTTTTTGGTAATGTCTTTTGGGTTGACTAATGCTTCGGTGAGGTTTATGGATTTGATGAATAGGGTGTTTAGACAATACCTTGACATGTTTATGATTGTGTTCATTGATGATTTATTGATCTACTCAAGAAATGAGAATGAGCATATTGATCATTTAAGGATTGTGTTGCAAGTTCTTAAGGACCAATAACTCTTTGCAAAGTTTGACAAATGTGAATTTTGGCTAAGGTCCATAGCTTTCCTTGGTCATATTGTTTCAAGTAAGGGTATTGAGGTAGATCCTAAGAAGACAGATGTGGCCAAGAGTTATTTTAGACCTCTAACTCCTTCGAATATTAGAAGTTTCTTGGATTTAGCTGGTTACTATTGAAGGTTTGTTGAGGGATTCTTTCAATTGCCTCTCCTTTGACGGCTTTGACTCAAAAAAAGGCTAAGTTCATATGGTCGAAAACGTGTGAAAAGAGCTTTCAAGATAGACTTACTTCCGTTCCGGTGTTGACTTTACCGTAACGGATGGATGGTTTCGTTGTTTATTGTGATGCCTCAAGAATTGGGTTAGGGTGTGCACTTATGCAAAATGGGAAAGTTATTCCCTATGCCCCGAGGCAACTTAAGATTCATGAGAAGAATTATCCTACTCATGACCTTGAATTAGTGGCGGTCATTTTTGCCTTAAAATTTTGGAGGCACTATTTGTATGGTATGCATGTAGATGTGTTTACCGACCACAAGAGTTCATAATATGTGCTTAATCAGAAAGATCTAAATCTTTACAAAAGAAGGTGGCTTGAGTTATTGAAAGATTATGATATGAGTGTTCTCTATCACCCCGGAAAGGCAAATTTGGTGGCGGATGCTCTTAGTCAGTTATCTATGGGTAGTGTTACTCATATGGAAGAAAAAAAAGAGTTGGTTCGAGATGTTCATAGATTGGCCCGTTTAGGAGTTCAATTAGTGAACTCCACCAAGGGTGGTGTTATGGTTCCAAATCATCTTTTATGGCAAATGTGAAAGCTAAGCAAAGTCTTGATCCAATTTTGGTAGCATTGAAAGAAGCAGTGCTTAAGAAATCCATTGAGGCTTTCTCCCAAGGGGGAGATGGTGTACTTAGATATCAAGGTCATTTTAGTGTTCCGAATATTGATGATTTGAGGGAACAAATCTTGAAAAAAGCCCATAGTTTGCGGTATTCCATTCACTTGGGAGCCACCAAGTTATATAGTGATTTGCGGGAGGTCTATTGGTGGAATGGGATGAAGAAGGATACGGCGGTAATCGTGGCTAAGTGTCCAAATTGCCAACAAGTGAAAGTTGAGCATCATAAATCGAGAGGTCTGTCCCAAGATATTAGCATTCCTACTTGGAAATGGAAAGAATTGAACACGAACTTTATAGTTGGTTTGCCTCGCACCCGGTGACAACATGATTCGATTTGGATGATAGTAGATTGGATGATGAAATCTGCTCATTTCCTTCCAGTTAAGGTTTCCTATTCGATGGAGGTCTATGCCAAGTTATACTTGAGAGAAATGGTAAAGTTGCATGGAATGCCTTTGTCCATTATATCCGATCGTGGTACCCAATTCAATTCTCAGTTTTGAAAGTCATTTCAAAAGGGTCTTGGTACTTGTGTTAAGCTTAGTATGGCCTTTCATCCCCAAACTGATGGGCAAGTGGAGCGTACTATCCAAACTTTGGAAGATATGTTAAGGGCTTGTGTGATTGATTTTAAGGGTAATTGGGATGACCATTTGCCATTGATTGAATTTGCTTATAGCAATTAGTTATCACTCGAGTATTGATATGGCTCCGTTTGTTGCCTTATATGGTAGGAGGTGTAGATGTGCTATAGGATGGTTTGAGGTGGGTGAAGTTGCCCTAATAAGTCCCGAATTGGTACAGGAAGCCATAGAGAAAGTTTGACTTATATGCAAAAGGTTGAAAACGGCTCAAAGTCGGCAAAAGTCACATGCCGATGTGAGAAGAAGGGACCTAGAGTTTGACGATCATGATTGGGTTTACCTAAAAATCTCACTCATGAAGGGTGTAATGAGGTTTGGTAAGAAGGGAAAGCTTAGTCCCCGGTATGTAGGCCCATACTAGATTTTGAGACGTGTTGGTAAGGTTGCTTATGAGTTAGATTTGCCAAATGAGTTGGCATCAGTGCATCCAGTTTTCCATGTCTCTATGCTTAAGAAGTGTGTTGGAGATCTAACATCCATAGTTTCCTTAGATGGTTTGGGAGTTATTTTGAGGAAGTTTCGGTAGAGATTCTAGGCCACCAAGTCAAGAAGTTGAGAAATAAAGAAATAGCTTCCATGAAAGTGTTGTGGAGGAATCATTTAGTTGAGGGTGCTACTTGGGAGGCCGAGACAGATATGATGTCCCAATATCCTCATCTCTTTGCTTCTACTACTACTCTAACTTGAGGTAATGAGTTCCTCTTGGTTTGTTCCTTTGTTTTGGAGTAATGTGTTTTATGTGTTTCCATGATTTCCTTATGTTATGCATGTTCATGAAAAACTTGTGTTTTGAAAGAAAAATGTGTTACATGATTGATTTTCCTCATGTTGTTGTGCATTGAGTATGACTTTCCTATAGACTTCATGAGATGAATTGATGAAAATGCTTTAGCTATGCTTTTTGAGAACGAATCGCATTTGGGCTCCATGGAATTGTGTTGACCATGCTTTTATCTTGGAGAAGGTAGTTCTTCCTTGAACATGAGTAATTTTGAAGTTTCATGCATATTGGGTTTCTAGATGTAGTTCCTGCTTCCTTATGATGCATTGAGTATGTTTAGCTTGGAGTTGATGTTTCCTCCTTTATATGTGCATTGCATGCATGATGGGCTGTTAGGCTTAGTTTTACCCATTTTATGATGTTTTGAGAATGTCCTAGCTTGGAGTCGATAGTTCCTTCTTCATTAAATGCATTTAGATGAAGTTGCATTGTAGGTTGGGTTGTTAGTTCCTCTCATAATCTTTTAGAACCAGTTTAAATCTCATTTGAGGATGAATGATCCCAACAGGGAAATATTATAACGCCTCATATCCGTAAGAGGGCATTAGTAATGACTTCAGAAAAGCTGTAGGTGGCAACCACGAGGACCACCCACAGCCCGTGGATGGGGCCACAGACCTTAGGTGTGGTCCGTGGTTGATGCCCCTGCACTTTCCAGGAGGCTCAGGACCACGGCCTGACCAATAGACCACTGGCCACACTACGGTCCGTGGTCAGTCCATGATCTGTTGACTAGGGTCCGTAGGTCACAGCTGACAATTATTTTTCATGGGCAGTTGGGTCTTTTCCAAATTAATTAACTCCTACACTAAGTTGTTTTACCCTTCATTAAGACCCTTATATAAGTGTTTTTAACCCCCAAATCAGCCCATTCAAGTCATTCTTCCAAATCAGAGCAGGTCGTATCCCGAGAGTCCACAAGTCGTGTCTAATAGAGTCTTATTTATGGGTATGTTGTGCACCACAATTATAATCAAGAGGCTACAAGGTATTTAGGAATGGTTATATTTCATTAAGCTGATAGATCGTGCTATAGTGCAAAAGTATAACAACATTTGAAATCTAATCGTGCTTTATGTTTGTTATCTAATAGGCTACACTCGCTCCGGATATGGCAGATCGAGAGATAGGTATGGATCTAAGAGAAGGTACAAGTCATTCCCCGCCAGATCAAAGGGATAGATTTCTCTCGGAGGAACATAGTGAATCTCTAGTACCCCTAGTATCAGCCTCCCCAGCACCTGTTGAATCTCGAAGAGATGTAGTACCCCTAGCCTCACCAGTTCCATTGGTACCTGCGGAAGCTAGGGACACGGGATCTTCAGTACCTATTGTTCCTCCACCAGAGACTGGGGAGCAGGGGATGAGGGAGGCAGTTCAGTTGCTGACTAGGATGGTTTCTATTCATGAGCGACAACTGGAGTCAGGAGTATTTACTCGGAGAGACCGGTTAGAAAGTTCAAAGGTACGAGAGTTTCTTTATTTGACCCCTCTGTAATTTATGGGATCTAGTCTTACTGAGGATCCCCAGGACTTTATAGACCATATATATAGAGTATTGAGGGTGATGCATGCCTCAGTCATAGAGGATGTGAGGTTGGCTTCTTTTCGGCTACGTGATGTAGCTATCCTTTGGTATGAGGCCTGGGAGAGATCTAGAGCACCCGATGCTCCGCCAGCAGAGTGTGAGGACTTCTTTGAGGCCTTCTTTGCCCATTATTTTCCATGGGAAGTCTTGACCAATTTATCAATCTGAAGCAAGGAACCATAAGTGTGAGGGATTATTGCCACAAGTTTAATTCTTTGGCGAGATATGCACCAGATATTGTACGTACCATGAGAGCCAGAGTTCATCGTTATGTTGATGGTTTGGAAGATCATCTAATTTGAGATTGCAGGGTAGCATCCCTAGAGGATGATGTAGATATTTCCTGCATACATGATTTCACTCAGACTACAGAAGACCTTTCTCAACAGATTCGTGATACCCATAAGGATAGGGAGTAGACTAAGAGGGCCCGTACTATGGGGTCTTATAGAGAGCCACATGGTGATTTTAGGCCCTCATTCCATCGATATCCACCTCAGCCAGCGGGTAGTGTCTCACCATAGGTGCAGGGACCGTGGTTTGATTGTTATAGTTAGTTAGGATCAGGTCAAAGCTCAGCCAATCTGAGGGTTGTCGACAAGATCATTTTGTACAGATAAGACATTCCATTCCTAATTGTACACAGTGCAGTAAGTCACACACTGGGCAGTGTAGACAAGGTTCAGGTGCATGTTATCATTATGGGAAGACATGGCATTTTATTAGTCGGTGCTCGAGGTTGAGCAGAGGTGATCTAGCTTAGCCTTCAGGATCAACAACATGCTCTTCACCCTTAGTGCGTGCCCCACGACCAGGACCACAGTCTACTCAAAGTCGTGGTAGAGAGAGAGCTGGAGGAGATACATTAGGTTTGAGCGGTGGCCAGAACCGCTTTTATGCACTCACAGGCCAACAGGATTTAGAGGCATCCCCTGATCTTGTCACAAGTATGTTAATGATATCTTGTCAAGTTGTTTAGGCATTGATAGACCCTGGCTCTACATTTTCATATATTAATCCATTTATTACTAGTAAGATTGACATGAAATCTGAATTCTTGCCATAACCAGTTGGGGTGTCTACATCAGTTGGCGATTCTATTTTAGCTAGTCGTATCTATCGTGGTTGTACAATATTAATTAATGATCGTCCAATATCCACTGATTTAGTTGAGTTGATTATGCTAGATTTTGATGTTATCATGAGTATGGATTGGTTGCCAACTTGCTATGATAATAATTATTGTCGTGCAAAGATAGTCCAATTTTACTTTCCAGGTGAGCCAGTCCTTGAGTGAAAGGTTAATGCAGCCACACCTAAGGGTAAGTTTATTTCATACCTTAGGGCTCGAAAGTTGATTGCTAAAGTTTGTATATACCATATGGTTCATGTAAAGGATATTGATAAGGAGCCAACAACTCTTCAATCAATTTCCATTGTGAATGAATTTCCAATGGTATTCCCTGATGGATTTCCAAGAATTCCCCCAGAAAGGGAAATTGATTTCGCTATAGACTTGCTTCCTAATACGTAACCTATATCGATTCCTCCCTATAGAATGGCACCTTCAAAGATAAGAGAGTTGAAGGAACAATTGAAGGACTAGCTTAATAAAGGCTTTATAAGGCCAAGTACTTCTCCATGGGGTTCTCCAGTGCTCTTTGTTCGAAAGAAAGATGGCTCCTTACGGATGTGTATTAACTATAGACAACTAAATAAAGTCACTATTAATAATAAGTATCCTCTTCCTTGGCTTGATGACTTATTCAAACAGTTACAAGGTCCCAAATGCTTTTCCAAGATTGACTTATGGTCTAGTTACCATCAGTTGCGAGTCAGGGAAATTGATATCTCAAAATCAACATTTAGGATGAGGTATGGCCATTTTGAATTCCTTGTCATGTCTTTCGGGCTTACAGATTCCCTAGCAACCTTTATGGATCTTATGAATCAGGTTTTTAAACCATTCTTGGATGAATTTGCGATTGTGCTTATTGACGACATTCTTATATATTCACAATCAGAAGTTAAGCATGCAGACCACTTGCGAGCTGTATTGCAGACTCTCCAAGATTGCAGGCCATATGTTAAATTCTCTAAATATGATTTTTGTCTTACTTCTGTAGCTTTCCTTGGTCATGTTATTACAAGTGAGGGTATTAAGGATGATGGAAAAAAGATTGAAGTAGTGATGACTTGGTCGAGGCCCTTGAATCCAGTGGAGGTTCGCAGCTTTTTAGGCTTGGCAAGGTATTACCGAAGGTTTGTGGAGGGCTTCTCTTCTATCTCTGCACCACTGACAAAATTGACACATAAGGCCACTAAGTTTCAGTGGACCGAGGCATGCAAACAAAGCTTTCAAGAACTAAAAAAGGCTTACCACCGTAGCTATCCTAACTCTTCCAGATGGTAATGAGGGTAATGATGTTTATTGTGATGCCTCAAGAATTGGCCTAGGTTGTATTCTTATGTAGCATGGTAAGGTTATTGCATACTCCTTTAGACAGTTGCGGAAGCATGAGCAGAATTATCCTACACACGATCTTGAGTTGGCTGCAAGTGTCATTGCCTTAAAAATTTAGAGGCATTATCTATACGAGGTTCGTATCGATATTTTCACCAATCACAAGAGCCTTCAGTATTTACTTAAGCAGAGGGAGTTGCACCTATGATTAATGAGATGGCTAGAACTATTAAAGGACTACGATGTTGACATTTTATATCATCCCAGCAAAGCTAATGTTGTTGCTGATGCGCTCAGCCAGATGTCCATGGGTAGTCTAAGTCATATTGAAGCTGATAAGGCTGGAATTACAAAAGACCTATGCCAACTAGTTAATTTGCAAGTACGCTTGGTAGATGCAGGAGGCGGAGATGTTGTCGTTAAGAATATGGAAGAATCTTCCTTTGTCACTGAAGTGAAAAGCAGGCAACATGAAGATCTTGAGCTTAGGAAATTGAGGGAAAAGATTCCACAGCAACAACAACCTTTAATTGAGCTAATTGGAGATGGAGTCCTTAGATACAAGGGTCTCTTATGTGTACCAGCAGTTGGAAATATCCTTACAAATATTCTTTCAGAGGCCCATTATTCTAGATATGCAGCTCACCCTGGAGCGACGAAGATTTATCAGGACCTTCGACTGATCTATTGGTGGAATGGCATGAAAAAAGATATTGCGGAGATGGTAGCTGAATGTCCCAACTGTCAACAAATTACAATAGAGCATCAGATACCTGGAGGCCTAACCTAGTATATTGAACTTCCGTTATGGAAATGGGATATAATAAATATGGACTTCATCACTGGTTTGCATTGCACTCCATGAAGGTATGATTTCATTTGGGTAATTATCGATAGGCTGACAAAATCTACTCATTTCTTGCTAGTTAAAATGACATATTCAACTGAAAATTATGCCAAGCTTTACATTCAGAAGATTGTTTGCCTTCACGGAGTTCCATTATCTATTATCTCAAATCGAGGAGCTCAATTTATAACACATTTTGGAGATCGTTTCAAAAGGGTCTAGGCACTCAGGTAAATCTTAGTACTGCTTTTCATCCACAAACTGATGGACATGCAGAACGTACTATTCAGATGGTTGAGGCTATGTTACGTGCTTGTGTGCTAGATTTTAAAGGAAATTGGTATTAACATCTACCTCTTACCGAGTTCGCTTATAATAATAGCTTTCAAGCTAGTATTCATATGGCCCCTTATGAAGCACTATATGGGTGAAAGTGTAGGTCCCTGATCAGTTGGTTTGAGCTTAGGGAAGCAAATTTTCTAGGTCCCAATCTAGTCCAACAAGTGATTGAAAAGGTTAAGCTTATTAGAGATCGACTTCATACAGCACAGTGTCGGTAGAAGTCTTATGCTGATGTTCGATGACAGAACTTAGATTTTGATGTAAAAGATTGGGTTTTCCTGAAAGTAACGCCTATGAAGGGGATCATGCGATTCGAAAAGAAAGGGAAACTTAGACCTAGGTATGTTGGACCGTATAAGATTATTTGGAAGATCGGTATGGTGGCATACGAGCTTGATTTGGCTTCAGAATTGGAAGTAGCCCATCTTGTATTTCATGTATCTATGTTGCGAAAGTGCATCTTTCAGGTATTATTCCCATTGAAAATATTTGTATCACTGAAGATTTATCTTGTGTAGAGGTACCAATAGTGATTTTAGATCGGCAAGTAAGAAAGCTTCGAACTAATGATGTAGCTTCTACGAAAGTGTTATGGAGAAATAAAAATGTTGAGAAAATAACTTGGGAAGTGGAAGAGGAAATGAGGAAGGAGTACCCCCAACTATTTACGACTTAAGGTGAGTCACATTTCGATAATCAAAAGTGCAATTTATATATCTTCTTATGATATAACTAAACAAAGCTTAGGAGTTAAAATTTTCAGATTTTGACTTTAGTTTGCAACTGTAACAAACATAGACTCGCAAATAAATTCGTATGGAAAAAAAACTCAACCAAGGAATTGTCTAGATCTATTCGCGGGCGAATTTTCATAGGGGGGAATGTAAGATCCCATACTTTTTCTCTATTCTTTCTTAATATGTGTGGCCTAGTTTGGCATGGTTATATAAGGTGAATATGACTTGGTATCGTACATTGGAGATTAAGATTAAAAATAGGTGGCAATATCAAAGGACTAAACTAAAATTTTAGGTCAAAGGGACCCCTCAGACAAAGTTCTTGATAAAAAAAATGGCTCGAATAGAACTTCGCCCATTTGAAATCTCATACCTTGGGGTTAGCCTATGGGTGTCTAACATGAAAAGACTATTGTGTTATGAGGTATTATAATAGCACAAGGTTTGTATGTTAAGTTTTGAAGTCAAGAAAATTAGCGAAACTAAGGTTGGCAAAAGTTATCGATGTTTTCCTAATAATATTTTCTTAACTTTGGGTCAAATGTCTTGGATGTTTTCTCTCAATATATAAAGAGTTAGAAGACCCATGACCTATCAAATCGAAAGCCTACGAGTATAGTTTAGAACACACAAAACCCAGAATCCCACCGACATCAGAGTAAAAAGTTACGAGGGTTTTACCGCAGACTGTCGAGGCAGAATCCGGGTCGCGATCCAGGTCGGGTCAAAAATGTGGTATGTCGGCTTACTCGACGTTTTAAGCCATGAAAATATTTCTTTTCACTCCCTAACTATAAAGAAAGTTTAAGAGAGGGTTCTAATGAAGTTCTTGCATGATGAAGGTTAGTTTTTGACGATTTCTACCATTAAAGGTTGCCCCCTTGCCTAGAAACATGATCTCTACACATGGTAATCGTTTTCCCCTTCTATTAGCTGTGTTTGGAGCTAGATTTGGAAGATATAAATTGGTAGTTATTGGTGTTTCTTCAAGGTTTACACTTGGTTAACTAAGGTAATCATCTCTGGACTCTTTTATGATTGTTTCTTCAAGGTTTACACTTGGTTAACTGCGTGTGTATATAGTATTTGTGAAGCTTAGGACATAAGGAACAACTTTCGTGAAGAAACTACAACCATTCAAGCGTTCATTGGAAATGTATGTTAAGGCTAAGCTCCGTCCCTCATTTTAGCACCACTCCTTGGAAATTCCTAAAACGCCGAATATGATATTTTGCTATTCTCTTGCTAGAAAGACCTTCTGTGAAAGGCATTGGGATCTCAACTGAACTATTTTCATGATTCTATTGCTTTGATATTTCACTCGTTCGGATAAATATAGTATTTGATATCTACATGTCATTTTATCGGTTTCCTTGATTATGTGTCTGCATGTATGAATTCTTATTCTTCTTTTAGTGATGTTACTTAAAATATCACGGGAGACCCTTATTACTTGTAACCAGCCCTCTTTCCCCACTAAAGTTATCATGAAAAATCTTTAAAGTAACTCACGATCTTCCAAACTCTCAAATATAACGTAAATGTTTAAACTATTAGAACACTTGGTTTTTGAAATACTTCTTTTATAAATTATCTAGGAACCAAGTTAGGAACTAAGTAAATCACCTTAAACTTGTTATGAATATCTGCAAGGTAAGGTTATCTTTCTAAAATTCGAGTTAACTTTTCAAGCTTATTTGGAAGAACGTATGAGGTTCCATGAGATGGTTACATGTTATACGAAAGTGATAATGGGAGTTATGAGAACAAGACTACAAACGAACCAAGATTGGCAACATGACAACGATAACATATAGGTGTTATAAATCCATGACATGCAATGCATTCTACTCCCGAGCTATAATCGGGAGGTATGGGGCCTATTGCCTATATTTACATGTATGAGACACCAATGGCCACATTTTGGCGTATATGATGCCGGTTAGCTACCGGGAAGCACCACCATTGCTAGTATTTGGTTGGGTATGTCATGCACTTGAATCTATATATATGTATTCACGACTTATAATTATACGAGCATACCATGCATATTTAAATAGTAGGAGGCCAAATGTCAGCCAGGGAGATTATTTGAGTTTCAATTTCAGGGGGTATCTCTATTACCTTTTCTGAGTAACTATTTATTATTCTACTTTCCGCTTTACATACCAATACATTCTTATTCGTACTGACGTCCCATTGCTTGGGGACGCTGCTTTTTGTTTCATGCGAGTGGGCTCAGGCAGGGATTCTAATCGACCCACTCGCTAGGATTCAGGTTCAACTGTGAGTTGGTAAGCTCCATCTTATCCCGGGGCTATCAGAGGACGTTTACTTTTGTTGTACAATTTGGGTATAGTCGGGGCCTTGTCCCGACAATGCTTATGTCACTCATAAAGGCTATTGTGGACACAATATTCTGGATTTCCTTTAGTATGTTTCAATCTCTAGCCCATAGACTTGGCATGTATATATATATGTGCGTAAGTAGGTATGTCTTCAGTTGTGGCCTCGTCGGCTAGCTAGTACATCTTTATTTGTTTGGCTTGTCTACCATTGTTGGTATAGTTTATTCCCATTCAGATCATGACCTTTAGGGTCTAGGCTTTACTTTTTAGAGGTTGTGCTGCCCAATCTTTTTTGTCTCACAGTTTGGTTAGCTTGTATGTTTTAGTGGGTAACTTGATCTATTAGGGTATCTAGTGCAAGTTAGGCTCCCTATTTATATATATATATATATATATATATATATATATATATATATATGTATATATATATATGTATATATGTATATGTATATATGTATATATGTATATATGTATATATGTATATGTATATATGTATATATATATATATGTATATATATATACATATATACATATATACATATATACATATATACATATATACATATAGAGATATATACATATACATATATATTAGGGTATCTAGTGTTTTAGTGGGTAACTTGATCTATTAGGTATCTAGTGCCGATTATTAGTTAAAGTGATTGTAAATTAGAAGAAACAAAACTACAATTTTTTAAAAGTAATGTTCTTATGCCCTCATAGTAATTCATTACTAAATTATTTTTAGATAATGATAATTTTTTTAAATAAAATAGTAAATATTTTCAAATTGAAATAGAATAATTAGTTTTTAATTAAAAAATTATCATTAGTAAAAAATATGTTTAAAAAAAAAAAAAAAAATATATATATATATATATATATATATATATATATATATATTTAAAAAAAGACATTTTGACTCATTAAGTAACAATAAGAGCATTTTTGGACAAATCTATCAACTAAGAACATTTTTGTTCATGATAATTTAAGAATATTTTTTACCATTTCCCGTATTTTGTTAGAGATTCCAATAGCACCACGTGCCTCTGTTTTTCAGTAATTATGACCCCACACAAAATT
Source organism: Solanum pinnatisectum (assembly GCA_035578085.1). NCBI lineage: Eukaryota > Viridiplantae > Streptophyta > Magnoliopsida > Solanales > Solanaceae > Solanum > Solanum pinnatisectum. The sequence continues at coordinate 24,159,807 of CM069081.1, read as the reverse complement.
ACAACCAAATATACCAATTTGTTGAGGTGTTGTTTGAATGAATAATTACTTGGTATAGAATTTCATATGAGAGATTATTCGCTCTAATAGTACACATATTTCTATTATCTAGGATAAGAAATTAATTTATAAAGTAAGGTTAAAGCCTATTAAGAGGGGGTTTGGATTGACTTAAAAGTTGGTCAAACCTACTTTTAAGTTAGTTTTTGACTTCTGAAAGTATTTGACAAATATAAAAATAACTTAAAATAAGTTAGAAAGTGTTTGGCAAGGTTAAAAATAACTTAAAATAAGTTTTAAAAATATGACTTAAAACAAGTTAAAAACCAAAAGTAGGTCATCCCCTACTTCTTATTTTTTAACATAAAAGTCATTTCAATTTGACTTAAAAGCTACTTTTTTTAAGTCAATCCAAACGGGCTCTAAAAGTAAAATTATTTGCTAATAAAAAACTCTAAAGACCAATGATCAGAAAGAGACATTATCTATTCAGAACTTAAGATAGCTTGTTTTTCATCTGCCATGTTGCTCCTAGAATTTTGTATTTGTTCTAATCATGTCCTTTGTGTTACAAGTGAGAAAGATCCATTGTATTGTACTATCATGTATTGATTTATTTATAGGACAAAGATTATAAGCTTACAAAAAGGCTAGTATACATCCTAACTAATGATTTCATAAAGATTGTAACCTTCACATAAATTCAAATACAAATACTATTGTTTGCTTGCTATTTTTCTTTCTTGTTTGTTGTATTTCAGGAATGAAACTTTAGACACATACAAATTGGCACGCCTAGGGGGACAATCTTTACCTCTTATCGTTTCTCTTCAAAAAAATCAAAGTTAAAGAACACTGAGATGGCTTCCAAGAAGATCAACTCGAAATCTACATCTGCATCCACACTTGCATGTGAATATGCAAAAACTAAGGGATCCAAATTCTGTATTATTGCGGGAAGCATCCTTGATGTTACTGCATGAAGCATGAGATCTATCACAGGGAACCAAGCCAAATTGCTAGGAAAACAAGTCTCACAAGTATCGTCTGAATCTATTATTGTCTTTAGTTCGTCTCCAAAAGGTATGAAGTGTCCTACAAAAGTTGCAAAAGAAGACATTGTTGAAATGGTTGAGAGGCTTCTTGCCCAATTGAGTTTATCTACATCCAAGAAACCCTTCACTTTAGCCAACAATGATGTCTTAAGCACCGGATCTACTTTGCATAACATATCTGCATTCCATGTTTGAAAAAATTGATGTTATTCTCTAGCATCTACAATAGTGATGCATGTGATGTTGACTAACGCTTCGTCTGTACAAGAACAACTTGTGAGCTTGACAAGAGCTATTGAAAGCTTGACCAAATATGTTTAAGATTAAGATGCTCGAATTGTTAAGCTAACTAATAAGGTGGAAGGCTTGATGGATGAAAGATCAAGTCATGCACCTGAAAAATGTCTGCAAATACAAGAGACAGTCTATTGTCCAGCAAAGCAAATGGAACATGAAGGAACGACCCCAATCAATCAAAATCAAGGAGTTCATCATGGGGACAGTTGTGAAATCCTCCTTGACATATGCAAGGTCGTACACTGCAAGAATTGATAACTTAAAAATGTCAGCCGGTTACCAACCCCCAAAATTTCATCATGTTTGATGGTAAGTGAAGCCCAAAGCAACCACTACTAAAAAATCAACGTTCAGCAACAGACAAAATCCTTCGCTAATAAGCAAATATTCGTCGCTAAATCTGTTTAGCGACGAAATATTGTTGTTACTATTTTGCTTGTTGCTAACCTCTTTTTGGCGAAAAAATTAAATTTTGTAGCAAGATTAGTGACGATCTAGCAACACATGATTTCCGTTGCAAAATTATAGCAACGGAATATGCCATTGCTATTTTGTGAATTCTGTTGCTAAAGATATAATTCATTTCGTCGCTTTAATAAGTTTATGACAGAATTCGTCGTCGCTAGTCTACCACAACATATTTTTGAGTCATTTAAGTGTTGCTTTTTCCGACAAAAAAAACATTTGTCGCAATCCACCGTGAATTATTTTTTCTTTAGCAACAATCAAAATCCATTGCAAAGTTTATCGCAAGTATTTTTGTTCAGTTGTTTTATTTATTAATTTTAAAAACACCCAAAAGATATGAATTGTAAATTATTAAATTCTCCAAAAGTAATTGACATTCATATAACATAATATTTATAGAAGATTCAAATGGAAAAATCATAATTGTATAATTAAGTTCAAAAACATCCACAACACCAGATATATTGCAACTACTTATAAGAAACCATATCCATCAAGTATTGTTACTGCAAGATGTTTTCCTTACAAACAAAGACACACTATTGAAAATTATGCACATGTAAGGATTGAGGTCGACATCTTAAGCTAATAGATCAACATCGTAAATGGAGATAGATCCATCCGAGTGATTCATGTACATGCTTCCGATTTCTCATGTGAAATAAAGAAAAAAGAAAAAAGAAAATAAAAATTAGCAAGTAATTTAGCATTTAACATAAACTAATATTAGAAACTAGAAAATGCATTCACATCAAAAGAAAAAAAAAATCAAATAGAAACATGAATTTTAGGATATTAAATCTATTTTAGTAACTAAAATGATTTGAGGAGCAGGGGGCATGCTCTTGAAGAAAAACAAAAACTCACGTATGACATTTCTTACAATGAGAATCCCCCTTCTTGCACGATAGGGAACAAACTCCAATATTTAGATTATATCGGTTAATTAGGTTTTCCATATCTTTTAACATAATCATCAATGAATATTGATCAGTCCCAGAAACACATAGCAGCGAAAAAAAAAAAAGAAATAAAAATTTATACATGATTTATAAGTTATAAACATGAAATGAAATTATCAATATAACAATTTGGGATCCTGGCACAATCATTAAGTTTAATTTCTTAAGATAAGTTTAAAGAATAGAGAAATGGTGAAGGCTTAGAAAAAATATGATGAACAACTAAAAGAAAAGGTTTCTTTTTTGTGATTTTCTAATAAAAACATATAGGATAATGACTAACAAGGATTCTAGGAAAGTTTCCTATTATTTGGATACAACCCTTGTAAAAAACAAATCAAATGATCAACATTCATCTTCAAATTTACTTAATTATTAGATCAAGAAGAAAAACCTTATGAACAACCTTATTTCAACTAAAAAAATAGATAGTGGACTAGAATTTACAAGCAGAAAAACATATTGATATTAAATAAAAAATTGAAGTCGGATAGCATTTGTAAAACAAATTTCAGAAGAGACAAAGGTTTCCAACATTTGCAAATTTTGACGAGTTTAGACCTATATGAATAAGTGGTTGCTTTTTTAGATTTTCAAAGTTCATTTTAAGCCTTTTATGTACTGATTTCGACATTAAAGAAAAATAAAGAAGATCCTAATGGATTGTAGAAACAAATTTCTATCTTTAATTAATCATTTTACGTACTAAAAATTGTAAGATAAATTTCAACAAATACTTAAATCATAAAGTTAACAATCAATCTAACGTTCAAAGAATTATGTTTACTCAATAAATAATAATGAGATAAAAGGGCAAACATGTACCATTTTCGGTGTGGTGCAGTGCTGTGAGGCAATGCATTGTCGAGTCCTCATATTTACTTTTCCAAAGTGTTTGACTAATGAATATGTTGTTCATTGGAAGATCTCATTCTTATCTTGTTCTTTTCTCTCTTCTGCACAGTTATCCTGTTCATAGACTTTCCTGTAACAATATAAGTTAATTATCTTTTTTCTAAGGTGTTTGGTTCATGAATATGAGATTCAAAGGGCATAAAATTACACTACAATATACTATTATATGCATATCTAGGAATTTCATGGTATTGGATGTGGACATTGTCACAAAATTGCAGATCACAAAAATACTGTGCATTTCCCTACATATCATAACCTCATGAGTAAATAAAACTTCTAGTTATCTATTCTTGTCCCCATTTGATAAAGTTTATTCCTTCACTTATGATCAACTGAAGTTCACCATACTGTAAAGATTGTTACTGGATCTGGAAAAACATTGAAATCATGAAACAATAACTTATATTAACAACTTGACAAAATTCTAAGAGTATTTCGGTGCACAAAGTATATTGCGTTTACGTACTATTATTTTAACAATAAATGTAACACCTCAAAATTTTGAACTAAGATTTAACAACAGAGAAGAGCAAACCACAGAGGATCCACGGGCTGTGAAGAGGACCACGACCCGTCACCCTTCTCGTGGTTATGCACCCAACAAAAGTTCAAAGACCACGGATAACTAAACGGTCCATGGAGCTTCATGTGGGCCATTAAGTGGCCCTTGGAACGGACAGAAGACCATCCAAGACACTATGAATTACCAAGGACCCCTAGACGGTCCGTGGAACTTTACACGGGCCGTGGAGTGACCCCTGAAAAAGGGCACATTTCTTCTAAGCGTCTGTGAAGAACCATGGTCGGTTAAATGGCTCATGGTGCTTCATACAAGTCATGGAGTGGCTCGTGAAAGAGGCTTGTTAGGCCTTGAGGTTTGGATCAACTTCAAACAATCATATATTTTAGCGCAAAACAAATTAGGTGGCCCATGACCTATCAAATTAAAAATCTCTGAGTCTTATTTCCAACACTGCCCAGTTTACCTAATTCCAAGCTTAGAGTAAGAAAATATGCCCATTTTAGTGTAGCTCTATCAGGCAGGGCATCTTCACAAACTGCTAGACAGGCCGTGGTGATCATGACGGCCCGTGAAGTCCCTCTTGAAGTCACTTCAGCAACATTTAAGTCAGGGTCAAATTGGTCTTTTCCCATATGCGTTTGGTACTTAAACTATGTCATTTAACTCAGTCTAAGCTTACTACACTAGTAAGAAACTACCTAAAACCTCATTTCTCCTAAAATCTTCTAACTTAGAAAGAAAAGAATTAAAAGAGGTGACAGTGTCTCCCAATAACAAGCAGCGGTTTTCTTTAAGTTCATCCCTTAAATCCAAAGGATTTCTCTGTACTTTTAGTCATCAGGTACGTGGGATTTCACTAGTGGGTTCCTTTCATCCATTAGGCCCCTAGAATTCAATCAGTTATTCAATTTCTCATAAATTGTTCAGACCTAGAGTTTCCAAAACCTTGGAGATTCATTGTGATTTTATATACTATAGTTTCCATGATCTAAATAACATGTTTCTTGGAAAAATTGCATAGTACCATATATAGAACTCAGAATCTAAGTTTGTATTAATTATCAATACTTCATGAATTATACTTGCTAGGTAGATCAACAAAAAAATCATGCTTAAGAATTCAAATACCGTATCTTTCAGTATATTTATACTGCATTCTCAGATAACATGTCAGTATTTTGATCTACTTAGTATTTTAGTGCATTTTAGCTATACATATTCAGTTGGGAGTAGACTTAGCACCAAGTTGGACTAGGGTTCAGCGTACCCTCAAAGTCCTAGAACTACGTGCCAGTATAGATTCAGAAGTCCCCTCTCTTGGGCATTCATTTTTAGTGATCACGCCACAACCATGCCTTTATACCCCTGGCAAGGTATGTTGAGTCCTCTCGATGGGGCGTATACATGGTACTCCACATTTAGCTTAGGTGGTTTATGTCAGTGAATAGTATTTCCCAGAGTTATACTCTTATTCATCCAGCCAAGATTGAGGCAGTCAGAGGCTGGATACAACCTACTTCTCCTATCGAGATTTGGAGTTTTGTGGGATTGGTAGGCTATTACCGACAATTTGTTCAGAGTTTCTCCACTATTGTAGCTCCATCGACCAGATTGACTCAATGGGGTATGGGTTTTTAGTGGTCCGATGGGTGTGAGTACTGCTTTCAAAAGCTCATGACTTTGTTGACTTCGGCTCCTGTATTGATTCTACCTGAGGAAGGTGTAAACTTTATTGTGTATTATGATGCTTCAGGAGTCAGATTAGGTGGTGTATTGATGCAAAAGGGTAAAGTGATTGCTTATGCTTCTAGATAATTGAAGTCCCATGAGAAGAACTACCATATTCATGAGTTGGAGTTGGCGGTTGTGGTCTTTGTACATAAGTTATGGCGTCACTATTTATATAGGGTGCATTGCGAGATCTTCACTGATCATTAGAGTCTTCAGTACATCTTCTGCCAGAGGGATCTGAACTTGAGGCAGGGTCGATGGATTGAGTTGCTGAAAGACGATGATGTAACCATTCTATATCATTTGGGGAAAGCCAATGTGGTGGCCGATGCATTGAGTAGGAAGACTACTAGCATGGGGAGTCTTGCCGCATTTAGTATTGAGGAAAGATCGTTGGCTGGAGATGTCCAGATGTTAGCTAATAGTTTTTTCCAATTGCAGATTTCAGAGGAGAGCAATGGTGTAATTTTTTTTATTAAGGCTCAATCTTCTTTAGTCGAGCAGATCTGTGAGCACCGATTTGTTGATGAGAAGTTATGTCTTATTCAAGACAAAATGTTAAGAGGGGAAGCCAAGGAGGCTGCCCTTGTCCTGATGGTGTTTTGAGGATCGGGGGCAGGATTTGTGTGCCCAAGACAGGCGAGTTGATTAGATTGATTCTTGAGGAGGCCCATTGTTCTCGATATTTCATCCATCTAGGAGCGGCAAAAGATGTAGCTTGATCTAAGCCTGCATTACTGGTGGTGTGGGATGAATAGGGATATTTTAGATTTTGTTTCTAGGTGTTTGACTTGCCAACATGTCAAGTGTGAACACCAGCGTCCCGGTGGTGTATCTCAGAGGATGCCTATTCCTACTTGGAAGTGGAGTGGATCACTACGGACTTTGTTTTGGGTTTGCCTACCACAATGGGTGGTTATGACTCCATTTGGGTTGTTGACAAGTTCACCAAGTCTGCCCACTTCATTCTGGTTCAGGTGAAGTATATGATGAAGAAGTTAGCCGAGCTATATATCAATCAGATTGTGCGATTACATGGAGTTCCAATTTCTATTATATCTAATCGAGGTTCATTGTTCACTTCTCATTTCTGGAAAGCATTACAACATGGTTTGGGTACTTAGTTAGATATGAGTACAACTTTTCACCCTCAGAAAGATGGTCAGTCTGAGCGGACGATTCAAGTGTTGGAAGACATGCTTCGAGCTTGTGTGATCGATTTTGGTGCTAGGTGGGATCAACATTTGCCCTTAGCAGAGTTTGCCTACAATAATAGTTATCACTCCAGTATTCAGATGGCCCCATTTGAGTCATTGTATGGCAAACGGTGTAAATCCCCGATCAGTTGGTTTGATTCGATGGAGATGGACTCTTTGGATATAGACTTGCTAAGAGATTCTGTGGAGCAGGTCCGTATGATTCAGTATAGACTATTGACAGCCCAGAGTCAGTAGAAGAGTTATGCAGACCTAAGAGTTAGAGCCTTAGTGTTTATTGAGGGTGATCATGTTTGGCTCCGAGTATCACCCATGAAGGGTGTGATGAGGTTCGGAAAGAAGGGCAAACTTAGCCCAAGATTCATTGGACCTTTTGAGATTTTGAGCCGAGTGGGAGAGGTGGCATATAAGTTGGCCTTTCCACCTAGTTTGTCGGTAGTTCATCCTGTTTTCCATGTATCCATGCTTCAGAAGTATATACCGGATGGGTCTCATGTGCTTTCATTTGATTCAGTGGAGCTAGGTCTAGACTTGACATTTGAGGAGGAGCCTATAACTATATTGGATAGGCAAGTTTAAAAGCTTAGAACCAAGTAGATTGTTTCAGTGAAGATGTAGTGGAAGCACCGTTCAGTTGGAGAAGCGACCTAGGAGGTGGAGTTTGACATGCGTGCCAGATCCTCAACTTTTCGAAGCTTCAGGTACTTTCTTTTACTTTATGTTCGAGAACGAACATGAGTTTTAGTGGCAGATAATGTAATGACATGGAAGGTCATATTTGGGAAATTTTAAACTATTCATTTAACTTTAGTTAATTAATTGACGGGTAATTATGGATAATTAAGTTAATTGATATATAATGGGCTAAAGTGATTATTTATTTAAGACCCTATACCATTTAGCCTATATTTATTAAAATAAGTTAGTGAAATTTGTCAATTTTAATACATAATTAATAATTCTTTAAAGAAAAAAAGAGCTAACCCTAGAGGGAGACTCACTTTCTGCGGCTTCAACAAGAAACTGACGAATACGGGTAATTCCAACCAAACTTCAAGCTTTGTTTATGTATATGTGATTGTTGGATGTGAATAGCTTATTGTAATTTCTATTCAATGGATTCTTTATAGACATAGATGAAATTTCAGTAAAAAAAGAATGGTAAGTGGAATATATCTGTTGCACCGTGCACAAATTTTAATGAAGTTTTATCATGAAACATTAATGATATACTATGTGGATAAAATAATCATTATATTGGGTTGTTGGAAATAATTGGAAGGGAAAATATATGTATACATATGTCTTCTGCAAAGTTTAGGATTTACCAATAAAGTGACGTCTACTAATTACGCCTCTGACTATGTAGCTAAGTATTGGAGAGTAAATTTATAGAAATATAATGGGTATCAAATTGAATTCTGGAAAATTGGTTGTCTTTCGTGAAATTACGTCCATAAATTGGGTTTAGTTTCTTTAGAATCCTTATTATTGTTCTCATATCATAATTCAAGTTTCGCTTTATTAAGATAGGAAATTAATTCTTGGAGTATTATATCATACGCAAACTATTAGAGTTGATATTGGAAAAATTGAGACTTAATCCTAGGCTTGAAACTTTAGAACTTGATTATAGATTTGGGTGATTTTTTTGGGTCTAGGCTAAACTTATAGTAATATGGGTGTTGTTAATTTCGAAATCTTATTGTGATTATGTACTTGAATAGAATACATTGATTAGGAAGCTCAATGAAAGAGGAACGCTCAAGCCCCGGAGTGAATTGTTGATTAATTAAGGCAAGTAGATTTTTAAACCCTTGTTAAGTGTATAGAATCGTGTATTTCCTTCTGGTATGTGTTGAGGAGTAATGAGACTTGGTGATGGGTTGACTTGTCCATATTGAATAATTATAATGATGAAAAAGGGGTAATAAAAGGCAATGTGATTAATTGTTGGTGTGTGATGTGTTTGAGAATGGTTTGAAAGGCTTATTGACTCATTGTTGATGTTGTATCACGATTGTGTTGTTGTGAATTGTGTATTATTATGAATATGGTCATCTCCTCATTATTTGTGTGAACATGTAATTTGCATTGGTTTTGAGACATGATTGTGACAAGGGTTATGTGAATTGAGAAAGAATAAGAAATTAAAGAGGATGTACTATTTTGAGGGACGTGTCGCGCATCGCGACAGATGCTATATTTCGAGGGACGTATCACATGCTGCGACAAATACTATATATCGAGGGACGAGTCACGTGCTGCGATAGATAATATATTACGAGGATCGTGTCGCACACCGCGACGGATGCATGGACAGATATGTCCACCATAGTCCCGGGCTGAGAGACAATGGGTGTGTCTTGTTAGGTCAGACATGCATCACTGTACTTGACATTGCATTTCATTGCATTACACATCTTTATCATTGATGAACTTGACCTTGTGCGTTGCTGGTCTTTTGAGTGCCTTTCTGTGGAAATTGTGATTGATGAATATTGAGTTTGTTGTTGAGGATATGTAATTGTTAGAGTGTTGGTGTTGAGTTGTGTGCTCTGTAAACTGTGAACTGTTAGGTTGGGCTAGTTTTATGCAAGTTGTAGTTTTGGAGGTTCGAATGGGGTTTAAAGAGTAGTCGTATTCTATTTCCTTAGCTTGTGTTTAGAAGTTTATATTGGGATATATACTATTAACCATGTGTTTATGTATAGTATTTATTATAGAATACTTATTTATTCATTTTAATAGTTCATATATTCGTTTATGGTGTATGTTTACTTATATAGTAGATGCTTTAGTGTATAGAGTTTAAGCTTATACACAAAGGATTAAATAATCGGTTCTTATAAGTATAAAGTTTTTTTGTTCACAATCTAAGATGGGAATTGGACATGTCATCGGTACGATTGTAGCTCAAGATTATATGTAGTTTATCTTGATTATGGGAATGATATAGTTCCAACTTCTTGTGCTAGTGCAGGTTGTATGTATTGAACGGGACCGAGTAGAGATAGTTGCTTTAGACTGACTGACAAAAGCATATTCTCTAAACTATTAAATGTACTTATATTCTTAATCCTGATATAACTATTATGATCTGTATATGTTAATTATTGTTTTGATTTTATTAAAAGGTGAGATTCTAAGATGGGTCAATATTCCTGGTAGATTGGATGATGATAATATATATTGGTAAAATAATAAGTTAGTTGACGGAATCAATGTCTCGATATAGAGATTGATGATATGCCTTTTTGAGAAGCTTAAAAGGTTTCATCGTGTCAAACCTTGCAAGTGGATTTATGAATCCGGTTCATGAAATAAGTTAAGTAGTGCTCTAAAGGAAATTGATCATTGAATTAAGTTCATCAGTAATTTAATTTATTGATTAGTATCTGTAATTTAACATAGGGAATTACATATGTATTTAATGGGGAACTTCGAAATATAAATAGAGGAGTGCAATTACAAATTTCTAATGGAATAATTTATAATTTATTATGGTAAGAATAATTCAAATTAATTATTTGGAATTATTTCCATAATAGGATGCCTCAGTAATTAATTATGTGGTCCCTACCATGTCCATATTTAACTATAACTCAGAATCTATTCTAAAGGCAAAAGGGAGAAATAAGTGTCTTTCTCTATTCTAAGTAAGGCGAGAAATATGTATATTTCTCTATTCTAAGGCAAGGGAGAAGTATATCACTTTTCTATTAGAAGGAAAGGGAAAAGGACATGACTTTTTCTTTTCTAAGGAAAGGGAGATGTACATGTCTTTCTATTCTAAGGAAAGACGTGGTATTCCTTCTCCTTGGACTACGAAGAAATCTTCATAAATAGGGATTCTTCTAACCCTTGAAAGGATATAATTTTTCTATATGATACTTGCCTACCTATGTATTGAGAGAGTTCGGAAGTAAACTTTGGATCACTGTAAAAGTCCGCAGAAATGTCGTCTACTTTGTGGACTAGCTTGTGGATTTGTGTAACATCTCGCAATTTGAAATAGCTAGGAAGAAGCTGAACTGGAATAGTCATTTTTGGAAATAATGAAAATCTGGAAATTTGTTTAAGTTAAGAAAAGTTGAGTTTTGATTAACTTCAAACGGCCATACCTTCTAGTTCAAGGGGACTTAGAGGTACTTTCAGACATGGTAGGAAACCTCTTGGAATGATCTTTCCAATGCCACTGAGTTCGCGTGATTCCGAGTTCGTATGAGTGAGTTATGCCCTTTGTAAGTTGGGTTGTTGGAATAACAAAAGTCCAATCCAGATTTTTTAAAGGGTAGTTTAGTCTTTTCCTTGCCCAATTATTTTATTTCATTTTAGTGAATTAATTAAGAGTCAAATCAGAATGAGATCAGTTTAGTCAATTGGAAATTCACGCTAGGTCTTAGAGAAAAGAGGAAAAAGGAGAAGAAAAGCTCAGATTTTGCTAAGGTCGTGCGATTTGGTTGTGGATTTCGTCGGGGGTGATCTCTACAAGGTATGTGAGTCTCTCATAGCGTTGGGTTCATTCACCCATGCGCCAAACATGCTTAGTCGTCCTAAAAGAGTTTGAAAGTTGATGTTCTGGACATATATTCTTGAATTTGAAGGTTGTTCTTGAATTGGGATGAATTAAGGAGTTTCGGAGATCTTTACGTTGAGTTTTGGAGTTGTTTTAATTTAGGTTCTTGAGTACATATCCTGGGTATCGTAATCTAAAAATGAATTTGAGATCATAGTCGATTCTAGGCGAATTGGGACTGTAAAACGGAGAAGTAAAAAGTCGAGCGTGATCTGGCATGCAAGTTCGCGTCGTGGAATAGCTCCCCTAGTGACCAAAAAGTTTCTCCACATTGTGGTTAGGATGCGGACTCCTCTGTCTCAAAATTAAATTTCACGACCTTTCATTTTAGAAACATCTCCGAGTTGCGGACTTGTTCCAAGACGGTGATTTCGTGACTTTTCTCATGTTTAGCGATTTAAGATCATTCCTAAACATCATGTGATCCTTCCTTTCACAAAACAAAATCCTTGAATCCATAATTCAATTCAAGGACCAGTTAAGAGTCAAGTCAAGAGCAGTTAAGGTCAAAGTCTAGAGAAGTTCTTAAAGATTTTCAAAAGTCTTTTGCAAACGTTTTAACCTTGTTTTAAGACTTAAGTTTTGGGTTCAGTAAAGAGTAAAGCTTGAAGTTCATTTCTTCAAAAGTATATGGGGACTATGTATTCCCAAAGGGTTTTAAATGTTTTCGCATTTAAACAAGAAAGGAAACCTCGATTTCCAAAGAGCCTTCGGGCAAGTTTTCAGAAAAGAGTAATCGCTTTCTAAATGAAGCAAGAGGGGAAGCTTTGATTTCCAAGATAGCCTTTGAGCTAAGTTTTTGAGCACTAATCTCAAATCACAAAAGAAGTGTGTTTTTTAAAACATAAGAGCTAATATTATATTATTTTGGGAGTAGTATTGAGCATTGATATGGGGGGAGCGTGCAAAGAACCCACAGCCCCCATAAACCATGTAGCCATCATGGGTAGAAAAGGGTCATACTTTTTAGATAAACCCTTAGTGCTGTTTAGCATAGACTAGTGGATCCACTTAGTAGTTCAGGTTTTATACCCCCAGCAAGGTATAGGACGACCTTGGCAGCGTGAGGTAAAACGCTATATCATCACAATAGCTCTTATATGATTTTTGTCGGTTAGAGAAACTCCCACAAAAGTTATTGTGTTCTTATATACACAGTTATTTGTATTTTTACACACATTTTAGAGTAATATGTATCTTTGCATACACAAGGTTGACATCATGTTTCAAACAACTTTTCTTTATATGGCACTTGTTTTAAATTGCTTTATATTAAAATGAGTTCAGTTATGTTGAGTTGAGTTGAGCCAGGTAAGTTCTTTAATTTCTTTCAACTTCTTTTCAAGCCTATGTTGTATTTAGCATTCCAACTTGCATACTCGTACATTCAATGTACTGATGCCAGTTGGCTTGCATCATATTATGATGTAGATATAGGTAACTAGGATCGGCATCCATCGCATCGTTGATCCAGTGTGCATTCCAGAGTCAGTTGGTAAGCCTCCTTGCATTCCGGAGGACTCATTTTATTGCTTTCAGTTATTTCATTAGGATGTCGTGGGGTTTGTCCCGACATCCATCTCAACTGTTTTAGAGGCTTCATAGAGAGTCAGATGTTAGTTCTTTAGTCTTTTCATTTCATCATATGTTAAGACTTGAGTTGCCATTTTGGCCAAGTTAAATGTTTGATTTTTAAGCATTCACAGTATTTTCCTTATTCAAGTGAGTATAGTGTTTGTTCATTATAAGTATGAATATAGTCTTTCTCTGAGTAAGTAAGTCAGGCCAAGGGTTTGCTTGGGACCAGCAATGGTCTTCGAGTGCTTGCCACGTCCGGGGTGTAGGCTCGGGCCGTGACAATTTGATTGAAAGTATCTACTCACGCTTGAAGAGGTAATCCTTGAATTAAATTTCAAAAAGTTTATGTGATCTAGAATGATTATATATGTTCTAACATAAACTATGTGTTTTCTATTATTCATGTAAATAGCATGATTCTGGTATTATTCCACTGTGTATATAGTTTTTCTACAGTTGGTATCAGAGCCATACTTGCATCTTTATAGATAACATAATATATATATATATATATATATATATATATATATATATATATATATATATATATATATATATATATATATATATATATATTTGTGCAATTTATGTATGATTCGTATTTGGTAAATATAATTTTATCACAAAAAGAACGAATCAGATAAAACTTGAAGTTTGTTGATTCGTTGGCTAAAGTACATACGTTCTTAAATTGTGAGAAGATCAAGAGGGCAAAACGTATTGGCTACAGTTTTTCACATCCATGTGGGAATGGACAACAATAACAAACACTTGCCCTAATGATTATACGAAGTCCTTTCTTTTTAAACTAATGGAACCCAAATTGAAAACTTCTTATCAGTTAAAAGAAAAGTTAAAATTCAATGGATTTTTTTTATTTAATAAATGAATGTAAGAACTTCTGCACATGTAATTATTATTTTTATTAGCGGATAGTTGCAATTTTTTAGGGTTGTTTCTTATGTATCCATCAAATTTGCAAAGTTTGATAAGAAAGAGAATCATAGAGGTTGTTGATGAACAAATTATCATTAAACTGATTGTGAAGTATTTTTTTAACTTTATAATATTTGTTCTTGATTGATTGTTGATTTCAAAGCCTATAAAGTGGCGGTGATAGTCACTATTCATGTCAATTGGATTATGTTTTTCTTTTTGTTCAATAATTATTTAAGCATATTATTGATTACATAAATATCAATTTATATAAATTAAGAATTTTTTGGTTAATAAATAGTTATGACTTAAGTGGTTTGTTTATTTGAAATCGTCGAAAATTCTTTAGACTTTATACATGTGATAATATATTTTGTAATACATGAATTGAGAATTATGATTAATCAATAGGATTCACTAAAATGATCTGTTTATTTGAGTCATTAGAACATCCTCAATTCATCATGTATAAATTATTCAAAGTAAATATTAGTGGTAAATATTTATTTACATAAATGGTGATTTACCTTAAAATAATAGTAATGCTTAATTAATTCAAGAGAAGAGATATCGATGTTTTCACTCAAAAGAGAGAAACATAATATCTTGGATTCTCAAATGTATTAATTTAGAGAATAATTTATTATAAGAAAGTATTGAGTGTCTTATCCAAAGGAAGGACACACCATATTTTCATGCTCATGAGATAATTATAAAAAGAGAACGAAAATCTGAATCAAGTTACTTTAATCTTTAACTATGTCTAAAACGATTATTTTTCAAATTTGATCGTAGTTTAGGTGGTCATGAATATCCTGATCTTTGATTGACTTGAAACTTGATGGTTCCATCGAAGATTATTTAGATGGGTTTTAGGTAGTTTGTCGGATTAAAATTTGATCTGACTATTATAAAGTCATATTATTTTAATTCCTAAGGATACTTAAACCACTTGAATTTGAATTTGGTCATAACTTTGGAAATATTTTTTATAGACTCCAATTGACTTGAAATTTGGTAAGTTCATTGGTGATAGACTAGTAAAAAATACTCATTGCTATGTTTGAGGCCCTTAAAATGGGTTTTTAAGTCGCTCCTTGAAATTAAAATGTGATTCAGTATGAATATAATCCTTTATATTAGTTTTATTTATGTAAATATGGCTTATGATTACACATGATAAGTTAACATGAATTGATATATGATAAGGATATGGATCTGTTTATTTTTCTTAAATTGTTTCAATCTGAATTTGATTATAACTTTGGAGATAAATATTATTTTTAAACTCTAATTGTTCTCAAATTCAGTAGGTTCATCAGAAACGATCAAATTATATTCATAGTTATGAAGTGATTTGGCAATTTGAGGTCGTTTAGATGAAGTTATTATTATTTATTTTTTTGATATTTTTGTATCTTGAAAATTAATTTAAATGAAAAATTACTCGACTATGATACAGAGGTGATAGAGTTTGTTCTCTGTGGATGACTAAATTCTAGTGAAGTATTAAGTTCATGTGCTAGCTTAGACCTTCCTCCATATCAGATGAAATTAGTACAAGTCACTAGATTTAATCCCTAGTTTTGATAATATGTATTGACACTCCCTATGTGAGTAATATATGATTGGATCAATGAATCTAGGGATAATGATATTCACTTGGTTTAAATTAACAATATACTTTCCATCTGAATTAGCTTTTGTTCTAAATTTGTTGGAGTGAATATCTGACATCACATATGTATCTTGCATGAGTAGTTATTTTTCATCAAAATTTATCATTCAAGATGCATGGATATCCATGAGATGTGTTTTGAATTTTAATGTTCACTGTATATATAAACATGTTGTTTTTTGAAAAATAGTATTCAGATAATGTAAATAGTTTTTGAATTTTGTTCTTTGTTCTTGATTTGTGTATCTATTTCACAAATGTTGATATGTGATAAGAATTTTCGAACAGAAAAAATCTAAATTCTATCTTGACCAAATAACCTTTTCAACCAAATTGATCATAGTTTTGAGGTTCGAAAAAAAGGACTCTGATTGATTTGAAATTTGGTAAATTCATAAGAATGACCTAGTAAGAAATATTTATTTTTTTATTGTTATATGAGTTTTTGGTCATAGGATCCCTCCCTTGATTACTAAGATTAAATATTAGTGAAGTGTTAGTTTCAAGTGTTGACTTAGACCTTCCTCCATATCAGATGAAATTAATACAAGTCACTATGTATTTAATCGCTAGTTTTGATAATCTGTATTAACTCTCCTAAACTGAGTGATATATGATTAAATCAATGTAACTAGGGTGATTTTTACTTGACTCAAACTAACAGTAGACTCTCCATCCAAGTTAGATATGTATACGTTTATGGAGTGAATATCGGTCATTGTATATGTGTATTGCATGAGTAGTTCTCCAATCCCATCGATTGGCTATTCGAGATGCATGTATATAATATATATATATATGTATATATATATATGTATATGTGTATATATATATATGTATATGTATATATATATATGTATATATATATGTATATATATATACATATATATATATACATATATATATATATATATATATATGTATATATATATATGTATATATATATGTATATATATATATGTATATATATATGTATATGTATATATATATATATATGTATATATATATATATATGTATATATATATATATATACATATATATATATATATATATATATATATATATATATATATATAAAGGAGCCCTGAATTTTACTATTTAGGATTATTCGACATATTATGATCTATTTAATGTATTATATCTCAAATTCTCAATAGACTTTATGGACTCACTTAATACTACTCAAGTATTTATTTCGATATAGATAAGATATTAATTCAAAAAAAAAAAATTGCATTATATATGTTCATGTTAGATAAAATTATTTCGGTTTCTATCTAAATAAGAGTTGGGCACTTAATATATTTTTCTTGTAACTCTTTTGAGTTTGATAAATATGTTATCTCTTATTGTATATTGATGCATGAAATTTTTGTTTTCTCATGAATTGAATATTAATCTATCTCAAAAGAGAAAATATCTTTTAAATTGAATGAAACTTATATGTACACTAGCGTCTGCGTCATTTATTTTGGATAGAACTTTGAAGTTGGCTAAAGAATGGAAATAACGGTTCAGTGAAAGTGAAGTCACTACCAACTTTTGAGTCGTGGTTAGAAAAGAAAATGACTAAGAGACCTTTCCTCTTAAAAAGGAAATAAAGGAAGTGATAAGTTAAAATTAGTCTATTCTGATTTATACGGTAAATGATCATCCAGGCAAGAGGTGAATTTGAGTATTCTGAGATTTTCAGAAGGTTACTCATGATATGAATATATATTTTTAATGGTTTGTAAGTCTGAGTGTGTTGATAAACTCAAAATTTTAGGACAAATGAAAATAACATCATGAAAAATATATAAAGTCACTGCAATTTGATTGTAGTGACATATACCTCTCTGCAGAGCTGATGAGTCACTTATCTGATAAAATAATTGCATTTCAATTGTCTACACCAGAGACTCTACAATAGATTGGTGTAAAAAAGAAAAGAAATAGACTCTTATGAAGATGATAAGATTAGTAATTGACTTATTCGTTGTTGTTTTATTTCTTTTGGGATATGTTCTAAGAACTACATATCGCATTTGAATTCAATTCCTATTCAATTAGGAATAAAATGTGTGTATTAATTGGATATCCAAAAAGAATGAAAGAAGGTTTATTTTATTGTCCTAAAGAAAATAAGGCAATTGTTAAGACAACTGTCAGATTTCTAGAAAAGGACTATTTAGTAATCCATGTTTCTAGAAGTAAACTAGTTTTACAGGAACTGAACAAAGAAATAACAAATGAGTCAGTTGTAAATTCAGAAACTCAAGAACATATAACTAGAATGTTAGAATTGACGTTCCATTGCATTTACGTAATGGGAGAAACATTACTAGACATAACAATACTACACCTCAAGTAGTGAAAGTGATGTTGGGCAAATTAAAGAACACTACATGAAAAAGTTGTTGATATTTTATTGCCGAAAAGTTTTGAGGAAAATATTAAGACTCAAGAACATGACACTGTGACTATTGTAGTAATACTTAGTCATAGTGGAAGAATCATAACGAAGATTGATTGTTTTTGTATGTTTAAGAGGACTTTCATGATAGAACTCCTGTAAAGAAGTAAAATTTTGAAAGGTTTCATGATAGGGCCTCTGAAGATCTAATACAAAATCGATAAGTTACGACTCAGCATTACTAGACGAAGTTGCATAAGAAAACAACTTGGTAAGATCCTTTTGATAAAAAATATAAAAGGAATATCTGTGAAAGTTGTAAATGCATTGTTAATAGTCTAAGTAGGAGATTGTTAGGGTATATACTATTAATAATGTGTTTAGAAATAGTATTCTAACAATTTCAAGATTAAATATCTTAGTGAGAGATTGTTAGGGTATATACTATTAACCATGCATTTAGATATAATACATTATAACAATCGTGATGGTTAAAAGTCTAAGTGGGAGATATTGGGATATATACTTTTAACCACGTGTTTATATATAGTATTTATTATAGAATAATTATTTATTAATTTTAATAGATCATTTCGTTTATGGTGTTTGTTTACTTATATGGTAGATGCTTTAGTGTATAGAGTCTAAGCTTATACACAAAAGATTAAATCATCGGTTCTTATAAGTATAAAGATTTTTTGTTCACAATCTAAGATGGAAATTGGACATGCCATCGGTACGATTGTAGCACAAGATTATATGTAGTTTATCTTTATTATGGAAATGATATAGTTCCAACTTCTTGTGCTAGTGCATTTTGTATGTATTGAACGGGACCGAGTAGAGATAGTTGCTTTACACTGACCGACAAAAGCATATTCTCTAAACTATTAAATGTACTTATATTCTTAATCCTAATATAACTATTATGATCTGTATATGTTAATTATCGCTTTGATTTACTAAAAGGTGAGATTCTAAGATGGGTCAATATTCCTAGTAGATTGGATGATGATAATATATATTGGTGAAATAATATGTTAGTTGATGGAATCAATGTCTTGATATAGAGATTGATGATATGCCTTTTTGAGAATCTTAAAAGTTTTCATCGTGTCAAACCTTGCAAGTGGATTTATGAATCCGGCACATGAAACAAGTTAAGAAGTGCTCTAAAGGAAATTGATCATTCAATTAAGTTTGTCAGTAATTTAATTTATTGATTAGTATATGTAATCTTAACATGGGGGATTACATATATGTTCAATGGGGAATTTCGAAATATAAATAGAGGAGTGCAATTATGAATTTCTAGTGGAATAATTTGTAATTTATTATGGTAAGAATAATTCAAATTAATTATTTGGAATTATTTCCATAATAGGAAGCCTCAGTAATTAATTATGTGGTCCTTACTGTGCCCATATTTAACTAGAACTCAAAATCTATTCTAAAGTATGTATCGTTCTCTATTCTAAGTAAGGGGAGAAGTATTTACCTTTCTCTATTCTATGGCGAGGGAGAAGTATACCACTTTTCTATTCCAAGGAAAGGGAGAAGGACATGACTTTTTCTTTTCTAAGGAAATGGATATGTACATGTCTTTCTATTCTAAGGAAAGACATGGTATTCCTTCTCTTTAGACTAGGAAGAAATCTCTATAAAGAGGGATTCTTCTAGCCCTTGAAAGGAGATAAGTTTTCTATATGATACTTGCCCACCCAAGTATTGAGAGAGTTCGGAAGTAAACTTGGAATCACTTTAGAAGACCGCAGAACTATCGTCCAATTTGTGGACTAGCTTGTGGATTCGTTTGAAGGTTCTAGCTTGTGGGTTTGATTGAAGGTATATGCTCAGGCTTGAAGAGGTAATCCTTGAATTAAATTTCAAAAAGTTTATGTGACCTAGAATGATTATATATGTTCTAGCATAAACTATGTGCTTTCTATTATTCATGTAAGTAGTATGATTATGATATGCTTCCGCTGTGCATATAGTTTTCCTATAATTTACTTGCTGAGTACCGTGTGGTTTGGTATTCACCCCTTGCTTCTACATTTTTGTAGGTTACAAGCCCAGATCTTCTTGATACCTTCTATTCTCTTCTTTTCCGATGCTTCCTGTGGAGATTTGTGAGGTAGTTGCTTGTCATCTCAGCGAACCTTCTTACTCCTATGTATGATTTGTTCTACTATAGAGACAATATCATTTGCAACTTGTGATTTCCTTTCAAATACATTATAATACATTAGAGGCTTGTGCACGTGACAACCATATTATGGGGATTTAGTTAAGTTGACTTGTTATCCGTATTAAGAATTTTTATTAAACTTCTATTTTTATTTTATTTTCACACTTTATCGAAATGGTTGGGTGGTAGGATGACTTGTCTTGGTAGGATAAGACGAGTGTCATCACATCCATTTTTGGGTTGTGACAATACCAAATAAGTGATGAAATATTTATTTTTATGAGCATGAAAAGTTGTGAATGATATTAACCAACAAATGACTCAACGTAACAATGTTGGTTCGTCTTCTCGGTCATATGATCGAGAAATGTAAGGTCAATGAGAGAAAATTGTTCGTACTATGTGGGAGAATTATAAAAACTAGTACACTACAATTTATGTTCAATATTTTTTATTGAATTAAAGTTTGATCAATTAACGTTAGATAACACAATTAATTAAGTGGAGAGCAAATAGCTTTGCAATAATTTTTTGTTTATTTGTTAAGACTGAATAAAAAATTGTGGTTATTTTAATAGTTTTACAACTTATGAGATTCTTATATTAATGAGAAAATATAAGACACAAAAATTCCAAATCGCATGTCTAAACAAAACTTCAACTTCATCTTATGATTTAATATTATGATATCATATCACGATTTTATATTATGATTCCATATCGCATGGCCAAACGTGCCATTACTAGTGTATTCTTTTTCTGGTTTTGCACATATTTGAATTAATTTAAAACAAAATGAAAACAAAATGAAATTTAATTTCTACATAAATAGATAGGTCCAATGTAGCATCATTAGATAATCAAATTAGGAAAACTTACCTTGTTTTTGTCATTAGCAAACATTTTCCTAACTGAAGCACTATTGCTAGATCTCTTGATTAAGTCATAGTTGCTTAATTAATTTGAGAGAAAAAAAATCTAAGCACGATTAGTGTTGCTAAATGAGTGTTGGGATGAGAGAGATTAGTAATGTAGGAGTCCTATTTATAGCTCTTAGTATTGTTTTGCCATTAATTTGATTTGCTATACACATTTATTAAAATTTATAGTTTGTTAAAACTGATTTCAAAACATTTAATTAAGAATTATTACATAAAGAATTGAGTTACATCCAAAATGTAAGAATATTTAAATATAAAAACTATTACTCCATCTATTCCATTTTAATAGAATATTTGGGCCTTTTTTCATTGATCAAAATAATTGACTTGTTCAATGTTTAAGATGCATGTTTGAAATGTTTTTCATATTTGTCTTTTCCTTTAATGATGTTTGATATTTTCCAGTAGATAAGTTGCACTACTTTTAAAGTTATATTTATTATTTCACAAAGGACAATAGTGGAAAGTATGATTTAAATTATGTCCTTGGATGTTTTTCATAATAAGTGTACATTGCCTCACAAATTAAATTAATATGAAATAGAGGGAGTATATATTTTCTTATTATCATATATAGAGTCCACATAAATGGTAATATATATTTTGGTTCACTTATGGTCAAGGAAAACAAATGAAAAACTCACTGAATTTAGAATGATATATTGCTTGATTTTTTCTTTAACACAATAACAGTTAGTATATCATAATTCAAAAATATTATTAATCAAGATTTTATTATATTAATCATTTTTATCAACTTCGATTCATATTTGAGCTAATTTTTATTTCTCTAGTACTTGATTAAAATTGGAAGCCCAAGAAAATAATCCTAAATACAAAACTAGACTTACAAAGTTGAACGCCCATTATGTTGCCCTTTAAATGTTGAACTTTTTCTTTAATAATAATGTAAAAATGTAAAAGTAATTTGCCAGAAATAAATAGGTTATATAAAAATAAATAAATAAAATGGTTAATAGTATAATACTTTTAGCGGGCTGGGTCATTAAATAGTTTAAATAAATATCCTATTATTTTTTTAAAAAGTTGGTTTTAAATTAAAAATATATTCCACCAAATTTTAATGAAAAATAAATAGATTATGTGACTTTGTAGATAAAATATTTATATTTGAATAACTTTTAAATTATAAAGGAAAACTACGTGACTTTTGAGGGAATAACTCATAATTGAGTACCATATGCGAGATTATCCATTTTGGGTCTCATAATTATTTAAAAACATTTCATTCACTTAGAAAAATGGGATCCTCCTAAATTTTATCTCATAAAATTCACTAATACTCTTCCATTTCAAACATAAATTTTTAATTTAGTTATGTCCTAATTAAAAAAAATTAAGAAATCGTATCACTTTCCTAACAATTGAATTATATCTCTAAACGATTGTATTTCTGAAAAAACAAATACGATAAGTGAATTTTTTTTATTCAAGTAACATCATACGGTGGAAAGGTAGAATAAGTGAGACTAGTTTCTTTAAAAAACTCATTCTCAATGAAAATCATATTATGCAATATTTTATGCCACTCCCTGAGGCTATTCCTTTGGCTTAACACGGGACCTAGGATCATGAGTGACCCCAAGCTAACCCTATGTCTAGCATAAATTAGGCATACTGAGAATAACTGAATAAGACATGCACTATGCGGAAGCTAAAATAATGGATAACGAACCGAGAACCGATCTAAGCGACATCTGGATGCTGAGTACCTAAACCTACATCATGAAAGGATGTAGCGCAGAGTATGCATTAGTACTTGGAATGTACTGAGCATGCAGGATATAAATACTAAGTTGAAAAAATATATATAAGTTGAACAAAACATAATTGATTAATGACATAAACTGAGCAAGAATGTAAATACTGAAACATAACTGAAAAGCTAAGCTGAATGCAATGATCAAGTACTAATCCTGAAAATAACATGTTGAACTGAATGCTGAAGTATAGACTGAAAACCTAGTCAAATGCACTAAGAGTTTGAGTGTGGGAGCTACTATTAACCGACATAAACCACGTGAGCTACACGTGGAGTCCGATGTATACACCCCATCAAAAGGACCCAATATACCTTGCCAGGGTTATAAAGGCATGACTGGTGTGATCACTAAATTTGATGCCCAGCAGAGGGGACTTATACTCCTACGGGGGCACGTAGTTCTGGACTATGAGGGTACACTGAACCCTAGTCCAAGTCGGTGCTAATTCTACTCCCACCTGAATATGTGTATGACACAAATATAACTAAAATGCTGAATTACTGAATAGCTCAAAATACTGACATGCAATCTGAGAATGCAACATTTATATACCGATAATGTAACATTCGAAATCTAGAGCATGATTATCTATTTAACTGACTTAGCAACTGTAATTCATTAACTAGAGAATCTACATAACTAGGGTTCTGAGTTTCATACAAGGAACTAAACAAACTTTCCAAGAAACATGCTATTTCGATTTAGGATACTACAATAGCTAAAATACAGTAAATGTCAAAGGTTTTAGAAACCCTAGGTCTAAACAAGATATGGAGAATCAAAGAACTGACTAATTTCTAGGGACCTAGTGGATGAAAGGAACCCACTAGTGAAACTCCACATTGAAGGGCTGAAACTTAAAGCAAACCTTCTGATTGTTCTTGGAAACTAGAGCCTCTTTCTTCTCCTTTTTGCTCTAAGTTTGGATGATTTTTGTGGTGAATAATAGTTTTGGGTAGGTTCTAACTAGATCATTAGGCTTAAACTGAGTAAAACGACATAGTTTAGGGATAAAATAATTAGAAAAGGACCCAATTACCCCTAAGCTAACTGCCGAACAACCAGCGATGGACCCTAACCGATGGACCGTGGACAAACCGATGGTCCGTCCTGCTAGGGCGTCATTTGGTGTCTAGGATTGGATTTGGGGTCGCGATCTACGGACCCTGGACCCACCAACAGTCCATAGGTCCTGTCGTGGGTCGTGATTTTCTAGAGGTTCTGGGTGGCCAACCTATGGACCATACCTACGGTCCGTGGTCCCACCCACATGCTATGGTTTGGCTTCCATTGGTGGCACCAAAAATTTTGAAAATCTGGTATTTGGCTCTTTCTCGAATCTAAGGTGTTACATTTTATGACAAGTACAATTTAAAATTTATTCAACTATGTATGTTCTCTATAAATAGAGACTTCATTTAAGTTCAAATTGATCACTTCTAGTTCAACTTGATAACATGCTTGTTGTATTGTTAAAGGAATGTTGTCTGCATAATCTCATAAATAGACAATTGATCGTTTGAGACACGAATAATATCTCAACGTGTATAATTTTTTGCCTTTTTCATTAATCTTCATCTGTTTTTCCAACATATCTAAGATATCATAATTTATTCACATCTCAATAAATTCTCTATCGCGATATATATATTCGTAAAGATCTTATCATCCAAATTGCCTGAAGTTCAGTTATAGACACCGATTCAGAGCTTAAGAGACTTCATATTTCTTCCAAGATTCAATGTAGTGAATTTTTATATCATTGGATTAGGTCACATCTCATAAACACATTACTCTATTGTAGATATATTTTAGATGTCCTAGATGATAGTGTTAAAAATTACGCCAATGATGTATGTAACTTAAACTCATATATTACATATATCAAATGATATATTCCTTTTAGGTTTTTGATGACTACTAATTATTAGAATGACTTAAATTTGGCAGAATATCTGTAGACTTCCGATGCATTATCTCCATATTCTTTTTAAACTATCAGTAGTTTTAATCACCCCCTAAATCTTCCAATTTGATAGTGTTTGTTGCGTCGGTATTTAAGGGATGTAAATACTATTAAATAAACAAGTTCAGGGGATAATTAGGGCTACTTATAATAAATTAGAAAATCTAAAGAAAATGCATCAAATTTAGAGTCTTTAAATATTTTGTCTATAAATTTCAGTTGGTGAATCATGGAGTGAATTCATTATTCATGGAGAAAGTTAAAAAAAATAATACCTATCAAGAAAGTTTTATAATTATTTTCAAGCGTTATCTAGAATTAGTGTAGCCTTACCTGTGCAATTTATAATACTTATCAAGAAAGTTTTATAATTTTTTTCTCATACTAACACTTAGTATGAAATAATTCCATAATGTGATAGTATAGTCAAATTAAGAGCTTCGAAGCATCATTATACTACAATTTATATAAAGAAAATTGAAGCATTTTCACCTTCAAAAGCTTTCATCATATGAATTTGAGATCACAAGCGAGAGATAATTAATTTAAGATAGATTAAAATAAATCTGCATCAATATTAGAAGATGTGAACACTCAAATTTGTATATATAGTTATAACTTTAGTTATGATACGTAAGTTCTCTATAGCGTGCCCATTCTTGAAGCCATCTCGAATACACCAATGACTTCATGTATAGTGCTCATTACCTTGTGCCTTAGTAATTATATAAAACAACACAAAATATATTATATTGAAGCAAAAAGAGAAAAGTGAAACTAGATACTATTTTTTAAAAAAAGAACACTACAAAATATCCATAAAACAAAATATAACAAGAACTTGAAAATATGGCAATGGTCGATAGTTCAACACTATCAACACATAAAAAAACTAAAAAAAATACTGAATTAAATTGTTCAAGTGTTGATTAATAATAATAACCTTCATCATCTTCATCCTCTTCCTTTGGTGGAAGAAAGTTGAGATCTGGACAATGGTACTTCAACACATTGTCACGTATAGCTGAAGTACAAGATTAATCTACACAAGCATCCGGCGCCTCACCTACTTGTGATTGTTGTTCATCTGTAATATTGTCACCAACACCCTCCTCTAGTTTTACAGTAGCAACAACATTGGCTGTTCTAATTCGTCGTGATGTCTGTGATGGATCACCAAACACATCACACAACCACTTACGTGGAGTGTATGAGCGTGATCCATCACCAAACACATAACGCAATCGTTGAGTCATGATCCGTATGTTCTCTTGTATTTGTACTTGCTTTTGTTGTTTTTCCGCAAAAACAACCTCTCTTTCTTTTGCTGCTTTTTTTTTTTTTTTTTTTGCTTTCTCCTTGAAAACTTTGTTTGGCTCACCCTTTGGTTCTTGATTATCTGTATATCCATTCTTGCTCGACCCTAGAAGAGGATGTAATTGAGCTTCCTGTATGGGCAAATCAACTGTCAATTGTATCTCACGAGATCTTGTATTATATTTTAAAAACTTTGTTATGAATAAGTATTTTGAACCCAGTAAATAAAAAGAGTTATGATTTCAAACTCCATATATATAATATATGCATTTTCTTTCTTACTAGAGTACACTGAACTTGGATAAGAGTCCATCCCAATATGAATCAAGGGTTGATGTGGATGAATGTCTTTTTCTGTAGGCACTTGATCTTTCTAGTTTGAAGAGGCATTGGATAAGATCCGGATGTTTTCTTCTACTTGTGCCTTTTGTTTTGTAGCAACCTCTTTTTCTTCTGTTGCCTCTGTCTTTGACGTTTCCTCCAATACCTCCTTTGGATCGCCCTTCTGTTCTTGGTCATTGGTTGATCCATCCTTTTGAGATGGATGTAATTGAGCTCCATGTATGGGCAAATCAACAACCAAGCACATTGAGTCAGTCAATTGTATTGAGCCAAGTCATGCATTTACATTTTAATGACTCAGTTATTAGTATGAATTTTAAACAAAATAAATAAATAAAAAATTTATGATTTCGAACATAGTGAAGAGGAGTGATATTACTTGCAAAAAGTAGAAGGAGCGAAATCATTCTCAACGCGATTGGGATTGGTTGAACAAGTGTTTTCTTTATTACTGCCGCTCTTGTTCTTCATATATCCAAATAAAGAAAAATAAGCATATTATCATCATAGAATAAAGTATATATAATTGATTTGCACATGTTTGAATTAATTGAAAACACAAAATGAAAACAAAGACAACTTTGTACATTGTTTGTATCAAATAAGAAAAACTTACATTGTTTGTATCTTGAGAGGAACTTTTCTCAATTGAAGTAGATCTTGTTGATGAAGTCATACCTATTTAATTAATTTGAAAGAAGAAGCTAAGCAAGATTAGTGTTGCCAACTATTCATAAGATATACTTGCCATTAATTTGACTTGATATATATATTTGATAATAAATAAATGTTATCTAGTCCATTAGTAGTATTATTGTTGTATCAAATCAAACATTACAAAATCAATACGGGCCAAACATTGCAGATCCAATAGAAAAAGTTCTTTTTTTAGAACATATGAACTTGTATTTTATACTCTCATTTATTCAAATTTAATCTATTCTTTAGACTCCTTTTTTTCAATACCATCACGATATATGAGAAAAGTGAAAATTGCAATTTTCTGTAGTAGTATCCCACTATTGAAAAGTTAAGTTTGTTAAATTGAATATGATTTTTACCCCAAATTAACTTTCACAAATAATAAAATGAGGATTGTAGTATATAGGCAAAAATAAAGAAAAAAGAAAGACAGAAATATTAAATGTTAGTTTGATGACACAACAAGTAATAACGAATGAAGTTTGTGAAAGAAATTGAAAAAGTACCTTTTTTTTTTTTTTTTTTTTTTTTTTTTTTTTTTTTTTTTATTGTTGTTTGTGGAGTTTTGGACTAAAAAATATTATTTTGTGAACATTTTATAGGGAAATAAAATGAGGAGATTGTTATAAAAGCATCACTATTGAAGTGAATCTAAATGTATCGGATGGTTCCACGAACCAATCTAAAATAAGAAAATAGATAAATGGTCATCTTAATTTGAGAGATCGCCACATTCTAAAATAAGATAATATATAAATAGTCACCTTAATTTAGAGAGTGCCACATCACCGACATAAAAATAAGAAAATAAATAAATGATCATCTTAATTTAGAAGAACCACATTCTAAAATAAGAATATAGATAAATATTCATCTTAATTTTAGAGAGCGTCACATCACTGGTATAAAAGAAGAAAATAGATAAATGGTCATCTTAATTTCAGAGATCCATATTCTAAAATAAAACAATGTTAAATGGCACCTTAATTTTAGAGAGCGCCACATCACGGGTATAAAATAAGAAAATAGATAAATGGTCATCTTAATTTCGTAAAGCGCCACATCATGGGGATAAGGATCCTCATATATATCTAATCTATATCTTTATCTATCTATCTATATTTATATCTATACTACCTTAAAAACATGAACTCTCAAACTTAAATGTCAAATTACTACAATACCCCCAATTAAAAATACTCAATTTACTTTATTTATTTGTTTAATTAATTATAATATATTAAAACTAGATACGTTTTCAAATTAAAGGGTTGTGACTCTTCAATGAGTTGTGACTTTTTCGAAGGGTTGTGACTTTTTTGAGGGGTTGAGTCATTTTCCATGAGTTCCGATTTTTTTTGAAGGGTTGTAATGGTTGTGTCTTCTCCAAAGGGTCATGCCTATTCCGATGAGTTGTGACTTTTTTCAAAGGGTTGTGACTTTTCCGATGAGCATTGACTTTTTCGAAAGGTTATGAATATTCTGATAAGGTACCTATTCATTCTAGTTTCTTAGCTATAAATAGAAGGTTTCCTCTCACTTTTAATCTACGATTTTTTAAGTTTTTTGCTCTTCTTCTTCTTAAAAAATATCAAATGTTTTTTTGCAATAGTTTATTAAGTTCAAAATTAAACAAAATTCAAGGTACCACATAAGAAAGAGTTGGTGAATAAATTGTAGAAAATCATTCATCAATTGACACTCATATTTTTCTCTTACTATTTTAATCACATACATACTTCAATATTATTTGTATCACTTTAAAACATTAATATCCTTTAAATTAGCCAACATATTTTATTTATTAAAAAAAGACTTCTTTAATATGAATAGTCGCAACAATTTCGATCTTCATGTTACTTTGGTTCTAAATCACAACCGTTCACTTCTTATAAATTCTTTGGGATCTCTTTTCTGATACAATTTGAGATCATTTTATTTTTTCATAAATGATTCATTTACAATCCATGGATATGGTTCGCCGAAGTTCTTAGCATGAAAATTTAGGTATTGGTTTTTCTATTAAATAAGAAAAAAAAAACAGAGAAATGTGCATTTAATTGTGAACTTTGTTTCACAACAAAAAACTTCTATATATAGTACGTGAGAATTTTCATTTATTTTTCTTGTTTTGTTTCTTCAATTAATTTCTTTTGTCTTTTCATTCGAGAGAGAATTTAATTATTAGTGTTCACATAACAAGTGAACAATGACAAATACACACACTAAAGATTATATTTTCTAATAAAATTAATAGATCAAGTTGGATAGAGTCAATAATAATAAACAAATACAAGAAGGCACGTTATCATCTTTGTTTTTTTCAATTTTTTTATTCTTTTACCCTTAAACAAAGCAGTTTCTTCCTAATTTTTCTAAAATAGTAGGCATCAATGTAGTCCATTGAATTATTAGTTTTGATGTTAAATCCACTATTTCAAAAAATAGATTATAAGTTTTACTTATAATATGATAATATAGCCATGATGATAAATATTTTTTTAATAGATATGTAAGTGGAAGTGAATGGAGAGAGTAAAGTTTTGGTGACAAGAGATTTCAATCAAATGTAACACTAGAGTGAGTATAGCATGAACATGTATTTCGTTTCCCTTCTTCATTGGCTATGAATCGTGTTCCATATATTTTTCTGTTTGTATATTTTAATTGAGTATACAATTTTTTAAGTATGAATTTCCTGTTATTATGTGTTCATTTTAATCTAAGAAAATGTTATGTCACAAGATACACTACTTGCTAGCTATATAAAATTAGACAAGAAAATAGTGATTCATCATAAAATAATTTTAAATCAAATTAAAGATTTTGTCAATAATACGTTAAATTTTATTCATCAATCAATCTTTTTATTGAAAAAATTTAATATTTTATATCACGGTACAATTTCTATTACATACTAGATACTAGATACTTTCATTAGACAACAACTATATTATATGTATGTGTCAAAAAAGGAGAAGACTATAATTCTGCAAAGATAAGGTAGAAACATAAAGAAATAAAATATTTTTCATCATAGGTGATGTTGTTCGTATATTAAGATTAAATTATGCTACTAAAAACATATATCTAAAACAAAGAATTGGTCAAGCTAAATATGCGGCATACATTCTAACAACATTTCACTGTAGCAGCCTAATTTTCTTTAGAACTAATTTTTGATATTATATTTTTTTATCTATATAACATTATACTTATAACACTACATTCACTATAGAAGTACCTTTTTTCTAAAAAAAATATATTACATATAAAGATATAATATTAAAATAATCGTTATTAGTGTCATGCACATACTAAATTTCAAGCATGAATATTTAAGTGAAAAGTTGTACTTAAATGATATCCATAATTTATGGTCATAATATTAAAATAAAATTCTATTGGTGTGTAACATCTCGCTAATTGAAAGAACTAGAAAGAGTTAGAATTGGAAATAGTCATTTTAAGAAAGAATGAAAAATCTGGAAATTTGTTAAGTTATGTTAAGTTTGGGTTTTTGGTCAACTTCAAATGACCATAACTCCTAGATCAGGATGATTTAGGTGTTCTTTCAGATATCGTAGGAAATATCTTGGAATTATCTTTCCAACTCCATTGAGTTTGCACGATTCTGAGTTCGTATGAGTGAGATATACCCATTTGAATTTGGGCTGTTCAAATAAGGAAAGTCTAAACCGGATTTTGGAAGGGTATTTTGGTCTTTACCATACCCAATTAAATTAATTAGTTTTTGGTAATTACTTAGGGGTCTAAACTGAACTTGGTCAGTTTACGCTTTTGAAAACTAAGTTAGGGTTTTGAGAGAAGAGAAGAGAAGAGGAGAAAAGAGGAGAAGGAGCAAGAATCGTCAAGTTCTTCAAGAATCACTTGTGGATTTCGTCAAGGGGTGATCCCTATGAGGTATGTGAGGCTTTTATAATGTTGGGTTCGTTCACCCACATGCCAAACATGCTTATTTCAGCATGAATTCGTCCTAAAAGGCTTGAGAGTTTGATGTTCTTAATTTATATTCTTGAATTTGATGTCGTTCTTGAATTGGGCAGAGATTGAGAAGTTTCTGAGATTTTTACGTCAAATTATAGAGTTGTTTTGAGTTAGGTTCTTAGATACATTTGCTGGGCATATAAATCTAAAAAGAATTTGGGGGAAAGGAACCTAGTTTAGGCGATTTGGGGTTGGGAAAATGAAGAAGGAAAAAGTCGGGCAAATCTGGTGCCCCAGGCAGCGTCGCGGACCTACCCCCCAATTTCTCAGAATTCTTCCTCGCGGAGCGGAGCGGTCACAGACCGTTTTGCCTCAAAAATTATTTTAGCAACCAAATATTAAATACATCTCCGCGTCGCGGACTAGTTTCCAGATAGTGATTTCTTGATCTTTTCTCATGTTTAACTATCTAAAAACACTCCTGAACATCATGAGATCGTTCCTATCACAAATCACAACCCTTGAATCCATAAATCAATTCAAGGAAGGTTAAGAGTCAAGTCAAAGAAAGTTAAGAGTCCAGTTAAGAGAAATTCATAAAGTTTCCAACAGTCTTTTACAAATGTTTTAACTTTGTTTTAAGACTTAAGCTCTGAGTTGAGTAAAGAGTAAGAGTAAGAGTTCATTTCTTCAAAGATTATACGGGAACTAAGTATTAAACAGACCATCGTGATTGGCACCCACTCTAACCCTCTGGTGGGAGAACCACTACTATAACCCAAACAAAGAAACTAAACCAAAAACTAAAGCATTTAAGTTACGGAAGCAAGTTAAATAGCTAAAGATTGAAGTTACCATAAACTTCCAAAAGATCTAACAACTAAACAATGCGAAAAATACACCTAGAACCTGAAAGTCAATGTACCAAAACATCTAAAGTTCAACAAGTCTAAACAAGAAGGGTTACAACCCCAAACTAATAAACTAATGACTAGCTAGAAAATCGATGTCCGAAATGTGGACATAGGCAGAAAGAGAACTCATGGAAGCCTGGAAGAACTGTCTCACCCTTGTATTTGAACGATGATCACTGATATTCTAAGCAAGGTCTGTCAATGGCCGCTTGAAGATGCCATGTACTCAACAAAAAAGAGCAAGTGCAGTATCAGTACATAACCACAATGTACTAGTAGGGTCACGCGGCTATCCTACTAAGTGTAACATAAGCAAGTCAATACAACATTACAAATATGTAACATACCGAGCATCTACAATATCAATTATCACATGGTCAATAATATACATTTATAACAAGTCATTGGCCCTCTCATGGAACCCACACCCAAACAGTTAGCATACCAAAACGTGGTATCGATCCAATATTTATGCCAGAACGTGGAAACCGATCCCATAATTATGTCAAAATATGGCAACCGATCCCAATAATTATACTGAAATGTTGTATCCGATCCAATAAACATACCATAATCACAATCACAATCACAAGTACATTCTCAATAATCATACAATCAAGAAGTGATTCATGGCATATAGAACTATTCATCTATCTCATTTACAACAAGTGTGATCAATAATGCAACATTCACATACATACATGTATCAGAATGAAGCAAGAACAAACATATATCACACAATCATAGAATCTCAACCACCACCTACCTCGAAACAAGCTTTGAAACCCTAAGAAACTTGATCCCTCCCTTTTCGGATTCATTCCGCTTGTTCTTGGTCTACAAACAATCATAATAACACGTGAATTAATAAACAATCACTAATTACCCGAATCACTAATAATTCTATGAACCCTAGATCATACCCATGATCCCAATTACCCAAAATAGGGTTGTTTCCACCATAGAATCTAGACCAAAACCCTCCCCCATCAATAACTACCCATTTTATTACGTTCTACGGATCGAAAAATGGAATCGGGGAGTAAAAAGCTTACCTTTAGCCTTAAGAATGGTTGTGGTTCTCCCACCGGAGAGTTAGTATGGGTGCCAATCACGATGGTCGGGGTCGTGACAAAGTTGGTATCAGAGCCTAGGTTTGTGGATCTCGAAGTACCAAAACGAGTCTAGTAGAGTCTCGCGGAACTGTACAGGGACGCCTTTACTTTTCTTCAAGAGGCTATAGGACTTTAGGAAATCTCTCTATTTTCTTTTGTCTCCTTTCGTGCTATGACTTGATTACAATTGGTATATGGCGATTCAAATTGGTATCTAACCTCTTTCACTCTTCTATCCGCTGATGGTTAATACTAGATTCAACGGCGTTAGGCCCGTAGCTCCCGTCAATGCCCCAGGTGAGGAATCTACAGTAAGATGTCGCAGTCGAGGCAGGGGTAGAGGCCGTGGAAGAGTAGCGCCTGCTGGAAATGGAGCTCTTATTGAGAATGCTCCTATGAATGAGAACCCTCCTGCACATCATAAAGAGATTGAAGAGGAGAATGTTGAGGATGTGGGACAAGAGGAAGAGGTGCAAGCTGAGACTATCGATGTTCCCCCCAAAGACCCAGTGTTAGCTCGACAGATCATGTCATTCTTGAAAGGGTTGGTTGGTCCTGGAGTGCTTCCTTCTGCTCAAACAACTCAAGCTCCTACTAATCCCCCTGTTGCTAGCACTACATCAAGGTGGGTAAGACTGGAGGTAATGATGCTTTCTTCCGTCCTTTGTTGGGTTCTGTTATGACTGGTAATGAGCATGAGATGTTGACTAAGTTTTTGAAGCTAAAGCCTTCTGTATTTCTTGGTTCTGAGAATAGGAATGCTTATGAGTTTATCTTAGACTGCTATGAGAGGCTTCATAAGTTGGGAATTGTCCATCATCATGGGGTTGAGTTTGTTTCCTCTCAACTTCAAGGTGAGGCTAAGCAGTGGTGGAGAGCTTATATGGAATGCAGATCTTCTACGTTACCTCCACTTACTTGGACCCAATTTCATGTTCTGTTTCTAGAGAAGTATGTGCCTAGGACCTTGAGGGATCGCAAGAAGGATGAGTTTAAATACTCATCACCTTATCTTGAGCATCCTTCATTAAATCGACCCCCAATGGTTTCACATTTCCAGCCTCAAACCATCCTATGGGTGATCTACATCCCCTCCCATAGAGTGCCTCAAATGGTGCTATATCTATGCTGGAGTGATAACTATTGTTATAAGAGAACTCACACAAAGGTAAGAACTTATCCCAATGTCCTCCAAAATCAATCACACATGTCTTCCAACATTTGAATAGTCTTCTTTAACTGCCCGTCTGTCTGTGGATGGAAGGCTGTGCTAAAAGTGAGTTGTATGCCCAATTCATCATGTAATTTCCTCCAAAACTTGTATGTGAATTGGGTACCACGGTCTGAGATGATAGAGAGGGGCACCCCATGCAACCTCACTAACTCTTTCACATAAACTTTAGCCAATTGTTCAACATTATAATCTATTCTTACCGGAATAAAATGGGCTGACTTAGTCAATCTATCAACCACTACCCAAATAGAATCAAACTTCCTCAAAGTCTCCGGAAGACCAACCACAAAATCCATGGCTATCCTTTCCCACTTCTATTCCGAAATTAGCATTCTTTGAAGCAAACCTGCAGGCCTTTTGTGTTCATACTTCACTTTTTGGCAATTTTGACACTTAGCCACAAACTCTGCTATATCCTTCTTCATGCCCATCCACCAATAAATTCACGTCAAATCTCGATACATCTTCGTCACACCCGAATGAATAAAATATCGCAAACCATGAGATTTTGCCAACAATTTCTAAATCAAGTCGTCAACTCGAGGAACACAAATTCTTCCTTTAAAACTGAACACATCTGCCACATCAAGAGTGCTCTCTTGTGTCTTACCAATCGCAGTCTTCTTTCTAAGGTCCTCTAAATTCTCATCGTCAAACTGTTTGGCCTTGATCTCCTCAATGAACATGGCCCTAACCTCAATGCTAGCTAACACCCCACCTCTTTCTGAGATGCCCAACTGCATGAACTTAGACTCTAAGGTTTGAATTTCCTTAGCCAAAGGTCGCATGGATACACTCAAGCAAGCTAAACTACCCATACTCACCACTTTCCGACTCAAAGCGTTTGCCACCATATTAGCCTTGCCCGGACGGTATAGAATGGTGACATCATAATGTTTATGTAACTCCATCCACCTTCGTGTCTCAAATTCAGATCCTTTTGAGTGAACACATGCGGCAAACTACGATGATCAGTAAACACTTCACATTTAACACCATAGAGGTAATGCCGCCAGATCTTAAGAGCAAACACTACCACTGCCAACACCAAATCATGTGTAGGATAATTCCTCTCATGCACCCAATTGACACGAGGCATAAGCTATAATGTTCTTATCCTGCATCAACACATCACCCAAACCAGAATATGAAGCATCACAGTAAACAATAAAATCTTACCTTCAACCACTAATGCCAGAATAGGCGTGGTGATCAAGAGAGACTTGAGTTTATGGAAGTTCTCCTCACATTTTTCAATCCATTCAAATGGTATCTCCTTTTTGGTCAAATTAGTCAAGTGAGTGGTAATAGAAGAAAAGATCTTCACAAATCGACGATAATAGCTAGCGAGCCCCACAAAACTCCTAACTTCCGTCACAAAGCTAGGCCGAACCCAATTCTTAACCGCCTCAATATTTTGAGGATCTACCATTACCCCTTCTTTTGAAACTACATGTCCCAAAAATGCAACAGAAGTCAACCAAAATTCACAATTAGAAAATTTAGCATATAACCTTTGTTTCCCAAGAACACCCAAAACAATACGAAGATGGTCGGCATGCTCTTCCTCACTTTTCGAATAGACCAAAATATCATCAATAAATACTATGACAAAAGAATCAAGAAATGGCTTGAACACCACATTCATTAAACTCATGAAAGCTGCAAGCGCATTGGTCAAACCAAAAGACAAAACTAAAAACTCATAGTGCCCATAGTGAGTCCTAAACGCCGTCTTGGGCACATCCTCAGGCCTAATTTTCAATTTATGGTAGCCAGACCTTAGATCAATCTTAAAGAAAATGGATGCACCTTGTAATTGGTCAAAAATTCATCTATTCGAGGCAATGGATACTTGTTTCAAATAGTGACCCTATTCAACTGCCGGTAATCTATACACATTCTCATATTACCATCCTTTTTCATAACAAACAACACTGGAGCACCCCATGAGGAAGCACTAGGATGAATAAATCCCTTATCAAGAAGCTCTTGGATTTGAGCCTTAAGCTCTCTTAATTCTGCTGGAGCCATGAGATATAGAGGGATAAAGATGGGACGCGTACCAGGATCTAAATCAATACAGAAGTCTGTATCCCTATCTAGAGGCATACCAGGAAAGTCATTAGGAAGCACTTCTCTAAATTCCGACACCATAAGAATAGACTCAATAGATAGAGTCTCAACCTCAACATCCCTAATATGAGCCAAATAAGACAAACAACCCTGCCCTATTAATTTCCTAGCCCGAATGGAGGATATGATCTTAGCTTGCTTAGGCTTGTACACTTCTTCCCACTCTAATTTTTCCTTTCCAGAAATTTCTAGAGTTACAGACTTAGTATTGCAATTAAGCACAACATAATAGGGGGACAACCAAGTCATGCCTAAGATTATATCAAAATCAATCATATCAAAAATCACTAAATCAGCCCAAGTCTGAAAACCCATAAAATAATAGGACAAACACGATAGACATGGGTGACTATGACTAACTCTCCAACTGGGGGTAGAAACATGGATATGGGCATAAAGTATATCACAAATCATGGCAAATTCTGAGGCAAATTGCACGGATACATATAAATAAGTAGAACCCAAATCAAATAACACATTAGCCATCTGGTCATAGATAAAAATAGTACCTATGATCACTGCGTCAGACGCTTCTGCCTCATTCTTACCTGGAAAGGCATAACACTGAGCCCTATCATCTTGATGAACCACTTCCCTGCCTGGTTGCACGTTACCTCTTCCTACATTACCATTTCCTCTACCTCCACAGCCTTACTGATTACCTCCTTACCCACCTTGTGGACGCCCTCGACCATTATTACCATTTCCCCCAGGTACCACTTCTCTATTTTGCTGTTGTGTGGAATCTAACACTCGTGGGTGGAGGACAATCTCTCCTCATATGCCCATGTTCATCACAATTGTAACATGTATGATCAAAGGATGGCCTGCTGCCTGCTGAAGGTGTGACTCCCTGGCTATCCTGAATCAAATTATGAGCTGGAATTCCCGAGTAATTACCTGAAAAGGCGGGCATAGCAGACTGAATTGGCTTGGCTGCAAGTGTGTGCCCCCCTGAACCTCTAGAATAAGAACCTTGAAAGTTTCCTGAATTCTTGGCCCTTTTTGCCAATACTTTAGTCTGACCGTCTCGCTTGACCCCATCCACTTTCTTAACATAGTCTGTTACCTCATTAAAGCTCCTCCCTGCAGAGGTCATATGAACAGATAATACCTACAACTCAGAATTTAGTACCCTAATAAATAAACAGATCCTCTCCTCCTCAGTAGTCACCAATTGAGTAGCATATCTAGACAGATCATGGAACTTGGCCTCATAAGCAGCCACAGACATACCACCTTGCTCCAAAGCCATGAACTCATTCTTCTTGCGATCCCTTAAAGTCCTAGGAACTTACTTCTCTAGAAACAGAGCATGAAATTGGGTCCAAGTAAGTGGAGGTAAAGTTGAAGATCTACATTTCATACAAGCTCTCCACCACTATTTAGCCTCACCTTGAAGTTGAAAGGACACAAACTCAACCCCATGTTGATGGACAATTTCCAACTTATGGAGCCTCTCGTAGCAATCTAAGAAGAACTCATAAGCATCCTCATTCTCCGAACCAAGAAATACAGTAGGCTTTAGCTTCAAAAATTTAGTCAACATTTCATGCTCATTACCAGTCATAATAGAACCCGACAAAAGATGGAAGAAAGCATTATTACCTCCCATTCCACCCTTTTGGGTGCAGTGCTAGCAATAGGGGGATTAGCGGGAGCTTGAGTTGCTTGAAATGAAGGAAGCACTCCAGGACTAACCAACCCTTTCAAGAATGGCATGATCTGTCGAGCTAACACTGGGTCTATAGGATGAACATCGGTAGTCTAAGCCTGCACCTCTTTCTCTTGTCTCACCTCCTCAACATTTTCAACTTTGATATCCTCTTCAATATCTTCATGATGCACAAGAGGGGACCTTATTTTGGGGAGCATTTCTGACCGGTACCCCATCTCTAGCAGGCGCCACTCTTCCTCGACCTCTACCCCTAGCTCTTCCTCTACCCCTACCTCGATCGGACCTCTCGTTGTAGATTCCTCAGCTTGAGCATTGACGGGCCTGACGCCGTTGAATCTAGTATTAACTATCTGCGGATAGTAGAGTAAAGGAGGTTAGATACCAATTTGAATCACCAGATACTAATTGAAATCAAGTCATAACATGAAAAGGGTCAAGAGAAAATAGAGAGATTTCTAAAGTCCTATAGCCTCTCAAAAAAAAAAGTAAAGGTGTCCCCATACCATTCCGCAAGACTCTACCAGACTTGTCTTGGTACATCAAGATCAACGAACCTAGGCTTTGATACCAAATTTGTCACAACCTAGACCATCGTGATTGGTACCCATACTAACCCTCCGGTGGAAGAACCACTACTACAATCGAAACCAAGCAACTAAACCAAAAACTAAAGCATTTAAGTTACGGAAGCAAGCTAAATAGCTAAAGACTGAAGTTCCCATAAACTTTCAAAAGATCTAACAACTAAACAATGCAGAAAATACACCTAGAACCTGAAAGTCAATGTACCAAAACATCTAAAGTTCAATAAGTCTAAACAAGAAGGATTACAACCCCAAATTAATGAACTAATAACTAGCTAGAAAATCTACGTCCGAAATATGGACATAGATAGAAAGAGAACTCATAGCAGCATGGAAGAACTGGCTCACTATTGAATTCGAACGATGATCACTGATCTTCTAAGCAAAGTCTGTAAATAGCTGCTTGAAGATGCCCTGTACTCAACAAAGAAAGAGCAAGTGCAGTATCAGTACACAACCATAGTGTACTAGTAGGCGGCTATCCCACTAAGTGTAACATAAGCAAGTCAATACAACATTACAAACATGCAACATACTAAACATATACAATATCAATTATCACATGCTGAACAATATACATTTATAACAAGTCATTGGCCCTCTCATGGAACTCAAACCCAAACAGTTAGCATACCAGAACGTGGTAGCCGATCCAATATTTATGTCGAAACATGGCAACCGATCCCATAATTATGCTGGAACGTGGCAACGGATCCCAATTAGTATACCGAAACACGGTATCTGATCCAATCAACACACCACAATCACAAGTACATTCTCAATAATCATACAATCAAGAAGTGATTCATGGCATATAGTTATTCATCTATCTCATTTACAACAAGTGTGATCAATAATGCAACATTCATATACATACATGTATCATAATGAAGCAAGAACAAACATACATCACATAATCATAGAATCACAACCATCACCTACCTCGAAACAAGCTTTGAAACCCTAAGAAAATTGATCCTTCCCTTTACAGATTCATTCCTCTTGTTCTTGGTCTACAAACAATCATAATAACACGGGAATCAATAAACAATCACTAATTATCCAAATCACTAATAATTCTATGAACTCTAGATCATACCCATGATCCCAAGTATCCAAAGTAGGGTCGTTTCCACCATAGAATCTAGATCAAAACCCTCCCCCATCGACAATTACCCATTACCCATTTTATTACGTTCTACGGATCAAAAAATAGATTCGGGGAATGAAAAACTTACCTTTAGCCTCAAGAATGGTGGAAAACTATCAAGAATCATTTGGGGTTTGTTCCTTAGCTCTAAAAATCGAAAAGTGTAGAATAAAATCATTTTGGGGTTTATTTTGTAACGACCCGAAAAATGATAGGTTGAACTAGAGCCTTGATGTTTGGGTTAGTATGCATTTGAGTTGGTTTCTAGGCTGCTTTTGAACTTAAATGGGGTGAGAAAGGATCCTAGGGTGCAAACTAGGACCTAGACTAGCAAGATAGGGTGAAAGAAGTCTTGTTCTTTGGTGGGCCTTTTGGCGATGGGGCTGTTTGGTCACCCAATGACCCCCCCCCCCACTTCGCGTAGTAGATTGCCCACTTAGTGAGCCTACTGGAAAATTGGGTGAACCAAGTGTGCATATGGCAGATCGCCTAGTGCACTTGGCAAGCCCAAGGTTCCAAAGGGCGAACTAGGTGCATGATAGCCAACTAGCTTGGCGTGTCACCCTTCTCCCCTTCTATCACCCATTGACCAGCCATTTGAGTGAGCCACTGGAACAAAGGGCGAGCTCAAGCGGACAAGGGGCAAAATTTTTAAGTTGAAACTTTAAGGTCCTTAGCTCTTTTCCAAAATTGAACCTACTCTATTCCATTATTTTCCTAGAAAATATATAACATTTTTAAGAACTAAATTCCTTTCATTTAAGTCATTCCAAATAGAATCAAAATAAAGTCTTCCTCTCTCAATATTTATCTCTCTAGCTCAAGGAAGAAGAAGAAGAGGTGAAAGTTAGGGTTCGGTGATTTCAAGGTGGTTCTTACTCATATTTCTTGGAGAATCTTAGTAAAGGTATGGTGATCCTTCATATAGGCATAGCTTCCATCCCTAGAGTCAACTCCAAATAGATTTCAAAGATTTCAAGTTCAAGAAAAACTTAGGGTTTTATTCAATCTCATGGGTTCTTTCATCAAATGTTTTCAAAAGGTTTCTAATTATGAACTATGATTATATTGATGTTTAATTGATGATTTAAGATTATTTTTACTCTATGAACCCATGATTTCTCTCAACTCCTAAATTGTGTCATTATGAAGTGGGTTTGTTGTTTATGGAGGCTTATGATTAGAATAGGTCTAAATTGCTTTCGGTTATTGGATGGTATTCTTGTTTATGCTTAAGTATGGTAGATTGATGATGAATTGATGACTTTTGAGCATGGCCTTGAAGGGGCCAGTTATGATTTATTTCTTGAATGGTGAATTAGATGTTGATCCACTTGAATGATGGAGGTGTTTACTTACTATGTACATTGTGATCATGACCTTGAATGCATAATGTGAGGAATTGAAGTATTATCATGTTGTTGTATTTATGAATGTGAAGTGAATCATGTGTATGATCTAAATGAGTGAATGATGATCATGATTAGAAGCAAAATTGTGTTAGGATTGAATGTTATCTCTCTATTAACACTCATGAATGTTGATGATGGGATGTGGAGGGTTCTATAATCTAATGTTGTATATCTTGAATTGGTAGGCTTAGATGCCCTCTTCTTGATAAATGAAAGTTATGTTGAATGTGATATCTTGACATGGTAGGCTTAGGCATCCTTTTCTTGAATAATGAATATATCTTGACTTAATGTCCTTATGATCATGAATCGGTAGGCCTAATATTGGTAGCCCTTTCATAAATGACTAGTGAATGTGTAGACGTCTTAGATTGGTAGACCAAATGTTGGCAGCCTTTTATAAATGAACTAATGAGGTATTTTAGACTATGTCTTGAACCGGTAGACCTATTGTTGGTGGCCCTTCATGTTGAGTCTAGAACCCAATGTGAATGTATAACCTTGAAACGGTAGACCTAATGGTGGTGGCCTCCTTCTCGTGTGAAATGATGAACTTAGAGATAGTAGACATAATGATGGTGGCTCTCTCTAAGGAAGTCAAGAGCTATCCTTATGGTACCTTGAATCGGTAGGCCTATTGGTGGTGGCCCTTTCTTGGGAAAGTACTTTGACTCGGTAGTCCTAATGATGGTGGCCCTCTCAAGTACAACAATTTAATGAATGAACTACTCTATGGGAATGGAGGCTAAGCACCGAGTGGATGTGGCTAAGATGGTGGCTCTACCAATGATAGGCTAGAGTCCAATGAACATCTTCCATACCTCATAACTATGTGCCTACATAGGATGCTTACTAGTTATACCCTTGGCATGTAAAACAACCCTTATGTTATGGGATAGTACATCGGATTCCATGATTTAGTTCTCATGGTCTATGTCGGTTAATACATATTCCCATCATGTGAGATGTGCACTCTAGTTTCTTGATAGGTACTACAAAGTGTAGGTAGTAGTATGGGATGCTATTTATACATTGCATGAGCAGGCTTTGAAAGGGCTATAGTGAGTTCTCTAATACTTAATGGCTAAATGTGTGAAAGTCCTCTATATGTATAAATGCGTCCTAAATAAACCTAATGAAGAATGTTGGCTTAAATGCTTAAATATAAAGATGTATGCTATACTTGGATTGTATTATGAGTTACTTCCTTGCCATGACTTATTGTATATGCATATGCCTTGTCTATGGTGACTTCAAAGGAGTACTTAGTGTGAGTAGTAGTATGGGATGCTACTTGCACATTGCACAAGTATGACTTAGAGTTGTCTTAGATGATGGTCTTAATGTGATGATGTGATTCATGTGATGTTTATATGTCTTATATGCTCTATTATGTAAAGGTGAGAAGGATGAACGGTAAGTTCACTTTTGGCGACCTTAAGGTGGTACTTAGTGTGGGTGGTGGTATGGGACGCTACCCATACATTGCATAAGGTATAGCTTGAGGGTTACTTGTGATGAAGGCTCAAGGTGAAAGCAAAGGTTTATGTGTGATTTCGACTAAATGTGAAATAGGTGACTTGTATGTTGGTTGTGACTTATATTATGCCTCTTATATCAATATTCATGGAGTTTTATCAAAATGGCATAAAAGCATGACTTCCAAATGAAATGTCCATTTTAAGCATGTTTTTGCATGGTCATCA
The DNA here is from genome assembly GCA_035578085.1 of Solanum pinnatisectum. Taxonomy (NCBI): domain Eukaryota; kingdom Viridiplantae; phylum Streptophyta; class Magnoliopsida; order Solanales; family Solanaceae; genus Solanum; species Solanum pinnatisectum. The sequence goes on along the minus strand of CM069081.1, from coordinate 24,116,349 downwards.
TACTTAGTACATTTTTGTGTGCCCATATTCTTCATGTTTTACTAAAAGTGTAGGTTCTGACAAGTGATCGTTCTCTGTAGTGAAGCTTGGAATAGAGTTCCTTCCAAGACATCTTTCGGTATATCCTCATAGTTCGAGGACAAGACATTTATGTTTCCTTTTACTCATGTAATAGACTTTTAGTAGTCATTTAGATTGAAAAGGGTCGCGTCCCTACTATGTTTTGAGATTGTGTCTAAGATGGCCATGTGAGACTTAGTCTTCCATTGTGTCCTTTTGAAAGATTGTTTAATGAAGGTTTTGAATCGTATGGTTTTAAATGAAAAGTTTTAATTATGTACTATTTTTATTACTTAATTATGCGATGAATCTATGCTATGAGGCTTATATAAGAACCCTTCGGGGTCGAGTACACCGTGTTACGACTAGGAGGTGCTCTCAGGTCGTGACATATTTATACTTTAAGTTGCGTCTAGCCCGCCACAGCGGTCCTCACCCCGCTACAGTGACAAAAACCACCGCCAAAGCGGCTTGCACGAAATAGTGAGTTATTTTAATAATTCCAAGACCCCCATTTCACAATAGACCTTTAACCAACGATGCTTAGAAAATATTGTTCACTCTAAGATCTATTTCAGGAGTTCTACTCACCCAAATTCAATTGTGTAAAGTCGTACAAATTCCATAACGACTTATCTAACTACTCATGTAATCAAAAACATAATTAGATTACCCAATTGCTGCCAGATTTCTCTAGACTTTAAAGACTCCGATTTCATTCAAATCTAGACTAGGTTGAGAAATTCAAAGTTACTTCGAAAAAGTTTTCTGACGCACCAAAATTTTTCTCCGTTGGCTTTTCTATAGCGACGGAACCCGGTCGTTACAGTGCAAGAAAGGGAATATCAATTCCAAGAGATCTTTTAAGCTAAGTTTTGAGTAATTATCTCAAACCAAAGAAAGAAATTTAGTTTTAAAATATATGAGCTAAGTATATTTTTGGGAGTAGTATTGAGCACCGATATGGGGATGCGAGTTCATAATAACTCAAGTCTCCATAAACCATGTAGCCATCATGGGTAGTAAAGGATCATACTTTTTAGATGATTACTTAAGTGCTTTCTAGCATAGACTAGTGGATCCACTTAGTTAAGGCATTCTGTATGACGTCAAAGTATAGGATAGTTCTGGCAGCATGGGCAAGACGTTGTATAACCACTTAGGCTCATAGCGGTGGTTGTCGGCTAGAGAAACTCCCATAGTATTACATTACTTTATTATATGAGTAAGTTGAGTTGTTATTGTATTTTCTTTAACAAACTGAGTTGCTTTCTATTGTTTTAAAAGCTTTCTATATATTGCATGTGTATTATTGCTTTATATTGAGTTAAGTTATTCATGAGTGTAGTAAAGCCAAGGTAAGTGTTTCTTTTAGATTTTTTTTCAAGTTTATGTTATGTTTAGTATTCCCCTCATATACTCGTACATTCAATGTATTGATACCATTTGGCCTGCATCATTTTAAGATGTAGACACAAGTAATCAGGATCAACATCCAGAGCCCCGTTGATCCAGTTGAGCACTCAGAGTCAGTTGGTGAGCCTCCTTGCTATCTGGAGGACTCATTTTATCATTTTCTATTAGTATTTCTGTTGTTAGGATGATCGGGGGTCTTGTCCCGACATCCCTTCTTATTTTAGAGGCTTCATAGACAGTCAGTAGTTTAGTTGTCTTTACATTGTTATTTCATATGTTAAGACTTGAGTTTCCATTTTGGCCAAGTTGAATGTTTGACCGTTAAACGATCTAAGTTATTTTATTAAACAGTTGAGTAGAAGTGCATTTGATCATTGTAATAATGCTTAGAGTCTTCCACTAAGTAAGTAAGTTAGGCCAAGGTTTCGCTTGGGGTCAGCAATGGTTCTCGAGTGCCAGTCCCACCGAGGGTGTAGGCTCGGAGCGTGACATGGTGACCTTTTTTATATTGATATTTTTTTTATTTTGTTTGTAAATTTTTTTTTACAATATAACACTACTAAAGAAATGTCACTTTCTCCCCATATTTAAGCTTTGAATGTATTTTGAAATGTTTCAATGATATCTGGTCATTTTGATCTAAAAAAACAAGTAACTCTATAACAATCTGTATTAATCATTTAAAAGCACATTTTCTATGTTCTTTCAATTATAATCATTTATTAAAAAACATAGTTTAGTAATATTAATTCCATTTTACAACACCATATACTATATGATATGATACACACGTGCAACGCATTGTGAAACTAGTATGTATATATATATATAGTTGTAAAATTAAAGCAAAATAAGACAAGAAATATATAAGATGAAAGCAATAGAAACAGAGAGACATGATATGAGAGTTGCTCTTATTCTTCCAAGAATTCAAGTGTTTACAATATGAACTCTAATTTCTCTATTTATAGTGTTACATAGAGCTAGAGTAAAGGTTAGTCATAAACATGGCATTAATCATGAAGATAATGGAAGAGGTTATGGAGGTGTAAGATTACAAGAATGATGATCATAAAGGTGCAGATTCTCTACATAATGGAGGGAAGTAATAAAGATAAATAGTGATAGTAACTGGTGTAATGTACATCCAAACCATAATATTTTATAACACTCCCCATTGGATGTCCATAGATAATATGTCTCGTTAAAACCTTACAAGGAAAAACCAAGTGGGAAAAATCCTAGTAAAGGAAAAAGAGTACATATATCTTTTGATACGCATTATTTGTTGCCTCATTAAAAATCTTGCGAGGAAAATTCAGTGGGACAAAACCTCAATCAAGAAAAAAAGAGTACAACGCTTATTATACTCCCCCTAATTAATACACCACTTAATTTCTTGTGATGATGTCATCTAATCTTATATATCAGCTTCTCAAATGTTGATATTGATAGTGTTTTTGTGACCAAATCACATTCACAAATATGTTGCATTCTTGAACTCATTCTGATATATAATTTTACGATTTCATCAATATGATGATGCTTTGAGCTTAGCCAAATACATTCTTAAAAATTACTTTATTCGTGACCTTGCTATTGCATATAAATTGCTCATTCAACTTGTTCATAATAACAATCATGTTGTGGGAACTTTCATTTGCAATTAATTGTCTTGTAGAATAACTTGATATAACTTTAGTGTGATACAACTTTCTCCTGACTATGTTATAATTTCTTAAATATGACAGGGCCTAATTCGAACCAAATACACTCCCGCCTTACTTCGTAGATCAATATTATTTCTGCATGTTTTGAAGAAGCGTGTACTACTGTTTGATTCTTTGAATGTCAAGATATTGTTGTGCCTCCACATAGATAAAACATTATATATATATATATATGTATACATATATATAAACACATTCTTTGCCTAATGATGATTTTTTAATTAGAAAATGTTTGTTCCATTTCTATTTGACAAATATTAAGAACTAAAAATATTTTCTATTTTATTAGAAACTTTTTATTGTTATCTAAATGAAAATTAATGACAGAGTTACTATATTATCAATTAAAAAGATATATGAAGTTATTATATTTTAATTGATAATATGAGATTAAGAAAAAATATATATTTGTTACTTATTTATTAGTTAAAGTGATTGTAAATTAGAAGAAACAAAAATAGAGTTTTTTTTTAAAGTAATATTCTTGTGCCCTCAAGTAATTCATTACTAAGTTTTATTTAGATAATGATAATTTTTAAAAATAAAATAGTAAATATTTTCAAATAGAAAGAGGATAAATATTTTTTAATTAAAATATTATCATTAGGAAAAAAATGTGTTTAAAAAGAAAAAAAGATATTTATTTAGAAAATAATATTTTGACTCATTAAGTAACAATAAGAGCATTCTTGGACAAATCTATCAACTAAGAACATTTTTGTTCATGATAATTTAAGAATATTTTTGTCCATTTCCCGTATTTTGTTAGAGATTCCAATAGCACCACGTGCCTCTGTTTTTCAGTAATTATGACCCCACAAAAAATTACAAAATATACCAATTTGTTAAGGTGTTGTTTGAATGAATAATGTATAGAATTTCATATGAGAGATTATTCTCTCTAATAGTACACATATTTCTATTATCTAGGATAAGAAATTACAATTTATAGAGTAAGGTTAAAGCCTATTAAGAGGGGGTTTGGATTGACTTAAAAGTTGGTCAAACCTACTTTTAAGTCAGTTTTTGACTTCTGAAATTGTTTGAAAAAATATAAAAATAACTTAAATTAAGTTAGAAAGTGTTTGGCAAGGTTAAAAATAACTTTAAATAAGTTTTTTAAAAAAATGACTTAAAACAAGTTAAAAACCAAAAGTAGGCCTCCCCCTACTTTTTATTTTTTGACTTACAAGTCATTTCAATTTGACTTAAAGCTAATTTTTTTAAGTCAATCCAAATGGGCTCTAAAAGTAAAATTATTTGCTAATAACAAACTCTAAAGACCAATGATCAGAAAGAGATATTATCTATTCAGAACTTAAGATAGCTTGTTTTTCATCTGCCATGTTGCTCCTTGAATTGTGTCTTTGTTCTAGTCATGTCCTTTCTGTTACAAGTGAGTAAGATCAAACGAATTCTACCCTCATGCAAGGATATATTTATAAGACAAAGATTATAAGCTTACAAAAAGGCTAGTATAGATACTAACTAATGATTTCATAAGGATTGTAACCTTCGTATAAATTCACATACAAATACTATTGTTTGCTTGCTATTTTCCTTTCTTGTTTGCTTAATTTCAAGAACGAAACTTTAGACACATACAAATTGGCACGCCTAGTGGGATCTTTACCTCTTATCGTTTCTCTTTAAAAAAAAATCAAAGTTAAAGAACACTGAGATGGCTTCCAAGAAGATCAACTTAAAATCTACATCTGCATTTGTGCCTGCATGTGAATCTGCAAAAACTAAGGGATCCAAATTCTATATTGTTGCAGGAAGCATCCTTGATGTTACTGCATGAAGCATGAGACCTGTCACAAGGAACCAAGCTAAATAGCTTGGAAAACAAGTCTCACAAGTGTCGTCCGAATCTGTTATTGTCTTTGGTTTGTCTCCAAAAGGTATGAAGTCTCCTGAAAAAGCTGCAAAAGAAGACATTGCTGAAATGGTTGAGAGGGTTCTTGCCCAGTTGAGTTTATCTACATCAAAGAAACCCTTCAATTCAGCCGACAATGACGTCTTAAGCACTAGATCTACTCTGCATTCAATGTTTGAAAAAATCAATGTTATTCTCCATCATCTACAATGGTGATGCATGCGATGTTGACTAACGCTTCGTCTATACAAGAACAACTTGTGAGCTTGAAAAGAGCTATTGAAGGCTTGACCAAATATGTTTAAGATTAAGATGCTCGAATTGTTAAGCTAACTGATAGGGTGGATGTAACGACCTGTTCCTGTCATTATAGAAAAGCTAACGGGGAATAATTTGAGGCCGAAAAACTTTTTCGTAGTATCTTGAGATTTCTCAACCTAGTCCAGATTTGGATGAAATCGGAGTCAATAAGGTCTAGGGAAATCTAGTAGCAATTGGGTGATCTAATTATGATTTTAATCACATCAATAGATAGCTATTATGTTAAGGAACCCGTACGAATTTATGGAATTGAATTCGGGCGAGTAGAACTCCCGGAATTGATCTTAGTGTAAACAGGTATTTTTTGAGTGTCATGGGATGAAGGTGTAACATCTCGCAATTTGAAATAACTAGGAAGAAGCTAATAATTGGAAATAGTCATTTTTGGAAAGAATGAAAATCTGGAAATTTTGTTAAGTTGGAATGAGTTGAGTATTGGTCAACTTCAAATGGCCATAACTTCTAGCTCAGAATGATTTAGGTGTACTTCTAGATATGGTAGGAAAGCTCTTGGGATGAACTTTCCAACTCCATCGAGTTTGCACGATTCTGAGTTTGTATGAATGAGCTATGCCCTTTCGAAGTTGGGTTGTTCGAATAAGAAAATTCTAAAACCGAATTTTAAAAGGGTAGTTTGGTCTTTTCCTTACCCAACTTAATTAATTCATTTTTAGGAGTTTAATTGGTGTTAAGTCATATTTTAGTCAGTTTAGAAAAAGTGAATTACATACTAGGGCTTGGAGAAAGGAGAAAGTAAATCTTTTGAGTTCTTGATGAAATTTGATTGAATTCTTGTGGGTTATGTTGTTGAAGTTTCTTGCGATTTAATTCATGTTTTCGGGTGTAATTTTGGTTAGAATCTATCATATATTGAGGGTATAAATGATTCTAAGTGTTTTGGGATAGAACCATTAAAGTTTAGAGGGTTTAGAGATAAAAAAAAAACAAGCAGGAAAAGTCGTCAAACACCTGGGAAGGGGGTGGGGCGTCGCGCCCCAAAAGGGTTTCTGAAGTTTCACCCTTGGGGCGCTGAGCCAGCCAGTGTGCCCCAACTTGTTCTCTAAATTTTGAGGGCTGGCGCCCCGCGCCTCTCAGAGCGCCAGGGACGCCAGTTCTCCCCATTCGTTCCCTACCTTTTAGTACTTGTTCCTTAGCAATGTACCTATCTTTTCTAGTTGATTCCAACACTCTTAGGTACATCTAAAAATCATGATATCATCCATAAACATGAGATCATGAACCTTGAATCCATAATCCAATTCAAGGAAAGTTAAGATCAAAGTCAAGAGAAGTAAGTGTCAAGTCAAGAGCAGTTTATAAAGATTTCAAAAGTCTTTCACAAACATTTTAAATTTGTTTAAAGACTTAAGTTTCAAGTTAAGCAAAGAGTAAAGAGTTGATTTAATTTCTTCAGTATATCGGGACTATGTATTCCTAAAGGGTAAAATGTTTTTACATTTAAACAAGAAAGGAAACGTTGATTTCAAAAGAACCTTTGAGCTAGTTTTCAGAAAAGAGTAATCGCTTTCTAAATGAAGAAAGAGAGGAAACTATGATTTCCAAGATAGCCTTTGAGCTAAGTTTTGAGCAATTATCTTAAATCACAGAAAGAAGTATGTTTTAAACATAAGAGCTAATATCACATTTTTTTGGGAGTAGTATTGAGCACCAATATAGGGGAGAGTTCAGACAACTCACAGCCCCCATAAACCATGTAGCCATCATGGGTAGAAAAGGGTTATAATTTTTAGCTAATTCATTTACTGCTCTTTAGCATAGACTATTAGATCCACTTAGTAGTTCAGGTTTTATACCCTCGACAAGGTATAAAACGGCCCTAACAGCGTGAGGCAAGACGCTGTATCATCACAATAGCTCCTACATGATGGTTGTCGGTTAGAGAAACTCCCACATAAGTAATTGTATTTTTAAATGCACAGTTATTTGTATTTTTACATACATTATATGTATCTTTGCATACACACAGAGTTGACAACATGTTTTAACCAGCTTTTCTTTATATTGCACTTGTTTAAAACTGCTTTATATTGAAATGAGTTCAGTTATGTTGAGTTGAGTTGATTTAGGTAAGTTCTTCAGATTCCTTTCAAGCCTATATTGTGTTTAGCATTCCAACTCGTATATCGTACATTCAATGTACTAATGGTAGTTGGCCTGCATCTTATTATGATGCAGACACATGTAACTAGGATCTGCATCTAAAGCATCATTGATCCAGTGAGCACTCCAGAGTCAGTTGGTGAGCCTCCTTGCATTTTGGAGGACTCCTTTTTATTGCTTTTAGTTATTTTATTAGTTCATTAAGATGTCGTGGGGTTTGTCCCGACATCCATCTTAGTTGTTTTAGAGGCTTCATAGACAGTCAGATGTTAGTTCTTTAGCCTTTTCATTGTCATTATCTTACGTTAAGACTTCAGTTTGCCTTAATAGCCAAGTTGAATATTCTATTATAATATTCCAGTTTATTACATACACTTGTCTTTGTTGAATTAAGTCTTCGCTGAGTAAGTAATCCAGGCTAAGTGTTCGCTTGGGGCCAGCAATGTTTCTCAAGTTGCCACCCAAGTCCGGGGTGTAGGCTCGGGGTGAGATTGGTATCAGAGTACAGAGTTCAAGAGTCCTAGAGAGTCTATGAAGTCATGTCTGCAGAGTCCTAGTTATCGGTGTAAAGCACGCCACATTTATAATTATGAAGCTTTAATACTTAAGAAAATTTTCTCACTTAAAAAGGTTTCCTTCTAATTAGTGCTTACGCATATTTTCAGATAATCATGCCTCTACGAAGAGTTGTCAGAGGTCGTCCTGCTAGACATAATGTTGAGGAACAAGAGTCCACCTGAAGTGCAACCTCAAGGAGAAGTTACCAATGCTGAGTTCTGTGAGTCTATCCAAATGTTGAGCCAAGTTGTGACCAACCAAGCTGGACAACAAAGAGGAGCTAGACAAGAAATGGCTGATACTTCTAGGATCCGAGAGTTCTTGAGGATGAATCCTCCAAGTTTCACGAGTTCGAGCACTACTGAGGATCCAAAGAATTTTATTGAGGAACTGAAAAAGGTATTTGAGGTCATGCATGTTGCCGATACTGAGTGAGTTAACTAGTTGCATATCAACTAAAGAACGTTTCTAGGACTTGGTTTGATCAGTGGAAAGACGGTAGAGCTGAGGATGCACCACCTGCGAGTTGGGCTTGTTTGGAAGAGACTTTCTTGGGGCGTTTGTTACCCTGAGAACTGAAAGAGGTCAAGGTACGAGATTTCCTAACACTTAAGCAAGATTCGTTGAGTGTTCATGAGTATGGGTTGAAGTTCACCCAACTATCCCATTATGCTCCGGAAATGGTTGCGGACATGAGAAGTAGAATAAGCTTGTTTGTTGCTGGACTGGCTCGTCTGTCGAGTAAGAAAGGTAGGGCTGCAATGCCGAAAGGTGACATGGATATCACAAGGTTATTGGTATATGTGCAGAAGCTTGAGGAAGAAAAGCTGAGGGATAGGGAAGATTTTACGAACAAGAGAGCTAAGACAGGGAACGAGTCCGGACAGCAGAAGTGTAATGCCAACCGGTCATCCTTCCAACAGAAATAGAAGGGACCTGCTCCATCATCTGCTAGTACACCTACACCTAAGAACAAAGGTGACTACAATAGTCAGAATTTCAGAGGTAAGCCTGCGTATTCTAAGGGTAGCATAGCGCAAGAGGGTAGTAAGCCTCCTGTCTGCGCTAAGTGTGGTAGGAACCACTCAAGTACATGTTGTGAGGGCTCCACTGGTTGTTTCAAGTGTGGTAAGAATGGTTATTTCATGCGAAAATGTCCAAAGAACAAGAAGGGAAATAGTAATGGGGGAAATAGAGCCCTAGTCTTCTTCAGTTGCTCCACCAGAAAGAGCTGCACCTAGAGGGGGTACTTCCGAACTGGAGGAGGAACAAATCGCTTGTATGCTATCAATAGTCACCAAGAGCAAGAGGATTCGCCAGATGTCGTCACTGGTATGATCCAAGTCTTTGACTTTACTGTTTATGCTTTGCTAGACCCAGGAGCGAGTTTATCTTTTGTAACTACATATGTTGCTATGAATTTTGATGTTATTCTGAGCAACTTAGTGAACCATTCAGTGTTTCTACACCTGTTGGTATTCTATTTTAGTAGAGAGAGTCTATCGTGATTGTCCCATTTTCGTCAATCACAAGAGTACCATGATTTAATTGAGTTAGACATGATAGATTTTAATGTAATTATTGGTATGGACTGGCTTCATGCCTATTATGCCTCAGTTGACTGTAGAACTCGAGTTGTCAAGTTTCAGTTTTCAAATGAGCCAGTCTTATAGTGGAAAAGTAGTTTAGCAGTGCCTAAGGGTTGTTTCATTTCATACCTTAAGGCACGAAAGTTAGTTTCTAAGGGGTGTGTCTATCACTTAGTCCGAGTTAATGACTCGAGTGTTGAGATACCTTTTATTCAGTCAGTTTCAGTAGTAAAAGAGTTTCCAGAAGTCTTTCCAGATGATCTATCTGGAGTCCCTCATGAGAGAGAGATAGACTTCGGTATAGATATTCTCCCAGATACTCATCCTATATCTATTATGCCATATAGAATAGAACCAAGAGAGTTGAAAGTGCTTAAAGAGCAATTAAAGGATCTCTTAGATAAGGGCTTTATTCAACCAAGTGTCTCACCTTAGGGCGCTCTGGTCTTATCTGTGAGAAAAAAAGATGGTTCCCTTAGGATGTGTATAGATTATCGTCAGTTGAACAAGGTTATCATCAAGAACAAATATCCTCTCCCAAGGATTGATGATCTTTTCGATCAACTTCAAGGTGCCACTTGTTTCTCTAAGATAGATCTCAGATCTGGCTACCATCAGTTAAGGGTAAGGGAATGTGATATTCCAAAGAAAGCTTTCAGAACCCGTTATGGTCATTATGAGCTTTTGGTCATGTCCTTTGGTTTGACCAATGCGCCTGCAGCATTCATGGACCTTATGAATAAGGTATTCAAACCTTACTTAGATATGTTTGTTATCATCTTCATTAATGACATACTAATATATTCAAGGAATTAAAAAGATCATGCTAGTCATCTCAGAATAGTTCTCCAAACTTTGAAAGATAAAAGAGTTGTATGCCAAGTTCTCTAAGTGTGAGTTTTGTCTTGAGTCTGTGGCATTCTTAGACCACATTGTGTATGGAAAGGGAATTAAAGTTGACACCCAGAAGATTGAGGCAGTGCAGAATTGGCCTTGACCCACATCTCCAACTGATATTACGAGTTTCTTGGGATTGCTATTATAGAAGGTTCGTAGAGGGGTTCTCATCGATTTCATCCCCTTTGACCAAGTTAACTTAGAAGACAGTGAGGTTCTAATGGTCTAAAGCTTGTGAGAAAAGTTTTCAGGAATTGAAAAAGAGGTTGACTACTGCCCCAATTTTGACCTCACTAGAAGGTACGCAAGGCTTTGTTGTCTATTGTGATGTGTCTAGAGTTGGTTTGGGTTGCATGTTAATGCAGAATGGCAAAGTCATAGCTTATGCCTCGAGATAGTTGAAAGTTCATGAAAAGAATTACTCAAACCATGACTTAGAGTTGGCTACCATAGTATTTGCTTTGAAGATATGGGGTCATTATTTGTATGGTGTTCATGTTGATGTATTCACTGATCACAAGAGTCTTCAATATGTGTTCACTCAGAAAAAGTTTAATCTCAAACAAAGGAGGTGGTTAGAATTACACAAGGATTATGACATGAGTATTCTTTACCACCCAGGTAAGGCTAATGTTGTTGCTGATGCTTTAAGCAGGTTGTCTATGGGTAGTACTGCCCATGTTGAGGAGGAAAAGAGAGAGTTACCGAAAGATGTCATAGACTTGCACGCTAGGAGTCCGACTGATGGATTCCACAGAAGGATGAGTAGTGGTGATGAATAGGGCTGAATCTTCGTTAGTGTCAGAAGTGAAAGAAAAGATAGACCAAGATCCAATTTTGCTTGAATTGAAGGCAAATGTTCATAAGCAAAAAGTATTAGCTTTTGAACAAGGGGGAGATGGAGTACTCAGATATCAAGGTAGGTTGTGTGTACCAATGGTGGATGGACTCCAAGAGAGGAACATGGAGGAAGCTCATAGCTCTAGATATTCCATTCATCCAGGTTCCACAAAGATGTATCGTAATTTGAGAGAGGTGTATTGCTGGAATAGTATGAAGAAGGGTATCGCAGAATTTGCTGCTAAGTGCCTCAATTGCCAACAAGTCAAAGTAGAGCACCAAAGGCCTGTCGGTTTGGCTCAGAATATAGAACTTCTGGAACGGAAGTGGGAGATGATTAATATGGCAGCATGATTCTATTTGGGTGATTGTCGACAAAATGACAAAATCAGCCCACTTTTTACCGGTAAAAACTACTCATTCGGCAGAAGATTATGCTAAGTTGTATCTTTAAAAGGTGGTAAGACTTCATGGGGTTCCGATCACCATTATTTCAGACAGAGGTGCACAATTTACTGCACAGTTTTGGAAGTCATACCAAAAAGGTTTGGATTCAAATATGAACTTAAGTACTGCCTTTCATCCTCAAACAGATGGGCAAGCAGAGTGCACTATTCAGACCTTAGAAGATATGTTAAGGGCTTGTGTGATTGATTTCAAAGGGAATTGGGATGATCACCTATCTCTCATTGAGTTTGCTTACAATAATAGTTACCACTCGAGCATCCAAATGGCTCCTTATGAAGCTCTTTATGGGAGAAGATGTAGATATCCTATTGGATGGTTTAAAGTTGGTAAAGCAGGGTTGATAGGACCATATTTGGTTCATTAAGCTATGGAGAAGGTGAAAGTGATTCAAGAGAGGTTGAAAACAGCGCTGAGTCGTCAGAAATCCTACATTGATGTTAGGAGAAGGGAGTTAGAGTTTAAAGTAGATGATTAGATATATCTTAAAGTTTCACCCATGAAAGGTGTTATGAGATTTGGTAAGAAGGGGAAGCTTAGTCCCCGGTATATTGGCCCTTACAGAATATCGAAAGTGGTAGGTAATGTAGCTTATGAGTGCTACCACAAAAGTTAGCCGCGGTTTATCCGGTGTGTCACATCTCTATGTTGAAGAAGTGCATAGACGATCCTTCATTGATCATACTAACTGAAGATACTGGGATCAAGGGTAGTTTATCTTATGAAGAGATTCCGGTTCAAATTCTAGATCGCCAAGTTCACAAACAAAAGATGTAGCGTCAGTCAAAGTCCTTTGGAGGAACCAATTTGTGGAAGAAGCTACTTGGGAAGCTGAGGAGGATATGAAGAATAGCTATCCACATCTCTTAAAATTCGGAGAAGTTCTGAATTAAGGTACTAATCCTTTCTTAGCATTTATTTATAGGTTGGCATGTTGTTTTGCATTTGCTTGTGGGTGCTTGAACTGAATGTCGCATATTACACCCTTAGCCTAGTAAGAGTAATCTCATTCGAGAAGGAATATTTCCAAGGGATAGATGTTGTAACATCTCACAATTTGAAATAACTAGGAAGAAACTAATAATTGGAAATAGTCATTTTTGGAAAGAATAAGAATCTGGAAATTTCGTTAAGTTGGAATGAGTTGAGTTTTGGTCAACTTCAAACGGCCATAACTTCTAGCTCAGAATGATTTAGGTGTACTTCCAGATATGGTAGGAAAGCTCTTGGAATGATCTTTCCAACTCCGCCGAGTTTGCGCGATTCTGAGTTTGTATGAGTGAGTTATGCCCTTTTGAAGTTGGGTTGTTCGAATAAGAAAATTCTAAAATTGGATTTTAAAAGGGTAGTTTGGTCTTTTCCTTACCCAACTTAATTAATTCATTTTTAGGAGTTTAATTGGTGTTAAGTCAGATTTTAGTCAGTTTAGAAAAAGTGAATTACACGCTAAGGCTTGGAGAAAGGAGAAAAGAGGAGAAAGGAGAAGAGAAAGAAAGATTCGTCAAGATCGTGAGTTTAGCATGTGGATTTCATCAAGGGGTGATCCCTACGAGGTATGTGAGATCACATAGCGTTGGGTTAGTTCACCCACACGCCAAAAATGATTCAATTCAGCGAAAAATGTTTGATTTGAAAGTAAATCCTTTAAGTTCTTGATGAATTCGTTTGAATTCTTGTGGGTTATGTTGTTGAAGTTTCTTGAGATTTGATTCATGTTTCCAGGTGTAATTTCAGTTTTAATCTATCATATATTGAGGGTTGAGGGTATAAATGATTCTAAGTGTTTGGGGAAAGAACCATTGAAGTTTAGAGGGTTTAGAATAAAAAATGAGCAAGAAAAGTCGTCAAACAACTGGGAAAAAGGGGGCGTCGTGCAAGCCACCGCCCCCCAAAAGGCTTTCTGAAGTTTCACCCTTGGGGCACCGTACCAGCCAGCACACCCCAACTTGTTCTCTGAATTTTGAGGGATGGCGCCCCACGCCTCTCATAGCACCAGCAACACCAGTTCTCCCTATTTGTTCCCACCTTTTTGTACTTGTTCCTTAGCAATGTACCTATCTTTTCTAGTTGATTCCAACACTGTACGGTACATGTAAACATCATTAAATCATCCATAAACATGAGATCATGAACCTTGAATCCATAATCCAATTCAAGGAAAGTTAAGCTCAAAGTCAAAAGAAGTAAAAGTCAAGTCAAGAGTAGTTTATAAAGTTTTCAAAAGTCTTTCACAAACGATATAACTTTGTTTAAAGGCATAAGTTTCAAGTTAAGCAAAGAGTAAATAGTTAAGTTAATTTCTTCAAAAGAAGTATATCGAGACTATTTATTCCCAAAGAGTAAAATGTTTTCACATTTAAACAAGAAAGGAAACCTTGATTTCCAAAGAGCCTCTGAGCTAGTTTTCAGAAAAGAGTAATCTCTTTATAAATGAAACAAGAGAGGAAACTATGATTTCCAAGATAGCCTTTGAGCGAGTTTTGAGAAATTATCTCAAATCACAGAAAGAAGTATGTTTTTAAACATAAGAGCTAATATCACTTTTTTTTTTGGAGTAGTATTGAGCACCGATATGGGGGAGAGTTCAGACAACTCACTGCCCATAAACCATGTAGCCATCATGGGTAGAAAAGGGTCATATTTTTTAGATGATTCCTTTAGTGCTTTGTAGCATAGACTAGTGGATACACTTAGTAGTTTAGGTTTTATACCCTCGGCAAGGTATAGGACGGCCCTGGCAGCATGAGGCAAAATATTGTATCATCACAATAGCTCTTACGTGATGGTCGTCGGTTAGTGAAATTCCCATGGAAGTAATTGTATTTTTAAATACACAATTTATTTGTATTTTAACATACATCTCAGATTTATATGTATCTTTGCATACACACAGAGTTGACATCATGTTTTAAACAGCTTTTCTTTACATGCACTTATTTAAAACTGCTTTTAATTGAAATGAGTTCAGTTATGTTGAGTTGAGTTGAGCGAGGTAACTTCTTCAGATTCCTTTCATGCCTATATTGTGTTTAGCATTCCAACTCGCATACTCGTACATTCAATGTTGTGATGCCAGTTGGCCTGCTTCTTATTATGATGCAGACACAGGTAACTAGGATCGGGATCCAGCACATCGTTGATCCAGTCAGCACTCCAGAGTCAGTTGGTGAGGCTCCTTACATTCCAGAGGACTCTTTTTTATTGCTTTCAGTTATTTTATTAGTTCATTAGGATGTCGTGGGGTTTGTCCCGACATCCATCTCAGTTGTTTTTAGAGGCTTTATAGACAGTCATATGTTAGTTCTTTAGTCTTTTCATTGTCATTATCTTATGTTAAGACTTGAGTTTGCCTTAATGGCCAAGTTGAATGTTCCATTATAACATTCCAGTTTATTACATAGACTTGTCTTTTTTGAATTAAGTCTTCCGCTAAGTAACTAAGACAGGCCAAGGGTTCGCTTGGGGCCAGTAATGGTTCTCGAGTGCCAGCCACGTCCGGGGTGTAGGCTCGGGGTGTGACAGAAGGTGTGTTGTGAAATCGGAGTTTGGAATTCTTAAATCGACTCACTGGTCTCGTGCAAGCCACTGAGGCTGGATTTCTAACACTAAGGCAGGGCTGCTGTAGCAGGGTGAGTACCACCGTGGCAGGATAGTCGCGACTTAAAGTCTAAAATAAACCCCAAAATCATTTTATTCTGATATTTTTGAACTTGAGAGCTAAGGAACGAACCCAGGGCTTTTCTTGGTAGTTTTCCACCATTCTTGAGGCTAAAGGTAAGATTTTCACTCCCCGAATCTATTTTTCGATCCGTAGAACATAATCTAAAGGGTAATTATCGATGGGGGAGACTTTTGTTCTGGGAATTATGGTGGAAAAAGCCCTAATTTGGATATTGGGATCATTGGGTTTGATATAGGGTTGATAGGATTGTTAGTAATTGGGGTAATTAGTTATTGTTTATTGATTCTCATGTTATATTGATTGTTTGTAGACCAAGAACAAGTGGAAAGAATCCAGAAAAGGAAGGATCAAGTTTCTAAGGGGATTCAACCTTTGTTCAAGGTAGGTGAAGGTTGTGATTCTATGATTGTGTGATGTATGGTTGTTCTTTCTTAACTTTAGTCTTTAAAAAAAGTCAAACGTTTGTTAAAGACGTTTGTAAACTTTAAAAACTTTGCTTCGACTTGCTTCTTAACTTCTAGACTTGACTCTTAACTTCTCTTAACTTTGATCCTAACATTCCTTGAATTGGATTATGGATTCAAGGTTCATGATCTCATGTTTATGGATGATTTCATGATCTTTAGTTGTACCTTAGAGTGTTGAAATCAACTAGAAAACATAAGTACATTGCTAAGGAACAAGTACGAAAAGGTGGGGAACGAATGGGGAGAACTGGCGTCCTTAGCGCTCTGAGAGGCACCGGGCGCCAGCCCTCAAAGTTCAGAGAGCTTGCTCTGGCACTCTGGATGGCACGGTAAACTAGAGCCCAAAGCTCAAAGGAACTTTTGTGGCGCTCTAGGAGGAGTGGCGCCCCATCCCCCTCCCCAGAAAACTCCGAACTTTCTTCCTCATTTTTCAACTCTAAACCCTCTAATTTCACTTGGTTCTTGCCCCCAAACACTTAGAATCATTAATACCCTCAATATACAATAGATTCAACTTGAAATTACACCCGAAAACATGAATCAAATCATCAAGAAGCTTCAACAACACAATCCACAAGAATTCAACGAAACTTTCAACAATGTTCATCAAGAACTCAATTTCTAACTTTCAAAGACTTAAATTCGCGGAATATAATCATGGTTGGTGCGTGGGTGAACTAACCCAACGCTATATGATCTCACATACATCCTTGGTGAAAACCACATCTAAATGGATCGATCTTGATAAATCTTGCCCTTTCTTCTTCTTTCTCCTCTTTTCTCCTTTCTCCTAGTCCTAGCATAAATTTCCAATTTCTAAAACTAAATAAAATATGATTTGACCCATATTAAACTCCTAAAATGGATTAAATAATAGGGCAAGGAAAAGACTAAAATACCCCTTAAAAATCCGGTTTGGACATTTCCTTATTCCAACAGCCCAACTTCCAAAGGGTATAACTTACTCATATGAACTCGGAATCATGCAAACTAGGCGGAGTTGGAATGATCATTCCAAGAGCTTTCCAACCATATCTGAAAGTACACCTAACTCATCCTGAGTTAGGAGTTATGGCCGTTTGAAGTTGACCAAAAACTCACTTTTCCTAACTTAAACAAATTTCTAGATTTGTCACTATTTCCAAAATTGATTATTTTAAGTTCTTAGCTTCTTCCTAGCTATTTCAAATTGCGAGATGTTACAAGAGGTGCTTCTTTGAAAAGTTTTATCACAATTATATTAAATATACACAATAGATGTAATACAATTCGAATTCAATCATACATTGTTATGAATTCGATTATTATTATTTCAAAAAATATAATACAATCCTAAAAATAAATAAGATTAATTTAAATTGCACTGAAATATTTGAAATTTACTCATAATTTTATGATACATTTGTATTAAAAATAATTTTTTGTTATATATTCACAATGTGCATTGAAACATGCCTATAACATGCATTATATATTGAATTTAAACTATATTATAGTCATTTTTTTTTATTTTTACTCCAATTAATAATGTTAAAATATGTCATTGTATTAAAAATATGTTAGTTACATATTTACTATGTGCATTGAAAAATGTCTATAATATGTATAATGTATTGAATTCAAAATGTATTACAACGTAATTTAGATTTATTTCTTTTATTAATGATGTCAAAAAAATCTACATATTTTCGTATCTTTCAAAAAAATGTTAGTCTTCACTCTTCACCAAACATAGAATAATTGAAATTTAAAGAGAGAGAGAGAGAGAGAGAGTGGTGTATTATTATTTTTTTACTACTTCGGGTGAGAAAAGTTCACCTATTTCTTGTAATAGTAAAACTTGTACTAAAACTCATAATTAATATCATATATCATATATAAAAGAGAACCCTAAGCCCGCATACGTGGCGCCACCACAAACCAGGATTCCCTTTTAATTTATTTTATTCCCAAAACTAGCCTTCCCCTTTCGTGAAAAGTTGTGACTTCTATGAAAAATTGTGACTTTTATGAAGAGTTGCCGCTTTTATGAAAAGTTGTGCCTTTTATGAAAGATTGTGACCTTTCCGAAGGGTTGTAACTTTTCCAAAGAATTGTAACCTTTTCGAAAAGATGTGACTTTTATGAATATTTTTCACTTTTATGAAAGGTTGTGACCTTTCCGAAGGGTTGTAACTCTCTCAAAGAGTTGTAACCTTTTTTATAAGAGACAATAATCATTTGTTCACACTACTCTTTGTTGTCTATAAATAGATGATTTTACTCTCATTTTAAAACAACAAAAATTTTGAACTTCTTCTTCTTCTTCTGGACAATTAAATATTTGTGTACTTTGCTCCTGTTGAATGACTCACTAACACCATTGTTTTTGTATCAATACACTGGTGAATAGAATCGTTCTATCTTGAGAGGATCTATTCCTTTAAACATCGGGTACTAGAGGGTAATAATTTACTTAAGGGGACAATGTGCATTCAATGGGCTCGATTTTTACCATTTTGTTTCATTCTATTTTTGAAGATCCTGGTATGTTTTTTACATTCATTAATTTATGCTTATATTATTAATTGTTGTTTTTGAGTACATGCTTTAAACTTTATTGCTTATGTTTATGCAAAGTTATTGTTACAAGTATTTGTTACTATAGATTAAATAACAAACGTTATTTGGGTATTCAAGCAAGTTTTCTCTACTGAAATTGTAGAAGGTAAAATAAAAAAAAAACCCTACAAATCTATAATTTCTTCATCAACAACGTCATTCCTTCACATACAAAGATGTGACTTCGTGTTCTTTAAAAAATCCTCTGAGAGTTAATAACTTTGCATGCCCATATTTTTTGGTCTTTATGTTGTTGTTATCTATTTTTATTAAATTTTATCAGTGGATATTATGAGTATAAGGATTGAAAGTTGATTGAACTATTAGTCAATTTTTTGTGGTATGTTATTCCAAAACATAGGAACTTTTCTGATTAGAATAATTTGTTATCATCATTGGATATCTCATAGTTTACTCCTTTTGATGTATATTTTTTCTGGCTGATTTGTTGTTTCCCTAAAATTATATTGATTAGTTTTCGTTTGGTATGTATATTACCTCACTTGGTCAAAAATTTTCATCCTTTTAATGTTTTTCTTTTTTATCCTTCTCATTCGGTTCTTCTAAATATTTTTGGTGTGAGTTATGACTATTTTCGGCAAACTTCATTTGAAGAATATGAAATAAAACCTACTCTAAATAAAAGTAATATCTTAAACTACAAAAGATATGTCTATAAACATAGATTCGTTGTCCTTCATGTCCCAAGTCATTGCTGAGCATTTGAGTTATCTAGGTTAGACTCATTTTTAATTTTTTATTGTTCGAGAATATCTCTTTAAAATGAGTCTACAAACCAAAATTTTTATGTACTTGTACTTTCATAATGCAACAATTATACATACATATTTCTGAACAAGTCATAAAGTTGCATTGATGAAACATCTAGAAGGGCCTTCAGAGCATCAGTTTATTGAAGAATGAATTTCTAAAAGGGTCAACAACATTATTTTGTTTTTGTTTCAAATTTATTTTTCTCCTTCTATAAATTTTGTTAGAGTAACAAAGTAACAATAACGAAAAGTGGTGAACGTTTGACCTCAAGCAAGTAGATTGTCTCTAAAAAAATTATTTATATTGTTGTGGAGTACACTTTTTAACGGTCTTAACTTATTTATAACTAATATTGATTATCGAAAACTTTCACATAAATTTTTTGTCACAGGGAGTTATTCTAACCATAAAGTTATCAGATTCTATATTTCGATGTTCAAAAAAATAGAAAAAGTGATGTTTAATCGCTACATTCGAACATCACTCAATTTTAACAAGACAATTATATCATCAAACATATATTATGATAAAATATGTAAAAGATAAAAATGATTAGATATGAAGATATTTTTAATCATTAATTATATATTTATAATTCTTGAGATATGTGATAATGACAAATCATTTATTTCTATTGAAATGTTCTAAAAACCTACTAAATTTTACTTTTTTTTTTCTTATATAAGTCAATATAGGGAAAAGAACAATTGTACCCTAAAAAGGAAAACTATTTACAAGTGGCTACCCTTTACTTTTATACACTCATGTTTGTAACTACTACCAACGTGCATCACAGCCCATTTACCCTTTTTCTTCCCTCATTACTTTCATTACTACAATGACAAACCAAACCACCTAGCCTTCTCCTCCCTACCCTCTCCGGCTAATCACAGCCTGAGCAGTCAATACAACCATCCAAACGTGTTCTTTCTCTTTTCCAGCCACCATACCCTTAAACCAGATCCTACAAACCCCCATCCCCATTCCCCCACCCCTCACTCTCATCATCTTCTCCAACAAACTCCTAATGCTGGAGAAACAAATAGCAATAACCAGACTGCGAGCTCCAACAAACGTAAAAATCAAAAATATCCTCAACAACGAGTCACGTACAATTTGCCTCCTTTTTTCCCAAAGTTGTCTTAATCTTCCCTGAGCTACCTTCTACCGTCCTCAATATGTCATCAGAGTATGTGTATACTCTGATGGTATTAAGGAAGAAGAGATAGTACTTCAGTGAAAATACTACTAAATTACCATTTGATACCATCGGAGTATATACTATGATAATATCATGGAGGGAAAAACAGTGCTTCAATGAAAATACTACTAAATTACTGTTACCCTCAAAGAGTGTGTGTGTGTATTAGTAGTATTTTCATTGAAGCACTGTTTTTCCCTCCATGATATACATATACATATATATATATATATATATATATATATAGTAGTATAAAAGAAGAAAAACCATGCTTCGGTGAAAATACTACTCAATTACTCTTTGATACCACTAGACTATATATTTACTTTGAAGACATCAAAGAGGAACATGCAATGCTTCAGTGAAAAGACCGCTCAATTATTGCTCTAGTGGTATAAAAGAAGAAAAATAGTTCTTCAGTGAATACTACTCAATTACTCCTTGATACCACTAGAGTATATATTTACTCTAATGGCATCAAAGAGGAACATACAATGCTTCAGTGAAAAGACCGCTCAATTATTGCTTGATATCATCAGAGTATATATAAATACTATAATGATATCAAGAATGAAGAAGCAGTGGTTCAGTTATAACACTACTCATTTACTTATTGAAACCATTAGAGTATTTATGTACTCTGATGGCATCAAGGAGGAACATGCAATGCTTCAGTAAAAAGACTACTCAATTATTGTTTGACACCATCAGAGTATATATACTCTGATGGTATCAAGAATGAAGAAGCGGTATTCAATGAAAACAATACTCATTTACTCCTTGATACCATTAAAGTATATTATACTCTGATGGTATCAAAGATAGATAAATAATCCTTTCATTGAACATTCCTTCTTCATTCTTGATATCATCAGATTATATATATATATATATATATATATAGATATAGATATATATATATTAGAAAAATAGAATAGACAAGACATGGAGGAGGATTTTGATTTATATTTCTTAATTATTGAGTTAATAACAAATTTTGCTTTTGAGTTACTGATTAATTTTGGTTTCTGTCTTTTGTAGTATCTAGCTAAGCTTGTTTAATCATCAATTCTTTCTATGTGTAGTATTTGCTACCTCATGAAAAATCATATTCAAAATTTGTAAAATTATTTATGTTTTCTTAAAAATAGAATAGACAAGCCATGGAGGAGTACTGCAAATGTCCATCTCATGAAGCGTTAGAGAACTATGTCTCAAGGTGGATTCTCATACATTCGAGATCTGAATTTTCAGAATTCTTAATCCTTTTATCATTTGATTAATGCCTTATGTGTCAATCCATATTTGAGGATAATATAATTGTAAAATTCATCCAAATATGACTAATTATTTCTTACATAACGAGACCTAATGTACTATTTTGATTAACTAAAGTTAAATATTTTGAGTCATATATCGCCAGGACAAGACGAAAATTACCAATTATCAAGAAATCAAAATTCAAAAGTACTACTCTCCCTTGATTTTTATTTATTTATTTATTTTTGTTGTTGTAGGTTAGTGGAGACTCATCCTCTAAATTAATAAGATAAATATCATTTTTCTAATCGTGTTTGACTTTAATATAATTTAGTTCCCACATGAAAAAAAAAATGTAATTCTCAAAATGTCAGTTGTCTTCTTTGTTTCTATATTGGTGAAAAACATAGAACATAAATTTATATTTCTACCTAATACATGTTAATTGACAAAGTTATTGCCTTATTTCAGTCATCAAAAGTTAATTTAAAGGAAAAATTACATGATATAGCAAATATCAATATATATATATAAGATAAATAGCTATAATTTACTTATTTTATATTATATGGATATAATTAAATATGAAATAGCAAAGTTAATTAATTACACATGAATAATCATTTCTTTTCAATTTTATATGTATATTAATAAATATTAAATAGCAAAGTAATTAATACACGCCTAATCAATTATGTTGGGCATGTTTTACGGTGTTGGTTTCCATGTTTACCCTCTTCAACGTTTTCTCTTTCAATATTCATATATCATCGATTTTTATTTATTTTTTCAAAAATCCTTCCGATTGACTATCCTTTTGCATGATTGTAGGAGTGATTTTTGTGATTCATCTTCATTAAGTATATTTTAATTGCATTTTTTCTTGTTTTTATAAATATTATATTTGTATACATCCGTATGTTTCATCTATTTTCATAGGGTTTCGATTGAAGATTTTTTCCATTACAATGGTGGAAATCAGTTTGAGATAATCTTTTTGTGTGTGTGTTTGTGTCATTCAATTTCTACAGTTTCAATTAGAATTAACCAAAAGGAACTCCAAAACTTTTTCTAATGGCAGACCAAACAAAGCACCATCTTTTGCTTTGTATTTGTATTTATTTGTATATTGAATCAAAACACTATGTTTGTTCTGAATTTGTATTCATCTATATTTTGTATTCAAATGTAAATATTTGTATTCATCTTTATTTTGTATTCAAATGTAAATATTTGCATGTGTGTGTGTGTGTATATATATATATATATATATATATATATATATATATATATATATATATATATATATATATATATATATATATAATTGTATTTTCTCTCTATTTGTATTCAAATATAAGTATCAAATACATTATAAATTAAAGTCGATTGATAGTTATACATTTAAATTCATTTGTATCTGTATTCAAATATAGATTTCAAATACAATATAAATAAAGTCTACTTAACTATTATATTATTGTATTCATGTGTGTTTGTATTCAAGTGCAAGTATAAAATACAACATAACAAAAGACTAGTTGACTGTTACATAATTGTATTCATATGTATTTGTATTTGTATACTATTTTCATCTACATGTCTTTATATATATAAAAATAATTTTGAGATATATTTTTTCAACATACAAGTTTTCTTGTTTTTCATATTTTTTTTTTTTGTGCAGAGTTTGCATCTTCGGTTTTAATTTTTTGAATATTCAAAATAAACAATGTTAGACTGTCACTTTAGACTACATATTCAAACTAGCAGATTTTTAGGAGTGATTTTAGTTGTTTAACATATCTAAAAATATCTTATTTAGTGCATTATGATTATAAATGTATCATTGTATAAATAATTTTTTTTAAAAAAATACAGCTAGATATAGACATAAACTGTAGTCATTTTTGATAAATAACATATTTGTAACTATTGAATTTCAATAACCGTATAACTATAGTCATTTTTGTAAGTTACTCTTAATTTAAATTAAATAAAACTATAACTAGTTAGATTACAGCTTGGAAATTATAATTAATTTATAATTCTACTTTTTGTTACCGCAAAATGTTTGGTATGCACTCATGTTTAATAATGTGTTATATCGATAACAAATGCATCACTAATTCTAAATATAAAAACATAATATAAGCATAAGCATGTAGCACATTATCATGTGTGCTCTATAGATAACAAATGCATCAATAATTCTAGATATAAAAACGTAAACAATGCAACACATTATCAACAATATTTGTTATACAAATAACAAATGCATCACTAATTCTGAATATAAAAACATCATATAAACGTAAAAAAATCAACATATTATCACAATATATGCTATATAGATAACAAATGGATCAATAATGTAACACATTATCCCAATATATGTTATATATATAACAAATGTATCACTAATTCTAAATAGGAAATATTTTCCTGAGGTAGACTATTTGCTACCTCAGGAAAATAATCAATCATCCTTAAGAGTACATACTAAATCAAAAAAATTAAAAAATAATTGCTAAAACTTAGATCTAACTAATACTTTAAATCTAATCAATTATGGTAAAAATACCAGATATGTTAGCAACCTCCCTTTGATGTACTACTAGTCTCACCACTGACAAAGTTGTTCGATGTAGTACTTTCACCATTGATAAAGTTGTTCGATGTAGTAGTCTCACCATTGACAAAGTTGTTCGTGTTGTATTGTGATGAACTCATATCCATCTCATGATTATCCACAATGTATTGATCAAATTCATAATATTGATCATGTTCAAGATACTCACCATTGTTGGTAGCTATAGGCTCGATCATCAAAGGTGAATGGGTGATCTAGTGGTGAAATAAGTCATTTATCATAGATGTACCTTCATGAACGATGTTACCAGCAATATAATCGTTGAAGTGATCAGATACATAGTTTTGATAGTTAGACAATATTAGCAAGTAAGAGTACTGAGGTAAGGTAGAAAGCCCTGTGTGAACTTGAGGGTGCAATGTCATTGCATGATTTTTGTTGTTATTGAAGTTTGTGGGGTAGTTTCTCGAGTTCTGATCTGCACCCTGGAAAAACATTGTTGCTTGATTGATGTTGTTGTTATTGAAGTAGTTTGTGAAGTCGTTTCCAGTAGAGTCCTACTCTAAATCCTCAGAAAACGTTATTGCATGATTGTTGTTGTTATTGCAGTTGTTTGTGGGATCGTTTCTAATAGGGTCCTGATTTGTACCCTCGACAAACATAATTTCATGATTGTCGTTGTAGGTTTGTGGAGACTCATCCTCTTACTTTTTAATAAGATAAATAATATTTTTCTAATCGTGTTTGACTTTAATACATATTAGTTCCCACATGACAAAAAAAATCAAAAATGTCAAATGTTTTTTTTTTAAAAAAAATATTGGTGAAAAAGAATATAAGGTTATATTTCTACCTAATATACATGTTAATTGACAAAGTTATTGCTTTATTTCAGTCATCAAAAGTCAATTTGAATTAAATAAAACTACAACTCGTTAGATTATAGCTTGGAAATAATAATTAATTTATCATTCTACTATTTTTACCGCAAAATGTTTGGTATGCACTTTGTTTAATAATATATGTTATATCGATAACAAATGCATCACTAATTCTGAATATAAAAACATTATATAAATGTTAAACACATTATTACAATATATTTTATATAGATAAAATATAAATCACTAATTCTGAATATAAAAACATCATATAAACATAAACAATGCAACACATTATCACAATATGTGTTATATAGATAACAAATGCATCACTATATAAGAACATAATATAAACATAAACAATGCATCCCAATATATGTCATATGGGTAACAAATGCATCACTAATTCTGAATACAAAAACATAATATAAACTTAACCATGTAACACATTATCACAATATGTGTTATATAGATAACAATGCATCACTAATTCTGGATATAAAAATGTAATATAAACGTAAATAATAAAACACATTATCAACAATATATGTTATATAAATAACAAATGCATCACTAATTCTAAATATAAAACATAAAATAAACTTAAACAATGCAACATATTATCACAATATATATTATATAGTCAAAAAACGAATCAATAATGTAACACATTATCCCAATATATGTTACATATATAACAAATGTATCACTAACTCTAAATAGGATAGATTTTCTTGAGATAAACTATTTTCTACCTTGGGAAAATCATCAATCATCCTTAAGAGTTCATACTAAATCAAAAAAATCAAAAAATAATTGCTAAAACTTAGATCTAACTAATAATTTAAAGCTAATCAATTATGGTAAAAATACCACATATGTTAGCAATATCCCTTTGATGTACTACTAGTATATATATATATATATATATATATATATATATATATATATATACACACTTTGATGATATCAAGAATGAAGAAGCAGTGTTCAATGAAAACACTACTCGTTTACTCCTTGAAACCATTAAAGTATATTATACGCTGATGGTATCAAAGATAGGTGAATAGTCCTTCAAGCAACACACTTCTAAGTTACTGCTTCATACCATAACAATATAAATATATATCTATATTGTTTGCCTCTCTCCCTATTTCAATATATCCGGTAGCAAAAAAAACATGTATCTAGGTGTATCTGACTTGAAATCTGGTATTAATTATTAATTAGCAAATACAATATATAATTATTTCAAACTATAGGGAGAACTAGTACATATGGTAAGAATGTTTGTGTAATAGTTTTTCATAAAAATATTACCAAGAGTAACCCAACTATGAATCTGTTTAGATTGACTTATTTTAACTATTTTTCTACCAAAATAATTTTAAAGCACTTTTATAATATTTGAACAAAAAATATTTCTAAGCACTAGCTTTCAAGTCAAAAAATAAAAATAAAAAAGAAGTCATAAGTTAGACATTGGCCCAATTGCTTAAATAGAACAGGAAAATTACGCGAAATGACAAACATCTAGAGTATATTGTGTAAAATAGCTATAGTTACGATTATTTTTTATTCGTGGCTATAGTTTCACAAAAATTTTCTATTCATTTTTCTAATTGTATGAATCCAGAATTTCAATAATTCGGTCCCTGATTGTATAAATCCAGAAATTGTATAATTTGGTTTCTTATTGTATAAATCTAGAATTTATATATGATTACCTAACTAGTTGTATATGATTTATGAAAGATCCATAGTAAATTACCTTGTTTGTATATTGACAAGCGAAATATACAACAGAGTTTGGAAAAACTCCTACATGTATAAATATAGAACTTGTATAAACTTACCATGTAATATACAAATGGATAAGCGAAATATACAAACTGCAGTCTCTATTTTTATATACTTATCATGTTTGTAATATTGCAAGCAAAATATACAAACTAAAGCCTCCATTTGTATATACTTACAATGTTTGTATATTTGCAAGTGATATATAAAAATGTGCAAGCGAAATATACAAACCGCAGCCTACATACCTTTCTGAAACTTTCTCAATAATATATTATAAGAAAACTATACAAATTGGACCCACTAGGGAAAATATTTATCGAAATTGGACTCAACCCAATATATTTGGTATAACTTATATAAATCCCATAGTGCAAAAAGTAAATTACATCCTATCCCTACTCTTTTTCTACTAATAATCCCTTAATTCACACTTTTCGGATACATAATTTACTATCTAAATACATTAGTGCTAATACCTAAATTATCCAGCTATTACGCTAAAAACGAAAAAAATAAAAAATCCAATTAAAATCCCATAAATTACGCTTACACGTTTCTTCTTACTATCAATCAGATAGTCGCAAATCCTAACATAATCAATAAATTCAAAAATCAAATTTCTTCTCAATCAACAACATAGTGACATATAGAAAAGGGTGGGCTGAGAAATAGCGAGATGGATCCCATGAGCATCAAAAAGAGCCCACAGGATACTTGTTTCTTCATCTAACTCCCCGTTGTTATTATCATCTCCCCTTTTTCCCGTGGGATGTGAGTTGTTTCCCTTGCCAATCTTGAAATCATCATCCTTTTTTGTATGTGTTGTAAAAGTTGGTTTATCTTGATTATCTAGAGCCCTTGTTCATTGAAGAACATTTCTCTGATACAATATGAACCTTTCGATCTTTTTGAGATATTTCAGAACCTGAAAAAGTGAGGTGAGGTATAAAAGATACAAAAGTGATGAAATTGTTGTTGGTCAAAATATTGATTTTGTGAATCTCAAATCAGCCATTGCAATTGAATTAAAGATTGATGAGTTGAGAAAAAATTTGCAGATCTAATACATTATTGAGGTGAAGAAATAAAAACCAGAATTTTCAATGTATCCGCTATGCGTTGATACAACCGACAAAAAGGTTGAAATAATACATAGCTTTGATAGATCATCCATACCTTTTAAAATGATGTGTAATCATTTTTTGAATTATGTTTTCAAGATGGATAGATTTATCAATATATTACTATTTATGTATCTTATTTAAATTGATAAGTATTGTATTTCTACTAGATACATTAAATAAGTAATTGTTGCCCATAAGATGTTAGATTTGAGACGATACATTACTGTGTGGTAGTTGCTATGTATCGATACATTTAGTATAAATGTGAATTTACGTATCATGCCTAAAAAATTAGTGCATGATACGTTACTATTTATGTATCTTATTTTATTTAAAAATATACATTATACATGTAATTGTTACCAACAACCTTTTTTGTGTGTGATACAAAACACAATGGTGAGTTGATATGTATATGATACATGTGATAAAGATTGAAAATTGTCGAGTTTGATATATATTATGTATTATGTACATATAAATTGTTGTTGGACAATTTTTTTTTTTTTAATCTCAAATTAGCGAACAAGATACACTATAGAAGTAAAGATTGCTCGCAAAATATTTGGTTTTAGATCGATACATTACTTTGTGGTAGTTACTAAGTATCAAATGTAGTGTAGTTTGTATGAATTTTACCACACAGATTTAGATATAAAATTAGTAAGGTTTATGTATATGAAAATTATTTTACCACACATAGTTAGCTATGAAAATAGTAAAGCTTATGTATCATGAATATAATTTGGTACTATATACGGATATATGTCCTTCTAAACCTGGATAACAGTACAAGATACATAACAACACTTGATACATGATAAATGATACATTTGATAGAACTTTTGTATCAAGTATCAATACTAATTAAGGTTGTGTATCAAAACTAATATTTGAACACGATACATTGTACATGATTAAAAAAAATGTAATGTATCATAATGTTAAAACGAAGGCATTATATATTAGTTTAAGAAACAAAATCAACTAGATACATTAGAAATCTGAACCAATATGTATTAGAAAGGATGAACAATAAAAAAATCTTAAAAAAGGTCAACAGCAAAAAAAATGACGAAGAAATCATCTTATACTTTCATCTTGCTCTGCATCAACTCTTGTGTCTTTCTTTCACTATCAACAATGGAAAGAGAACTACCTCTTTCCATTTCATGGATTTTCACCAGCAAAAGGAGGATCCCCTAGAAACAATTTTGTTGCAAGGAGCACTGTGGATACATCATCTCTTTTGCCTTTTCCTTATACATTTAATAAAGGTGGAAAGGGAGGAGATCCAGTAGTTCCTTAAAAAAAAATTGTGGAGCGAAGACTTACTTGGGTTCTTTGGAAAAAGTTGTGGAGCAATCTGGTATATTTAGTTGGGCTTCTTATTCTTAATGACCGGAGAGAGAACAAATCTGAAAATCAAAAAAATTGAAGGAAGTAAAGATTGAGGGAATGAAAATAGGAAGAGATTGAGGGAGTGAAAATAGGGAGAGAATGAGGGAGTAAAAATAGGAAGAAAAACATGTACTTGAGTGTTGAAGCTTTATGTATCCGAAAGAGTGGGGTTTGGGAGGAAAAAGAGGGATTTTGGAAAATTTTTGAAATGGTAGGGAATAATGGAAATCATGAAAGATAAAGGTGTGTTCATAGGTAATTTCCTTATTGAACCCGTGGCCCAAACAATTTACCCACATTCCCCCTTTAATCTTAATTTTATCATCTTCTCATTTACTATCTGTCATGACCCGAGGCTACCCCTAGATGTAACATGAGACCTAGGATCACAAGTGACCCAAAGCTAACCTTAAGTCTGGCAAATCAGAAGCATACTGAATATATAACTAAGATAAGTGGAAACATAACTAGTAAATGAGTCAAAACTAAAGGACTTCAAATGAAAATATATATGAATATATGGGGGGAACACAACCCCAAAACACTTAAAATTGACTCTATGTCTGAAAGTCTCTACTACTGATGAGTTGCTGGGACAAGTCCCCAGCTAACTCAAAAAAATACTGAAAGTAAGCTAACTAAACCAAACATAAAGAAACACCCTCGAACTATGACGACTCACCACTGAAGTTGATATGTATGGGCTGGAAATCGTACTAAGCGTGATCTGGATGCTGAGCGCCTCAACCTACATCATAAAACAATGTAGCCCAAAGTATGTGTCAGTACTTGAAATGACTGAGCATGCATGATATAGATACTAAGTTGAACGATATAAACAGAAAAATATAATACTCACAATATAGATTGAGCATGGAAATAGGTTGTACTGAAGTATAACTAAAAACTGAGCTAGATGCAATGACCAAATACTAATCATGAAGACAACATGTTGAACTAAAAATAAAAGTAAATGTTGATAACATGGTCAATTCAATAAGAGTGTGACTCACGGAGCTACTATTAACCGACATAAACCACATGAGCTAAATGTGGAGTCTGATATGTACGCCCCGTCGAGAGGACCCAATATACCTTGCCAGGGATATAAAGACATGACTTTGGCATGATCACTAAAATTGATGCCCAATAGAGGGGACTTTTAAACCTACGTTGGCATGTAGTTCAGGGACTGTGAGGGTGCATTGAACCCTAGTCAAACTCGGTGTTAAGTCTACTCCCAACTGAATATGTATATAGCTAAAATGCAACTGAAATGCTGAGTAGCTAAAAATATTGACATGTTGTCTAAAAATGCAACATGAATATACTGAAAGATATGGCATTTGAGTTCTGAAGCATAATTTTCTAACTGATCTGCCTAGCAAGTATAATTCATGAGTACTGATAATTAATACAAGCTAGGGTTCTGAATATTATACATGGAACTATGCAAATTTTCTAATAAATGTGTAATTTAGAATCGTGGAACTATAGCAGCTAAAGTCAAAATGAATTCTAAGATTTTGGAAACCCTAGGTCTGAACAATTTACAAGAACTTGAAGAACTGACTAGATTCTATCAACCAAATGGGTGAAAGGAACCCTCTAGTGAAATCCCACATACTTAGTAAAGAAAACTACAGAGAAATCCTTTGGATTTTGGGGCTGAACTTGAAGAAGACCTTTGCTTGTTCTTGGGAAAACTATGATTTTAGGAGAATGAGGGTTCTGGGTAGTTTCTGACTAGACTATTAGGCTTAGACTGAGCAAAACAATGTATTTTAAGCATTTAACAATGTAGTTTAAGTACCTAACACATAGGGGAAAAGACCAATGCGACCCTGACTTAAAAGCTGACGAAGTGACTTCAAGACAAGCCTCACGAGCCATCTAGAGCACCACGGCCTGTCAAGTGGGTCATGAAAATGCTCTTCCTGACAGTGTTTCACTATTTCAGGCATAACTTTTTACTCTAAGCTTTGGAATTAGGCAAACTCGATGGTGTTGGAAAGAGGATTCAGAGATTTTTAATTTTATAGGTCAGGCACCACCTAATTCATTTTATGCTGAAAGACATGATTATTAGAAGTTGACCCTAACTCTAAGTCTAATAAGTCAACTTCACGAACGACTTTATAGTCCGTGTGAAGCTTCACGGATCGTCTAGGCGTCTGTGGTCTTTCACAGTGGCCTTGGGGGTTCAACCTCACTTAAAACTAATGAGGTGACCTTTAAAAGAGGCTTGACGGGCCGTCTAAGGCATGATGACCCGTCTAGTGTGTACTCATGCTGCCCTGCCCGACATGGCTTCACCAAAACAAGCATGACTTTTTACTCCAAGCTTGTAATTAGGCAAACTTGGTGTCATTGGAAAGAGGACTAGAAGACTTTTAATTTGATAGGTCTTGGGCCACCAAATTCATTTTGTGCTAAAAGATGTGATCGTTTCAAGTTCCCCAACACTCTAAAGCTGACTTGGGTGTACCTTCCTTGACTATGTGACTTGTACGGACCCCTACACGGGCCATCTAAGGTGCCGTCTAGGTGACCCCTCCCAGGGCAATCCTGGATGGTCACTCACGACGTCCTTAACAAATCATGGTCCCTTATATGGACCGTCTAGGATATCGTGAAGGGTCTATAGTCCATTTTGGATTCGAGGACTTGCCCAAATTTCCCTTTTTAGCCCTTTCTTGAAGTTAGAGGTGTTACAATATCTCCCCCTTTGGATCATTCATCTTGGAATGAAGACTAAACAAGCTGAATATGGAGGAAAGGAGCTGCAATCCCTAGCACTGAGTACTAAAAATTGATATCTAACTGAATTGAGTTTCATGAACATGCAAATATGCTTAAATGCAAGGATAATTGAGGGAACAAGATACTGATATTGAATTACACAAGAGTAAGTTGAGAGACTGGAGAGGAATTATCACCTCAAGCTAAAACAGAATCGGAAGGAACAAGGTGAGGATACTTGGCAATCATGGTTGCTTTTGCTTCCCAAGTAGCTCCCTTTAGGGACTAACTCCTCTATAAAACCTTTACTGAAATGACTTTCTTATTTCTCAACCTACGAACCTAATGGTCAAGATTCTCCTCATAGGTGAGGCTATCCTTCAAAGCCACACTCTCTAAAGGTATTATCGATGCCGGATCACCCACACACTTCTTTAACACAGAAATGTGAAAGACTGATGAACCGTTGCTAGTTATGTAGGCAGCTCTAACTCATAAGCCACATTACCAACCCTTTTCAGGATTTTGTAAGGACCCACATACCTGGGACTGAGCTTCTCTTTCTTGCCAAATCTCATCACCCCTTTTATGGGTGTCACTTTTAGGAAAACCCAATCATCGATTTCAAACTCTAAGTCCCTTCTCCTCACAACTGCATAGGACTTCTAGCAACTCTGAGTTGTCTTTAGTCTATCTCTGATGAGCTGAACTTTCTCCATAGCCTCATGAATCAAAACTGGCCCAATCAAGGCTGCTTCACCTACTTTGAACCAACCAACCAGAGACATGCATCTATGCCAATGCAGTGCCTCATAAGGGACCATCTGAGTACTGGAATGAAAGTTGTTATCATACACAAACTCTATGAGAGATAGGTGATTATCCCAACTACCCTTAAATCGATCACACAAGCTCTCAACATGTCCTCTAAGGTCTGAATGGTACGCTCTATGGATGAAATGTTGTACTGAGATTTACTTGAGTACCAATACCTTTCTGAAATGATTTACAAAAATAAGAGGTAAACTGAGGAACCCTATCTGAGATGATAGACAAGGGAACCCCATGCAACCTGATTATCTCGATGATGTAAAGTCTTGTGTAATCCTCCATTGAATTTTTAGTCTTGATAGCCAAAAAGTGAGCTGACTTAGTGACTCTGTTCATTATCACCCAAATAGAGTCATGTTGTTTGCAAGTACAAAGTAAACCCGTAATGAAGTCCATGTTTATCACTTCCCACTTCCATGTAGGAATTCTAATCTCTTGAGTCACACCTCCTAGTTTCTGATGTTTTACTTTGATATGTTGACAGTTAGGACACTTAGCCACAAAATCTGCAATGTCTCTCTTCATGTTGTTCCACCAAAAGACATCTCATAGATCACGGTACATCTTAGTAGCATCCGAATGAATAGAATACCTAAAATTATAGGCTTTTATAAGGATTTGCTTCCTCAACTCACCCACATTAGGAACACATAAGTGGCCCTAGTAACGAAGCACAACAACTCCCCCTTCGGAGAAAACCTCAACTCTTTACTGATGAATTGTACCTTTAAACTGAAGTAATATAGGATCACTATCATGTTTTTCCATAACCTCTGCTACCAAAGAAGATTCTAACCCATTCTGAACTATCACGCCATAATCTGAGGGTCCATAAGGAGAACTCCTAAGTGAGCAAGTCGGTGAACATCTTTGGCTAACTCTTTCTTATCTTGCTCAACATGTGCTACACTACCCATGGATAGTCTGTTGGAGGTGTCAGCTACTACATTGGCCTTACCCGAATGATAGAGCACATACATGTCAGAGTCTTAAAGGAATTCAAGCTATTTCCTCTAATAAAGATTCAACTCTTTTTGGGTGAAAACATACTAGAGGCTCTTATGATCTGTGTACACATCGACATGAACACCATATAAGTAGTGTCTCCAAATCTTTACGGTAAACACTACGGCTGCAAGCTCGAGGTCATGAGTCGGTTAGTTCTTCTCATGGACCTTAAGCTGTCTGGAAGCATAAGTTATGAATTTACCCTCCTGCATCAATACACAACCTAGGCTGACCCTGGATGCATCACAATAAACCACATAACTGCCTGACCCATCTAGTAGAGTCAAGACATGAGTTGTAGTCAACCAGGTCTTAGGTTCTAAGAAGCTTTTCTCACGCTTATCTATCCATTGAAACTTGACCTTCTTCTAAGTCAACTTGGTCAATGGGAAGATATGGATGAAAATCCTTCAACAAACCTCCGGTAGTAATCGACCAAATCCAAGAAACTTTTGATATCAGTCGGAGAGGTGGGTTTGGACCAGTGTTGTACTACCTCAATTTTATGAGAATCCACTCGGATCCCTTTGATGGATACCACATGACCTAGGAAAGTGATGGACTGTAAGCAATATTCACATTTGCTGAACTTAGCAAATAGTTGGTGATCTTTGAGGTTTTGCTGAACAACTCTCAAATGAGTTGCATGCTCTTCTTCACTCTGAGAATAAATAATGATATCATTAATAGAGACGATGACGAACAAGTCCAAATAATGTTTGAACACCCTGTTCATTAAGTCCATGAAAGTTGTAGGAGCATTTGTTAGTCTAAAAGACATAACTACATATTCATAATGACCATACCGAGTCCTAAAGATTGTCTTCAGGATGTCACTATCACTACTCTAAGTTGATAATTGTCGGATCTGAGGTCTATCCTATAAAAGTAACTAGCACCATAAAGTTGGTCGAACAAGTTATCAATCGTGGGGATGGGATATGTATTTTTGATTGTGACTTTGTTCAACTGACAGTAGTCGATGCACATTTTGAGAGAACCGTCTTTCTTCTTCACAACAACACTGGAGCACCCCATTGAGAGATATTGGGTCTGATGAAGCCCTTATCTAGAAGGTCTTTCAACTTCTCTTTCAATTCCTTTAGCTCAGTTGGAACCATTCTTTAAGAAGGAACTGAAATAGGCCAGGTATCTGTAAAGAGATCTATTCCGAAGTCTATATCCCTTTCGAGAAGGACTCCTAGAAGATCTTCTAGAAACTCATTTACGATTGGGACTGACTCAAGAGTTGGGGTTTCGGAGTTTGAATCCTTAACCTGAATAAGATGATAGAAATACCCTTTAGAAATCATTTTCCTAGTCTTAAGGTAAGAAATAAATCGACCTATAGGACCTGAGTTACTGCCCTTCCACTCTAAGACTTACTCGTTTAGAAACTGAAACTGAACGATCCCAGTTCTACAATCGACTGAGGCATAACAGGAATGTAACAAATTTATGCCTAGAATGATATTGAAATCTACCATTTCTAATTCTACAAGGTCTGAGGTAAATTTTTGGGAAACTGTGGCAGGGCAATTTTTGTATACCCGTCTAACTATAATTGGGTCACCAACTGGAGTATAGATCGAGAAGGCTTCTGAGAGAGTTTCTGGACTGACAGCGAAGTTTACTGTTATATAGGGAGTTATAAAAGAAAGTGTACCCACTGGATCTAACAATGAATAAACATCTAAACAGAAAACTTACAATGTATTAGTGGCTACATCAGGAGAATCTTCTTGGTCCTGGTGAGCCT
Source organism: Solanum pinnatisectum (assembly GCA_035578085.1). Taxonomy (NCBI): domain Eukaryota; kingdom Viridiplantae; phylum Streptophyta; class Magnoliopsida; order Solanales; family Solanaceae; genus Solanum; species Solanum pinnatisectum. Next base: position 24,080,346 of record CM069081.1, on the reverse strand, counting down.
GACTTGTTCTGGCACTGACCACCACCAGTACCAAACGAGGCACCCTGTTGAGTAGGGCGACCTGCTGAAGTTGTAGACTGAGCCCTGTTACCTAATTGTCCTTTCCTGGTAGAAAGGCAATTCTTCAACCTATGACCAGACTACAATACCCAAAACACCCCTCTCTACCAGCAAGACACTCGTCCAGATGGTTCTTACCATACTTTGGACAAAATAGAAAAGTCCTATTACCTAAAGCACTCCCCTAGGACTTAGAGCCGGATGCCCTTCCGTTTAGATCTTGTCGAAAATCTCATCAAAACCTGGGATATGAAGCGCTACCTGATGAAGGCGTTAGGGCTATAGACCTTTGTTGATATAATGAGTGATTCCCACTGCCCGACTTATGATGAGAGTATTCATAATCACTTGTTCTAGCCTTTTTGTTATCCTTAGTAATTTCCTTGAGCTTATCTCCCTCAACATGCTGAGCATGGGTCATTTGTTTGGAGATATCCATATCCACTAATAGCATAGCATTCCTGCACTTGGTCTTCACCAGATCGAATACTCCAAATAAGAACTTACGCAATTATTCTCTCAGATCGGCAACTATATGTAGAGCATACCTAGAGATCTAGGTAAACTTTAGCCCCTATTCTTGGACTGACATCGAACCGTTCCTCAAGATCATAAACTCTTGAGCCTTAGACTCCCTCAACTCTCTCGGGAAGAACCTGTCTAGAAAAGCTCCATTAAAACAATCCCAAGTCACAGAAGTTTCATCTGCACCCCTATTGTCTTTCCACTGTGTGAACCAGATATGAGCCACATCCATAGGTTGATAGGATGCTAGCTCAACACTATCGGCACCAGTCACTTGTATTACCTTAAGAATCTTCTTAACTTCATCAATGAAATTTTGTGGGTCCTCACCAACCTTCGTCCATAGAAACTCTGGCGGATTCGTATGAATAAATTCTCGAACCCTAGCTACAGCTGATCCACCAGTGGTGTTTGTAGGAACTGGGGCCTGCTGATTGTTCTGGTTGGATACGGTCTGAGCCAAAGGCTGGATCGCATTACGAAACTCTACATTCGTAACCTCATGGTTTGAGACTGGAGGAACTATGTTAGCTCTGCGATGAGGCATGATATGAAGCATATAATGACAAATTAGAAAGGAGAAGTTGAATCACACTTCACGCACGATAGGAATAACAAAAGAAAGGAAATTTTCTTAGAACAACTAGTAGCCTCTCTCTCTCTCTCTTATAGGTGTGGCACGCTTCACACTCATGAAACAGACTCTACTTAATGTGGCTTTTAGATACCCTAGGACTCTTGAACCTGATGCTCTGATACCTAGTTTGTCACACCCCGAGACTACCCCCTAGACGTAACACAAGACTTAGGATCAAAAGTGACCCCAAGATAACCTTGAGTCTGGCATATCACAAGTATACTATATATAAAACTAAGATAAGCAGAAGCATAACTAATAAATGAGTCAAAACTAAAGGACTCCAAATGAAATATATCTTAATATCTGGGGAAACAACCCCAAAACACTTAACACTGATTATATGTCTTAAAGCCTCTACTATTGATGAGTTGTTGGGACAAGTTCCCAGCTAACTAAAAAAAAATACTGAAAGTAAGCTAACTAAACCAAACATAATGAAACGGCCTTGAACTATGAGGACTCACCACTGAAGTTATTGTGTATGGGTTGTAGTGTACTAAGCGTGATCTGGATGCTGAGCACCTGAACCTATATCATAAAACGCTGTAGCGCAAAGTATGTGTTAGTACTTTGAATATACTGAGTATGCAGGTTATATATACTAAGTTGAACGATATAAACAGAACAATATAATACTGACAATATAGACTGAGCATGGCAATAGGTTGTACTAAAGTATAACTTAAACCTGAGCTAGATGCAATGACCAAGTACTAATCATGAAGATAACAAGTTGAACTGAATACTGAAGTAAATTTTGATAACATGGTCAATGCAATAAGAGTATGACTCAGGGAGCTACTATCAACCGACATAAACCACGTGAACTAGACATGGAGTCTGTTGTACATGCCCCATAGAGAGGACCCAATATACCTTGCTAGGGGTATAGAGGCATGACTGTGGCGTGATCACTAAAACTGATGCCCAATAGAAGAGACTTATGAACCTACATTGGCACATAGTTCTAGGACTATGAGGGTACACTGAACCCGATCCAACTTGGTGCTAAGTCTACTCCCAACTGAATATGTATATAGCTAAAATGCAACTAAAATATTAAGTAGCTCAAAATACTGACATGTTATCTGAAAATGCAACGTAAATATACTGAAAGATATGAATTTCGAGTTCTGAAGCATGATTTTCTGACTGATATGCCTAGCAAGTATAATTCGTGAGTATTGATAATTAATGCAAGCTAGGGTTCTGAATTCTATACATGGACTATGCAAATTTTCCAAGAAACATGTTAGTTAGAATCGTGGAACTATAGCAGCTAAACTCACAATGAATCTCCAAGATTTGGAAACCCTAGGTCTGAATAATTTATGAGAACTTGAAGAACTGACTGAATTCTAGGGACCTAATGGGTGAAAGGAACCCATTAGTGAAATCTCACCTGGTGATGAAAACTACAGAGAAATCCTTTGGATTTTGGGGTTGAACTTGAAGAAGACCTCTGCTTATTCTTGGGAAAACTATCACCTCTTTCCTTTTCTTTTCGTTCTAAATTAGATGATTTTAGGAGAATGAGGGTTCTGGGTAGTTTCTAACAAGATTATTAGGCTTAGACTAAGTAAAACGACATAGTTTAAGAATTAAACGACGTAGTTTAAGTACCAAAAACATAGGGGAAAAGACCAATGCCACCTTGACTCAAAAGCTGACGAAGTGACTTCAATATAGGTTTCACGAGCTGTCTAGAGCATCACAGCCCATCAAGTGGGTCGTGAAGAGGCTCTGCCTGACATGGCTTCACTATTTCGGGCATAACTTTTTACTCTGAGCTTGGAATTAGGCAAACTCAACAGCGTTGGAAAGGGGATTCAGAGATCATTAGTTTGATAGGTTATGACCCACCTAATTCATTTTGTGTTGAAAGATATGATCATTTAAAGTTGTCCCTAAGCTTCAAGTCTAATAAGTCTCCTTCACAGACAACTTTACGGTCCGTGTGAAGCTTCACGGATTGTCTAGGCATCTGTGGTACTTCACAGTGGCCTTGGGGGTGTAACCTCACTTAAATCTCACGAGGTGACCTTTAAGAGGGGCTTGACGAACCATCTAAGACATGATGTCCCGTCTAGTGGGTCATCATGCCACCCTGCCCGACAGGGCTTCACTAAAATGTGCATAACTTTTTACTCTGGGCTCGGAATTAGGCAAACTTGGTGGTGTTGGAAAGAGGACTCAAAGACATTTAATTTGATAGGTCTTGGTCCACCAAAATTCATTTTGTGCTAAAAGATGTGATCGTTTGAAGTTGCCCCAACACTCAAGACCTGACATGGGTGCAACTTCCTTGACAGGGTGACTTGTATGGACCCCTAGACGGGTCGCCCAAGTCACCACGAGTCATCTAGGTGACCCCTCCTAGGCAGTCCTACATGGTCATTCACAACATCCTTAACGGATTGTGGTCCCTACACGAACCATGTAGAATGTCCCAAAGGGTCCATGGTCCATCTTAGATTCGTGGACTTGCCCAAATTTCCCCTTTTCGCCCTTTCTTGAAGTCCGGAGTGTTACATTATCTGACATACTTGAAGCAATAGTATGTTGTGATAGTATGTGCATATATATATATATATAGTGATGGTCATGCAATAAGTGAGCATTTCTTTTCTTAATTTTTGGTTTTGTTAATTTGCTTGTATACTTTTATTATATATGCAGGTTTTGAATTTTATATCAAAATAGATATTAATTACAAGTCGAGGATTGAATATTTCACGAATTGTGATGTAGTTAATGATTTGCATGATATTTTGTCAGTTGCACAAATTAAATTGTTTAGACAAACTTTCTTTGATAAATATCTAGATATGTCACCAATTATGGTGGAAGGACGCATTTTGCATAATTTGTTGATGAGGCAAGTGCATTCTGAAGAGAAGTTTATTATGCATTTTTTGATAAATGACACGCATTTTCATTTTGGATTGGGTAAGTTTGCCCTTGTTACAAGGTTAAAATGCCAAGGTAATAGGGAGAGAGGCGAACACAACCAAAAGGTTGCGAGCAAGTTAGTCTATGTATTCCACGTACATGCAAATCACACTAGATACATGTATTTGGTATCCCAGATACATTTTGAAATACATGTACATAAGGAGAGGGGAGAAAGGAGAGGGGAGAAAGGAGAGGGGAGAGAGGAGAGAAGGAGAGAGGCGAGCAAGAGAGTCAAATAAATGTGAATCCACTTGGTTATAATAGATCTAAAATCAATTACACTTAATTTTGACCTCACGTATTCGAGATACACGTATCTTAGACATGTCATATACATGCATGTATCCGTAGTACAAATTCCGATAAGATTCATAATATTGAAAACTCACTTGACGTGAAGTAATTTGCTCCTAGACTAGTGGGATTTGTATTGTTTACCTTGTTTTTATTCATCTGGATGTAATTATAATTTTTTTAAAATAAGTTTATTATTCTTTAGCAAAGTTCAAAAAATGTATGTATTTGTGGCCAAAAAAAGAGAATTATTTTTTTTTTCCTCCTTCTTTTAACCTTTTGTAAATTTTTATTTTTTTCATTTAATTTTTCGTAATTTTTCTATTGGTGTTCATAAAAAGCTCAAGAGTAATATTGAGATTTGAGTCGTAACCAATTTTGCTCATTTTTCTGTCATCCCCGACATATAACAAAGATCCAACAATCAACAAATTGAACAACTGCTCCGCTCGGTGGATTGAACAACGCTCGCTATGTTTGCTAAATTTTTTGAAAAGCTCAATCCCACGCCACCGGTAAATTGCTCCATTTCACCGTTTTTGAATTGTCAATTTTGCATATTGATCTCTTCACATTTTAACACAAACCTGATTTTTTTGGGTAAATGTTTGAGTAATTTAATTATTTGCTGAATTGTTTGTTTAGAGCTTTTTAGGAGAGGGGTAACCACTGTCAGACATTATTTTAGTCTTCTTCATTAATGCTTGATCTTTTGATTCTTAGAGATTCTATGCTACCATTTATGTTGTTTGTCCAATCGTGTAGAAATCTGACGAAAAAAACAGAAGGAAAATCTATAATTATTGCTGCAAGAGAAGAGATATATTCCACTTAAAAATGACAGCAGATGGTATTTCTTAGCACAAATATTAGCATAGGAGTATTTGACGTGACTTTTTATATCTGTTATGAAGTGGAAAGGATTACAAATATTAACTTTAAGTTTAGTTCCATGAAATGGCTGATAAGGGTAAGAACTAGAAAGAAAGAGAAACCTATTGAATTACTTCCCTTAACTAAAGTAATGGCTACTATTTTTGGTTGTTTGAGATGTAAAAGATACATTTTTTCTCCCTCCTCGTCCAGTTTCAAAAGGAGAATACCCAACACTTCCATTTTGAGCTCTCTTCTGCCTCCACTTCTATGCTAAACAGGGGAATAACTCTTAAAGATACTCCTTTTTTTAGCTCAAAAGGAAGGAAAAGATGGTGTTGGTTGTGATAACCAGCCCCAAAAAAGTTACAACGGGTAGTTACTTGAAGTTAGTTAGTTGTGTAATAGTATTCTGGTGATTGATTGATGTACATAGAAGGTTCTTGTGATCAATTAATGCTAATACAATACACCTTCTGTTTAAAATTCTCTCAGGTTCTTTTCTCGGTGCTCTCGGATCAATCTTGATCCTTCGTTATTTTTCTGCCTTTTCGCTTCCCTTCTATCATATGGTTGTACAATTATTAATCATCACTGATTACAGTGTATGGTGCAAGATGCTAATGCAGTGGGGTTCTTAGATTTTGTTAAATATATTCTTAACATGTTTGTCATTTAGTAAAATTTATTTACAACGTGTTTGTTGATGACAAAGTTTGAAGATCAGTATATGCTGCCAAAACCGATTTCAGTGCAAGGCAGGATCAGAGTGGTGTTCGTTGAGCTCCCAGAAACCCTAGGCCCATGCCTTTATCTTCCTTTTTAGTGTGAAAGTAAAATCTAAGAGAAGTCATCAGCAATGATTTCTGCTACAGTGCAGGAAAAATATGAGACATAAAACAGAAGAATAAACATGCCGTGTTGGACAATATGAAGTAAAAGAACTAGCATTTCGTGTTAGCTCAAATGCAATAGGGAGAGCCAATTGTTTCTATTGGAGTATTTTTTATTTCTTATAATCTGGGCTAGGGCTAGGGCTAGAGACACATTCCAGGATGTAAATGACTAAATGCTTTGAATTTGTCTCTATGTCTTTGTTGAACTTTTTTCAGTCTTTAAAATGAAGACTTGAAATATGAGGTAACATTATCCGGACCTTGTTTCATGTCCTGTGAAAACAGGGCTAGGGCTTTGATTTCAGGTTGTGGATGAGATTAGATAGAAATATATAGCAAGAGTATGATTAAATGGAATAAACAGTTTTCTTCTTGAGACAATACCAAATTCTCAGAAGTTTGGTTTATGATATCGTGAAGGGTAAACTTTATACGTTAGGTTCAGCTAATTGTTGTTCTTGAATTGCTCCAATACAAATACTGTAGACTGGGTCAGGGGTTCTACCAAGTAAAATGCAACGCAATGTAAGATCTCACTTCTTCTTATAAGATCCTCAATCAAGCATGCTACTGTATGTAGTCTATTTCCGTTCTCTTCCTGCTTATGAAGGGGAATCAAGGAATGTTAACTTCTCTCTTGAGCTGATGTCGACTCGTGTAGTGGTCGTCCTTCCTACCATAATGCCTTCTTAGTTGAAGAGTATCCTGCAAACTAGTAAGGATGGAGGAAGCAAAAAAGAACTTATGTGAATGATGTTTTTCAAAGGCCACGGAATAGACTGCATTGAAGATAGAAAACATGAAGGGAGAGAATCAGAGAAATGATTCTAAGTTCCATTTGTGCTGCTTTGCCAGTCTGAGATGATTAGTATTGCTCCCATCATGCATTCTCTTCCTTCTATCAGCTCGAGATATGTTACTTACAGTTTGATAGTGCATTTAGAAAGTTTTCCAGCTTGCATAACAATACTTGCTCCCTTCACAAACTAGAACTAATGCTTGTTTGCATAGTATATAATTCAAACCTAATAGTCTCTATCTGCTGAGTTTACTGTACTGTGCTTTAAAACTCCCTTACCGCATTTTTCTCAGAATAATGCACCTGAAGGAAGTGAAAAATTGACAGACCTGGAAGCAACAGTTTCTGTTCACTATGGGATTCCATCTACAGCATCCATTCTGGCATTTGACCCTATTCAGCAACTCTTGGCAATAGGAACATTGTGAGTAAAAAATCATAGTAATTTATATGCCTTTGAAGATGCTTATGACGGTGCTTTGTTTAGTCTACCAGACCCTTCATTTACATGTTTTTGTACGGCTTATAAGAAGCAGATGATAGTGCATTATTTGTCTCATTCAGCAACATGGTATGGAGGCCTCTCAACTTTAGAAGTAGCACATTAATTAAGGAGTTCATCTGGGGAGTAATAAGTTCCTTTGAGAGAATTTCAAACAGTAATGAAGATAACTAATGACATGAATTTTTCTGATTCTCTTTTTGATAGCCTTAGCAGGATCCTAGAGTGCTAATTGCAAAAAGCAAGGTTGCACAATACTTAGTGCTGTAAATACATTTTATAGTTCTTTCAAGGCTGAAGCATCACCATGTAAAACACATATTAGGACCAATTGCCATAATTTTCAGGTCACATGGACATAACATTTTTCCATTCTAAGCTGAACTCATAATCCATTGTATAAATACATAAAACTTCTTCAACCTCAAACATAGCTCAAAAACATGCCATTTAGGCTTCTGTGTTCATATGCAACTAGCGGGAAGGCATAGCTTGAAAGAACTGCCATCAACTAGAAATGTCCCATCCTCATGTCTCTCTCCTAGTTCTTTCATACAACTAATAATCATTATAATTACAGGGATGGAAGGATTAAAGTGATTGGTGGATCTAACGTCGAGGGCCTTCTTTTCTCTCCTAAGCCATTGGCGTTCAAGAATTTGGAGGTTTGTAATCTGAACTGTGTGAGGTCTCTCCGCGTATCTGCACATGTACACTTTTCTAAATTAAGACCGCGAGCATGTGGGAATTCCAAGCTCTGTTTCTCCAGAGAGCTTCATTTATCGCTTGTAGATTTTGTTTTGGAGTCTGGCATTATCATCTGATGAATTTTATATCTGTTTTCATGATATTTTTGGCAAGCTGATTCTTGACTCTACGCTTCCAATAGTTGATGCTATATAATTTACTACTCGGGTGATGGTTAGCATGCACTTTAAATGTGTATGATTATGAACTTTAGAAATGGCTGTGATATTGGTAAAATGAAATAGGACAAGTGTGCTGTGCCCATGTGGAATTTGTAGTTTCAACCCTTATACTTTCATAGTGCATATGTGTTGGGCTCTTTTGATATAAATATATTTTTCTCTTACCTCTTTCCAGTTCCTGCAAAACCAAGGATTTTTAGTGGGTGTCTCAAATGGAAATGAAATTCAGGTAATCTGTGATCTTTCTGCTACGCAATTTGACCTGTTAAAGACTAATTTCCGAGCTGGGCATTACTTGAATCTTTTAGCTCACTGGTGGAGATGTATAGCAACGTGCTTTTACTTTGAGGGAACCTTTTGATAGGAGAGTATAAGCAAGTTAGTTCACACAGACACAGGTACCCAGGAAACTCTTCTCTCGCATTCATGTGTCTTTGGGGGAGATGGCATTACTGTTAATCAGCCATGAATCTGCACCACTCTCTTCTTCTCCTCTATCAGTGCTTATATCTTCCCCGTTTTTCCATATGCTGCATTTGTATCTCTTTAACAGTTAATTTCCTTTAATAATTGACAGGTTTGGGATCTAGAGAACAGGAGAATATCTTCTAGTTTACAGTGGGAGTCCAATATTACTGCATTCTCCGTTATCTATGACACTCATTACATGTAAATGGGTAGATATTGTTATTTCAAAAGATTCTTGTTCACCGTACAGTTAGTTTTTTATTTGATACATGCCATATGACTGTACACAGGTTCGTGGGAGATGAATATGGTTATCTCTCTGTTCTGAAGTACGAGGAAGGAATCATGGAACTGTTGCCTTATCACATGCCTCCGAATCTTATAGCTGGTAACGGGATTGCTTTCAGATATCTGTTGTATAGTAGGTTCATATAGTTAAAGGATCATGGCATTACTGGAAATTACTAACTAAATGTTCTTTTAGTTACATCCTTCTCCGGAGAAACTTAAAATGATTTGAAGCCATTGTGTTTCTTTCTTATTTGATTTCTTTTTAGCCTTCCATTCCAAGTTCGGTTGTGGGAACTTTCAGCTAATTTTGACCGAGGGAATAACCTATTGCTAAATCTTTCTTCTTTTCCTGATGCAATTTCACTGTCATTTTATCTCTTGGATTTCTCTCTAGTTTTAATATGCACAGCGAGAGGTTAGAAGGAGAAGATAATTTTGGAATTAGTGTCATAATTATTCCCTTGAGCTAGTAGGATTAAATAGTTGTTACGAAGAACGTAAAGAAGAAAGGAAACTAATAAGAATATAACACAACCTCCTAATTGCCTAATTACAGAGATTTGAGGATATTCTCATATCTACACTATCTAATTATACCATATTTAACAATTTCAAAAATTATACCATATTTAACACACAATATCTCAGATTTGCATTAGTGAGACCCTGGTTATTTGACTTATTTCTCTTGTTATATGAAAGTTTTTATGAGAACTTATGGTTGATCAATTCGCAGTAGAGAGATTTGGCAAGAAAGTGACTATATAAAGTAGTTGACAATTTTATCTTAGCTCAATTGCATTTGTAGTCACAACACTACTGACAAACTAACTTGAACTAGAGGCCAACAAGTGAAGTTTGACATGCACTAAGAATATCTACTCTGTGATTTATGATTAGCATCTAGTAAGCCTTAAAGTTAGCACATAGATTGATGGTTCGTATAAGAACATTGACATTAACTCTCAGGGTGATGTATGCCAAACGTTACACCATCCAGTTTTTGGAAATTTCTTTAACTTTTGACGTGCTCCTAATAACTCAAGTGCTTTTTCAATGATGGTTCATATTTTTAGGATTTCCCAGAAGAGTGCAGTATCAATAAGCTTATGATTTTACCATGAGAAACACAAATCTTTCGAATTAGGAGGGTAGAAGAGTAGGATGACAACTGATAATTAGAAACTCTTAAGGTCAATATGAGTAAGAAATGTATTTTTGTGAAAGGTGCTGACTTGTTGGAGTAAGTCAGTATCCTGCTCTTTTGGATCTTCCACTTCTTGAAAATTGCAGTGTGGTTTTCATCCTCCAAAGCAAGTGTACAGATGAATACAATTTCTGTGGACTAACTTATGTTAACATCTTCTCATATACCCATGATCATCTGTTGCAGAAGCTGCTAATATTTCAATGCCCGACCAACTCACCATTGTTGGTTTACTTCCCCAACCTAGTTCACATCGAAATAGGTAAGAGATGATCGAAATTTCTCCCTTATTTTCTCGTCTTTGGTTTTTCATTTTTGGAGTTGTTTTCAGCATCCACATTCTTCTGCTTCTTATCACACATCTACCCTTGGTCTCTTGCTGCACTCAAGTACTTTTTGGGGTCCTAGCGTCGTCTTTCTTTTTGTTTCCTCAGGGTCCTGATTGCTTATGAGAATGGATTAATTGTTCTCTGGGACATTACAGAGGATCGAGCTGCTCTTGTTAGAGATTTTAAACTACACCAATCAAAGGATGAAATTGTTGTTTATGCTTCAAAAAATGCTAGTGAAGAGAAGTTTCGTGCTTCATCAGATAATCAAGAAGGCGAAAAAGAAATAAGCTCACTCTGTTGGTTGTCATCTGATGGGTCAATTTTGGCTGTTGGTTATGTTGATGGCGATATTTTATTGTGGAATATATCAGTTCCTGGCAAGAAAAGTCCAGAGGCTGAAGCTTCGTCTAGTTATGTTAAGCTGCAGCTCTCAGCAGGAGACAAAAGACTCCCTGTTATTATTCTGCGTTGGTCCGCTAAAAATACACAGAATGGTTGTGGGGGCCAACTATTTGTCTACGGTGGTGATTCAATTGGATCAGAAGAAGCCTTGACGGTAAGCTCTAATCCTAATCCTAATTTAATTTCCCATCTTAATCTTTTTGTTTATCCCCATCATAATTTTGTTAGCATTCAGCAAATATGGCGTTTAAAAAAGATTGAGACATGCAGAATCCTAAATGGCTTGAAATTGAGGTTTAGTTGTTATTCTTTTAATTGGTAAAAGTCTAAGGAGTAATTTGACTTACACATCCAGAAAAGGTAACAAAACTGATTTTCAAAATTTTAATTTTAAAGTGTTGAGAATATAATTAAGTAAATAAAAGTGTGCTCTCCCTAACAACTTAAGCTTTAAGATGAGATGGTCACATACTTCAACATGGTACCAGAGATGTCCTGGGTTGAGTCTCAATGCCACCCGTTATCAAAAAGAATTTCCACATGCTTGTCCCTGTAAAAAAGAATCAAGCCCGCACTTAAGGGGTCATGTTGAGAATATAATTACGTAAATAAAAGTGCTATCTCTTTGATAGACATCAACCCTTCTTCCTTTCAGATCCAATAACAGAGTTTTGCACAAAGATGGGGGAGAATAGGATTTACTTCAATGCTGGTTTTAAGTCGTTTGCCATCACTAGTGGACATCTGATAGTGCCATCTGGTATGAATGGGTGGAAAGAAGTCATAGTATGATGAGAAGATTATCCATAAGCAATAAGATCATGGAATGGATTTGTTTTGTGCTTAGAGAGGCCTCCAAAGAGCAAAGATCAGCATAAATTTGTTAGGAGATGGAAAACCACAGAACATGATGCAGAGCACTTCTGCACCAGGAAATTTAATGAGTATGGTAGATAATGAGCATATTATCCTTGAATGGAGGTGGGGGAACAGACATTATTATCCCCGAAACAACTTTGAATGCTGGTTGATGTGATATTGCATTAAATTTAGAGAGATTCATTAAATGTTCTTCAAAGTTGGAATTGACAGTTCTTCCCAGAGCAACTGAAACCAACTACTCACATGTTAAGGTAGTGCAAGAAAGTAAATGGTAGTCCAAGAATCTTAGAGAAGCTGAGGTGAGGATACAGAAGAGTATAAAGGTTTGAAATGTAGAAGAGAAAGATGATTTTATTCATGAACAACATGCTCCTTATATAGAGCAGATACAACACTGAAATACTAATCCAAAAATACATCGTAATCTGATAAGATCCTGTGCAACTAAAATACAGGAAACTAGTGAAAGTCCTAAATGGTTATAATTACTAGAATACGGAAAGCAGATAGCTGGAAAATAGGAAATAATAACAAACTTCTAAACTAAAGGATAACAAATATTATCTGATAATATCTCAAGTTGGGGGAGGGGGGGGGGGGGGGGGGACCGGAACCAGCCCCAACTTGTGAAAATGGCGCAAAAAAGCTGTACTTGTACGTGAAAGAGGCTTGGTAAGGATGTCGGCAACTTGATCAGCATAGTGAAGGTGACGAACTTCAAGTGCTTTTTGTTGAACTTGCTCCCGAAAAAAATGGAAATCAATAGCTACATGCTTCATCCTACTGTGAAACACTGGATTAGCACAAATTTAGGTGGTGCTAACATTGTCACAGAGGACTGTTGGAGCAGACAGTGAAAAACGAAGCTCATGGAACAATTTCGTGAGCCAGTTGTCTTCAGAAACAGTAGCTGCAACAACTCATACTTAGCTTCCGTGGACAAGTGTGAGACAGACTTGCTTTTTGGAAGACCAAGAGATTGATGAATTCCCAAGGCAGACAACATAACCTGTAGTTGAGGTTCTGTCTTGTGGATTTCCAGCCCAATTGGAGTCAGAATAATCAAGTAAATGATCTGTTGGTTGTTGACTTAGCTGGACTCCCACTGTGCTTGTGTGTTTGAGATAGCGCAACAGACGTTTGGTGGCTTTCCATTGAGACACTTCAGGATTATGCATAAACTGAGACAACTAGCTAACAGAAAACTCTATGCCAAGTCTACTGAAGGATAGATAGTAAAGCTTACCAATGATTTTTCTGTAAAGGGAAACGTCAACTATAGAATCATTTTTTGAATCAGCAGGAGCAGGTTGATGTCATTGGTGTTGGAACGCCCTTGCAATTAACCATATGCAATTCATCTAGAAGATCCATGACATATTTATCTTGAGACAAATATATGGCAGTTGGCGTGGATATCAGCTCAACACCCAAAAAATAATGCAGGAGCCCAAAGATCTTTTAGAGAGAATCTTGGGAAAGTGACGTAATTATGGACCTGATACTTGTCTGAATGCTTCCGGTAATAACTATGTCATCAACATATATGAGAATGAATACAATGACACCATAATTATGAAGGATAAACAAAGATGAGTCCGATTTTGATTAAACAAATCCAATACTTGTCAAGTAGTTGGTGAGCTCAGTGTACCATGCCCTAAGAGCCCGATTAAGTCCGCATATGGCCTTTTTGAGCTTGCAGATGTATGTGGAAGTTTGAGAGGACTCAAAACCAGGAGGTTGTCACATGTACACTTCTTCTTCAAGACTATCTTGCAAGAAGGCATTGTTGATATCTAACTGATGAATAGGCCAGGAGCATTGGGCAACAATTGCAAGAACTAAGCAGACTGTTGCAGGCTTGCCAATGGGGCTGAGTGTGGAATGATAGTATAACCCTGGTATTTGAGTGAAGCCTTTGGTTACTAGGCGAGCCATATATCTGTCCATGCTTCCATTAGGTTTATGTTTAATTCCAAACAGCCACTTATAGTCCACAACATTTTGAGAGGGATCACTAGGGACCAAATCCCATGTCTGGTTTCTGACTAGAGCATCATATTCTGCTTTTGTTGCTTCTTGCCATTGGGGATATAGTTTTGGTTGACGATAGGAGTGGGGAATTGGTGGATAGAGATTTGTGTTGGCAAGAAAATTCTTGGGTATCAGGCTATTATTTTTTTTTTAGCGGGTAACCATTGGGTGAGAAGGGTGGTTGGTTTCGGTTGCGATGGAGGGGCATTAGGGTGTGGTGGCTGCGATTCAATGGTTGGAGGTAGCTAAGGGGCTTGGACAGATGTTGTAACCTTAGAGGTCTGACGGCTATAGGTGTGGGTGATGGGTGGCTTACATGGTGCTGGCAGGAAGTCGAATAGGAGCAGACTAAGTTGGGCAGGGAGTGATAACACACTCAATTATACCTCGCGATTGAGATATAGACGGTCGTATGCAAAAACAGTACCCAACTTAGGAGTCAGGCTTGTATGGATACTTATCTTGTAATTTTGGAGTTCTTTTTTTATGATAAGAGAAACCCGCAGCCGGCGAGCTGCTACCCTTTGGGTGCACACATGGTAAATTTGGAGTTGTCATTCTGCTTATGAGAAAAACAACTTGATGACATGCTTAATTCCAAAAGTGGCTGGTAAAGAAGCTTGGTGCATTAGAGTTTTTGCAGTCTCGACGGCATGGCGATGTCGTCTCTCTACTACAGCAACACTTTGAGGAGTATAAGGTGGGGAAATTAGGTGTTCAATGCCCTGTGGTTTTAGATAAGAAATGAAACACTGAAATTCACCTTCCCTGTCGATATAAAAAGATAATATTTTGTTCAAAACCGACATTCGAGTAATGGATGTAGTGTTTAGAAAACATCTAAAACTTTGTGTTTGGATTGAATCGTGTGGAGCCACATGTATTTTGAAAACTGATCGACGAACAAAACATAATATCTTTTTTCTATTGATGGACAAAACTGGTGATGAGCCTAACAAATCACAGAAAGAAAAATAACTTGTAGAGGCCTGTGACTCTGCAGAGAATTTGTAGAAAAAGACTGTCTGTGGCTTTTATTTGATTGGCAGGAATTGCAAATCGAAAGAGTCTTTCTTATCAGGAATGAAAACATTTATTTTAAAATATATCTAAAGTACGGCATGTTGGATGCTCGAAACGCCGATGCCACAGATCAAAAGACATAGCGACATGGCATGCGGTTGAGAAGAAGAAGGATTGTTTAGCAGCCACTCATAAAGGCGTCCTCTGCTCCGCCCTTGAACTAACGGTACCCCTGTATTTGGACCCTGATAAGAGAATGAAAATAATTTAATGGATGTTGTATTGTCACGACAAAATTGAGAAACTGATCAAGTCATTGGCAATTGAAGGGGAGCAAAGTATATTGGATAATTGAAAGCTACAATCAGATGCGTATAAGTTAGTGTTACTGGTGTGAGATATTGGTATGGTGTTATTATTTCCCATATAGATTTTTTTGTAACTAGATTCCCATATAGATTTCTTCCTGACCATTGTAGTCGGTGATACTTGTGAGACTTTGGACATCTGATGCAACATGGTCTGTAGCCCCTGAATCAACTATCCATGGGGCAGATTGTTGCATCCGTTGTCCAACTAAATTGGCTCATGCCTGAATATGACTATGAGACTGAGACCGACAACCGTGAGCAAAGTATCCAGGTCGGTCACATAACTGGCCCACTAAGCCGATTTCTTGTGGATTGGTGCAACGACTGCTCCTTGGCTGAGAATGGTGCTGCTGGTTGTTGTTCTGACGCCTATTGGTGGTGGTGGCACTGTTCCTTGTTTGAGAGTTGGTCTTTTGAGCAATAACAGCAGTAATGATGTTGGATTGAGGCGGAGCATTGTGTTTGAGGGAAAAGCTCATGATTAATTAGCTTTTCAAACAGTTAGGCATATGAAATTGGGGAGTCATGTGCTCAAATTGCTGCTGAAATTTTTCGATATTCTGGTAAGACCGGTGAGAATCTTGATTATGAGTTTGGCATTGGTGACAGAAGCTCCGGCGATCGCAAGCTCATCTCAGAGAGATCAGACTTGGTCGAGATAACCCGTTACATGAAGACTCTCTTTGGTGAGACGCGCAAGGTGATCTCGCAAGCTGAATATGTGAGTTTGCGACTTATTGGCATAAGCAGTGTGGAGTGGATCACAGCCTGCTTTGGCAGGAGTGTTATCAAAGGTGTGCTTAAGCCCCAAAGAGAGGCTCAAAATGTTTCCTTTCCAATGAACCTCTTCTAAAGAGACGACACTAAACAATTGATACTTCACCTTATCGTAATTATTTTTTAATTTCTTTGTTCATATATTTGTCATTCATGCTTATAAATTATCAGTCTTGGACTAAACATATATATATATATATATATATATATATATATATATATATTTGTATTTTTTCTCCCTTTGCGCCTTTTCTCATTAAAGCCCACTATTTTTTGCCCTTTGCATTTAAAGCCCCAACGAACCTTAGAGCTTTTTTGTGCTTTTTGCTTTTGATAACACTGTTTGGCAGTGATCAATGGCTGCAAGTGTTGGATCTACTGATACTAAAATTGCATTCTGATCAATTGGTCCTGCCAAAACCAATTAACATAATCGGGGTTAGCAATTGTCTGGTTGTTTTTGGTGGTGGTATCGACAGGAGCAGGGAATGGGATAGTTCCATCTAGATGTCCATAAAGATTTTATCCTCTCATGAACATGGATACTTGTGCCTTCCATAGAAAGAAGTTATGGCTGCCAGCAAGTCTAATTGGAAGTTGGGTAACTGAGTTGAATTGAACAATGGTGGTGGTGTTGGTTGCATCAGAATTGGTAATGGAGGGTGCCATGTGTGGTGGGAGGGTAATAAGAAACTTAGAACTTTGTGAGGAGAAAAAAAGCTCTTGATACCATATAAAGGTTTGAAAAGTAGAAGAGAGCAATGATTTTATTCATGAACAACGTTCTCCTTGTATCTCTGCTACAACACGGAAATACTAATCCAAAGATACATTGTAATCTGATAAGATACAGTGCAACTAAAATACAGGAAACTATTGAAAGTCCTAAATGAACAAAATTACTAGAATACGGAAAGCAGATAGCTAGAAAATATGAAATAATAACAAACTCCTGAACTAAAGGCTAACAAATATTATCCGTTAATAAAGGGAAACATCACCATTAAAGCTAGTAGCTTTGAGTCTAAAGAGACGATTTGCTCAAAAAATGCTTAGTTGGGCATGTTGGAAAGGACACTGAAGAGAAACCCACCTTAGCTGACATGAGGAGATGGACAGCAGTCAACTGGAAATCTACTTTCGGGCTGAGTATTTATGTCTGTATGGAGGCTTATTTCTTTTTGAGTTTCCAAATAAATTCATGGTTGAGAAGATTTTCCAAGTTCACTGGAGTTGGAAGAAATCATAGTTCAACCTGGAATTTTTTGATTTTATTTTTGGATGAAGTAAGACATTTTATATAATAGGCATCATCAAGAAGAACAAGAGGATAGTGTGGGATGAGATTGAGTTTGTAAAGGGACTGATGGAAGTTTGTGGGGACTTTAATGGCACCAAATTTAGCTCACAGAAAAGAAATTGTAATAGAAGAACGAGAGGTACGGTTACTTCATTGAAGATATGAACCTAATTGACACCCAGCTTGAGGGTGGAAATTTCACTTAGTTCAAAGGGATAATCATGAGACAGCCTCAAGAATTGACAGGATTCATTGCAAAAGAATGGGATGACAACTTCAGTGATATAAGCACTCCCTTCTCTAGAGAATAATATCTGATCACTTCTCAGTAGTCGTACAATGTGGTTATTGGGTCCACAACAAGAATTACTTCAAGTTTGAAAACTGGTGGTTGAGAACTGAAGGATTTAATGATAGAGTTAGTGGCTGATGGAACTCTTTTACTTTATTGAGAGACCTGACTACATTCTAGCTTGCAAACTGAAAGCTCTTAAGTCAATGCTGAAGAAATGGAGAAAGACTGAGCAAGGAAATCTGAATTCACAAAGAAGTAAATTGTTGGGACAGATGGGAGAGCTAGACTCAGCACTTGGTGACAGAGCCGTAACCGATGAGGAAACAATGAAATAGACCGCAACATATATGGAGTATGAGGAACTTGTCAAGAATGAAGAGATTTCATGGAGACAGAAGTCTAGGACTCTATGGCTTAAAGAAGGAGACATGAACACTAAGTTCTTTCACAAGATGGCTAATGCACATAAGAGGTACAACAATATTGATCAACTGCTAGTCCAAGGAGAATCAATTAAAAATGCAGTGAGAACTGAAGGGGGAAATCATTGATTTCTTTCAGCACATGTGTTCAGAAAAGGATGAATGAAGACCTTCCTGTCATTTTGAAAGATGCCCTGTCATCTCAGAGGAAGACAGGGAGCTTCTACAAGACAGGTTTGCGGAACAAGAAGTTTTGAAATGTTTGAAGTTGTGTGCAGCTGATAAAGCACCTGGACCAGACAGTTTTACAATGGTTTTCTTCATAAAACACCGGGAAGTGTTGAAACATGATGTAATGAATGCTATTAAGAACTTCCATGAACAAGAAGTATACCTTTATTGCATTGATTCCTAAGAAGAAAGGCGCGAAGGAATTGAGGGATTTCAGGCCTATCATCTTGATCGGCAGTTTCTACAGGCTAATAACTAAAGTATTATCAGGAAGATTATAGATTGTCAGCAAATGGCTTTCATCAAAGATAGAAAAATCATGGATATTGTGCTAGTGGCAAATGAAACTGTGGATTCTAGACTTATGCTAGCAGAAGCCTGGTATTCTATGCAAGTTAGACATTGAGAAAGTATATGATCATGTTAAATTGGGCTTTTTTTTATGAAATTAATGGGAAGGATGGGTTTTGGACATAAATGGATTCATTGGATCAAGCATTGCATCACAACTGTCAATTTTTCCGTACTGCTATATGGCTCTCTCTGCTGGGTTCTTTAGTTAACAAAGAGGTCTCAGGCTGGGAGATCCGCTGACCCCCTTTTTGTTCCTATTGGTTATGGAAGGTCTCAATAACATGATTAAAATGACTTAGCAATGGGTGGATTCGAGGTTTTGAAGTGACTACAGTTGAGAGGGGCAGTATGGAAATGACTCATCTCCAATATGTTGATGATTTTTTGATTTAATGTGATGCAAAAGAAGATCAATTGAGATATTTGAGGGTGATCTTGGTTTATTTGAAGGGGTGTCTGGTTTACACATCAATTAGAGGAAAAACTTCCTTTTTCCCAACAGAGATTGCCCAGCTAAATGCAATTCTAGGTGGAAAAATGGGTACATTACCAACTACTCATCTAGGATTGCCACTGGGAGCAAAATCTAAATCCAAAGGAATTTGGGACACTGTTAATGAAAAATTTGAGAAGTAATTGGTCAGATGGAAAATTCAATACTTATCATTGGGTGGTACGTTGACACTCATTCACTCAGTCCTAGATGCTCTTCCTACATACATGATGTCTCTGTTTTCAATCCGAGCAGAGTTATTAGAAGGTTGGACAGTATTTGGAGAGGTTTCCTTTGGCAAGGTAACAAAGAAAAGAAAGGTTTTCTATTAGTAAAATGGAAAGCTCTTACTTTTGCAAAGAAATTTGGGGGTCTGGGAATCATGAATTTGAAGTTTCACAATAAATCTTTGAAGATGAATGGTTGTGGAGACTTCCAATGAGAATCAGTCTTTGTGGAGTAAAGTTATAAATGCAAAATATGAGGAGGAAGACAAATGGATGACCAAGGAGGTTGATACACCATATGGGATTAATGTATGGACGTCCATCGGGACTTTCTTGGAGTGACTTAAAGAGCAAAACAAAGATCAAAGTTTATAATGGTAGCTAAACTAACTTCTGGGACGACAACTGGCATGAAATAGGGATTCTAAAATCACATGGTCCAGACATATTCAATTTGGTACTTCACCAACAGAAGATTATAGTAGAATCGTGGACACCTCAAGGTTTGGTTTGTGATATCACTTTCGGAAAATTACCCAATGATTGGGAAATGGACAGGGTAACTGAATTTTATACTCTTGCACAATTTAGTGGGTTACAGGCAAGGAAAGATGTATTGAGGTGGCAAGGTAGCACTAGTGATGACTTCAAGGTGAATGTAGCGTATAGGATGATTAATCAGTCTAATCGGCAGGTTGATAATTAACTTGGAAACATATTTGGAGAACTAGCATCCCACACAAAGTAGCTTGTTTTGTGTGGCACTTGGCTAAGGAAGCTGTCCTCACCCAGGACAATCTAATGAAAAGAAAGATCACAATGTGTTCCAGATGCTTTCTGTGTGGAGTTAAAGCAGAGACTGTTGGCCCTCTGTTCCTTTATTGCAAAGTGACAGAACAGTTGTGGAGAATTTTCTTTAACTTTAAAGGCATATCCTGGATCATGCTGGAAAGATTATGGAAGCTTTACAGATTTGGGAGGAAACAGGATCCATGGCAAAGAACAAAAGTAGATGGAGAATTGTCCCTACTTGCATCAGGTGGACAATCTAGAAGTAGAGGAATTCAAGATGTTTTCAAAATATAGAGAAAAGTTTGCAGAAGATCATATTGAATTGTCTTTTGCTATTATGTTTTTGGAGTAAACATTTTTGAAGTTCTAGAGTCAATATAGAGGTAGATCAGTTTAGCTTCTGGAGTACAATTGTAAATTTGGTTTCAGTACAATTCATGTGCTCACTTAACAACTTAAGCTTTTAGATGAGGTGTCACACACTTGACACTAAGTTTGTTAGCTAAAGGGAATATCATGGCATGTACCTTTTTTTAATCAGCAATGAGAGAACATCATCTCATTGTTATTTTTTTAATTCAAAAGGAAACCATTGTGGTGGGGGATTAGGCTATGACCCAACTTGTTAATTTCATCACATCATCGCATGGTTTAAATTTACATTCTACAAACTTGCGTGGTTATCTTAGGTAATTGTTAATTTTGGTTAATTAGCATGTTAACTTGGTTAAATAAGAAGAACAACAATACAAGAATGTGGGAAATATTAAAAATCCAATAGTTTCCACACCATAACCAATAAATTGAATCATATGGAATTTTTAAGCTTTGCCGCATTCTTGTAGAACCATATTTCCTCCTAGGTTTTCTACTTTTTGGTATACTGCTTGTATACAGGGATTTCCCCAATATTAATAAAATTGTTTACTGTATCAAACAAAAAAGAAGAGATATATGATTTTTTTTGTGGTATCTAGTTTGATGTGTGCCTACACTTATGCCAATTTTTTTCATTTTCTTCTGCTTGTGTTAGGCAGGTTCTGAATCTTGATTGGTCCTCTGGGATAAAAGCACTGAAATGTGTTGGTCGAGTAGACCTTGGACTTGATGGATCTTTTGCAGATGCCATTGTTGTTTCAAATGCTAATGAAACAGGAATTGATGATGCTTCTTCCTTGTTTGTGTTGTCAAATCCAGGGAAACTGCACTTTTATGACAAGGCCAGCTTGTCTGCTTTAAAATCTAACCCAGAGAAGAAGCATGCAGATTTTGCTGTTAAGTATCCTACACTTGTACCTACCCTTGAACCACGTATAACTGTGGCATACCTATATTCAGTGGATAGGAAATGGAATTCCTCAAGGACTCCTTCAGAGGTACTAGATGCTTTGTAATTTAAATCGTTCAATACAAAATCATTATCGTGTGTTTTAGTAATCTTCTTCAACTAGTATTAGTTGCTTCCTTAGGAAGTTATGGTTGCACAAATCCGTCCAGCTCATGGTGTGACTGAATTGGAAATCAAAATGCCTCTAAGTAGTATTCCCAGACAACCTACCAAGGATGATGGAATAGAGAGAATACTTGTTGCTGGCTATCTGGATGGATCTGTCCGTCTGTGGAATGCAACATTTCCAGTCTTTACACTTTTAGCTGTTCTGGAATCTCAGGTCTTTGCGTTTTGCATTTATTTGACTCTTAACTGATAAGATACTGCCTTGATGTGTTCTCATATTCACCTATTTAGTAATAAAAATAATCTCTAGTTTCATTGCCATGAGCTTACATGTCAAAGTATGATGTTGGGATGAAGGGAATTCAAGACACTGGTCTTAGAACAGCAATATCCGCTTTGGACTTCTCCTCTACTGCTTTAACTCTTGCCATTGGCCACCAATGTGGCCAGGTAAGACCCATCATGTTTTCAATGGCTCCATCTTTGAGAATCTGGTAACATCAGCTGTGCATAACTTACTGATACTTTTGGTTTGTGTAGGTGCATATGTATAGCCTCAAGGGGCAGTCTAAGACAACTAGCTCCAACTTGCCTACAGATGCTGAACAGGACGGTATGCCTTTATGTTCTTAACCTTTTCAGTAACTTATGTTAATTTGAAATATTCTTCTAAACGATAGATGGATGCTGGCTTGACGTGACAGGAAATCTGAAAATAGTTCATCATTTAATAGGACTTAGGAGCCTCCAGGACAACAATCATCACCGTTCTGTTTACATTAAGTTCTGATTGCGCTAGGTAGTATTGATAATTGATTGGAGAGGAGAGGCATGACGGGAGAAAAAATGTTTTCCTTAATGGTTAAACTCAGCATAAAGGAGCTCTTGTATAGGAGTATTTAGACGCAAGTGTGGTATTGAAAAGTGATCAGAGAGGAGTAGCAAGAGGAGTAAATTTGTTTTTCGTGATGATTAAACTAAATTGTAACAGCCCACGGCTCTGGGCAGTTGAACTCGAGAGGGTTCTCTGTGAAACACTCCTTAGGAAAATCCCACATCAGAACAGGAAGGAAAAGTTAGGGGCCATATAAGGTGGGTTCAGGAATTTAATTGGTGAGGCTCCTTTTAGGTTAAAGCCCGAGGGACAAAACTTTGAAGCCCAAAAGGTTGGGCCAAAACGGACAATACACCTTGGCAGTTGGATTACACATTTCATGTCATTAATAGTTCTGTACTGGTAGCTAACCTAATGAAAGAAGAACCAGGTTTTATGTCTTCCATCAAGTTCCTTGCCATTACATATTTCACTCTTACACACATACCATCTTGTTCTGCATCATTATGGTGATCCCTATGTAGTTTGTTTTCAGCTCAGTTCTGTCCAGGTGATACTGGATTTCAGTTTTCCCTCATAAAATCTCCAGTATGCATCCTAAAATTTGTAGCTGTGGGTGCCAGGCTTGTTGCAGGTTTTGAAAGTGGCCAGGTAAGATCAATCCAGACGTGGTCATTACTAATTGTTGTGGCAGATACTTTTGGAAATCTATCAGATGTTTATGTTTCTGTTGTCCTGTCAGGTTGCCATGCTTGATGTTAGTTCATCATCAGTTTTGTTCATTACGGATTGTTCATCCAGCTCAAGTTCCGGAATCACTTCTGTGGCTGTGAAAACATTGGGTAATGCTCTTGAAGACACTGTGGAACAAAGTGAAGAGGAAACAAGAAATGCATGTGTGAAGGAGGTTATTTCAGTATTAAACAGAGATGCAGATGTAGTATTGCTTGATGGCTCCACTGGCAAAAAAATTAGCTCCCAGGCAAAACACCCAAAGGAGATGTCAACTGCTATATCTCTATATATTTTAGGCAAGCATGACTTTTTCATTTTTAATCAATTTATGTTAGCTCTGAATGAAAACATTTATGAAAAGGAAAAATGTCACTACGTTCATATAATTTTCTATTATCAATAACAAAGTTATTAGCTTCTTACGGAACTTTTTTGTTGTCTGTAGATGGCATTACATCTGTCTCTGGAGAATCGCAAAAGCATTCTTCAATGCAAGACAGCGCCGTGCAGCCTGAAGATTTGATGCAGAAGTGTATTGATTCACAAATTTTACTTTGTTGTCAGGAGGGCTTGCATTTATTCTCCTTAAGTTCTATAATTCAGGTGCCTTTCTTTTACCATTCACTACTGCAGCATTTCCTGTTATTCTCCTAAATTCACCAGTTTGTAACAGATTATGTAATTATAGGGCGATATCGACCCTATACGTGAAGTGAAACTTGCTAAACCGTGTTCTTGGACTTCCATTCTTAAGAATGACATTGAAAATTATGGACTGGTTTTAGTGTATCAGAATGGAGCAGTTGAAGTAAGGTAACATTTTTTTATTTGCATCTTTCTTTACTATCGTACTCTTCTCATGCATACCTTTAGCAGTGAGATGAACATTACTGTATTACAGACATGTTCCAATTGTACTCTTTTGGTGATGGATTTTATTTTTTCATGAGATTACCAATTATTTTGAGATTCATTTGTTATTGTTCGAGTATTTGATGTATGTTTGTGGAAACTGTATGCTTAATCTCTTTCTCAAAAAAAAAGAAAAAAAACAAGAATGTATGGTTAATCTATCCAATCTCTTGCCAGGTCCTTGGTGGATCTTGCTGTCTTGGGAGAATCCTCATTAATGGCTATTCTTCGATGGAATTCCAAGATAAACGTGGATAAGATCATAAGTTCTCCTGGTAAAGCGATGATTTCACTGGTTGGTATTTTTTCAACTCTATTTCTCCGTTCTGCTTAAAATATAGACTACTTGTTTTACTCTTGATACTGCTTGCCATTTACATTAGGAACTATGCTGTTGTCCATAACATTTCATTAGTATAGTGGACCTCTATGTTATGTTGAAACCAATAGAACTGATAATGGTTGCTTTCCCTTCCCATGTTCTAGATTATCGTTAGGAGTTAGGACAACATCTGATTCTCACCATAATGCTTCTACTCAGTTTATGGTGGTTGTAAATATTTTCCCGACAATTACAACTAGTTAACAGTCTATGACAATGCTTCAAGGTGTCAAGCAATTAGAAACGATCTTGGAAGAACAAGGCAGGATAACTTGGTACAATCTAAGGGGTTATGATAGGCTGCTAAGGGCTCAGTATTGGCTTCACTCTTGATTGTGTTTTCTTTATTTACGCTAATATTTTTGCAAAGTGTTCTTACAATTTGTAGGTGAATGGGTCTGAATTTGCTGTCATTTCACTGTTGGCCTTCGGAAATGACTTCAGGTCTGTCACCCTCATTATATTCTGTCTTGCATGCAATCCCCATTCCTAAAAACCTTGGGCTGAAGCCCAGGGTAAGATCAGAAGAGTTTCCCCACATTCATGAGCTTTCTGTTCATGACACAAAGGATGACAATGACCTTTTACAGGATTCCGGATGCCTTACCTTCACTTTATAAGAAATCTCTCGCAACTGCTGTAGATGATGTCAGTGCATCCCAACATCAAAAGAAGAAACAGGTTCGTACAATGTGATACCAGGTTCCCATTCTCTGTCTTTTGATAGACCTCTTATGGAAGGTCATTTTCTGCTTTTTCTAGAATGTTACCACCAGTATTTTTGGTGGCATCGTGAAAGGGTTGAAAGGGCTTAAAGGACAGCAGGCTGCTGATTCTGTGAATGCTCGAGATGCTCTTGTTTCTCATCTGGAAAATATATTCTCGAGATTTCCTTTCTCAGACCCTACAGATGTAACAGATGACCTTGGAAGCCTGGAACTGAAGTTAGGTATTTTTCCCTGGCCCTACTATGCCCATTCTTGAAAATGATTATGGTCCACTAGTACAGATATTCCCTCAACTGCCTGAGTTCTTCCATTGCAGATGATATTAAAATTGATGAACCTGTTCATGTTGCTTCATCATCTCTCAGCAGTGATGATGTCAAAATAGGTATTTTTTCATGCTATACAGTAAATAGAATCTTATTTCCTTCTTCGATCCTTGATGAATTTGTCGTTTTATTCCACTCATCCAGAAAAGGAAACCGATAGAGACAGGTTGTTGGAAGGTGGTTCTAGTGATGCCAAGCCAACAGCTAGAACTCGTGAAGAAATCATTGCTAAATATAGAAACAAGGGGGTAATATTATCCTACAAATATATCTCACGTTGAATAACTGCATTTGGGCATCTTTATTTACCGACTTGCTTATAACTTGTAGGATGCGGCCTCTGCTGCATTACAGGCAAAAGATAAGCTTCTCGAGCGTCAGGAGAAACTTGATGTATGTCTATTTAAAGCAAGTTTATGTTAATTACCTCCTGCAATATGCATATGCATTTTTTTGTTCTTCTTCTAGTATATTGCACGATTTATGGCAATAATTTCTTTTACAATTTTTTTGTTTAATTTTCTATTTTGAATTTAAAGTGGTAGTTATTTCCACGAAATGACATTGAAAGAAGTCATGATGCTAACTTGTCACATGTCAAAACCATGAACTAGACACCTGTAGGTGGTTACAATGAGCTGAATCCTCGCCTCCTAAAGTCTAGTATCATCTCTTTACCTCATTGGAAAGACAATTTCGTACTTAAAAGATACCTGACTCTAATTTAGAAGACCTTGATGAGGCGTAGTTTGTGATATTGTTTTAGATCACACACCAATCGTTTTCTTAAAGTTAAATTGGACAATGGACTTCTTGAGTGCATGGTGTTTAGGCCAGAAACTTCAGGGGGTTGACTGAACATCAAGAATAATTCCTCCCTCCCCATATGTCGTAAGGTTGTTATTATTTGATGGAAATGAAATAAATATAATTAGTAATGTGTCAATAGAAACTAGTAAACACCATTTATCTCCTCCATAATTTCTTTATTCTTTAGCTCTAAGAAAGACCATATGGTTTTTTTGGATCATGTAGTGTTATTAAACTTTACGGCTGTACTAGAAAGCAATGGCACCAGTGCTTCATTGTCTCGGTATGGGTTCAATGTTTTGTCACATAACAACTGATCGAGTGTATTTATTATGTCAGTAAAAACTTCCCTTGATGAGACCATATTTATATTATAGGGCAACCTTGAGTTTTCAAAAATGTTTCTCCAAGGAAGATTTCCATTAACTTTCCCCTGAAAAGTATCTCCAACTCCTTTTCTGTATCACTTGCTTCAGCCAATTCACTTAGGTTATCAACTTCACTCAAAATTATTGTTAGAACACTAATGTCATATCCCATCATATGTTCTGCTACCATTTTCACTACAAATTAGGACATTTATTTCTATGATAAACGCGTCTTTCTTTTACATAGGTGGCTTTAACTTTCTATTGTCTTTTTCTAGTAAGAATCTCCTAATAACTGAACGTTGAACCCCGACTTTATCTTTCCATGGTCTTTTTCTAGTAAAATCTGCCTAATAACAATGATGTTGAGTTGAAATTCTGATACCTGTCCCACATACTTTGTTGTAACTGTGTTTACCAGAGGCTGAGTAGAAACACTGAAGAATTACAAAGTGGTGCGGAGAACTTTGCGGATCTTGCAGGAGAGCTTGTCAAAGCCATGGAGAAACGCAAGTGGTGGAACCTCTAATAGACGCAGAAAGGGCATAATTGTACATATTATAAACGTGTATCATACATTACTCTCTGTATGTTAAATAAATGCTACAGAAAAAGCAAAATTGACTAATTTGTTGGAGGTCACCTCAAACAAACATTAACTATTGATTTAGGCGGAGAAGAAAAAAGTGAGAATTTATATCACATGCTCTATAAACTGACCACAACAATGGACGGCAGTTGCCATAAATCACACTTTGTGATTTAGAGTATGCCGTGAAACATCACAAGGCAGAGAATTTAGTTCACTTTTAGTTTTATGTCTATCTTCGAACCGGTCATTAATGAACTAGTACTCCTTCCTTCCGTCCATCTTTATTCGTTCGTTATATTATTTTGGAATATCTAATAATACTTTTCTCATTTGTAAAATCAATGAATAATTTATTATTTTCTATCTATTTTACTCTTATTATTAAAAACTATTCATTTTTCAATGTTTAGTAAGGGTGATTTGATAAAATTATTCTTATTATTTACCGCTTTTTAATTATATATGTTAGATTAATAGTAGACCATTATTGTTGGATGGAGGGGTCAACAATTTTCAGAATTGATTTTTTCCGTATTGAGGTTGGAAAAAGTCCCAAACTTCGATTCATTGCGGTCAATTGCTTTTATTCCCTATGTAATGTTCCTTTTTATTGATAAAAGAAAAAAAATGTTTGTTTCGATGGATGTTCTTTGTTGTATTGTATTATATTGTTAGTTTAAATGCAATGTTTGTTTTGATTGTTACTTAAATTATATTGTTCATATCGCTTAAAAGACTCATTTTATGTTACGATCGATTTGGTGTGGGCGTTGTTATTTTAATATTTTCTTTTTATTTTGTTTTTATTTACTATTTAATAATTATATTTCATCTTTTATCCTACTTTTTTTATAGTAACTTTACCCATATCCTACTTTTCTTGTAGATTTACATTCAAATTATGGATATATGATATTATGTAACAACGCAAAACGATATAATCTATTCAAACACTATACATTCATTAAATTAAAACATTACAATACGATACATTATAAAAAACAATATGTAATAACCATCCAAACAAACAGTGTAGTTTGTTTTCATCACAAAACTACGCCTCTCCTCGTTCACAAATCACAAGTGCTTTTGCTACAATTGTATGTATTACTCCCTCCGTTTCTTTTATATGTCACCTTTTTATTTTGCATTTGCATTAAAAAATGATCTAACTTTATCCTTCTATTCTTATTTAATATTTTCTTAAGTCAATTTATAATAAATGATGAATACATTTTCAAGATTAATTAACTACTCTATCAAGGGTATAATAGGTAAAATATGATAATTTATGCATAAATTTTATAAAATGACAAATATTATGGTCCAGCTATTTATAGAAGGGAATGAGAAAGTATCCGGGAGGAGGACCAAAATAGAGACATACCCTCACAAGCCAACAATTTTATCACAATACAGCTCATAAATATAAATTGCAACATAGTGGTCCAGACCTGGGGAAACTATACAAATTACCTCCTAAAAGTAAACTAATTATTTTGATTCATCCTTCTTACTAATTTTGTCAATACCTCTACGATAGAAAATAGTGAAAATTACAGAAATATATTAATTAACAATACATGCATATATTTTTATTTAATTAGAAATGTAGTTTATAGATTACCAACCTAGCAGATTAATTAATTTTCGATTTTAATTTAATTATATAATTTCGATTTTCATCTCTCCTATTTTTGGGATTATGTGTCTTATTTATCTCTGCAATTAGAGGTCTTAATACACATGTTTCTGTCTTTCAACTACTCCCTATGTTTTTAATTACTTGTCCACTTTTCTTTTTTTGGTTGTCTTTAATTACTTGTCCATTTTAACAAATCAAGAAGCAGAAAAAAAATTTTCTCTATTATACCCTCAATTTATTACTTTGAAAAATATAGAACTTCTTGAAAATCTTAGGTTTTTAATTCATCTACTTCACAATTAATAAGGGCAAAATGGTAAACTCAATATATCAATTATTGTTTTCTTAATAGATGTATCAATTCAAAAGACAAGTAATTAGGGATAGAGGAAGTATTATTTTATTGAAAAAATCCTTTTGACTAGAAAATTTGGCTAGAATTCTATTTTATTTTAGGACAAATTACAGAAATATACACCTTTTGTTTCACTTATTTCCATTATCCCCTATTACTTTTAAAAATCTCAAAATCTCTTATTTCTTTAATGTATCTGAGCTGCATATTAATGTATTTGAGCCAGTATTTAATGTACCCGAGCCAGTATTTAATATATGCGAGCTACATATTAATGTATCCGAGCCAATATTTAATGTATCCGAGCTATATATTATGTATTAGAGCTAGTTTTTAATGTATTCGAGACAGTATTTAATGTATCCGAGCTACATATTAATGTATCCGAGCTTCAATTATTATATCCAATTTTTTTAATTTTTAAGGGATTAATATAATTAAAAACTTATTAGGGATAGATCGTAATTTCATATTAAAATTATAAAATTATAGAATTTATGTAATTTACCCAGGTTTTTACCTTTCCAACAATTCACTCTTTTCTAAATTTCATTAACCCCTATGCAGTTTTTATTGAGAGAAATTTTAACCATTATTCTTCTCTCTTCTGTTCATATTCATCCTTTTCATATTTTATCACTTCTCTCATCAGTTCATCACTTGCACCATTTTTATATTTCCTCTTAAGTTCATCACTCAATATTATATTTTCATATTTCGATTAATATGGATAGGACGTCCTTATTAATTCTATTTAAATGTTTACTTAAAGCAGAAAATGTTAACTTGTTGTTCAAAGATATAGGGAAGAGAAATTAATGTGATTTAGATTACTAGCCTTAATAGAAATTTCACTTTTACACAAACATCTTTTTAAAATATGAATATCATCCATTTTCAACACATCAATCTCATAGTTTGAATGATAGCATCAATCTATCTGAAAGAGATAATTATATTTATTTTTTATATGTTTAAATGAATTCGAAACACAACAATTAATTATCTATAAGATTTTGAATTTTAGAAAAACGTGAAAAAATTTCTATGAAAAAAAGTCAATTTACTATTGACCTTACTCTACAAGTTAATCAAAATGGAAAAATCCTTTTGGCCATAAAATTTGGCCATAAGAACCCAAATACATGTTCACAACTATACCCATCTTTGTCAAATTTATATTTTTTCTTATTAATTTATTCATTAATTATGCTTCAATAAATGAGAAAGCTTTCCAATACATAGTAAATTGCCTAATTTTTAAATTTCTCTAACTTACATACATACATGACTTTTAATTTCTTTTAGAAATATTGTGAAATGGTCAAAGGCCACTACATATGTAGTTTTTCTTTTCTTCCTTAATTTTCTGATAGAAAATCTATAAATAATACAAAATTTGAATTGATAATTAGAATACAAATTTAAATTTTAGAATATAAAATTTAAAATTTAAATTACAAAATAAACTTACTCATAAAATTAAATTCAAAATAATCTTAACTTAAGTATCTTCTTGTAAAGTATATCATAGATGTGTCAATCTTTTCACAACTACAAAAAAAAATTACAAATATGACCGCAAAAAGAAAATAATTTTAATTTTTTTTCTTTTCTCTCTTTTATTCCATTCTCCCTCTTTCTTTTTATGTTTCATCCTTTTCAAAATAAGAAATTAAATAAAAATAAAATATTCTAATGATAAGCAAATAAATCCACAAATAAGATATTTAAGACTGAAATTAATCGTTGAAATAAAAAAGAAAAAAAATCACTTGTGAGAAGTATCAAATATATATTACTGAACTTTATGAGATGGATCATATATCTCTATATGAATTTTGTTTTAATAAAAAATTAAAACAAATAAATTTTGAAAAATCAATATTTTCACTTCCACAAGCAAAAAAGCTATCTGATGTTAGAAATTGACACATCATAAAAATTATTTTAAATTAATTTATATTTAAATATTATTTAAAATTACTTCAATAATGACATTTAAGAATTCAATACACTTTAGACATGGTGGATATCAATACATTATAAAAATTATAAGAATCATACATTTCATATGTAGTGATCCTAGTTATATAATTAATAGAAACCTGAGAGAATCATGTACCAGTGTTGTAGTTTCTTGCCCATGTGTGATGCCTATTTGATAACTTGAACAGGATTACTTATAATTATTAAGTATTAATATAACCTTTAATTAAGTAATTTTATAATTGATATATTTAAATCATATGTTTAAATATTTTTAAAATAATTGTTTACGTTATATCAAATCAAGAGTTATACATTGAATATGTATTTGTAATCATTTGATTGTTTAAGTTATATACTCTTTAACCTTGATAATTAAAGTTAATATAATTTTTTGATTTTATAATTAAATAATATGCCTTAATAGAATTTATTGATTATATATATGATTTTATTGATTGTTTAATTAAGAATAGGGCCTAACTATTTATAAACATATACAATGCATACATATGTATACAATTTTATTTATATTTATATTTTTATTTTGAAACATCTTCTTAATTAATACTCCCTCTGTCCCTAATTACTTATCCACTTTTCCTTTATAGTTGTCCCTAATTACATGTCCATTTTGACAAATCAACAAATGACAAAATAATTTTTCCTATTATACACTCAATTAATGACTTTTTAAAAGGTAGAATTTCTTAAAAATCTTAAATTTTTAATCCATCCACTTCATAATTAATAGGGGTAAAATGGTAAACTTACTATATTAATAATTGTTTTCTTAATAGGTGTACCAATTCAAAAGTGGAAAAGTAATTAGGGACAAAGGGAGTATAATTGAAGTAACTAATCGTGTATTTGTTGTTAGAAATGGTGAAATAATTTTAATAATTACTATAATTTATTATATTTTTGTTTAGAGCAATTAGAATATACAAAATTTGATATGTTATTCGAGGTATAATTATAAATGTCTTATTATATCTTTTTCATATTTAAAATATCTAATTCTCAAAATTATATTCTTATTTTCTTCATAAAAGAAAAGCATACACGTTATATGACCAGTCTATTAATCATGGTAGAATTATATAAGTTTATTCATTGATTTTATTTAAAGAAAAGTCAATTGTAAATTTGAAAATTCATACTTAATTCAACTAAATTATGTATTACCGAGTAATTAGTATAAGAGTAATGCTAAATGACCAGAAAAATTTGGCCAGAAAGATAAAAAGTCTATAATATCCTTATTTCAATTTTTGCATTTATTCCATCATACTTTTCCCTCCAAAACAAAAGTAACTTTTCTCTATTTCCTAAACTCCTTGAACTACTAAAATACAAACTTTTTGGCTACCTAGGGAAATAAAAGTGTTTTTGTTATTTTTTTAGGGAAAAAAGATAAATATTTCCCCGAACTATCATAAATGATATGCATATACCCTCTATCATACTTTTGGGACATTGGTGCCCCTGCCGTCCAAAAATTAGAGCATATATGTCCTTCACTCTAACGGAAGACTACATAGGGACACGTGACACAATTTTAACTGTTGATCTGATATTTAATAAATGTCGGGTCAGTGGATAAGATTATGACACGTGTATGACCGTTAGTATAAAGGGTATATATGCTCTAGTTTTTGGACGACAGGGACACCAATGTCCCAAAAGTATGACGGAGGGTATATCCATACCCTATACGATAGTTCGGGGGTATATTTGTCCTTTTTCCCTTCTTCTTTCTTTATGTATGTATAGTTCATTCGACTTATTTTTAAAAATAAATATTATTTAGTTAATGAAAAAAGTTGTACGCGTTAGTTAAAAAATATTTTTGTAGTTTCGTTTTTATAAATTATTTATAAAAAAGAAACTACAAAAATATTTTTTTAACTAAAGCATACAATTTTTTTAATTAACTGAACAATATTTATTTTTAAAAATAAATCGAATGAACTATACACACATAAAAAAAAAATAACAAAAACCCTTGGTAGCCAAAAAGTTTGTATTTTAGTAGTTCAAGGAGTTTGGGAAATAGAAAAAAAGTTACTTTTGTTTTGAAGGGAAAAGTATGATGGAATAAATGCATAAATTGAAATAAGAATATTATAGACTTTTTATCTTTCTGGCCAAATTCTGACTAAATTTTTCTGGCCAATTAGCATTACCCAATAAAAGGATTGCTCTTATAAAACCAAAAAAAGAAGAGGATCTTATTAATTTAGAGGAAAAGAAAGTCCTAGTTAGATATCATTAAACCGCACAAATGAGTCTTTAATGAGTAGATCAATATAATTATTTTACCCTTAATCAAAACAAAATTCAAGTTCTCAAATTAAAAAACTATTAAATTAATAGTGTGTTTTACCTTTTAGTAGGACTACTCAATGTAGGCATGTGCAAAAATCGGGTCAAATCATTAACCCGAACCGATTTTTGGTTTATTGGGCTAACGGGTCGGGATATTGGGTAATTGGTTCGGTGCTCGGTTCAGTAAGTTTTTTTATTGGATTAACGGTTCGGGAGTCGGGTTGGGAAGGAAAAATCTCGGGGGTACCCGATACCCCAATAAGACCCGCTATTTTTTCTCTAATTTCTCATTTCTCAGTTAGGGACTTAGGGTTTTTAATTTTTAGGACTTGAAAACTCTTCTCGACTTCTCGCCGCTCCTCTCGTTTCTCCAAATTCCAAACTCCAAAGTTTCTCCAATTTCCAAACTCAGGCGAGGCGACGACTTGACTCCAATCATTCAGGCGTCCGGCGAGGCGTCAACTACTCCAGTCACTCAGGCGAGGACGCAACTCGCAAGGTAATGACTAATGATGACACCTCAAGCCTACAATTTTTTTATTCGTTCCATTTATCATCATGTATGTCTATTTTCATGATTCAAACGAAGGAACAAAATATTGACTTGTTAGGCGAGCTTCAGTTACTCGTTTGTTGTCTAGTCGGATTGAGATATGAATTCAGTGCATTTGTATACTATATTCTGGTCTAATGGATGATTTTTGCGATGGTGGAGTTCATTTGTAGCAGCCTATTCTGCATTGGTGTTAAAATTTCCTCCTTTAAATGTCATTTGTTGGTTGTCTAATAGGTGAACAAGCTCAAATTTCAGAAGTTAGAAGATCGACTGCTCGAAACTAGACTTTGAGTCTTACTCTTCTCAGTTCTCACGACTTCTGCACAGACCTACTTGACTCTCCAGTCTTAGGTTCTCAGTCGCTCACTGCTCACGCCTCACAAGTAAGTCTCAAAATTTTAAATTCACTTAATTTCAAGATTTCACTATGAAGTCTGATGTTTGGATTTGAATAATGAGAAAACTACAATTGAAATAGTTTAATAGGCATTACTGTTTTATTTGTATTGGCATTTGGTTTGTTTGGCACTTTGGCTCATTTGCTTGTACTCGTCTTTTAGTTGCTACTTTGTGTGATACTATGATGTGTCTATTGTCATGACTCATGTGTGTAAAGTTTGATTCTACTTAGCCAACTGATTGTACTTTGCAGTTCTTGCTTAAATAAAACTAATTACTCTTTGTTTAGTTCCTTCAAGGCTTCAATAGTTCATTGCTTCATCGACCTCTTATAAAAAATAGTTCAATAAACGATTATTTTATATCTTTTCGCAGTTTTTGGTGAAAGTATCATGGCTGAAAATATAATAATTGATAAGGTTGTTGGTGAAAGTAATTCAAATGCAATAGGTCAAAGTCAAACTGTTGAGTCCCAAGTAATGAAAGAAAGGAAAAAAAGAGCTCGTGTGTGGGATCATTTTTCTCGTAAAACTGATTCTGATGAAAGTGAAAAGGGTGTTTGCAACTACTGTAAGAGAGAGTATTTTGGTGACACAAAAGAAGATGGTACGATGTCAATGCTTACTCATATAGCCAAATTCCCAAAGATGCCTTATAATATTGATATTAAACAATCAAGATTAGCATTTCAACCAATGGTAGGGGGTAACAAGGGTGATGTAGTTGTTGTTCCATGAAAATTTGACCAGGAAGAATGTAGAAAGGCCTTGTGTCATATGGTAATTATTGATGAACTTCCTTTCATATTTGTTGAAAAGGAAGGTTTTAAACAATTTATGAAAGTAGCACAATCTTGTTTCTACATTCCTTCCCATACCACTGTGACTCGTGATTGTTTTGATCTTTTTGATGAAGAAAAACATAAGTTGATGGTTGTTTTTAAGGAAACACAACAAAGGGTGTCGTTAACCACGGAAACTTGGACTTCCATTCAAAGAATCAATTATATGGTCATTACTGCTCATTGGATTGATAAAAATTGGACTTTGCATAAACGAATTATCAATTTTTGTCCAATCTTTAGTCATAGAGGTGAAGATCTTGGAAATTCTATTAGTAAGTGCTTACATGAGTGGGGATTGCATCGAATTTTCACTGTTACGGTTTATAATGCTGGTTTAAATAGTGTGGCAATAACTGAGTTGTTTAAGCAATTAACTAAATGAGGGACCAACCTAAAAGGTGGTAGTCACCTTCATATAAGGTGTATGACTCATATTATAAATCTTATTGTTCAAGATGGTACAAAAGAAGCAAATGTGTGTATTGAACGGGTTAGGCAAGCAGTGAGATACATCAGGCAATCTCCTGCTAGGTGGAAAAAGTTTCAATAATGTTGTGAAGATGAAAATCTTGCTAAAAAGTCTTTATGCTTGGATGTTCCTACAAGGTGGAATTCCACCTTCATGATGTTGAATCGGGTTATTCAATATGAAGGTGAAATTGTAGAGTACGTCAATCATGATATTGGCTTGGCACTACATCTTAAGTTTGTTGATATTGTGGATAAAAATTCTACAGGTACACTTTTGAGTAGTGATTGGGAGGGCGTAAAGAGAATTACAAAATTTCTTGAAATATTTTTTAATCTTACTTTGAAGATATCTGGATCACGATATGTTACATCAAATCTTCATTATCTTGAAATTTGTCAAGTTGGTGTTTACTTGAATCAATTGATATCAAATGAAGATCATGTTTTGGCTAAAATGGCAGAAAATATGAAGGAGAAATTTGACAAATAGTGGGGTGATACTGAAAAAATGAATAAGATGGTTTTCATACCATGTGTTTTGGATCCTCGTCACAAATTTAGCACTCTTGGCTTTGCACTTAAGAAGATGTTTGGAGAAAAGGGGGCCGCAGTAGAAATTGGTGTGCGAACGTACATGGAATCTTTGTTTAATGAGTATACAAAGCCTATTTCAAATGATAAAAATGGTCAATGTTCTTCAACTGAGGTGGATACTTCTGATTCAAGATCTGTTGATTAAAGGTCTGTAGAAGGCTTGAGAAATTTTTTTGAGGGATTACAAAAACATACATCTGAAAAGGGAGGAGCAAGTTCAAAGTCAGAATTAGTTAAATATCTTGATGAAGAAATTGAAGTTGGAAAATCAGATTTTGATGTATTGCTTTGGTGGAAGTTAACTCACCTAGATTTCTACTTCTTTCTGAGATGGCTTGAGATGTGTTGGCTATTCTCGTTTCAAGTGTGGCGTCTGAATGTGCTTTTAGTATTGGAGGGCGCATATTTGATTCATTTAGGAGTTCATTACTCCTAAATTGATACAAGCTCTAGTGTGCCTTCAAGATTGGCTTTGGAGTGAGCCACAACCCATAAGTATTGAGGAAGATTTAGATTTTCTCGAGCAACTTGAAGAAGCTAAGAAAAGAACCTCATTGATGTAAAATTGTGAATAGTTTATTTAATATTTTTATTATTTAAGCCTTGAGCCTTGACTTGTTATCGTATTTCTCTCTAGATTTGGCTAAACTTGGAAAATAACTTTGCATTGATGACATGTAAAATTGGAGGTTTCCTTCACTAACTCTACTAAATGAGAAGGAAGGTAGATGTCTTACTATTGAGGTGGATTTTTATATACATGTGTTATCTTGTCTTTATGTCTGATTTATGATTGACTTCTCTTTTCTGATGACTAATGAGTGTGTTAAATTATGGTTAATACAAATACTTGTGCAAAACAAGCTCCCTGTAGAACTTGGTGTTCTTCATCAGTTTATCTTGACTTTTCTTTCATTTTTAGCCATCAAAATATCTAATACTTTCTCTGTTTCTTTGTCAATCAGATTTCATCATGCCTCGACTTCATGGTTCTAATGCTCGATCACCTGTTTGGAATCACTATGAAAAGCTTGAAGAAAAAGAAGATGGATTGTGGACAGTAAAATGTGTTCATTGTGGCCGTGTTACTTATTACCATTCACACAAAACTAGGACTGCCTCCTTAAGGAAGCATGTTAAGCGTTGTTTGGAAAACAAGAACCAGAATCGTCAACTCTCAAGAATTGATGACTAGTTATTATTTTGTTTACTTGAACGTGAAGTTTTAGTACTATGTTTGGACTTAATTTTCAGGTTGTGTGACTGCTATTTTGAATTTTTGAAATTCTATTTGTGCCTGTGTTGGCTGTGGCAGACTGGCAGCGATTTTATGTTGTGCTGCATTTTGACTTCTGCAATGTTGTTGGCTTGCAGCTTGTTGTGTTGTTGTTTTATTCCGTTATTTTAATATGATATTTCATATTTGTGCTGAAAAGTTTATTTAAGCGTTGTTGTGTTGAGAGTTTGATGTTGTTGGTGCCTGGCTATGAGTTGCTGGCTTGCTGTTGTGTTGACTGTTGAGTGTTTGGTGTTGTTGAATTGTTGCGTTGTGTTGAGAGTTGGGTGACGGCAACTGGCAAGGGCCTTAAGGGTGTTGTTGTTGTGTTGACTGTTGAGAATTTGGAAATTATGGTGAGTTGGTATTGCTAAGAATTGATATACAAAATAGGTCGTAACTATACATGATTTCATTTATATATAATACTTTTATTATCATATTTAGTTTTAATATTTTTAACTTTTTAAAGTTGTAGTACTACTTTGCAGTTTGCGCCTTGGTGACAGCCTTTAAAAAGAAAATGTTTTGCCTCTGTTTCATTCGTGTTTCCAGTTTTCTGATTGCAAATTGCAGTATGTAGTAAATAATTACATGGAGTTGATTAGTTTAATTATATTGTCTTCAATTCTTCATGTGATTTTTGATTTTAAAAAATTGTGTGATAGGTTAACGGTTAACCCGATAATCAAATCGATAAGGATCGATATATAACCGATAACCGATTAATCGATAACTTAATGGTTCTTTAACGGTTTAGCTAGTCTACAAACCAATAACCGATAAGCAAAATTAATAATGTTCAAAACCGAACCAAACCGATCGATATGCAGCTCTAACTCAATGTGTATATGAAGTAATTGAACTAGTAGGGTTTATACTGAATGATTATGCCTGAAATAAAGAGAACAACAAGAATAAGTTTATATTAAACTTCATTAGAGACAACATCAAGTTTCTTCTGGTCCTCTTCTTGAACGCTGACAGTATAAACAAAATAATTTTACCTTCATACATTCTTATACACTGGTTGATACACAGTACACATAATTATTCATATTTATAACTTATATGTATTATTTTGGGTTTTTTTTTTTTATTTTATTAATGGAAAAGCGCCTAAAATACCATTTCAACGATGCGAATTAGTATAAAATTACTATTTTATTATCTTTCGGGCCTAAAATGTCCTTGACATCAATATTTTGACTCTATTTTATCCTTATCTTTAGCGGATTAAAAATCATAACCTCAATTAACAAATTCATTGATAAAGTTTCACTATCCTATTTACAAGTGTACTTCCTCCCTCTCTATTTACTTATCAAATATGTTTTAATTTACTCATCATTTTTATTTGCATGTATGCCTATTGGCTCTGAATTGTCTGAATTTTTACCACCGACTAAAATCCACTTTACTATGGGAAAGCCAAGTTTGCCCACGTATCCCCCCTCTTTTCACCTCCACGCGTTTTTGACCGCTGACACTTGTTTCCTCTATTTTTTTGTTTTAATAAAAAGAATTCTGGTGTCCCCACTGCTCATTAGGTTTATGAGAAAATATTAAAAATTAAGGTTTTGAAACAATCCCCAATAGTCCTTTCTCATATGTGCTAAACTCCTCATGGTACTAATAAAATATAGTGATTAGACTAGTAGTCAAGGAGTTTGATCATATCTATCATTAGTTAAGAAAAGTAAAATTAAATGGTGGAAGAGAAAAAAGTATATTGTTGAGAGTCAATTCTTGTATTTGCATAAAAATCACGTTCTTTCTTTTTTAAAAAATATTGGGCGGAGATGTGAATAAGAAATATAGAAGAATGAGAGACGTGGGTGGACATCAACCTATAATATAGTACTACTATATAACTATAACAACAACAACTTGGGACTATGAAGAGATAAGAGTAACAAGAAACACAAGTTGAGATTTCTGTGCCTCTCTCTCTCTGAGAGACACACATCTTATTACTCTTAAGTATAATTTTAATTTGAAACTCTTTATATTCAGATTCAGACTTCACCAAACCCAATATCTCTCTTTTTATTTCTCTTCTTCTCCCAAAAATGGCAAGTTGGGTTCTATCAGAATGTGGTGTTAGACCACTACCAAGAATATACCCAAAGCCCACAATAGGGTTATCTTCCGTTTCCGCCACCAATTTAAATCTGAGAAGAATTTCACCTTCACCTATACGAACAGATCGGAATTGTTGGGCATTGAGGGTAAGTGCACCGCTTAGGATCCAAATTACCGGAGAAGAAGAGGAACAAACAACAAACAATGGAGATGAGTTTTTTGACCCAGGGGCACCACCACCCTTCAAGCTTTCTGATATTAAGGCAGCTATTCCTAAGCATTGTTGGGTCAAAAATCCATGGACATCCATGAGCTATGTTGTTAGAGATGTAGCTATTGTGTTTGGGCTAGCGGCTGCTGCTGCTTATTTCAACAATTGGCTTGTTTGGCCTCTTTATTGGTTTGCTCAGAGTACAATGTTTTGGGCTCTCTTTGTTCTGGGTCATGATTGTGGACATGGAAGCTTTTCAAATAACCATAGCTTGAACAGCGTTGCTGGACATATCCTTCATTCTTCAATTCTTGTTCCTTATCATGGATGGTTTGTTTTGTTTCTTCAAAACCCGGAATTTTTGTTTATTCAAATAGTATTTTTGTTTGATGAATTTGATTGTTCATATTTCAGGAGAATAAGCCACAGAACTCATCATCAGAACCATGGACATGTTGAGAATGACGAGTCATGGCATCCTGTAAGTTTGTTTGATGTATATTCACTTCTCAAAAAACTATTTTTCGCCTTTTAATTACCTTTTTTTTTTTTTTTTCAGTTATCTGAGAAGCTTTACAATAGTTTGGATGATATCACAAAGAAATTTAGGTTCACTCTACCCTTTCCCTTGCTGGCATATCCTTTCTATCTGGTGAGTTAGTAGTTCATATCCAATGTATTATTGACAATAACATAATTTGATGTAACTTGGAACTCATAATAATCACAGTGGGGTAGAAGCCCGGGAAAGAAAGGTTCTCACTTTGATCCAAGCAGTGATTTGTTTGTCGCAAGTGAGAAGAAAGACGTGATCACTTCAACTGTCTGCTGGACGGCAATGGCTGCATTGCTTGTGGGATTGTCCTTTGTCATGGGTCCTCTCCAAGTCCTTAAGCTTTATGGCATCCCCTATTGGGTTAGTCCATTTTCCAACCTTGCCTTCTTTTGTTGTTGCTGACTCATTTTATTAACTGAATTCAATTCAACATGTAGGGCTTTGTCATGTGGCTGGATATAGTTACCTATTTG
Organism: Solanum pinnatisectum; assembly: GCA_035578085.1. Taxonomy (NCBI): domain Eukaryota; kingdom Viridiplantae; phylum Streptophyta; class Magnoliopsida; order Solanales; family Solanaceae; genus Solanum; species Solanum pinnatisectum. The sequence continues at coordinate 24,039,040 of CM069081.1, read as the reverse complement.
CATCACCATGGCCATGAAGATAAAGTTCCTTGGTACAGAGGAGAGGTATAATTTTGATTTGGCTACCGGAGTAGTATCTCCTACTGCTAGAATGCCAAATGAAATATGCTCAATGTGTTGTGACTTTTAGATATAAGCATTTAGTTGTTAGTTACTCCTATTTTATGAAGAAAAAAGTTGGGAGGTGCTTCAGTAATTGATATGTATGTATGAAACAGGAATGGAGTTATCTGAGAGGAGGGCTTACAACGCTTGATCGTGACTATGGATGGATTAACAACATCCACCATGACATAGGGACTCATGTGATACATCATCTCTTCCCTCAAATCCCACACTATCATTTGGTAGAAGCAGTAAGTATAAGATAACATTTTACGCAAATAGTTTCTATTGGTGTCTTAATAACATGGATTCTTTTGCAGACGGAAGCTGCTAAACCAGTGTTAGGGAAATATTATAAGGAGCCAAAGAAGTCAGGGCCTCTGCCATTTTACTTGTTGGGATATCTGATAAAAAGCATGAGGGAGGATCACTTTGTGAGTGACATAGGGAATGTAGTATATTATCAAACTGATCCCAACCTTTATGGGTCTCAGAAATAGCAAAACCATGTTAGCTGATTCTTTTTCACCAACCTTATGGCTATGCCATCCATTCAAGTTGGTTGTATAAGCACTACTGGTTGAGCACAAAGTAAAGTTAGCTACCTGCCATTAGAGAAGAGCAAGTTTCAATTATGGACCTTCTGTTGGGTTGGCCAAGAAAGTATATTATCTGTATTCTGGATTCTGAAATGATTATTTATAAAAAGATACTTCAGTCCCACCATCTTTTATTGTTTTTTGTTGCTGTGCATGGATCCATTAACATCACTTATGAAGGAAATAGTTATTTTTGACCCAAGAACATGAGGGGGCCAAAAAAAAAAAGGGGGCATGGGTGGTGGTTAAAGAGGAAAAAAACAACCAAGGTAATGTCACATTCAATAATAATCAACTTAAATATTTTACATGTTAAGAGCCTGTAGCATGTGGTTGTAATCATTGTAGTCAATATCCACTCTTTATCAAACAAGTCGTGTGTTTCACTCCCTTAAAGAATTTGATGTCTTCATACTAGTAATTAGTAACATAAGTTTGATGTGTCAAGTGTTATCAAACAAGGATTTATTTTTATGTACCAATGTAATAAATATTACAAATCTAAACTAGCAAGAAATACACTAGGATATGTTACTGGTCTAGATTGGGGCCATGATGAACTTCCTTGGTACATACGAAAGGTATGCTCTTAAGAGAATTTCGATTCTACTTGGATTCCTCTACTAAAATATTATGATAAGACAGATATCAACCTGATTGGATTCCTTTTAAAGAATTTAGTCAGTCGATATCAGGAAGTTAAGTGTTTTGCTAGAAAATGTAAGTTGATTTTTAAATTATTTTTTCATTTAGGTTGGTGAGGTGAAAATATTTTCTAATAGCATCTTACTTTATGAGTTGATCAGTTGCTTGAGGGAAGTTGCACTTTTACAAAGAAATTGATATTTTTCTAATAGTACAAAATTGATGTATCATGAGATATTAGTCTTAGCCTACACTAATCAGCAGAGCAAATTACAAGAGGTATCTGCACCAAAATTGCAGTTGATTTAACAATCTGCAATAGGAAACTTGCCTCAATAGTGTACCTATTCAATATCAACTAAAGGTGTAAAGATTTCACAGCGTTCATGAATGATTGTATCCGGGACTCATCCTTTTTGATGCCGTCTTGTCCACATATGCCACTACTGACATCCACTCCATTGGGTTTCAGAGCAGAAAGAGCTTCACAAACATTCTCTGGGTTGATTCCTCCGGCCAAGAGCCACCCGTGTTTGCTTCTAATTGATGGTAGCTTAAACTGAGCCCAGTTGAACCCTTTGCCACTGCAAAAGTATGTGAATACAAATTTTATTTCATAATTTACAGTCTAACACTTGCTCAACCTTAGCTATCATGAATTCATCTCCTCTAAAATGGTCAGTGTTCTCATTGCTACTAATGCTATTCTTCTCTCATTACAATGTCACTGTTAGTGTTTTACTTCCTATCACATTAGACTTAGTTGCTTGGTCATGCTAAAGTTACAAAAAAAACGAGTTTCCTTTGGCATGAACGAATCCAAAAAAGAGTTTGATAATACTAACCCAATGGAATTACATTATGTTAGCTCCATATGGAGTGGGATTAAGCTTAGTCCAAAAGAGACTGTGTATGATAGCATACCAGCCACGCCAATGGCAGGTATATCTATAAGGAAAATACTGTACCTGCCACCTTTCGCACTATCCACTAGAATCCAATCACCTAGAGAAGACTCCTCATCAGAGATAGAGTTCAAAAGGCCTCCCTCTTCATCTGCATGAAGTACGTATACTAAACGTCTCTCCCTGACTAAAACTGGAAAAGCATCTCGAGAATCATTTCCATGAAGCTGCTCAATTTGAACATGTTGTGGATTTTGAGTATTGAAAACAATATATTCAAGATGGTGAAAGATGGCAGTTCCTCACCTGCACCAATTCAAGGTCTGCTGCATCAGAGGCCCTTAGTATTGTGTCAGCATTATCATCTACAAACACCCCAACTGGCAGAGCTCCATATTCCCGCGCAACCTTTGAGATTTCCTTTGCAGTAGAAAGTGAAACAGAGCGTTTTGAGTTGGGCCATATGATCATACCAATAAAATTGGCTCCAGCTTCTGCTGCAAGAGCAGCATCTCTAGCTGATGTAATTCCACACATTTTGACTAAAGTCCTACTTTCTGTTTGCGCTGCTTGTGCCGAGACTCCTGTTGACTGATTTAAGGTGCACATAAATCTGTTGCTGGTGGAAGTCCTCAGTTGTGCTCTATTTATAGAATATACTTCGACATCCAATACACCTATAAGAAAAAGATTTGGATGTATCATTTCTAATATATTCTACTTCAACCAGATCTGTGAACAAGTTTTATAAGAATCTTAAGGAAAAATCATAATAAGTTACTTCTAAAACACCGATCAAATGCAAATTTGCATCTTTCCACATATTGTTAATAAGAATTAGAATAAGAGAAGGTCAAAAAGGAAAACATTTCTCTGTAAGATTAAAACGAACTCGAGAAAAATGAAACAGTGCCCAAGCAAGCAATCAAAATCCAAAGCTTAACTCAAGAATAATTGTTAGGTGTAGGCTTCCTATCCCGGTCCTGGTTGGCTTCTCTTTTGCTTGTGTGAAAAAATTAACGGACATATCGAATAAGTAATAGTTGTGGTGATTGCTCATTGGTCTTTAGATCACGTGTTTTCTTAAGAGAATCGAAGTTCTCAAAATTCCCAACTTATTATCTTCTGAAGATACAGATTATTTCTTAAGAAGTGTAACTCTTTCTTCTTGTTTTTTTCTTACAATTATTTTTTAGGGTGGGGATACTATAAGTGCAAAGAATGTCCATATAATCCAAACTTTCACTTACCTTGACTTCTGGGAAGGCCTATTACTCTTGGTTGAAGCTGAGTTCCCATGTTGAACACTGAAAAACACAAAACTATGGCTAAGACCAAGTAAATAGTGACATAATCTGACAAAATGTTATGTGCTCTTATGCCACTCAAACAAATTATTAAACAAGCAGAGCCTTATAAAAAATTTAGCTGCTGGATAACAGCTCTTAAAAAAAAAGCCAACATCATAATGGCACGTCTACTGGGGTTTACAATTGTTTCTTTGTTTGTAAATAGGAAGAGCTTTCAGGGTGATGATTGCATTTTGATATAAGTCCAACGCTCTTTTGCACACTGTTTTTCTGGTGCATGTTGCACTGAGGAACACCTCACATCTCTTTAAACTAAAATCTATTAGTGTCTGGATGAGACGACACTTGTATAACTTGATAGTTTGAAGTTGTCTATTGACTGGTACACTGTTGATGCTCTGCCCTATAAGAAAATGTGCATGTATAAAGATGGATGAAGAGAAATATAAGTAAAGCAGAACCTGAGAGCATCCTTCCTTCCTAATTCTGTTTTACCACTGTAGTGCTATGTAAGAGAGGAGAGATCCCGTGAAATAGTCCTGCTACTCATCAAATAAAGGAACTGGTCAAACAGAGGAATTGCTAATTGCTCATAAATTCTCATAACTAGACTAGTCAGCTTATACTAGCTAGTCAACAAAGAAACCTTTTAAAACTGACAATTAGCAAACAAACAACTAAAATCCAAGAAACTGCAAAGCAACATTGACCAGCAAATAGTAGAGATATCCAGAGTATTTCACTACATGATTAAATTCTATAATGAGTACAAAATAAATATAAACAAACGATATCGTATGTCTGTTTGGAATCTAAGGAGTATTTTGGTTTGGGTTTTAGAGGAGCTAATAATAATAATAAGTTAATAACAACAATAGACCCAGTGAAATCCCACAAAGTGGGGTCTGGGGAAGATAGAGCGTATGCAAGCCTTACCACTACTTCTCTGAGGTAGAGAGGATGTTTCTAAATGACCCTCGGCTCAAGCAAATCAAAGTAGTAATTAAAAGAAAAACATGACAGCTAATAGGAAAGCAGTGTGGAGCATATATGCAAGGAACCATAACTATAACAACAAGGTGCAGTCACCTAAACACAGCAAACCACATATGATATCACATAGCAAAAACCAAAGACTACATGAATATGCAAATACTACGACCAACATGGAGCTCTAAACTCCCACCCAACCAAAGACATGAATAGGTAAGTAATAAGACAACTCTCAACTACCTACTAACCTTCTACCTTATCCATAACCTCCATGCCCTCCTATCTAAGGTCATGTCCTCGACTAGCCGAAGATGCGTCATATACTACCTAATCACCTCTCCCCAATATTTTTTCGACCTCCCTCTGCCTCTCCTCAACCCCACTATATCCAACCTCTCACACGGGCGAATTACTTAATTTTCTTATTGGGTAAACCATTAACCCGTTAAGAGCTATCATACTTACACTTTTACCCAAGATATATAAACTAATAATAACATATAATACTACAACAATTAATCAATGCGTGATAACAACTTATGGATCATGTCTTGAAACATTTGATGGGCATCTATCAAGTGTGTTAGAGCACTGTCTTTTACTCATGGAAGTTGGAACCCAGTTTATTTCTCGTGATATCTTAATGTTGTAAGTGGCAAGTTTTCTTGGCTTTGTGAGGTAAGTGTTAAGTATATTTAGGGTTGTTCTTGGCTTTGTGAGGCAACAAGAAGTGTTAGACTTGAGTGTATTTAGTATTTGTATTTTCAGGGTCACTGGCTCACTCCATATAATGCAGTAATAAGAAGTCGTCTTTTTGTGAGGTGCATTCTTCAAAAAAAAGAAGGTACCATAGAGGTTAGCCAATACACCGCTGGAAAACCATCCGATAATTGCTAATCCATTACCAAACCATCTGATATCTTATTGGTTGGCTAGCAAATTAGTATATTTAAAAATCGATAACCGATAGGCCAAATCGTTAAGCGAATTAACTGCTTGATCCACCCGATAAACAACCCTTTACCTGGGCTTCTGCACATCTCCTCTTCAATGCCCAAACCATCTCAATCTCCCTTCCCTCATCTTGTCCACCACGGAGGTCACTCCCACTTCAGATCTCGGATATCCTCCTAATCCTATCACTCCTAATATGCCCCACACATCCATCTCAACATCCTCATTTTCGCCACTTATATCTTCTGAACCTAGGAGTTCTTGACTGGCCAACACTTCGCCCATACAACAAAGTCGGTCTAACCACCACTCTATAAAACTTACCTTTAAGGTTTAGTGATACATTTTTGTCACACAAGACGCCTGTGAGAAATATAGGAAAAGAATATTATTGAATTGTATGTAAATTGTTACATTGAGACCCTACTTATAGACACTACATTAGAATCCTTTTCCTACTAGGATTCCTATTATTATTCCTATTCCTATTCCTATTCTAAGTAGGAAATACTTATTTATATTCTAACACTCCCCCTCAAGCTGGTGCATATAAATCATATGTACCTAGCTTGTTCTGAATGTAATTAATACGAGGACATGTGAGAGACTTGGTGAACATATCTCAGTGATCATTTGACTTCACAAATTTCGTAACAATATCTCCCGAGAGTATCTTTTCTCGACAAAGTGATCAATCTCAATGTGCTTAGTCCTTTCATGAAACATGGATTTGATGCGATATGAAGAGCGCTTGGTTATCACACACAAGTTCCATCGATCAATTTTGCCAAATTTTAGTTCTCCCAAAGAATCGCTTGATCCAAACTAGTTCACAAGTTCTTTGCCGCCATTGCTCGATATTCGATTACGCACTAGATCGAGCAACCACATTCTGTTTCTTACTCTTCCACGACACCAAATTACCTCCTACTAAAACACAATATCCGGATGTCGAACGTCTGTCAGAAGGTGATCCTGCCCAATCAGCATCTGTATATCCAATGATATTCTCATGGCCTTGATCCTCAAAGAGTAGTCCTTTATGAGTGACTTTATATATCGCGAATCACGAACAATCGCTTCCCAATGACTATCATGCAAGGAAGTCATAAACTGACTTACAACACTCACAGGAAAAGATATGTCAGGTCTAGTCACTGTGAGATAATTCAACTTTCCAACAAGCCGTCTATACCTTTCGGGATTACTAAGCGGCTCCCCCTGTCCTGGAAGGAGTTTAACATTCGGATCCATAGGAGTGTCAATAGGTTTACATCCCATCATTCCTGTCTCGAGAATGTCTAAGGCATACTTGCGTTGAGAAATAACAATACCTGATCTAGACTGAGCAACCTCAATACCTAGAAAATACTTCAATCTGCCAAGGTCTTTAGTCTGGAAGTGCTTAAAGAGATGTTGCTTCAAATCGGTGATGCCATCTTGATCATTACCGGTGATAACAATATCATCAACGTAAACAACCAAATAGATACATCGACTTGGTGCAGAATGCCAATAAAACACAGAGTGATCAGCTCCACTACGAGTCATGCCAAACTCTGAATAATCGTCTTTGAACTTCCCAAACCAAGCTCGAGAGATTGTTTGCACCGTAGAGTGACCTACGCAATCGACATACAAGGCTACTGGACTCCCCCTGAGCAACAAAACCAGGTGGTTGCTCCATATAGACTTCTTCCGCAAGATCACCATGTAGAAAAGCATTCTTAATGTCTAACTGATGAAGAGGCCAATGACGAACGGCAGCCATAGATAGAAAAAGACGAACAGAAGCTATTTTAGCCACAGGAGCGAAAGTGTCACTATAATCTAGCCCAAATATCTGAGTATACCCTTTGGCAACAAGGCGAGCCTTAAGTCGATCAACCTGACCGTCTGGACCAATTTTGACTGCATAAACCCAACGACAACCAACAGTAGATTTACCTGCAGGAAGGGAGACAAGTTCCCAAGTACCACTCTTATGTAAAGCAGACATCTCATCAACCATAGCCTGCCTCCATCCAGAATGAGAAAGTGCTTCACCTGTAGTCTTAGGAATGGAAATAGAGGACAAAGACGACACAAAGGCATAATGGGGTGATGATAGACGATGATAACTTAAGAAGGTATAATGTGGGTTAGTATTTCGAGTGGATCGTATACCTTTTTGAAGTGCAAGCGGTTGGCTAGGAGGAGGCAAGTCCGCAGTAGGAGCAGGGTCCGGCGCATGACATGAATCATCTGGAACTGGGGTTGGACGTGGACGACGATGATAAGTTAGTAATGGTGGCACTACAACTGGAGATGTAGAAGTAACCATAGATTCCTCAAAGGTGGGCACAGGTAAAACCTGAGGTATGGGTAAGACCATAGATACATCAGGATGATCAGAAGATGTATAGTAAGGCTGAGACTCAAAAAATGTAACATCAGCAGACATAAGATATCGATGAAGATCATGTGAATAACAACGATACCCTTTTTGGACTCGAGAGTAACCAAGAAAGACACATTTGAGGGCACGAGGAGCTAATTTATCTTTTCCTGGGGCTAAGTTATGAACAAAGCATGTGCTCCCAAAGACACGAGGGGGGATAGGGTAAAGATGTGGGAGGAAAAGATAGAATGTGGAACCCGATTCGAATGTAAGAAGAGGGCATTCTATTTATCAAATAACAAGACGTCGTAATCGCATCTCCCAAAAACGCAGCGAACATTGGATTCAAGGAGAAGAGTACGGCGGTCTCAATAAGATGCCGATTTTTCTTTCAGCTACACCATTTTGTTGAGGGGTGTATGGACAAGTAGACTGGTGAATAATGCCTTTGTTAGTCATAAACTCCTGAAATTGGGAGGATAAGTATTCTAATGCATTATCACTACGAAAAGTACGAATAGAAACACCAAATTGATTTTGTATTTCAGCAAAGAAACTTTTGAAAATAGAAAATAACTCAGAACGATCTTTCATTAAGAAAACCCAAGTACATCTTGAATAATCATCAATGAAACTAACAAAATAACGAAATCCTAAGGTGGAACTGACTCTACTAGGACCCCAAATATCAGAATGAACTAATGAAAAAATAGACTCGAGCGACCCTCGATTACGAGAAAACGTAGCACGAGTGTGTTTCCCAAGTTGACACGATTCACAATCTAATGTGGATAAACTAGACAAACTAGGCACCATCTTTTGCAGTTTGGATAGACTCGGATGTCCCAAACGTTTGTGAATTACATCTGGAGAATCTGTAACGGAGCATGCTGTTAAGGAATTTGAAGAGGTAAGATAGTAAAGGCCTTGTGATTCATGTCCTGTTCCAATCATCTGTCCCGTACTGCGGTCCTGCATGAGAAAAAAGTCATCGAAAAAGGTTATGCTACAATGTAGGGCTTTCGTTAAACGACTAACAGATGCTAGATTAAAGGGAGAACCAGGGACATAAAGAACAGAGTCTAGGGTGACAGAAGATAGGGGTTTGGCTTTTCCAACCCCTTTTGGTTTTGTTTGGATCCCATTGGCTAAAGTAATACATGGAAGAGATTGTGAATAAACAATATCAGATAAAAGTAATTTATTACCAGAGATATGATCAGAAGCCCCAGAGTCCATGACCCATGTTCCAAGAGTACTAGATTGCGACACACAAGCAAAAGAATTACCCGCAATGCATACATCAAAGTTGTGCAATCAAACTACTTGTGGAGACGTTTGCTTATTTGCACGATACTGAAGGAACTCATCATATTCTGTCTGAGCAATATAAGCATTGTTGGATGGTTGATTTGGTTGAGCACCATATGCTACTGGTGGAGATGTCTGTTTACTTGCGCGATTTCGAAGGAACTCATTGTATTCCTTTAGAACAATAGGATCATAACTGGGTGGTGGACCATGCAAAGTATAACATATGTCACGAGTGCAGAGGCGAATCCAGGATTTCAAGAAAACGGGTGCACCATTGCTTTAAAGATAAGATCAAAAAATTTATAATAACAATAACTAGACGAGCAATACATAAAAATTACATTGCCACAAAAAATATCATCAATTTACAATTGTACTTGACGAGACTTCATATTTTGAAAACGATCTATAATAGCATCATTACTTACATTTTCAAATATCTTCCGCTCTATCTTACAAACTAAACAGCCATTCAAAAATTCTTCACCAATGCTATTACGTAGATCATTTTTGATGAGCTTCATTGAGGAGAATGCTCTTTCCACACTTGCCGTAGGCATCCAACCCCAAGAATACAATCAACATTTGAAGAAGAAGGTGTAATTGTCTCTCTTTGAGCTTCTAGAACTACATGTGAACTAACAAATGGACCGCTACTAGAACGTGGTTGCTTAATCAAAAATTTATCCATTCAGATATTTAAGGATAAATGTTCCTACATATTCAAATAACTATTCAACTTAGTCACAAATTTAACTAGCAAATTTAAAAAAAATAAGAGAATCGCATATCTTTCACAATAAAAAATAAGGGAATCACACCCTTGCAAGTTCAAATAAAATAGAGGAATCACAATCCTTGCAAATCTAACTAAAATAGAGGAATCACACCCCTTTCACATTTATCAATAAGAAAATTACACATTCATAATAAAAAGAGGACTTATGCCTCTTTTGCATTCAAAATCACATATTCATAGAAAGAAGAGGAATCACACCCCTTTCACATTTGAAAAATAAGGGAATCACACTCCTTTCACATTAAAAAAAATAAGGGAATCACACCCCTTTCACATTAAAAAAATAGGGGAATCACACCCCTTTCACATTAAAAATAAAAAAGGAATCACACCCTTCAAAATTGATAATATAATATGAAACACATTCCTTACAAGTTACATCCGCAAAATATGTAAGTTTGAGATAATCAATTCTTTAGCTATTGATGATTTCCTATTATAAGTAATGACAAGATTTTTTTATATGAAAACCCTAAAATTAAAGTGATATATATATATATATATATATTATCTTGTTAGTTTGTTTATTAAAAAGAGAAATCATAAACTAAAATTACCTTAAACTTTGACAATGATGATTTCTCTATATTCTTGACTTGAAGTTGGAGACTTGAAAGCTTGAAGCTTCTTCTTTGTGTGGAAAATAAAAAAACAAATTTGAGGAGAGAAGAAATATTTTGTTGTAATTTGGAACTTCAAATGTGGGTGGTTCTGGGGGGGTAAGGAAACTTTTGAAGTTTTGACTTTTAGAACTTTTAGAATTTAATTTTTTTTTTTTAATAAAAAACATGTTTTTAGTTAATAAAAATAAATTAAAGCGAATTAATGCACAGGATCGAACTTGCGATCTTTGTGTTGAAATCTTGCAGTCATACCAGTGAGCCATCCAGCCATCTTGAGAACGGGTTCAACAAGTTTTAATTTAATATATTCTTTAATAATTATAGAAGTAATATATCAAATTTAGTCGAATGAGTACGGGTTCAATTGACCCAAAAAAAAAGCTTAAATTCGCCCCTGCACGAGTGTGTCCAGGCTTATGACAATGACTACACTTGGATCGAGGTTTCCCAAAACGCCCTCCCCCTCGCCGATTCTCCATAGACTGAGATGTACGCTTTTCAAAGGTTTGAGATGCAAGAATAGAGGAGTCAACAGTGGGTGATGAAACCACTTTATGATCGAGGTGCCGCAAGACGAAGGAGGCAGAGAATAATTCATCGATTGTGGAAGGCGTAGGGCTAGCTAAAATCGATCACGCAGAATCATGATCGTGAGGAAGTCCGAAGAGTAAGAACTAGAAACAATGTTTGTCTGTGTTCTTGTTGTTGTTCCACATTCGTAGTAACTGGCATCAATGTGTCAAATTCCTCCATGACTGCCTGTACCTGTCCCAAGTAAGTAGACATATCGGATTCTTGTTTCTTTAAGTTGGTCAATCGAGATATCACATCATAGAATCGAGATATGTCATTAGTGTATAAAGCACGAGCCTTTTCCCCAAACTGTATAACACGTCTGGAATGGGCGAAACAAGGGCATCAATTTGGAATCAATAGAACGCCATAGGAGACTACATAATTGAGCATCTACTTTCTCCCATTGTGCTTTGACTTTTGCATCTTCCTCACTAGTCTTTGTCTTTACATCTACCACATAAGTCTTGTTCGTTAAGTGATCTTGGACACCTTGACCCTTGCACCACAGCTCAACCGAGGAAGCCCAAGATAAATAGTTTGAACTTCCCAATAATAATTCTGAAGTGATTATAGGGCTAGAACTTCCAATCCCTATATTTTTAGAACCAAAAACATCACACCCAAAAGACATTATGCTAAATTTGTCTTGGAAACAACAAAAAAATAAAAGAAAACTTGATTATTGAGATCTGATTGTCGGAAAAGTCGCGAAACAGCTGGAAATTGCGGACCCTAATTCCGCGATCGAATCTGTCAAAAAAAACAGTATGGGCCTGGTCGGAATGGCTGGACGACCCTAAGCATCAAAAATTTCTCAAAAATCTGACCGAAAGGCATCGCGGCGCGTGCGTGTGAACTCGCCGGAAATCGCCACCTCGATCGGCGTGAGAGCGCGTGGGGTATTTTCCGCGGTTCTGCTGGGGTTTGGTCGCGGAGCTTTCCGAGCCTCGTGGTGGTGTTAATTTTCGCACAACACCCACGAGAAAGAAAAAAGAATAACAAAATCGATCCAATATCACCGGAAATTGACATAGACATACGGTGACTTGTTTGTTCTCACCAATGCTCTGATACCATGTGAGAAATATAGGAAAAGAATATTATTGAATTGTATGTAAATTGTTACATTGAGACCCTACTTATAGACACTACATTAGAATCCTTTTCCTACTAGGATTCCTATTATTATTCCTATTCCACTTCATCCATGCCGCACCAATATGATGTGTGACATCATCATCAATCTCCCAATTTTCTTGAATCACAGACCCCAAATACTTAAATATTTCTCTCTTAGGGATATCTTGAGTATCAACTTTCACTTCCACACTTGTTGCATGCTTCTCATCACTAAATTTTACACTCAAAATACTGTCTTGGTCCTGCTCAACCTGAACTCTTTAGACTCCAGAGTCTGTCTCCATGCCTCTAATCTATTGTTAACTCCCCCACGTCTCCTCGATCAAAACAATGTCATTGGCAAATAACATACACCGAGGCACCTCACTGCAAATATGCCGGGTCAATTATCCATCACCAAAGCAAATAGAAATGGGCTCAACATTGACTCGAGTGCAACCCCATCTCGACTGGAAAGTGCTTCGAGTCTCCTCCCATTGTTCTTACTCGAGTCTTGACTCCATTATACATGTCTTTTAACACCCTAATGTAAGCCACCGGTACACCTTTAGACTCCAAACATCACCAAAAGACTTCTCTCAGGATTTTGTCGGAGGCCTTTTCAAGGTCAATGAACACCATATGCAAATCCCTTTAACTCTCCTAATATTTCTCTATCAGTCTCCTCACAAGATGAATGACTTCAGTAGTTGAACGCCCTGGCATGAATCCAAACTAGTTCTCGGAAATTGACACATCCCTTCTCACCCTCATCCCCACAACCCTTTTCCAAACTTTCAAGGTGTGACTTAGCAGCTAATAGTAATACCCACACAAAAAAAGAAAAAAAAATCAGCATAAGCTTATAAAATGTTTGGTTGGATTGGAGGATAATTAGAGCGTGTTTGGATTGGATTATTTGTTTATAAGCCAAAAATAGCTTTTAAGCACTTTTGGAGTGTTTGAGTCAACTAAAAAAGTGCTTATAAACATTTGCTTTTAAGATAAAATGATAAAAATAAGCCAAGTTAGAATTTCTAACTTATGGTTTTTGGATTATAAGTCAAAAACCAAAAGTCAATCCAAATAGGCTCTTAATCTCCATATACAAAAAACCATTAATTAATTTAATTTTGGCCCAATTGATCTTTCTTCTTTGTATTGCTGAATATATTTTTGATTTATATATTTTATTGTCGTTGGCCATTTCATTTTGAAAAAAAAGAAGATAGAATGTGAAATAAGAATGCGGATATCAGTAATAGAATGACACCTCACTCCCAAACAAGTTAGGGCGGACTAGAAATGCTAAATAACAAAATTAACCTTCACAATAGTAAGAATTTTTTAATTTTATTTAAAAAGTAAATACATATTTTAAATTATACATTGTATACTAATATGTAAAATATCAAACTAAACATCCAACAAGAAATAATCCCTGCATTATGCAATACTAATCCCTACATTACTAATGCTTACATTACAATCCCTATATTACTACTACCAAGATTATATCCGAGCATACTTGTTTCTAAATCAAAGATCGGTTTAAAGGAATTGAATGGAAGATTACATGTACTAGGCCATTAATAAGCCAAGATGGGTTTCCTCTCTTTGAGTAATTTAAAAGGCATATCAAATGGGCAAGTTTGGTTATATTTGGATGTTTGTAGAGTTCAATCCCTTTAGAAGTAATCCCATCGACCTCGTACCACAGTGGCGAGTCATAGTACTTATGGACAAAAAGCACACTCTTGGGGTCAAAACAGGTTGAGTCAGTTAAACAAGTCACGATCCAACATACCCAAAATTTGTGTGGATCAAGATGTGCTAAACATTAGGTGCCTACTAACCCCTCCAATTCAAAACTACTATTTTATTTGACTATTTTTTCCCAATTTGTAACAGTACAATTGTGTAGCTACATATATCCCAAACCTTTCTTTTTTCTCCCCCACCCCTTCTGCAAAAGAAAAGGAAGAGAGAGAAAAAGAATGGATGCCAAACAGTCCCAATCAGGAAGGTGGAAATGTGCAGTCAGTGACTTATCAAGCAACTGGAGCTGGTCCAAAGAAGATGCATGATCCTTAGGAGAGTTACCTTCTAATTTGTTCCAATAAGAAGCAACAAAAAGCAGCTAAGGATAATGGAAAATGGTTAATGAGTCACACACAATGCCTCTGCCTGGAAGGCAAGAAATGCCGCCCTAGCATTTCTAAATAATTCAGAAAAATAGGAAGTCATACTTTGCAGTATCATATAATGGCAGCTGGTGAAAATAATAAGACTGTGTTCTTAGATATCGAAACCTTTGGTCCAGTTTAAGCTAAAATACTATTTAGTCACATTCCCCAAATGCATGTCATGCATGCCAATAATACCAGGAATCACAGTAGGCCCAACAGTTTTTCCTTTACAAGTTTCAATAAAAAACAAAGCAACGGAATTGTAAAAAAGCACATGGGAATATCACTACATTCTACCAGCCATGCTCATTTCAACTAGACAATCATGCCAGATACTTCGTAAACATCATGAAATAACATACTTCTAGGTTCGAGGTTGAAAAAGGTCGTACAAGTTATATGTCTACAGAACATATGGAGCACTCAAGGGTGTATAGCCTAGTGGTCAATGAAGTGGGTTGAGAACCATGAAGTCTCAGGTTCAAATTTAGTAGAGGCAAAAACATTAGACGATTTTTTCGCATCTGTCCAAGCCTTGGTGGACAATGTTACTCAGTACCTATGCTGGTGCTGGTGGGAGGTATTAGACTATCAGGTGACTCGTGAATTAGTCGAGGTGAGTGCAAACTGGACCAGACACCAAGTTTATGTCAAAGTGTGGTTGAACCAGACTTGGGTGGATTAAAATCAATCGACTCAATAAATGGTTTATGATCCAACCAGTCCAAAGTTTATGTGGGAAGATGGGTTGATCAACGAGTCAAGTGCAACTTGACCCATTTAAAAGTTCAAAGCTTCCTCTCCTTTTGTTGAACATGAAGTTTTCTAAAGAAAGTAGATTATGTTAAAAATTAATGATTTGGTAAGTAAATTACAAACATCTAAAGAGACCATTCTTTTGTAAAGATATTGAAAGATCATCGGTATTCATTGTGCAATGCTAATCTGTTTTCTTTTCACTAATCTAGAGGTCTATCATGCATTTAAAGTTTAAACAGAGATATAAGAATAGGGGGAAAATCACTAACTCATTTAAAAATATGAACTCCTTTTGCAAATATTACCAGCAAAAAAAGAGAGAACCATTTAATTAATAAAAATTAAAAAGAGTAAGACAAAGAAAAAGTTATCAGTTACAAAGTAATAAAACCAGAAAAAAAGAGCTGAAATATTAAATGACTCAATGCCAGCAACTTTTCTGATATAAGCTCAAATATTGACCTTATATGACTAGAACTAGAAATCAAAAACTCAAATTACAATTATGCTGACCAGATTCAAATGATTCAAGATATGACAAAGTAAACAGTAAATTTTTCCAAATAAGGGGTTCACACAGAAATTTAAATCATACTAAAAGGTCTTAAACCAACGCTAACATAATTGCGTTGAGAAAATATTATAATATTAGGTAAGATAGAGAGAGAGTGCATAGCTAACATGACCAGACAGCAAAGTAGGTCACAAGGGCGGACAAAAGATGACTGGCAGCTGATTGAGCAAGTCTGTCACACACTGTTCACAAGAAAAAAAATCAAATTTGATCCTAGATATATACCACATAACATAAATAGCCCCATAACGTTTGCAAAAAGTAAAACACATTTTTAGTCCAAACCCGAAAACTAACAGAACTCTCCAAGCTTTCTGTTAAAAATTAAAATCGACAGAAAAACTCAAGTGTATTTCATGTGATCTGTTAACAGTCAAAACAAAGAAACAGTTCATCTTTATCACCTTTTGGAGATATCATCTCAGCCTATCTGTTGGACCCAAAATCAATCCAAAATCCTAACATTAGATATTGATGTTCATAGGAAGGAATAGTGGAATATAATCAACTCCTTGTTATGGTAAGAATCTATATTTCTTTCATTTCACATTGTATGATTTTATATTGTTCTACTATATACTTTTGACTGTTATGCACTATTTTCTGTCAATATTGTTTACCAAAAATGTTGATCTTCTGTCTGACCTCCCTCACTCTCTTCACTCTTCAGATTGTGCTTGGTTGTTTTGCTTTTTCTTTTATGTTGTAATTCAGTTTATGCTAATTTTTCTTTATAGCTACACTGATCTTTTCTTTTAAATCTTTTATCAGATTGTGCCTGTCAGATTTTTATATTCTGTTTTTATTTGATTGATACAGAATAGTGGTCCTAAGGACAATTTTAAGTTTTTGACTTAGAGATTGATGATCGAGCTGGATGGACCTTCATGTCTAACAAGCAAAAAGATCTAACTGAAGCATTTAGTAAGGTTATGTCATCTGTCAGCCATAGATTCTGTGTGAGACACCTCCACAACAATTTTAAGAGGTAGAGACAGGACGAGATGATACCTTTAGCTCTTCTTACATTATGGACATCAAACATGGTCATTTTTTATGCTGCTCTTATTCTATTTTGCTGTCAATTGATATTACAAGATGGCTTTACTGATCAAGTATTAGTCATTTTTGTTACGTGCAGGCTGGAATAGCTCCTAGTGAGTTGCAGCCAGTGGGTGATTCAATTGGCTACTGTTTTAAGTGATGGTTATTGGTGTAAAGTTGGTGTTTCATTTTCTCTTGCATCTTTGGTTAGAAGTGTAAAGTCAAAGATCTGTTGCTGCTGATTTTTAACATTTTGCTTTGTAGACAATTTATATGTATTTTGCTGCCTCGTTAAGCTTATATGGATCTACTATACGGCAATGCAGCTGACTACTTTTGACATATATTGCACCGTACCAAAGGATGTACTAAGCCTATTTTAGTTGCACTTTAATATTCATCAGTTACCCAGAAATATTCTAGAATATAGCTAGCAGCCTAGAAAACTATTCTTGATTCAATGGTCGTTACTGTATTGAAGATTTTGTTCTCTCCTTTTTGCTACCAACATTGTCTCCACTTCTCTTTTTTTTACATGCCTCTCAGCTAGTAAGCTCTTCTCAGCACCAGATTCAACGGAATAACAATTCAGGGGAACTCTACACCATAACCATATGTACATACAACAGCCAGTAACGATACATCAGGGGAAAAGCATTCTGCCTAACCACATTCAACATAATAATCATTCACCAGAATAATCAGTCATGTGATGAAAAATTCTTTGTAATTGACAGAAGAACCAGTCATTGATAACCACAAAATTCTGCAATTACAAGTTCAGATTATAGCTTAAATAGTTCACTTCTTTACCAAATACCAATGAGCAACAACTTCCTTTACGAAATAGACTAGTTAAACTCTCGGAAAGAAAAATGAAAACAACTTCATGTAATAAGCTTGGAATTTCGTGAATCAACTGGGAATTTCAAACTGATAAGCAAAAGGGAAGTAGACTTTTCAACTATAAAAGCATAAATTTTGATTTTGAATTGTGCGAATTAACTGGGAATTTTTATGCAGTATTTTTGGATTAAGTTTTGGAATGTGGCTTTTAGGGATCACATCATGTCAATGCAAATAAATTAACCAACTCATGATCTTGAATACATCGAACTAGATGAGACAAAGACATCATATGTTTTTTCTCTCAAAGCTAAAAAAACCCACATGGAATAGAAGCTTGTTACACACAGGTCTATCACATAATTATTGGCATGGGACCTGAATGCTCAGAAGCTAAAAAAAATGTCGCTTCAAAACAACTTAAATTCGCTATTGATTCAGGAAAAAAATCAAATAAAATCAGGAGTAAGCTATATCATCAAACCGAACAAATTACTCATTGGTCTCCAAGACACTTTTCCTATCTAAATTTAGTACCCTTTTCATTTGGAGGGTATCTTGATCAATTTTAGAGTTGAATTGACATAGATTAACTCATTTTTTTTAATAAAAACTTATACTTTAGAAACTACACCAGAAAGTAATCAAATCCCAACATATCCCTAGTCAAAAAAAGATGAAATAGATAAAGATCATTAGCTGACTCTTGAAAAGAAAAAAAAGGAACAGAAACTAGTAACTACAACTCATAGTTTCAAAATGGAAATCTGAACGAGAAAACAAATAATATGAGATATAATTCGAGTCACCCAATTTGTACATAAAAGAAATCCTCAGAAACCAGCAAAGAGAGCAATGAAGACAAAAACTAGGAATTATTTCAACACTATTGATTAAGAACTACATCAAAGTCTACATTTTGCAGATAATTAATCTTTCACATACAATAGAATGGACAAAATAAATTGAATAAATTTATAAAACTCAGATTTGAAGAATACCCACATGAAATTTTACATCTTTAAGGGAGAAACTGACCTGAAAAAATGGTTCTTGAAGTTACAATGGTGTCCTCACATACTTCTATTACCCAATTAGGACCTCCAAGATTGTGAGGATTTTGCAAATTTTTTGTATTTGTATTTGTAATTATTACTAAATAATTGCTTAGTAATACTCCCTCTATTCCATAATATTCCAAGTGAATGAAAGGTTTACCTCAAACAACAAAAGGTGTGTTAGGCCACAAGTGCCATAATAGGTCCTAAAAATTATTTTACTTTCTAAATTTTTTCCCTCTTTCACCATTTTTAATTTATTAGTTCTCTCGAACACATGCATTGCACGGTATTCCACACTTAGTATAAATATTTAAAGGTTAAAATATTTGAATGAAAAAAATTAGATATTGTATGAACATGTGAAGAAAACATCTACATTTTAATTTTTAGAACTATTTTTTACATTAATTTTTATTTTATTAGGTACATTATAGTGTAATCATTTAAATTTATTAAATATAAATTTATAAAATGATTCGGATTATATTAACTTCATGAATATATTAGTCCAAATAAATTATGGATTAATATAATGAGAAAATTTTCAAAATATTAATATTTTAGCATTTAATGGGACCTCTTATCAACATTTTCAATATTTATTAAAAATGTCAATATTTTAGTTTGTTATTCTTCTGATTTATGTATTTTTTATTTGTTTGAGTTGAAAGAATACAATTATTTAATAACAGAAAGGAGAAAATCATGGGAGAGAAATATTTTTTTCAAAGGAACATATCACTTAAAATTCTCATCAGTTACAATTTCAAAAGTAATTGATTGTATTCATTCCAATATGATGATATGTGTATTTGTATTGAGTTTGTATAATGACATTTATATTTCTTTATTAGTTTGTATTCATTCAAATTGGTATACCAAATGGATTTGTAGTAATTTAGAATGATATTTGTATCCACAAATAAAAATATAAATAAAATATTTGTATCCATATATACTTATGTAATCTGTGTTCATTCAGAAATGATACAACATTGGTTTTGTATATTTTTCAAAAACGTAATTTCTTTCTTAAAATTCCAACAAATTTGTATTCCAATCATCAAAACATACAAATTTACAATCTTAGTAACAATCAAAATTTGTATTTCAAAAATATTGTATTTCATGACAAAAAATTGTATTTCTTACAAATGTTGAGTAAAAAAAAAACAATTAACAAACAAAAATTAATATGAATACAATTCTGTTGTGAATACAATTTTGCAACTTTGACTCTCTCTTTCTTCTTCTTCTTCTTCTTCTTCTTCAGCTATGCTCCTTTTTTTCCGATTTTGTTTTCACCAAACCCAAATTTGAATCCGTATTCACTTGTGCATTAGTAACCCTATAAGAAAAATTTGAAATTGTTAAATATGAATGTATTAAAAATCAAACAATATATGATTATGAATGCTAATGTAGATTACTACAATCTACTGAATCTCAAATATGTAAACAAAAACTCACAAAAAAAAAATTGAAAAGAGGATAGAAAATCAGAAATATATAAAATCTGAAATACAAAAATATTTGGTGAATATCAGAAATATATAAAATCCGAAATACAAAAATATTTGGTGAATATGAAAACAAAATCAGAAGAAAACTCACAAAATATTTGGCGACTTCAAAATTACCTTTATCAAATGAGAGATTTCTTGAATTAAGTGATAGATTTCTTGAACAAATTGGGAGAAAATGGAAGAGTTAATTTTTCTTGAACAATGAATGAGAGAAAAATTGAGAAAACATGAAGAGAAAGAGAGAGAATATTGACTTGAGTTAAAACCTAGAAAGAAGGGTAATGGATAATAAATGTATTTTTTTTCTTTTTTACCGATTAGTGGTGTAGAAATTGATCCAATGTGGGACTGCTTTGAGAAATAAAAGGAAAGAAAAATAGTTATATTAGATACAAATCATTTTCTAAAATATTGACATTTTGACATTTTTAATAGTTATTTTAAAGTGTAGATATTTTTACTAATTATGTTAGAGATTGTTACTAGTTTGCTAATTTTCCCTAATAATTAGGTTAATTATTTAAGTCCAATAAATATGAGTTTAATTAAAGTCCAAATCAATTGATTTGGACTATAATAGATGAGCCCAGTTTGCTAAACTCAATTTCATCTCATCCTAGAGGATCATTTTGGTATCACGTGGCAAATGACGTGACATGCCAAGTCAAACAAGAAGTCAATAGGATCATGAGATGTGTCAAAAATGGCAAGCCCGCTCCATAAAGTCCATATGTCATGTCACTTAAATCTGATTGGGCGAAAGGAATCCTGTTCCAATCACAATTCCTCTATTCTAAAACTATAAATAGGAGTCCTCATAATTTAGAAAAGAGACCGGAAATTCTAAACAAGAAGCTAGAGAAAGCTCGTGGGACAAACACACAAATTTCTCTATAAGCAATAAGCTTAAGAATTCAAGTTCAAGAACGATCAAGATCAAGACCATCAAATTCAAGAACAAGCTCGAAGCCCTGGAATTCAAGTAAAAGTCAAGATCAAGATAAAGTTCAAGTTCATCAAAGGTTCAAGAATAAGTTTTAAAGCCCTTGAATCCAAGATCAAGTTCAAGACAAATTCAAGATCAAGCACAAGAGCCCTTGAATCTATATTTGATAAGACGAATTCAGAGGAATCATAGAGATTGCAACACTCTCCCTTTAAATCAATAAATACGATTATTGCGATGCTTTATCATTTTTTATTATTGTTTTCTCGATGCAAATTTTATTGTCTACAAATTCTAGCACGCCTAGTGGGACAATTTCTACCTCTCATCTTAACTTTTCAAGTCAAAGAATATCGAGATGACTTCCAAAAAGGTCAACTCTCAATCAACTGCCTCTAAGGCCACTAACTCCAAACTTTCTACTGAAGTTGAAGGGATCCTTGGTGTTACCTTTGGAAGTTTCGGAGTTTTTACGAGGAGTGAGGTCACTACGCTAGGACAACAAACACCTTGGACTTGACTCCAAAATGATCAAGGTCCTCCACAAATGCTTTAGGAGGAGGAAGCAGTGTTGCTGAAACAAACAAGAAGACCTTAGCTCTACTTGATCAATTTGGTTCCAAGAACTCTACCATAAATGAGAACAATGATTCAACCAATGAATCCTCTCCATATGCATCACATAATGTGATTCTATTGATGATCAATTTGCACGACAATTCATGCTACTCTCCTACATCCCCAATGATCATGCAATCAATGGCAACTGTTGCTACTTCCACTGAGGAACAACTTGCAAATATGGGGAAGTTGGTTGAAGGATTGACAAAGCATGTACAACACCAAGAGTCACGAATCGATAAGTTGATGGGTAGGATGGTCATAGGCCTAGAAAGGGTGGTGAAGTTCAAGAGCTGCTAAGCAAACACCGCTTGTCAAGGAGATGTCAGTTTCTACTGAAGGAATGATCTTGCTTGATCGCTTGAAGGAGTTCATTGAAGGGACAATCAAAGATAAGTATGAAATCTCCACCAAGTCTTCTCATATGTATGTTAAGCCATACACTACAAGAATTGATAACTTTAAAATGCATGTTGGTTATCAACCTTCCAAATTCAACAGTTTGAGGGTAAAGGAAATTAGAAACAACATGTTGCAGACTTTGTGGAGACATGTAATAATGATGGAACCTATGGAGACCATCTTGTCGAATAGTTCATCCACTCTCTAAAAATAAATGCCTTTGATTGGTACATGAATCTTGAGCCTAATTCTACGATAGTTGGGAGCAACTAGAGCAGGAGTTTCTCAATCGCTTCTATAACACAAGGCGTATAGTGAGCATCGTAGAACTCACAAATACTCGCCAAAGGAAGGATGAACCGATAATAGATTTTATAAATCGATGGAGAAACCTGTGCCTAAATTGCAAAGCCAGGCTTAGTAAAGCTTCTGCAATAGAAATATGTATACAAGGAATGCATTGTGAGCTTCTTTATATCTTACAGGGAATAAAACTATAATCCTTCAAAGATCTAGCAACTCACGCTCATGATATGGAGTTGAGCACGTCCTCTGCTGGAAAAGATATGACATTTTCCCACGATCCATGAAAAGGAAGGGACAAGCAAGAACCCAAGAGATGAAGCAAATTTGTGCCTAGATGACAACAAATAATCCATAAATGTCAATGTGTCACCCGTGAAGTTCACTATGAAGGAAAGTGTGAAAACGACATTCCAAGGGCGTTCGAATCAAAAGTCGACACTGACGAAAATGCAAGAAAAAGAATACCCTTTCTTTTATTATGTTGTTCCCGAGATTTTTGATGAGTTACTCAAGTTAAAGCTCATTGAGTTTCTAGAGATGAAGCGACCTGATGAAGCTGGAAAAACTGATGACCAAATCATAGACTTGAGATCCACCCTTTTGAAAAATGTTTTGTCATCAAGTATAGAGCTATGTGATTGGTTAACGAAAAGAAGATTGTCCTTGATAACGAGAAGGCTAGTTAGAACCAAATCTCTATCACATTTGGCTCGCTCGATCTGGTCCAAATATTTATCGCTAAAAAGCATGAAGAAGTTTCATTGGAGAAAGACAAACCTCAAATTGATATAGATGGTGATAAAGGCTGGATTCTTGTGACTAGGCGATGACGTAACAAGTCAAGCTTACAAAAAGAATCATCTGAGCAACCAATTAGAAGGAAGATGGTGAGGAAACTTGAGAAGCAGAAATCAATCAAACATCCAAAGAGGGCAAAGGTAGAAGTGCATCACTACCAAAAACCCAGATCATGTGACTTTAGAGGAATTCTTACAAAGTTAGTAATCTATAAAGTCTACTCAAGACAATGTCGAGGCATCATGTTTCAATGCTGATAAAGAAAAAATAGTGAGTGAAACCTCATCAAAGGTGTCGCCTACTTATAAAGAAGAAGCGTTGAGAAAATCCTCATCAAAGGTGTCTATTATTGATGAAGAAGAAACGATGAGAGAAATCTCATCAATGATGTCTCCTTCATTTTCTGAAAAGCCTTTTGAACCTTCTTCCTAAGAAGTACATGCATGTGATACAAAAATCACATTTACAAACAATGATCTTCTATTTGGTGAAAAACTACACAATTGTTCTTTGTATATGGTAGTCCATGTGCTAGAGAAGAAGATAAATAGAACATTAATAGATGAAGGATTTGAAGTCAACATTCTGCCTATCTACACATTGAAGGAACTCGACATCACGATTGACGAACTTAGTGAAACTCATTTGTTGATATAATGATTCAATCAATAGGATAAAGGTCCATAGGCTCAATTAAATTAGAAATCCACATATGGAAGATTTGTGATCAAGCACATGGATGTATATGATCATTGCAAAGACTTCATACAATATATTACTCGGTAGGCCTTGGCTAAATGAGAATAAAATTGTCTCATCTTCTTACTATTAATGTTTGAAGTATCTTGAAGGCGTATGAAAGGAAGATAAATGCAGATGATAATCCTTTCACCAAATTTGAGACACACTTCGCCGATGCAAAATTCTATGTAAAGAGTTATGTTGTCAAAGGTGAAAAATCTATTGATGCCAAATCAATCAATTCTGATAAGGTCGCAAGCATAAGAATCAATGTGGTTGTCAGAAAGGTAAAAGTTGACACTAAAACACCTTGTCACATACTGAATGAAGGGAAGATCATGTCTTTGAAGAAGAAGCTAACTTATGTACTCTAGTACGTTTCAAAGGTTAAAAAAGAAGAAGGTCAATCATCTAACCCTCTAGAAAAATACACTAAGAAAACTAACTTTCCTATCAGACAGATTGATGCAATAAACTTATCCTCGAAACTTCCAGGAAAGACAATCACTCAAAATCAAGTGCGAGATGTGGCACTTCTTACAAAATGCACAAGCAAAGGTTTTGATCCCTATGCGTACAAGTTGTTTTTAAAGGCTAGATACAACCTAATGAGACATAATTATTAACGAAATTCCCATTGGAAGATACAATTAACCAGGCAAACATGTAGAGGCCTAGGCTATAGCCAACTGCCGCCAATCCGCAAGGGCAAGCAATAACCATATCACTATAGAAGATGATGCATTCCAACAAAAAACCTTCCATCTTTGATCGACTTGGGAAATCGAATGCAAGAACTTCTGTGTTTGAGAGGTTAGTTCCATTGAAGATGATGAATAACAAGAATCAGAGAAGTTATCTAAGAGTGACAACAGTTGCTTCACCTATGATCCCAAAGGATTTCAAAAGTTTTATTCCTTTTAGAATAAGGCAACGAGTGGAACTTTTGGTTTTTTGTAAAGAAGAACTTAAGACAAAGACTCACATTGTGGTTTACACCAAGGAGCGCGAGGAATATGAAGAAAGTATAGGCTCCTCATATCATGCTATAGTCCAAAATGATCATGATGCCTTGCCTCAAATAATGATTGACAAAGAGTTTGGAAGATATTATTTGGTGTTATCACATATCTGTCAATGACAATGATCCTCTAGAAGAGGAAGATGCTGGAGATGATCCGCTAGAACTTGAAGAATGAGTGAAGACCACAATAGATCCCTTAAAAAAAGTTAACCTTGGTACTGATGAAGACCCAATGTCGACTTACCTGAGTACCTTTCTAGAAGTTGATGAAGAAATCTCTTATATGAATATACTCAAAGAATATAAGGATGTCTTCACTTGGTTCTCGTCTTGTTAAGCAAGACCAAAGGCGTTTTAGGCCAGACTTGATTCCATTGATAAAAAATGAAGTTAATAGACTTATTGAGGTAGGCTTTATTAGTGAAGTCAAATATCCTACATGGATTTCAAGTATTGTTCTTGTGAGGAAGAAGAATGGCTAAATTTGAGTTTGTGTTGACTTCTGGATCTCAATAATGCATGCCCTAAAGATGAGTTCCCTCTTCCCGGAGCTGATCATCGATGCACCACTGGTTATGAGGCAATGTCATTCATGGATGGTTCTTCCAGCTACAATCAAATCTGTATGGCACCAAAAGATATAGAACTCACCGTATTTCGCACACCTAAGGGTATTTATTACTACAAAATGATGCCATTTATTTTAAGAAATGTCGTTTCCACATATCAAAGGGCTATGAAAATTTATATTTGATGACTTGCTCCATAAAAATGTTGAATTCTATGTTGATGACTTAGTGGTAAAGTCGAGAA
Organism: Solanum pinnatisectum; assembly: GCA_035578085.1. Lineage (NCBI taxonomy): Eukaryota > Viridiplantae > Streptophyta > Magnoliopsida > Solanales > Solanaceae > Solanum > Solanum pinnatisectum. Next base: position 24,013,068 of record CM069081.1, on the reverse strand, counting down.
AGAGGGGTGGTCATTTCAAAGACTTAAGAATGGTGTTTGAGTTGCTCCGAAGATATCAACTAAGGATGAATCCATTGAAATGTGCCATCAAAGTTACTTTTGACAAGTTCCTTGGCTTCATTGTGAGACATCGAGGAATTGAAATTGATCAAGCCAAAGTTGATGTAATTTTGAAGATGCACGAGACTCAAAATATTCATAAGTTAAAAAGTCTCTTAGGAAAGCTGGCCTACTTGAGGAGGTTCATCTCAAATCTAGTATGAAGATGCCAACCATTCAGTCATCTCATGAATAAAGGTGCTCCTCTTAATTAGGACCAAACATGGTATCAAATCGTATCTAGCGAAGCCTCCAGTTTTGCCAGCCCCTATAACTAGAAAGTCATTGATACTCTATATTGCGGCACAAGAAAGGTTTGTAGGAGCCTTGTTAACTCAAGAGAATAGTGAAGGCAAAGAAAACTCTCTTTATTACTTGAGCAGAACGATGACTCCAAATAAGATGAACTATTCGCCAATTGAAAAATTATGCTTGGCGCTAGTCTTCTCAATTCAAAAGATCAAGCATTATTTTCAAGTTCACGTTGCTCGCCTTATTTCTAGAGTAAATCTCATCAAATTTTTTATGTCAAAACCTGTCCTTAGTGACCGACTAGTAAGATGGTACCTCCAATTCTAATAGTTTGAGATTGTGTACATCCCTCAGAAAGCTGTGAAAGGACAAGTATTAGACGATTTTTCGGCAAACCACCCGATACCAGATGATTGGGTGTTAACTGATGAGCTTCCTGATGAAGATGCGATGTCTGTTGAAATTCAACCTCTTTGGAAAATGTACTTTGATGGGGCTACACATTGTGGCAGAGATGGCACTGACATGGTGTTCGCCACTCCACATGAAAAGATTCTACCATTCTCCTTTACTTTGAAGAAACGTTGATCCTACAATGTCGTTGAATATAAAGCATTGATACTTGGACATGAAATAGTTGTCGACATGAAATAATTACACTTACAAGTCTTTGGTGACCATCAATTGGTGATCAATCAACTCTTGGGAAGTTGTGAGGTGAAGAAGCCTGAATTTTGCCTTTATCATGTTTATGCTAAATAATTGATAGGATGGCTTGGAGATATAACCCTCCAACATGTGCCTAAAATGAAAAATAAGAAAGCTGATGTATTGGCTGCCCTAGCTTTTACATTAAATCTTCCTGTTTAGACATAAATTACTATTTGCCAAAAATGGGCAGTACTAACCCCCAATGAGGATGAATGTTTAGAAAATAATCGTGAGTATCTCGTCACTGTTTCTAAAGCCGCGAAGGAAGATTGGATACAATCCATTATTGACTATATCTGTTATGGGATACATTCGTCATCTCGCTTCCTTTACTATAATGACACATTATATAAAATATCATTTGAGGGATTTCTCTTAAGATATTTGGGAGAGGAAGAAGCAACCTAAGATACAAGAAGCACACTCAAAAGTATTTGGATCACTTCAATCTGGACTGAAGCTCCACTTTCATATAACGAGAATGGGGTATTATTGGCCAACCATGGTGAAGGATTGCTTAGATTATGTTCGAAGGTGCAATACTTTCCAATTTCATGAAAATTTCATATATATTAGCCGCCCGAATTATTACACCCAACTATTGCATCTTGGCCATTTGAATCTTAGGGATTGGATGTTGTGGGACCACTACCAAAATCTTCTGGTGGACACCTGTACATCTTTGTTGCAATAGATTACTTCTCAAAATGTGTTGAAGTTGTCGCTCTTAAAGAAGTGAAGAAAAATAATGTTGAAAATTTCATCCGAGTGAAATCATCTATCATTTTGGCATTCCTTCCTACATAAATAGCTGATAATGGTAATCCGTATGACAACAAGTTAATGAACAAGATTTATGATCTCTTTGGCTTCAAGCAACGTAAATCTTCTATGTATCATATTGTCGCCAATGGTCTTGCTGAAGCAATCAATAAGACTTTATGCAACATACTCAAGCAAATTGTCTCCAAATCAAAGCGATATTGACATGAAATAATGGAAGAAATTTTGTGGGTGTATAGGACAACATATCGCATACCGGCTCAAGCAACACCATATTCACTTGCTTTTGGAGTTGAAGCAGTCTTGCCATCTTGAGCGTCAAATAGCTTCCTTAAGACTTGCTATAACTTGAGCGTCAAATAGCTTCCTTAAGACTTTCTATTCAAGAAGGGCTCACTAAAGAAGAAAATGATTGACTACGTCTTGTAGAGTTAAAATCACTTGATGAAAAGAGACTATAAGCTTAACAAAATCTTGAACGTTATCAAGCTTGTCTATCTTGTGCTTTTAGCAAGAAGGTTCTCTTGAGGTGCTTTCAAGTTTGAGACCAAGTCCTTTCCGTAGGAAGACCCATCATTACTTCGCATAAGTCTGGGGGAAAATTTACCTTAAAGTGGGACGGACCATATGTCGTACAAGAAGCATATTCAAATGATGCTTATAAGCTTATTGATGCAGATGGAGTGAGGATCGGTCATATTAATGCAAAATTCCTAAAGAGGTACTACCCTTGAAGTAAGATGATGCTCCTTAAGGTACAAGCTTAAACTGCATGTCACTCCTGGCCTGCAAGAGTACAAACTGTATACAACATACCCAAAAAAATAATCTTCCAAAACTATGTTGTGATTTAATCCTCTTCAGTGAGATATGTAGGCGCTGAGAAACATATTCTAAGTTCAGTTGCATGAGTGTCAAAAAACCCACATGTTTCCACTTGATCTGTCACATAAAAGTGAAGGTGATAAGTATTTTGTTGTTTTTTTTTTCAACTTCAGACTCGCACGAAGTATTATAGGAGTTGTATATGATTATGAAAGTGTGAGTATTATTGATACAATGTGTGGTATTTATACATGAACAAGTATAGAAGAGAAAGAAGTCTATTGAACATAAGAGGTCTAAAGAGAAGATGAACTAACTACGTATATGACTCAAACATACTAACGTACTAGGACTCTACATCCTTATCCTTATCACGCCCCCTTAACATTGGCTTAATTTGCTTGAGACCAATGTTCCTAACAAGGTGGACAAAAGACCTTCTCAGAAGTGTTTTAGTTAAGAGATCTGCTAGTTGAGCTCCAGATAGAATGTGATGAACTGAAATTTTTCCACTTTCCACTTGGTACGGACAAAATGAAAGTCAATTGCAACATGTTTCATTTGAGTGTGAAAGACTGGATTACGACACATGAAAGCGACACCAATGTTATTGCAAAAACCCTTAGGAGGACAAGGCAGCTTGACCCAAAGTTCTTGCAGTAGGTCGGTTAGCTGATTTAGCTAAGCTACATAACTTGCTACAACCCTATATTCATTTTCTGTGGAAGATCTGCAACAGTGCGTTGCTTGTTGGAGCACTAATTAATTGGATTCTTTCCAAGAAAAATAATATAAGCTGAAGTGGAGTGTCTAGTATCGGGAATACCATCTCAATCAGATATGCAAGTAACTGAGAAGATTTACCATGTTTGAAGTGAAGTCCATAGGTTATGGTTCCTTTCAGATAACAAAGAAGCTTCTTTGTTGCTTGCCAATGCTTAGTTGATACAGAGTGTTGGAATTGAGCAAGCTTTTTTACTACAAAGCATATCAAGATGTGTAAAGGTGAGGTATTGCAATGAGCCAATGACCTGCCTATGAAGTGTAGCGTCTGCTGAAGGAGAACTGTCATCCAAGAATAAAATTTCACTTATGGATAGAGGAGTGCTCACACTATTTGCATGCAGCATATTGAAATTGTTGAGTATGTCCGCAATTAAGCTACTTTGTGTGAGAGTCAATCCATGATCATGTTGTATGACTTCAACGCCTAGAAAAGAATGTAAATGACCAAGATACTTAATTGAAAATCTAACAACTTGACTGTTGCATGGACATGCGAGATATTAGAGCCTGTAATAACAATATCAGCAACATAGATCATAAAAATAATGAGAGAATTAGGAGACCATTTGATGAATCAAGAATCATTAGATTTGGAACGAGCAAAGACACATGAGAAGAGAAACTTATTTATTTCATATACCAAACTCGTGGTGCCTGGCTAAGTCCATAGATAGATTTGTGTAGTTTACACACGTGATTAAGAATTGGGAATCCAAAAATCCAGGTGGTTGTTGCATGAAAACTACATCATGCAGAGTACCCTGTAAAAAGACATTGTTTACGTCAACTTGACGCAACAACCATTTAAGAGACATAACTAAGGACAATATAAGGCAAATAGTTATGGTTTTAATAACTGGACTGAAGGTAGAATAGAAGTCAATTTCAAGACACTGATGAAATCCTTTTGCCACTAATTTGGATTTATAACACTCTATTGGCCCACCAAGCTTGTGTTTGACACAAAACACCCATTTGCACCCAACTACTTTTTGAGAGGGAGTAGATGGAACCAATGACCAAGTTTTATTTTTAAGTAAGGCAATATGTTCTTCTGTCATAGCAGCCTGTCATTTAGGATATTTGGATGCTTGACAGAAGGTATTTGGGGCTAGTGGAAGGTTTTTTTGCGGTGGAGGATGCAAGACAATCAAAAATCACTTTGGGTTTGAAAATATTATTTTAAGTCCTAGTGACCATTCGATTTGATAGTGTTTCGGGATTTGTTTGTGGAGATGCATATGGACTGTTATTTTAAGAAGGAGAAAAAGATGAAGAGTGTGCAATATGACTTATAGTAGAGTTGGTTGGCACGTCATCCTAATTGCCTTGAGTGTGCGATCCATGAGTAGACATGGAGTTGACCAAATCAGTAGTAGCAGGAATTGGGATTGGTTATGCAACAACAGGAGGTGAAGGAGATTGTGAGGAAGAGGAAGGACTAGAGGGGTCATCTAACCATTTTTCCATGCGCGAGACTCATGGACGAGAGAACGGAGGATGGTTGTGAATGGAAAAATATGTTCAACTAATATGACATGCCTAGAGATATAGACTTTTAAAGGGGCAAGGTCAAGGCAATCATAACTATTTGTGGTAGTGGAGTATCACATGAACACACAAGGATTGGACTTGGGATGAAGTTTGGTCGACGTGTGGGGTTTTAACCATGGATAACAAAGACAACCAAATACCCTTAGTTTAAGAGGGTTTGGGGTAGTGTTAAAGAGACACTCAAATGAAGATTTAAGACCAAAAAGTGGTGTTGGCAGCCTGTTAATAAGGTAGACTACAAGTTGAAATGCGAGAGACCAAAATTTGAGAGAGACAGAAGCATGGTGAAGAAGAGTTAAAACGGTGTAACAATGTGGTAATATTTTCTTTCGGTAGTGCCAACTAGTTAGGGAGTGTATGGAGGATTTATAAGATGCTTGATCCCAAAATTCAAGAGAGTGAATTTAAGGCCAATGTATTCACCTCCCCTATCAGTGTACAACATTTTAATTCTCAATTGAAATTCTTTTTGAACCATTAGAACATAATTAATTAAAATTTCCTTAACATCTTATTTGGATTTGAGAGGAAACAACTAAGTATATTTTGTGAAATGATCAACAAAAATAACATGTAATTTTAAATTATCAAAAGAGATAGTTGGAAAGGGACCCCAAACATCTGAGTGAACAACATCAAAAGGCCTAAAACATGTAATTGAATTGTTACCAAATGGTAGACGGTGACACTTATTGCATAAACATGAATTACATAATGTAAAAGACTCAACATGGTTCACTGGTAGGTTGAAATAAGAGACACTAGCTTTGGTATACGAGGTTGAGGATGGACAAGACGAGCATGCCATAGATGTAATGATGGAGATGTTGATGCAACAAAATGTGTTTGAGGACAAGGTGTGACTGATTTGGTCATGTCAAGAGGTCACTCATAGAGATCATCATTAGTCTTTCCTTGAAGAAGATATGCCCCCGTGCTCAAATCCTTCACAACAAAAGAATAAGGAAAAAATTCAATGGAAATTAGATTTTGCCTACAAAATTGAGCAACAGAAATCAACTTCTTTTTTATAGATGGAGAACAAAAAACATTTTTAAAAGAAAGTTGGCAGCAAGATTAAGAGAAGATAAATTAGTGTGACCAATATGAGAGATAGGAATTCTTTTACCATTACCAACAATTATCACATTTGTTCCAGAAAAATCAGTTGGAGTCTGGAGAGAGTGAGAGTTGTTTGTAATATGATGAGAGGCTCTGGAATCCACAACCCAAAGTCTTGGGGAATTGGAAGCATAAGAGAGACGATTGACAAAATTAGCATATGCTTCAGTAGCACTGTGTGATTTGGACCTACAGACCTTTGCAATGTGACCAAACTTATCACAAAGTTGACATTGGACTCGTTGATTGTTGCTTTTGGTGGTATTCTATTGAGTGAATGAATTGTTATTCGGGGTCGAAAATTGATTACGAAAGTTGTGAGAACCCAATGAAGTAGTGTTCCAATGATAGGAAGAGTTAGGTTGTCTATTTTTGGGACCATTGTTGGTGGAATGTTGATGAAGTTGAGCAGTGATCATGGTGTGTCGACCTTAGGTTCTGAGTTTGATGAACATCTCTTGTGCAAGGAGTTTATCAAAGAGTTCTTCAAATGTAATAGGATTGTCGCGAGCTCTTATTGTTGCAGATAACTCCTTGTACTCGGGACCTAGACCACTCAAGACCTTAATGAAAAGTTCCTCACTGTTAACGGGTGAACCACTGCAGGCCAAATCATTTGCAATGGACTTGATTTCTCTCATATAATCACTGATTGAACATGAGTCTCATTTGACATTTGCCACAGTATCGCTCAAACTGAAAATTCTTAAGTGCTCGCCTAAGTTGTTATGAGAATATCTTAAGCTTCTTTGGCAGTAGAAGCATGGACAATGAGGGGAGCGATTGTAGCGTCAACTGATGTCATAATGGCATTGCGAACAAGACTGTCTTGTCGTTGCCACAATCTCAAGTTGGGGTTAGGGATTTGGTTATTGTCTTTGTCCAGAATGTGCGAATTGGGATGGGAAGTTAACTATCAACAAAGGTAAGAAGATTGTAGCCAAACAATAGAGTGGCAACTTGGGATTTTCAAGTTGGAAAATTTGCAGTTCTTGTTAGCTTAAAGTATAGTTGAGATGTAGTGTTAAAAGAGATCACTTGAGAGGTCTAAACGACACCCCCTTGATTGAGAGTGATTGCCGGAGAGTTAGGAGAGGAGGAAGAGGAAATAGCAGGCACTCTGGGAAAAAATGTTAGAATTCTGGAAAGAAAAGAGGATCGGATATACTCGTCAGAGTGTTTAGGAGGCTCTTGATACCATATAAGATTTGTATATGATTATCAAATCGTGAGAATTATTGATAGAGTGTGTGGTATTTATACATGAACATGTATAGAAGAGAAAGGAGTCTGATGAACATAACAGACCTAAAGAGAAGAGGAACTAACTACATATATAACTCAAACATATTAAGGTACTAGGACATTACATCCTTATCCTTATTAGTATTAAGGTGTCAATGGATTGGGGGGGGGGGGGGACCCTTATAAAATATGATATTTTTTTTAACAAGTATGCTTGAAGTCTTTAAATTCAGCCAAGTATGCAAGTTGAAGTCTTCAAATCCTCAAAATATGCAAGTTGAAGCCTTCAAATTCTTAAGTATACAAGTTGAAGTTCTCATATCCTCCAAATATTCTAGTTGAAGTCTTCAAATTCTTCAAGTTTGCAAGTTGAAGTCTTCAAATCCTCCAAGAATACAAGTTGAAGTCTTCAAATCCCCCAAGTCTGAAAGTTGAAATCTTCAAATCCTCCAAGTATGCAAGTTGAAGTCTTCAAATCTTTCAAGTGTACAAGTTGAAGTCTTCAATTCCTCAAAATATGCAAGTTGTTGTCTTCAAATTTGTCAAGTTTGTAAGTTGAAGTCCTCAAATCCTCCAAATATGCAAGTTGTTAAATTCTCATGCCTTAGGTGGAAAAATTTGTCCCTTTGCACCTTAAATTGACCTTTTTCACGGATTTATCCTTAAAAGGATCTTTAAATTCTCATGCCTTAAGGTAGACAAAATTGTCCCTTTGCACTTAAGCTGGTCTTTTCATGGATTTATCCTTAAATGGATCCTTAAATTCTCATGTCTTAAGGTGGACAAGATTTGTCCATTTGCACCTTAAGCTAGCTTTTTCACGGATTTATCCTTAAAAGGATCTTTAAATTTTCATGCCTTCGGGTAGACAAAATTGTCCCTTTACACCTTAAGTTGACCTTTTCATGGATTTATCCTTAAAAGGATCTTTAAATTTTCATGCCTTACGGTGGAAAAGATTTGTCCCTTTGTACCTTAAGTTGACCTTTCCACGAATTTATCTTTAAAAAGATCTTAAATTTTCATACCTTAAGATGGATAAAACTTGGCTTTCACACCTTGCGCTTAAGTATTTGGGATCTCATAAAGCTTCAAATTAGTAATCACAAGGCGGGGTCATTAAAACATCATTTCACATCATGTGCTTAAGTATTTGAAATCTCATAAAGCCTCAAATTAGTGATCACAAGGCGGGGACATTAAACACATCATTTCACACCTTGTTCTTAAGTATTCGGGATCTCATAAAGCCTCAAATTAGTGATCTCAAGGTGGGGATGTTAAACACATCCCTTCACACTTCAAGATCAAATTGTTGTGTGATAAATTTCTCCACTGTGTAGCCTCTATAAAATATAAATATTGCTTATGTTGATCTCAAGGCGGAGACGTTAAACACATCCCTTCACACCTCAAGATCAAATCCTTGTGTCATAAATCACTCCATTATGTAGCCTCCGCAAAATACAAATATTATTTATATTGATCTTAAGGCGGGGACGTTAAACACATCCCTTCACACCTCAAGACCAAATTTTTGTATTGTGATAAAACTCCCTGTTGCGTAGCCTCCATAATAAATACAAATATTGCTTCCATTGATCTTAAAAAAAATGCACACACAAAAAAAGAAGAAGGAACAAAGCAGTATTTACATACCTTGTATAAAGATGTCCGCACGCCAAAGGATCTGCAAAAAAAAAAATATATATATGTGAAACTTTGTTGACAATGAAAAAATAAAAGGGCAAACATCTACTTATAGTCTGACAGTGGTGGATCCAGAATTTAGAGTCTGTGGATGCCAAATAGATTTATCGATTAATGTGCCAGCTTTTTTCCTTAAAAAACGTGCTTGGAGCCTTTTTATTTTCTTACTGTCTACAGCAAATTTCTCAAAAAAAAATAGGTACAAATGGGATTTGAACCCGCAACATTAGCCATCTAAAGTTGCCCTCCTACCGTGGCACCACAAGCCAATTTTGTTCACTAAGTGACATGCTTTATATTTATATAAATATTATATATATATACCTATGTATATATAGAGTTTCCGTCGAAATTTAAGAGTGGCGTGGCACCCCTACTGACCTTCATAGATCCGCCCATGCTTATAGATGCTCAAGGGCGGTAAATATAGAGTCGTATTCCTAAACTAACTATGATCATTTTTTAGCTAAGATAATAAAACAAGATTTGGATCTGGCGAAAACAATATTCTTGTCCTTTCCGTGTTCTAATTGGAACAAATATGTATTTTTTTTCCCCTTTTTTTTCAATTGGCAAGAAATACAGGAAGGTGACTAATTTGCCACGTGATATTGATGTATCACTTTCCACCCAAAATATGATCTCCATTATATGTTGGAGTGGTCATTAATTAATTATATCAATGGCACACTTCAAATACAATTATCGTATAGTCAATACTTCAAGTCCAGTCTTCAAAAAAAAAAAAAAAAAAATTTCGACAAGACTTGAAGTAGGGGTATTTGAAATCATTTAAAATTTATTAAATATAAATTTATAAAATAATTCAGATTATATTAAGTTCATGAATATATTACTCCAAATAAATTATGGATTAATATAATTGAGTTAATTATTTAAGTCTAATAAATATGGATTTAATTTGGGCTACAATAGTGAGCCTAGTTTGCTAAGCCCAATTTCATTTCATCCTAGAGGCTCATTTTGGTGCCACGTGGCAAATGACGTGGCATGCCAAGTCAAACAAGAAGCCAATAGGATCATGACATGTGTAAAAAATGACAAGCTCGCTCCATAAAGCTCATATGTCATGTCACTTAAATCTGATTGGTCGAAGAGAATTCTGGTCCAATCACAACTCCTATATTCTAAAACTATAACGGGTCGTTTGGTTTGAATATGAGTTATGATGTGATAAGTTATGTTGGGATAAGTTATGTTGGGATTAGTTATGATGGGATAAGTTGTCCTGGGATTATTTTTTATTGAGTGTTTGGTTTGTTATATTCAAAATAATATATATTGATAAATTTTAAGAACAAGTTGTTTGTTTACAAAATTACCCTTCACTTTATTTAAACTTTTTAAATTCTTCTTTGTGAGCTTTAGTTATTCATTTTTTAAGATAAATTTTTTATTTTATTTAACTTAAATATTTTTTTTTTATGAATTCCCATGATAAGTACCATGCGTATTTAAAAATATAACTTTTTTCTTATTTAGCTTAAAAATAGAACTTCCCTCTTAAGTTTATTAAAGAGAAGAAAATTTATGAGAAATCAAAATAAAATAAACATAAGAATTAGTCAAATAAATTCATAAATAAAAATTATATTTATATAGTATAATTTTTTAATAGAAAAATATGTATAATTATCATAAAAATAAGGAGTAGTAAATATTATTATACATGATATTAAAAAAAATGTAAATATACATAAATGTGAAAAATGATGTATAGAAAGGATTTAAAGGGACATATTTGTCATTTACCTATTTTATCCCGGGATAACTTATCCCGGGATTACTATACCACCCATGGGGAGGGATAACTTATCCCGGTACTAATTATTAATCCCGGGATAAGTTATCCCGGACTTGCCAACCAAACAACATAATTTTTTTTTATCCCATCACTATTATTTCTAATCCCTCACACCAAACGAGCACTAAATAAGGGTCCTCATAATTCAGAAAAGGGATCAGAAATTCTAAAGAAGAAGCTAGAGAAAGCTCGTGAGACAAACGCCACAAATTTCTCTAAGAGTTACAAGTTTAAGAATTCAAGTTCAAGAAGAATTAAGATCAAGACCATTGAATTCAAGAACAAGCTTGAAGCCCTTGAATTCAAGTAAATGTCAATATCAATATAAAGTTCAATTTCAAGTTCATCAAAGATTCAAGAATAAGCTTCAAAGCCCTTGAATCCAAGATCAAGTTCAAGACAAAGTTCACGATCAATCTCAAGAGCCCTTGAATATATATCTAAAAAGATGAATTCAGAGGAATCATAGATGTTGTTACACTCGCACTTTAAATCAAGAAATACGATTGTCATGATACTTTTCTATTCTTGATTATTATTTTATCGACACGAATTTTATTATCTACAAATAAATGATGTTCTTATTGTTGGTTCTCATATTTGACTTCTCAGTTGTTGTGTCGAGAAATCAAAGACAGTTATTTGACTTTCCATTTTTTTCATTGATAAACTAAATATTAAACATAAAAAATATATTCAATTTGTGAAATCATATATATAATAACATGTTTACCTTACACCCAACAAAGATATTGTCCATATCCTTGTAAACAATTTTCAATTTGTTCAACAAGGCATGATTCTTTCAAGGGTCAATAACAACGTTGTGATATCAGGTATATAGAGGTGGTATACGAATGTGAAAAGTTATTGAGCAAAACATTAATATAATGAAAGATGAAAGATAAAAATAATTAGTATAATAACTAAAGAAATTCATAATGTTATAACTAAAAAATGTAAAAAGGTGTGAATAATATTTGTAATAATTAGTAATAGCTAGGGATGTTCATGGGTTGGTTTGAATCAGTTATTGGTCAAAATCAAAACCAAACCAACTTGATCAGTTTTAAAATTGTCAAACCAAACCAAACAAAATATAATATATATTTATTGGTTTAGTTGTTATTGGTTTCGTTTCGGTTAGGTTTGATTATTTGGTTATTAATCATAGACAAAAACAAAGAAATAATTCATTGAAAACGTGAAAAAAATGATAACAATCCATCCAAAAAGAAAAAATAGTTAGAATGACTGATATTACATAACATTCGATCATTGAATTTCCGATGAATAAAACTTCAAAATTTATTATTTTGTCCTAGAAGGAAGAGACAGTGACAATTTCAATTTCACAAATAATTGTCATAGACACTCATATACATAAAACCAATAAGATAAATGTTATCAGTTTGGGCATTTTTACTTTCATAAGCAAATTATAAATAAATTTTGATGAAAACATATATAAGAACTTTAAAATTGTATATAAAAAATATATTATGTTGTATGATAATAAAATATATGTATATAATTTGTCGGTTCAGTTATTTCTTCGATTTTTTTCGTACAAAATCATAACCAACTCAAATACTATCGATTTTTAAAAATATAAAACCAAACCAAACAAATTCAAATAAAATTGATTTATTTAATTGGTTTGGTTTGAGTTTTCAGTTTGGAACGGCTTTTATCCAAAACGTGTAAACCTTAGTAATAACTAAGAGAATTTATAATGACATAACTAAAGAATTAAAGTGCAATAGTTGAATTTCTTATTAATTATGTATTTACTTAAATAAATAGAACTTCTAATTAATTTTATTGTTTAGTTGGATAGTTGATTAGATTTTAATTTAGTGTAGAGGAAAAATGGTAATCCAACTTTGCACTTTAAAGCTTCCCGTGCATTGCACGTTTATTCCATATTACTTATTATAAAATTTATTTTGCGAATGATAAATTTTAAATGATTCACATATTTTCCTATTTACTATGAGTTTTTTTTTTTTTAAAAAAAGAAATCGAAACATCTAAAAATAATATATTTTGAAGTTAGAAGATCGTGTTAACATGATGATACTTTCATGACATAAATAATACTTTAATTTAAGTACAAATACATACCCAAACATATATATTTATATATAAAAATTTGCATATAACAACTATATTTATCTCATAAAAATTAGTAATTAAATACAAAATAAAAATTAAACTAATACATCCTTCAATCCGGTGTCATTATAAATTATATGATTTTTTTGCTTCGACTAAAATACATAAATATTAGAAGAAAAAAAAGTAATAAGTAAAACGAAAGAGAAATGTTTATATAGTAGTAACTATTTTGAAGCAAACTTCCTGACAATCTCAATCACATAAATAACATTGTAAACAAAGTCATTCTTATGTCTTGAGTATCAACAAAACAATCCGTGACAATTCTCTGACCCATGAGAAGTTCAATAATTTTTTTTTAAAAATATTTAGAAGCATTTATATGCATCACATGAGAAATTGTTTATAAAAAACAAATAAATTTAGACTATTTCATGTTAGCTTCGTATATTAGAACATTACATACTACTGTATATATTAAGCAAAAAAAAAAATCCATGATTATATCACCAAAAATTATTTTCCTCATGTACTCGAGCGTTTGAAATATAGAATGATTTACTTCATCAGAATAGTAGTACCTCAAATTCCATTGACCTTCATACTCACTCAACAATTATGTATCGGACGAATTTTTTGAAGTGTAAGAATAAGAGTAGAAGATTAGAAAATTTTTGTGGTTGAAAATTGAGAGAAAATCCCTCTATTTATAACAAATAAAGGATAGTATGAACATGTGCTTATTGTGCCTTATTTGAAAAGTCACGATCCTTCGGAAAAGCAACAATCCTTTGGAAAAGTCGCAACTTATTGAAAAAGTCTCAACTCTTTGAAAAAGTCACAAATTATCAGTAAAGTCACAATCCTTTGTAAAAGTCACAACTTATCGGGAAAGTCACAACCTTTTGAAAAAGTCACTACTCATCAGAAAAGTCGCAACCCTTTAGAAAAGTCACAACTCATCAGAAAAGTTACAACCTTTCGAAAAAGTCTTGGAAAAGTTACATCCTTTCAAGAGAACATTTGTTATTTAAATAGATATAGGTGGGTTTTTTAAGTAGGAATATTATAATAATTTAACATTCAAATTTGGGAGTTCATATTTTTAAGGTAGTATAGAATAGATATAGATATAGATTAGCACAAATTCTATTTCACATTTTTTAGAAAAGGTGCCATGAGAAAATTTCACTTTTTTTTCAAAAAAAAAAAAATTATTATTTCAAAAAGAGCGTTTGACTATAAAAATTTCAAATAAAACCTAAAATTGTATTTGAAATTTAAAAAAAAAAATCCAGAATCTTGTTTTTACTTTTAAATTTATTTTGTTTCGAAGAACATGCTAAACTTATTATTTTCATAAAATAACTTAATTTAAATTATATTTCATGTTCAAATAATATTTTATATTCTTAAAAAAATAAATTTAAAAATTCTTAAATATTAACCGCAAAAACTATGCCAACTGCAACTTTGAAAATTTCAAAAAAGGGATTTTTAAAATTATTTTCATGGCCAAACGTAAAATCATGGAAGTTTAAATTGATTCTGTTTTAGTGATAGTAATTTAAACATTAAAAACTTTAATGCTATTAAAAAATGGATATAGCACAAATGACACTACAATAGAAATAATAAAGAAGTTTATGGAGGTGAAAGGTCATGAAAATAACAGTGATAAATAGTGAAGATTATTTTCATAATGGAGGAAAGTAATAAAAATAACTAGCAGGTGTTTATTAGATGTGTAGTGTAAATCTAAAATAAATATATTTATAACAAAATTGAAGTTGTCTTTGAATTTTTGTGAATAAATTGAAGTGCAAAGGGTGAAATCAACTTTTTGGTATTTTTCAAATTATGGCATTGAACTTTAAATTGAATTTCAGAATTTTTTAAACATCTTATCACCAAATGTGTTTTCTGAAGTTTTACTCTGAACAAAAGAAAAAAAATTAAAAGTTTTTTATGTTCAAATTCCTAATTAAAACTCAAAATTTATTATACTAAAGTCTTAGATAAAATATAATAAATATATAGATATCTAAATAATTAAGATGGTGTAGATAAGTATTACTTTATAACTAGGATATTTATTAATTTAAATATTTAAAATAAAAGCACCATTATTTTGTAACCTTTTACCTCAATAACATTCTCCGTTATCATAATCAGAATATCATTTCTGCTATATCATTTTTTATAACATTAAATTTTTGTAATGTTTAAATTATCATGAAAAATAAAGGTGAATCTCAACTTTTATCATTTTAAAATTATATTAGTAGCACGTTGATTCTAAGAAAGGAACTTAGCACTTTTTCTCAAAAATATAGAAGAGAGTAGTACTAATAAATTCGAAACGGTGAAAAAGGAAAAAAGAAAATTGGAAAGAAAAATTATTTGTGAGACCTACTGTGGCACTTGTAAAGCATAGGTGTGCCTCACACACCTTTGTTGGTTGTGCCTCACCCATAGTAAAACTTCTCATTCAGTTGTGCCTCACCCATAGTAAAACTTTTCATTCAGTTTCATGTTTGGTCTCCATTGATATGCTTTATATAATTTAAAGTCTAAACTTTTCATTCGGTCTCATATTTGTCCATTGAATTATATGGATACCCATATTATCCATTGAATAACTCTTTTTTATCCATTTAAAATATTAATCTAATAGGATATTTTATCTATTTTTGCTCAACTCATATTCAACTTGACCCGCTCATTTGTCACTCCTAATTCAAAGGTACTAAAGACAAGCCATAACAAAGTGTTTGATGCTCCCTCATAGCAACAACCACTGCAGTTTTCTTTATCACAGGCTATTTAACGCAGAAATTCAGGACAAGCTTTCAAAAAGCAATACTAATCTAGAGTGCTATATCAGGGAAAACAGTTTTAACCTGTACTCTTACCTCATCAGAACAAATTAGATCAAATAATACGATCATACTAATGTACTAGCTGAAGATCTAATCAAAACGAATCCAAAAAAAAAAAAAAAAAAAATGAAAAGAAGAAAGAAAGCAGCAGTTTTCAATTGAGGAGTTGTACGAAAAGGAACTGAACATGCCAACAGTTGCAAGGAGCTTGATTTTATCCCTCCTGATATAAAGCTACATCTGTAAACTAACAACAAACAGAAATAACTTTTGAGAAAAGAAACAACAAGTATAAGTTAAAGACAGAGTAAGGGGCTGCAGAATGGGAGTTGTGCAGGTCAGGGGGGTTCATCTGCAGATTTAAGAAATCTTCAGTTTATGCTAAACATGAACTCAACTCTTCCTAAAGCTATAACTCAACCCATATGTTTTGCCCTTTTATTGCTGCATGAAGGACATCTGTATTCCTTGATACTTTGAGCCTTTGCAGGAGTTATTTTCACACACTTGCCATGAAACCACTTTTCACATATATCACATCCAATCCAGAACTCGTCCTCATTGCCATTTGTTCCACAACTTCCACATAGAGTTTCTTCATGCTCATCTTCATTCCCTTCATCCTCTTCATCACTCTCCTCGTGTAGCCTTTGATTTGCTTTCATTGGTTTTTCTCTCTGCAAGTAAGCATGTAAACAAAGTTTTATACAAAAAGGGTGACCCACAAATATCAATGATTTAATCAAGTACCTTTGCATTGTTCTTTGATTTCTTTCCACTATCAACACTAGGTTTGTCCTTTAAAGGCTTCCTCCCAGTCACGGCTTCAAAGACAGTTGGTAGATCATTTATCAGGGTAAACACACGACTCCTGTGTAGCAAAAGAACACCAGCAAAATAAATGACAGAAGATATGGTTAGGCATAATAAGTTTGATTAATGAAAACAAAAGTAAATGGTTTGCACAATAAAATTGTCAAGACTGCTTAGAATGCAAACTACTACAGCGCCGTTTGTTTTTATTGTGATTAAGATGATTGAATATACATATCTAATTGTTAAGATATTATACCTAGATTTAAACACCAAATAAATAGAAATATTTGTTTTCTCAGCATCCGAATATGTATTTTATCTTTTTAAAAACTATATAGACATAGAATTTTGAAAAAAAATACTAATTAAAAGCTAGAGGCTACTGCAGCTAATAGTGATGGTCATTGGCAATAATGGTAGTGAAGTGATGGTTGGCGGTGGTAGGTAGGTGGAGGTGCTCCGTTGTAGTGGTCTTATAGTGGTAGCTCATTACAGACAATAGTGGTTGGCTGTGCAGGAAACTGGTGGTGGTAGTAGTTGATAGCGTAGGTGGTTGGTAGTGGTAGCTGGTAGTGTAAGTAGTTGGTGGTGGTAGCTGGTAGTGTAAGTGATTGGTGGTGGAAGTGGTTAGATAGTGGTGAGTAATGGCTAGTGATGGTGGCAGCTACTGATGGAGGTGGTTTGTGTTGGTGGTTAGCAGTTGGGTTGGCATTAGAGTGGCTAGCAGAAATGGTGGTTGTAGGTGGCAGTTGAACGCTTGCAGTTGGTAGTAGAGGTGGTTAATAATTGGAGCTGGCGGATGTGTGGTGGTGATTAGGCGCTGTTGGTCAGTGGTGATAATTGTGTGGTTGTAAGGGGAGGACAAAAATATCACATATTCTGAAATCTTTAAGTGAATAACAGTCTTAAAGATATTAAGACTCCCTACAGATTTAAATGATTCAAACCTATTAAAAACAATTAAGTAGTTGTAAAAAGAAAAAAATGCACTTAATGGGCAAACATTTGAAGATTCATACCCGCATTAAGTGCAAACAAATGAAACCTTAGTCTAAGTATGCTCACTCAGATAAACAACAACCAAAATAGCTTTACCACAACAAAGGAAACATTTTATCAAAATATACTTAAGAATTGTCCACCAAAGCAGTACTTCTAAACAGTTTTTGAATTCCGAACACAAAAAACTATAAAAAAAAAAAACAAGCTTCTAGTTCTAGGAGACCAAGAGATGCTAGCAAAATTTCAGGAACCAACTCAATGGTTCCAACACAGCCAGTAGGTTAAAGAGATGAAGAAAAAGGAATAGCAAGGTGAGTCAGTTTCTTCTCACCAGCCAAGATGAACACCACGTTCCTTGGAGCCATTTCCACACTGGGGCGCTGGTGTCATACTAGTAGTCCAGTAAAGTACTGCCAGTTCCGTGAATTGAAGTACATCCGAAAGATATTTTTTGTAAACTAACTAGGTCAGCGTAAAACGAAAACTACTAAAAAGCTACAAAGTACAATTCAATTTATCATAGGTTGCCACACGGTGGACACTAAAAGAGATCTGAGCATGCAAGTTGTAAAATACGAAGAAATAAAAAAGGAAAGAAATGGAAATAAAAACAAATTGGATTTTTGCAAGCTGGAGATGAGATACTCCGTGCAAGTCCACATTAGATAAAACATGTAGCTTACCATTGTGACCCGTTAAATAGCACATTGAAAAAATATGTTCGAGCTAAAACAATATCTTTCTTATAATTCCCTAGGGTGACTTGTCATTTAGGTCAGGTCACAAGTTCGAGCCCTACACCAATTGAACCAAGTTTGTCTAATGTTTAAGTGGAGAAGAGTGTGTGTGGAGGACAGGGGTCATTATCCCCGAGTTCCAAAGGTTGGGGGTGAATCCAATAGTTGGCCCTAGACAGATTTTTCTATCATAAAAGAAACAATATCTTCCTTATAATCTAACGCAATGAAGTTAGCATGATAAGCCAATTTGCCCACATGGACTAACACATCATTTATTACTCCATCTGTTTGGTTGTGGTCATGTCTGCCAATTGCAAAACAACACGGGGTTGGTCTAACATTGCCCAACCTAACCTTCAGAATAGGGGAAGTGGCATTAGAGTTATACTAGCAGCAAGATCACACAATCCATGTCCGGAAACCTTTCCTCCTACAGAGCATGATATAGTAAGACCATCAGGATCTTTCAATTTTGGAAGCAATTTATACAGAACGGTGGAACTGCATTCTTCGGATAGTTTAATTGCTCCATACTCATATAGCCTCCTCTTTTTGATCAATTTTTTTTTTTTTGAAACTGGTAAGGTTGAATTCTTCAGCATTAAGGGTATGCTGGCTATAATTACAGATTTCCTATCAAATCTATATAATCTGATTTCCTCTTCTTGATCAAATTGTCTAACAAAATATTGCATACACCAACATTTGCTCCAAAGTATCAACAAGTGGAACATTGATGTGCAGTTGCTTTGATTCAATGAACTTCTTCAATCTGCTCCCATCTTCTTTCCTCTCTAATCTTTGTGGAAATGGACGTGGTGCTCTTGGTTGTTCTCTTGAGATGTCCTCATTGGTCTTCTTTTGTTGATCTGGTGCTGCTCCTCCCTCTCAATTTCTTATGGTTGCTCTCATGGAGATTATCACTTTCTTTTTCTGGATAATGGTATCATTTTATATATAAACCCCCCAAAAAGGAAGGAAAGATAACAAGTTAAAGAAAACCTCCTATCCGTATTGCTTCATACATGTTGTCTAAAACATCAAAAATATCTTCAGCCTCCACTAAACATTCTTGTTTACACCAAAAACAATAAAGGACTAAGCAGTTCATCTTTAATTTCTGAAGGTATCATTGCTTGTCCACAAAACTTCAATGATTTCTTTCTTTCCAGACAGTCGACCAAATACATGCTTGGACAATCCTCCATCTTTCCTTCAGATTGGTTAAGCTGTCATCTCTGCTCCAACTGTTACGTACATCCCTTGTGCTTCCTGGCATTACCCACCTATTCCCCTCAGGTTGATGAAGATTTCCATATAATGATCTGTCCATTTACAATATTAAGGGAGATGGTTGTCTCTGCCTGTTCTTCACATAAATAACATCTGGGGCGTAATTGGTACCCCCCCCCCCCCCCAACCTCCTTTTCAAATTATCCTGTGTCAATACTACTTCTTTGGCCACAAGCCATGTTACTTTGTAGAGGATCTTGACTCTCCAAATTAACTTCCATGGAAAGCATCCCACCTAATTGTGGACAGCTTGAGTTCACTGTGTGTAGATTTCACAGAAAACTGTCCTAGCATATTCCTTTGCCATTCCATACAATCCCTGTCTCAAGAAGTGAGAAGTGCCTTTGAATTGGGATAAGGCATTGTAAAATTCAGCTATTCTTCCCATTTCACAGTCATTTAGAAATTTTCTGAAACTGAAGTTCCAGCCTTGTTCTGTCCATACAAAAGCCGTTGTCTCTACTTGTTGACATAAATTGTAAATGTCTAGATATAGTCGCTTCAATGAGACTTGGTTTGGCCAATTGTCTACCCAGAATGACGTCTGGAGACAATCACACAGTTACTCGCTTTTGAAACTTTGGTGTTCTTGTTGCTGAGCTTTCTGCATAGATTGGGGCAACTCCATAATTTTCTTAAATATGTCTTCCAAAGTGGAAGATGAGGATGGAGCTGGTTGGGAGGAGAGCTCGTATGCATTCTAATGTAGTCTAAACTCTAGGAGTGCATGTCCATATTAGGCAACCTTGAGCATGTGGTATAGAGAATTCAAGAGTTAGTGGTTGGATTGGTTGCACATTTATATTAGATCAAGAGGCTTTTGTTACTCTTGTTGCTGTTGATTTTGAAATCCTTGATTATATGTCCTTTTTCCAAGATCCCTTCCCCCTAGACGTGGTACCCACATATTTTTGCATGCATATGAAGCTAAGGCAACTTTCATGGTGATCCCATTGGGGCCAGGGTGGACCCACTTTGAGTAGGGTGGGTGCTCAAGCAACTAGGGGATGGGCAATGATGAAAGCCAATCGCAATGAACCCCAACAACTTTTTTAAACAAGTCATCAGTACAAGAGTTGGGACAATGCAAAATTGAGGGGAATGACAAATAATTTGCAACTTCCCAACCTCAGTCTTCAACCAGTCAGAGGTCATTTAGTTTCTGGGATAAATGATGACAATTACAAGATAAAATGTGAGACTATTTCATCCCTTTTTGGTTGAATTTTTTATTCTGGAATTAGCAATCCCGCGATTCGTAAAAACCACAATTGTGGTATTATTTTTATAATACCTTCAATACGGGATAACAGTCAATCTTGAGATAAAAGACCCAAATGAACAATTCTCCAAGGCTCTTTACCCAAAGTCCCTTAAAAGCCCAAGGTTAAGAGATTGAAACTAAACATTTATCCCAACATATCTAGTGCAAAACTAAACACATGTTTTACAGTATACCCAGTTTAGTACAATGAATCAAACATTTCCCAATAAGAGTATATTCGATAAATAATCATGTCATTATTTAAAACTCATATTATAATCCTGTGCTTGTAATCTCGGTTTAACTTATTCACCAACCAAATGACCACTTAGTGAAATAGTTCCTCTCCATCCAAAGAGAGAGAGTGGGGGGAGGGGCGCAACTGATGCTTTTGCCCTCACCTTTCATGAGAGAATAGAGAAATTCATATTGTTATTTCTTTCTTTTTCCCTTTTGATTTCCCCCCTTTTTTTGACAGGTACACTACCTATACTATCTTTAAATAAATGTCAAATCATCTGTACCTCCACTTAATAAATCCCATAACACGAAATCTGATGAAAAAGATTAGAACTACTACACGAGTACAATGTGCCATAAAGCATTTTACCATTTCTGGATCAACACCCAAGTCTTCTCCCAATGAGATCAAGTGTTATTTGTAGACACATGAATTAAAAAACTACACAGTTCCTTCTCAATCAAATTGACGAAACATAAGCACCCTGAATAGAAACAAAAGATATACTAATGCATTTCTTACCTAAAAGAAACAAAACACCTTCCTATGTTTTAGCATAACAAACAACTACCCATACACTGCTGCACAATTTTGGACAGCCAAAAAAGAGCTGATTGACTATAAAACTTAACAATGGCCTATTCAAATGGGCCCTATGCTTAACATTACAACACATTAGCAGGAGATGATAAGCATCCTTCCATCCTCTTTCTCAACAACTTCCCATCCTAAAACTGACAAAAGTCCGAAAGCAAGGGGGGGGGGGGTTCTCTCTGTGTGTGTGAGAGAGAGAGAGAGAGAGAGACTGCTCTGATTTGACTGCAGATTATACTCCTACAATATTAACGAGAGTTTCAGATAAGTTACAAGGCTATGGAGCCTGTATTTTGCAAGAAAAATGTAACATCACATATTCTAATCACGTACAACCATTTATGATTAATTGGGCTGAGCAGCTTCTGCAGATTTTTCAGTTTGTTTTCCCGGTTGTATTTAACCCACGCGTGCGGACCTCAACCAATCCACCAAACAGCATGTCCAGTCTATGTTGCTCATACTATTCAAAAATGCCAATGAGTGCATGTCGGATCCTTCAAAAATGTTGTACTTTTTGAGGAACGGACACGGGAACGGCAACATTTTTGGAGAGCCTTGAGTAACATAGATGTAGTTCTCGATCCTTTTTATACAGTTCCTGACAAGATCTTTTGTGGCACTTCACTCCAGCCCTGAAGTATTCTGTGAACCCAATCTGTTTAATGTGGACCCACAAGTGAACGACTGGCTACAGTGAGAACTTTGGTATATGATGCATAATAACATGACTAGCACTTGAGAAATGTGTTGATACTTGGACGCGGTGCCAGGGAATAAATCAACTGAAATCGTTCATTTAAAGGAAAGCTTATCACTGGAAGAAGCTGGTCAAGTAGAAAAAGAGGAATCTAAGGCCTTGCAACTGAATGAACAGGATGATACAACAAATTGCGTCGAAGAAGATGTTATTCCATTGAAAATTGATTACCAGTTGAGGAGGCTACTGAAGACACCAACACTTCAGAATAGATTCAACAACACCTCATCAAATTAAGCGCAGAATCTAGAGTAGATCTTAAAGGGTGCGATGAGAAGGCCAAAGAATTATTTATGAAGATAGACAACAACAATTGGATAAATAAGGGGGAGCAAGCCATTGTAAAAAAGAAGGGGATGAATAAACTAAAAGGGTTAGAGCTTGATGCCAAATTCTGTAGTTATGGCTCAAGAAGTAGCGGGGATACCTGGCAATAAAAGATCAATGAAGTTGGAAAGAGTGCCTTGGAATGTTAGGGGACTATGCTGTGGCAGAAAGAGGAGGCTAATCAGAAACATTCTACATACATGGAAAGCTGATGTAGTGCTAACGGGGATATTACAAAGACACTGAAGGAAGTTTGGGGGAACAATTGGGTTCGCTATGCCCAATTGGAAACTAGTGGGACTAGGGGTGACATTATTATAATGTGGGACAAAAGGGAATGGGAAATTCATTATAATGTGAACTACTTTACTAGGGTTCTAGTTAACGTACTCAAGTTCCAGATACTCAAGTTCTTTATCCCTAGCCTTTCATTTTCTTTGTCAATCACTGTACGCCACTTCCCTAGATATATCTTCCTATTCACTATGTAACCTGTCCGTAGGAAATCTTTCTAATCTTATTCAATTGTTTCTCCTAGCATGTCTGATAAAAAAAGTACTGATATAATATGTATGAGATATAGCACAGAAAAAAGAAAATATATAACTTGATTATTTCCAATCTATTGGGTGTCTAACTAATATAAGCATTATTCTATACAATATTTCCAACACTCCCCCTCAAGTTAGTGCAAGCTAACCATTTGACTTCATGGACTTTCTAACAATGTCTCCTGAAAGTATTTTATCTGACAGAGTGATCGCCAATCGCTGTGTTTTAAATTCTCTTTTTTTTTTAAGAAATGAGTTTAGCTCTCTCATGAACACTAAATTCAATGCAATATGACGAGCAACTTGATTATGACACACAAGTTGTGTCTGGCTTATTTGTCTGAACTTCAATTCTTTGAGCAACTGTTTGACCCCAAACTAGTCCGCAAGTTGCCACAACCATTGTTCGGCATTTTGCTTCTATACTAGACCGAGCAACCATTTCTATTTCCTAGATCTCCAAGACACTAAGTTACCTCCAACAAGAATACAATATCCAGAAGTGGATCTATCAAAAAGTGATCCTGCTTAATCCGCCTCGGTGTAAATAACAATATGCTCTATAGCAATATGCTCATGGCCTTGATCCTCAAAGAGTAATCCTTTCAGTAGGGCTGATTTAATGTACCAAAGAATTTGGACAATCACATCCCAATAGCTGTCATACGGGGACACTATAAAATAAATTGACTTACAACCTCACTAGACAGACAATGTAAGGATGAGTCATTGTAAGGTATAACAACTTACGAGCCAACCTCTTGTACCTTCTAGGATCACTAAAGGTCTCCCCTTAACCTAACAAGAGTTTAGTATATGTATCCGTTGGAGTTCCAATGAGCCTACAATCTGTCATTTTTGCCTCCTCAAGAATGACTAGAGAATACTTATGCTTCCTAATTGAGATTGAGCGACCTCGATGCCTGTGAAGTACTTCATCTGCCTAGATCATTGCCCCTGATAACTATATCATAAACATAAACTACCAAATAAATACACAGATTTGGAGAAGCATGTTGATAGAACACATATTGATCAACCTCAACACGAGTCATACCAAACTCTTGAACAACTGTGCTGAACTTACCAAACCATACTCGAGGAGACTATTTCAGACCATATAGCAATGAATACAATAGGCATACAAAATACAATATAACAAGACTCCCTTGAGCAACAAAACCAGATGGTTTCTCCATAAATACTTCATCCTCAAGATCGTCATGATGAAATGTTCTTAATGCCGACTAATAAAAGAAGTTTATGGTAAAAAGGAACCATGAATCAAAAAGAGGCGTACATATGCAACTTTAGCCACAGGAGAGAACTTATCACTTTAACCAAGCCCAAATATTTGAGAATAACCTTAAGCCGGCCAATTTTTTATTACCCAAGCCTACTTTAACTGCATAAAAACCACCAACAACCTATAGTAATTTTATCTAGAGGCAAGGAAAAATCCTCAAGTACCACTAGAGTGTAATGCAGACATCACCTTCAATCATAGCCTGTTATCATCGTCATCCTCGATAAGAGAGGGCTTAGCCTGTAGACCTAGGGATACTAACAAAAGATAATGATGAGACGAAGGCATATTAGTGTAAGGATAAATGATGATAACTGAACCCAACATAATTGGACCTAGGATCAAAACTAGATCAAGTACCTTTTGGAAAAGCAATTGGAGAACTAAGAGGAGATAAGTTCGCAACAGGTGAAGAACTAGATGCAGGGCATGAATCATCTAGATCTGATGTGGAGAGCTTGCAACGATGTTAAGTCAAAAGAGGTGGAGGTGCGCTGGAGTAGTTGGTAAAGAAGATAAAGTACAAGGTGCTCAAAGGTGGTGGCACTTGATGAAGAAGTGATACTAATAGGATTCCAGGAAGGTGGTATGGGTGAGACAGTTGTGGGAACAAGAGAAGACACAATTGCATTCTTCTAGTCTCCTCATATTTGATCAACCCTCCACACTTATCTTTCCCCCATTCTAAAATTTGTTCTCACCAAAAGTGTACAAAAAATTCCAAAAATTTGATGTACTTATCATAAAAACCTGTGAAGTTTTCTAGAAGACGTGATGTTATTCGTGTCCCTAAATCCAAGCCTGAGGAAAAATGTTCCCTTCCAAAACCATTGCCCCCTCCCCCCTGTATAACACTAGTATTTGATTCTCTCGATGACACTCTCCCTTCTCTCTATGTGTTCAGTCCAATCAGAATTACTCAGGTAATATTCTTCCAAGTCAAATGATTAAATGTTACCCTTTTCAAAATTAATTGCAAAAGTTGGTTAATTTAATCTAAGTTTCTTGTTTTCATATACTAGGCTAAATTTATTCTATAAACTTAATCCACTTTCCTCAAACACTAATTAGAAATGTTATGTTCCGCAGACTGTGAAGAATAACTTGGATGACTCATTCTATTTTCAGTGGTATGTAAAAGAAAAGGCATATGCTTTACAAGAAGTAACAGCACAATCCTAGTCAAATTTTCTGTGTCTACACTGAACAGCAAATAATTGAATCAGAAAAAGAAAAAAAGTGCGGTTCTGTTTCAAGTTTCAATGTGTTTGATAGAAAGATCATACCTTTCGTTTCTGTTTAGGCGAGCACCAAAGTAGAAAGCGACAGAGAGCAGCCACGAATCTGTGTGCATAGCAACCAAAGACAACCAGTCTCTCCGCTCCATCCCATCCCTGGCAAAATTGATACCTAACACCGGCTCCGGTAACTCCGGCGGAACTTCCTCGGCCGGAACAGCAACTTCCCAAGAGTCATTTGGATGTCCATACAAACACAAATTGTCTCTCTCTGGATCGCACTGTGAGTAAAATTCCTCCACATCTGAGAGTCGCAGTGAATCAATTAAACAATGACATAGTAGAAGTAAAAAGGAATCTAGAAAGAGCAAAGTACCGCTAGTGAGGGCACGGAGGACGGCAGCGTGACGGGAGGAGAAGTCTTTGAAGATCTCCTCGACTGTGCGAGGGCTGTGGGAGGAAGAGTTGGTAGCCATGCGTTAGTCAATTACAAGTCACACCTATTTCTGGGTGTGCGACAAATAAGTAGACTGCAGACTCGGTGCAGAAATTCGGATGCCACCCGGCTTTCTATAGTCATTTCATTTTTTAAGTGTAGAAGTGTTTTTATTTTTCGAACAACCAATTAGAACACAATTTGGGTGTGTTTGGCAGGAAGGAAACCATTTTCTCAAAATATTTTTTAATTTTCTTCTGGTTGACTTGAATATTATGTAAATCAGCTTATTTTCATTTTTTTACCCTATCCCTACCCCTCCCCCCTCCCCCCCCCATAAAAAAAACTAAAAATTTATTTTTTAAAAAAAAATTCAAATCCCAATTTGAAAAAGTCAGGTGTGGTCGGGTCCCAGCTCAAAAGTAAAGGTCGAATTCCGATTTGAAAGTCAAGTTCTGAGTCAGGTGTGGTCGGGTCTCGATTCAAAAGTAAAGGTCGAATTCCGATTTGTAAGTCAAATCTTGGGTTGGAAGTTGAGTCGGGTCCCACATTGAGTGTCGGGTGTTAGGTCTCAGGTGTTAGATTTTGGATTGATCATCGAATTTGTGTCCTAGTTTGAGTATAGAGGTTGGGGTTGGGTCCCAAATCGAATATCAGGCCTCAGATTGAAATTAGAGTCAGGTCCCAAGTCGGGTGCCGATGTTGGTGTCGGGAAATCGAATATTAGGGTTGGGTCCTTATTTGAATGTCAGGTCTCAGACGGGAGTTGGGGTCAGAACTTAGGTCACGTCTCAAGGCCGGATTCTAGATCAATCATTGGGATCTTGACTCGATTTGTGTGTCGGGGTTGGGGTCGAGTCCCTGTTTGAATATTGGATATCGAGTCAAGAGTCAGTGTCAGGTACCGAATCGGAGTCGGGTCCCAATTCAAATGTCAGGTCGCAGATCGAAAGTCGGAGTCAGCTCCTACGTCAAGGATTGGGTTGGATCTCGGATCAGTCATTGGGTTCGAATCTTTGATCAATTTGTCGGGGTTGAGTTCCAATTTTGGTGTTGGGTTTGGGTCTTAGTTCAGGTCTTGTGTCAAATTTTTATGTGGGTGTCGAAATTGAGGTCGGGTCTCAGTTCGAAAGTCGGGTCTCGAGTTGAGAGTCGAGGTTAGGTCCCGGATCGAGTGTCGGGGTTGGGTCCCACTTCGAATGTCAGATCCCAGGTCGAGAGTCGGGGTTAGCTCCTACGTCGGAGAATTGGGGTCAGATTCTAGATCATTCATTGAGGTCGAATCCTGATTCGAATGTCAGGGTTGTGTCTCGAATCAATTATTGGAGGTTATTTCATGTTAGAAACTATTTTTCTAAAAGTATTTTCTACTCTCTATCCAAAAATAATGATATTTTCTGGAAAATATTTGTCACTCACCAACCAAACGATAGAAAATATTTGTCACTCACCAACCAAATGATAGAAAATATTTTTCACTCACCAAAAAACATGAGAAAATAAGTTAGAAAGCAACTTGTTTTCCAAGAAAATATTTTCCTTCATACCAAATGTACCCAAGTAAAATTTAGGAATAAGGTAAGTGCAATCTAAAGTTTTGACTTGTGACATATATAATATTAACTTTATAATACAATGTTATTCTTTTTGGTAATAAACATGTATTTTATATACTAAAAGGATTATATACAACTCATAAAATAAAAACAAAAATGAATGGGTTTGGATAGAGTCTCAAGCTCTAGCAACATTGAATCATCAAATTACATACTACTAGAATAGTAAACACAAACAATCATTAGGAATAGTAATTCTTGTCGGAAGTCATGGCTTCAAAACACCTCTAACAATTGACTCGTGGATAATCAAAATAGTGAACATTGTTGGAGTCCTACACTTTTCTTGAAAGACTGTATTGTTCCTCTCCAGTGAAATCAAATGCACATGATCAGCTAATGTAATTCAAAATATTTCAGAAGAAGCATCTTTCTTATTTATATTGATATAATATATGTTATCTTTGCAAATCACAGCATAGCTCTCCTTGGATGATCCTATCAGAATAGAAGTGTTTCCCACACTTTTATTGAGAATGGACATAAGCAAAAAAATGAAAAAGATCAATGGATTCCTCACATGAACCCCATAAATAATAGCTATTATTATCAATAAAGTGTCACATTTTAAGTTTATCTCTAATATAGAATTTATCATAAAGTGATAGAAATAAGATGAATATTCACTTAGGAGCTCAAAAATTTACAAATAAATGTTACCTTAGTATGATCTTCTCTGAGCTTAAGATAGACATGTTTGATGAATAAATTTTTGGACTCATGCACATGTAAATAATCAAAACCATCTTCCTCGAATGTTTTGACAACTTTCAATTAGGAAATAAATTCTAGATAGGTCACCATTTTTAATAGTCCACACACAATCATTTAGTCCATAGTTTGTCTTCCTTAGCATACAAGTTTCATACCATTTTACAAACAATAGCATAGCTCCAAGTGTGTACATACAAAATATTCCACCCTTCAATTAGGGGTGTACATGATCGGGTTGGTTCGGGTTTTTCAAATATCAAACCAAATCATTTGTGTCGGATTTTTGAATTTATAAACCAAACCAAACCAAACCAAACCAATAAAACTCAGGTTTTTCAACCTCGGGTTTTTTTGGGTTTTTCTAGTAAAGTATTCGTACAAACATATAATTTACTTGTACTTCAAATATTTCTTTAGTCCTACCAAAATACAACTATCTAAGTGTTTCTTAAGAAAATAACACAAAATATAATATGATTAATGACACTAAAATATTCAAAATAATAATAATAATGAAATCGCGTAAAACAAATATTGCAAATTAATAAGTCATAATGAAAATGATCATAATTTAAAAGTACTAAATCAAGCTAAAATAAGTTTTGATAAGTATTAGTTACATGAATAAATATTGAAGGAAATTAAAATTAGATTATGTATTTTAATTGTTTTAACCTATGTAAAACTAAAGAACAAATATTCAATATTATTGTCGTTCTTAGTGTTGAATTGATTTTCTTTTTTGCATCAGTATTAATTTGATTTTGATTTAAGCTTTATTATAATTACCAATATTTAGGGACTATAATCTCTACTGGGTCATTAAGAATTCTAACTTTCAAACATGAAATAATATATTAAAATATAAAAACTATGAAAAAGTATAAGAAATATTTTAAAGTTTTATCAAAGTAAATATTTTTACGTATAAAATAAAATTTTAAAATTATATATAATGTCGGGTTGGTTTGGTCTCGGGTTGGTTTATTTTAGTTGAAACCAAACCAACCCAAATATAGTTGGATTTTTTTTTTCCAATACCAAACCAAGTCAAACCAAACCACTAGTTGGGTTTTTTTTTTCGGTTTGACTCGATTTACGGTTTGGTTCGGTTTTCGATTCGATTTTGTACACCCCTACCTTCAATATTTGGAGGATAGTTGCTACCATGCCACCATTTTCATTTTAGATGATCTTGTGTCACTAAAGAAAATACTTGCATATTACTTCAATTACTTTCATCACCTCTTGTACAGGGTAAATATTTGAGCATAGAAAGTTTGAATTGCAAATAATACTAACTTTAATAGTTGCAATCTTTTACTATAAGAAAGAAGCATAAAGTTTTTTTTTTTATTCGTAAATAATTAAGATACACTTAATAACATATAGTTTCTTAATGCCTAGGATCACTTCCAAATACATGAAAGAAAAGTTTTCTTTTGAGAATTATAGTCTATCCAATATGGCTTAGTGAGAAGAAACATTCATGTCTTAAAAATGGTTTAATATGTATTAGCAATCAGATCAGAGACAACATATAACTTTTAAAAATAATCGAAGAGTTTTTCAACTGAAATAATATCACCCCTTACAGAACAAGAGTAGGTCATCTGCAAAGCTAAGTTGCATTATATGTAGCCCACACTTAGGATGATAGTTAAAATCGAGATCACTTTTTAATGTTGTCAATAACTTATTCAGATATTCCATGCATAAATAATATAAACATGAAGGGTTAGACTGGGCCACCTTTTCTCAAACCTTTCATTCACTGCTACAAATGGGCCCTTTAATAGCAATAAAATACAACATTAGCGGCAATAATATTTACCACTATAGCATGTACCAACCAATGGTCTTTGGCCGGCAATTACGGGGTCGGCAAAGGCTTTTGCGACCATTGTGCGGAATGCTGGTAAAGGGTAGCATGAATTGCCGCTATAAATTATTAGCTTTTACGACAATTATTTGCGGCAATTATATTAGCTACTAAAGCTAATTCCTAACGGCTAACTATGGTGTTTTAGCATCCATTCTTTTAGCCAATAATCCATATAAATAGCTGCTAAAAGTTAGTAGTTCTAACGACAATTTTTCTATGGAAAATTATGACTGCAATATCCCTTCAAAAAAATGTCTTAGATTTCCCTTTTAGCATCGATTTTTATGGCAAGTAAATTCAGATGAATTGTCGCTAATAGTTGACATCTTTAAATTTTAATGACAATTGTTTGAAGCCAATACTAAAAGATATAATTGTTTAGCCGCCATTAATAATAATACTTCATATATAGAGAATAGAAACAACAAAGTTTAGCAAATACTAAAAATATATTACTATTAATTGATAAAATAGAATATATCTCATAAAATCTAGACAAATAAAAGGAAGTACTAATCCAAAATATGAATGCCACAACTTATAAAATCTTATATTGTTCCTACTAATATATTGAATAATATCTTCAAATTATTTTCGCCACTCTTCTTCATATTGAAATCTCCCGCATGTAAAATTAATGAACTTCATATTGTAAGACCTCTGAGAAGAAAATAAATGTGTCAAGAGATTAAAAGTATATAATATATAAAAACATCGCATGTAGTGTGACGAATTAGAAAAAATACAAGCAAGAAGCATCCAATAACAAGAAGTCATATTCTTTCATATGGACTTAAAATTATATTATCTTATATTTCTAGGCAATAACTGAGAATATAAAAAGACATGGAGGAAGAAGATGCTACAGTTGAAGTTCATCAAATTGGGGTAGCAAACCACTCATAACAAAGGTTAACTAAATGAGAAATCAGGAAAGACGAGAAGTGAATTGTAGTGTGCACTGAAAAGGATTTGCTAGTTAAGCAACCTATGCAAAGGAATGCTGTCCAACAACTTGTCCGAGATAATTATGAATCCAGCTGCTATAAAGAATTACAGAGAACATAGGTGTGAAATAGAAAAACTGAACATAGTTGTGTGTTTGTTGTCAGCTTAACCATAATCATATTGAGAAACTCAACAATAATATAGTAAAAACTTCTAGTGTAGCTTATGTAATTGAAGTCCTTAAGCTCTACTTCTCTCTTCTCCGAAAATGGGGACTTAGTTTAGTATTTTGGAGCTGCTGAAAAAAATGAACACATTTATGATCTCTGTTTTCTCTAATAATTTGCTGAAAGTTAACAAAGTACGACCTGGTAAAATGAAGCCACTTCGAAGCTCGATTCTGTATATAATTTGACAACAACTAATTGTTGAAGGTAGATTTGCTATATGTAATTTTCTAATGTTCTTCAAGTAAAAATTTTACTAAGGAATTCTGAAGAAGCAACAGATTTTCTCTAAGGTATTTAAGCATCTTATATTAATGTTAAAGGAGAGTAAGCTATTTCGTCCAAGAGATTTGTGAGTCTAATTTATGGGCTGATTTGCAGAGAACCGAGTAATGGAACTGTAGTAATGAGATCAACCGTCTTTATAGTTCTTGCTTGGCCTTTAGTCGATGTAGCTGGGAACAACTAATTGCTGAAAGTAGAGGATTTACCGGTAATTTTTCTAATGTCTACCAAGTAGAAATTTCACTTAGGAATTTCGACGCAACAACTAATTGCAGAAAGTAGAGGTGCTATAGTTCAAATATTAATAAGTCAGTAATTAGAGCTCCCCAACTGCATGTTTAACATTAAAATTAACTGATTTATATTTCCTATTTTTTGTCCAACAAAACAAGCAATTTATACAGTCAAACACCTAGAAGAAAATCACAAAGGAGGGATAAAAGAAGATAACACATCTAAATAGAGACACAATGGACACAATAACAAAACTCATGTTCATTAAGAGAAATTTAACTATTTTCTTAAGTTGTGATCTGCTTTATTTAGTTGTGTCATGTATGTTTGTTGTAACCTTAACAATGATCATATTCAAGACTCGAAAAATGATAGGATAAAAAATGAAGCCACTTTGAAGAGCCAACCACTTTATAGTTCATAATGAATGAACCTCCGGATAAAGAAAAAAATATCCCCTCCTTTTTACTAAACGATGAGGAGCTCGATTTCATATATATTTGGGTAGCAACTAACTGCTAAAACTAGAGGTGCTACAACTGATTTTGTTAATGTTCTTCAAGTAGAAAATTCACTATGGAATTTCGAGGTAGCAAGAAATTTTCTCAAGGGTAGCTACCCTTCTTAAACTAATGATGAAGGAAAGTAAACTAGTTTGTCCAAGAGATCTGCGAGTCTAGTTATCAAACTAATTTACAAAGAATAGAGTAATGGAAGGTAGTAATAAGATCAACCATTGTTACAACTCTTGCTCGAGCTTTAGTAGATTTATTTGGGTAACTACTAATTGCTCGTGTATTAGCTGATGCATATAGTTTTTCAAACTTTAAGCTTGATTAGATATCTATCTGTGTCAACTATACTCAGATCCAAAGCTATTGAGAGAACATGCTGTCTTGATTGTTTTTTTGTATCTTAGAATTCTGTAGCTTAACACAATATTTACTATAGTTTAAATATATTCATAAAATGAAAAAAAATGCATATGATAAAACACCTGAAAGAAGCTCTGAAATTGTAAACTCAAGTTAATAACTCTGCGGTATAGAAGCTCACAACTGTATATATAATATTTAAATTAACTAATAATCTGGGAAGTGAAAAGGAATTATAGCACAGTGCTGCAACTGAATAATAAGTTACAAAGATGAGCTAGAGGAAATTGTTCTATAATACGATATCAGCTACTAAATGGTTATTTATTGTGCTATTGGTATCTTATGAAAAGCTAAATACTAAGGACCTTAGTCTGTTGTAAATAACAAGATGTTTGTATCCTATGTTGGGAGATTTGGAAGAGTAGATGCTTAGCCAGATTTGAAGAAAATCATATGTTCAATATTAGAATTAAGGAGCAAGTCACATGATTGATGTCTCTGAATCTTAATAGTCAATTCCAATGCTTTTAACTTTAAAGGAAACTGGAATGATATGTGAATCAAGGTGGAAGGTGCTACTCCTATGCTGGATACTAAATCCATTACTTGGAAGAAGCCACACACAAACATGCTCAAGCTAAACGCGGATGGCTGTTGTAAGGGTAATCCTGGTGAAGCTGCATACGGAGGTATTCTAAGGGACCACAATGGTGACATGAGAATGTCTTTTTATTCATATTACGGAATCTCGACTAACAATAATGCCAAGGTCAATGCCTTACTTAAAGGGTTACAATGGTGTGTGGCAAACCACCTTGACAATTAATCATTGAGACTGATTCCATGACTCTAGTCAACTGTATAAAAAGTACAAGTAGAGGAACTTGGACTATCAGAAGTGAATTGGAGCAGATCATCAACACTCCTGGAGAAAGGGAACTACCACGTGAAGCATTTCTATAGGAAGGCT
The DNA here is from genome assembly GCA_035578085.1 of Solanum pinnatisectum. NCBI lineage: Eukaryota > Viridiplantae > Streptophyta > Magnoliopsida > Solanales > Solanaceae > Solanum > Solanum pinnatisectum. The sequence goes on along the minus strand of CM069081.1, from coordinate 23,978,828 downwards.
AAATTCGTCGCAGATATTATGGCTAATATAAGAGCAAAGTAAAAGAAAGAGTTTTTCTTCACTGATGCTACTTTGTTGCCAACCCAAGTTAAAGCTGCTGTAAGGATTGACCAGGATCAACTTCCTAATCATTGAGTTAGAATCATGAGGAATCAATTTAACTTTAGGAATGAATAACCATCTTTTGATGTTCTTTTTCTGTAGCCTTTAAGCTGTGTACATGTACCAGAAAGAGTTTTTTGCTACTTACTTTAGATACACAGTCATACTCAGTAAAGTCCTAGTATTCATAGGACACAAGTTATATGAGGAGGACCTATTTATTCTTTTCTGTCCACATAGAGGCAAGGATAAGACTCCTTCTAATTGTATATCTCTCTTATTAGTGGATATATACAGGTTGGGGTCTGCCTAACCCCTATATTATTAAAAAAATATTGAACTTTTATCCTAGATGAGTTTTATCAATGTCTAGAGACTGATGTAGCAAGTTGTGTTAGGTCTTTCTAGCCATGAATTCTTTGCGAATAGATATCTAGAGAGTCTGAAGATCCCTATTTTGTATATCAACTGAACTTATATTCAATGGTATTCAGATTATACAACACACGCAACTAGAAACTAAGATCTGAAAATAGAGAAAATTGATGTTACCTAATTCATCATTAGGTTGATACTAAGCTTGCACATTGAATAGTCAATCAATAAAAATTTGTTACCATCTTATTAAAAAGAATTGCAACTCACTTAGTATCCTTTTTAATTTGCAAGTCTATCCAGCTATACGTCAAAGAGAGTGAACTCGTAATCTTTTCCAACAATATGTCAAAAGAAATTGCAAGTTCATAGTCCGGAAAGATATGCAATTAACATAGGCATGGAACAATAGTAATAGAACTAGCTGCCATTACAACTCTTGCTCAACCTTTAGTGGATGTACCTGGATAGCGTCTGATTGATAGAGTTTTAATTTTTGCCCATTTTTATAATAAAATTAGCCATCATTACAACTATTGTTCTAGCTGTTCTGTACTTCTAACAAATCGAAAAGGGTAGGTGTAGTTAGCAAGCTGTTGTTCGGCAGTTTATATAATTTAGTATTTTTCAAACTGGAATAGAAAAACAAGTTACAAGTGTATTAGAGTTTTCATAATGTTTTTCTCATCCTCTATCATAAGAAATAAATTCAACACTCAATGATGCAGCTCGAGTTGCAACAACAGTTTACTTGTACTAATTCTCATATTCACAATGGTACTTTTGAGTGATCATAATACATGTAAATTTATTTTATACAACAATATCTTCGAGAGCAGGTAAATCTCTTTTTATTTTGTACAACAATATATTTTTTCCAGTTACCAAGATTGCTTAACAGTGTCAATCATGAATATACTCAGCTCGAGTCTCGATTAGTTGAAGTAGGCAGTAAAGAACATTAAGTTTGTTGTTCTTCAAGAACACAATATGATAGTATTTGTTTTGAATCTAGTCGATACAATTTTACCTTTATATTTTTATAGTATTTAGAGATTTCATTAAAGTTAAATTGATCCTACATCTACCATCACAATATTGTTTCTTCACTTCATAAAATAATAGGGAAATCGGAGGAATCGATTCAATAAATTTCAACCAATTAAATAAAAATCAGAGATCACAAACACGACCTACAAACACATATTAATGAACATCGATTTTACTAGGTTAATATAGTGACAGAAACATAAAGCAATGATACATAGAACATTATAATCTACATACCTATAGAGACAGAAACAGAGGAGAACATTAACACATAACATAAATTTGAAGAGTAGCGATCTACTTACCTGAATACTTTGTCATGGACGTCGTTGATACTTGCTTGATATTGCTACTCTGATGGAATAAGTCCTCGACGTCCTAGGTTACTTGGAGAGGGTTTTATTTGCAAAAGGTGGGACTTTTTCTTATAAGAAATGGAAAACAATTTTGGCAAAAGCGTGAGTTTTCCTTATTATATGGGGAAAAGGTTGGCAAAAGTAGAACTTTTATTTTTAGAAAAAACAATTTAAAGGTTTTCCGGCCATTCTTTTCAATTGTTACTAGAAATGTACTTTATTGTTGGCCATTATACATTAGCCGTTGATATTTAATCTTGTGTGAATACATTCGCGGCAATTAGATTAGTGCCGCAAAACAATTGTCGCTAAATCCCATTTTTGTAGTAGTGTTTGTTGCAAAAGACTTAGTCAATTTATCATTCACCACTATAACAAGTTAGCAGTTGAAATACAATACCTGACCCATCTAATAAATCTATCAAGAAAATTAAGACATATTAGTACTTATTCAAGAAAGACTCATTCAATTGATTCATGAATCTTTTGCATATCAACCTTTCACATACACCTAGGTAAAATGTCCTATGTCCATAACCTTTTACAAGTTTATGACTCAATATGATATATCATTTATGAGTCTATCACGAATAATTGTTTAGGTATTCCTTACTATTAATATTATAATACCATGTAACATTTTAATATTAATTTTAGAAATAATATTTTATAACATAGTACAATAAGATATAAACCAATACTCATTCACTATAATAAGATTCTTAAGTTTAGAAATTAGAGTAATATTGGTAATACACACATTCTTAGGCATCAATGAAGAATTAAAAAATTATATAATAGCAGTTGTGATATCAACCCCTATCACATGCCATACTTCCTTGAGAAAATAGGCACTAAAATCACTATAGCCTAAAGCCTTCATATCATCAATATCACAAATATTTTGGTACATTTCCTCAACAGACACAACTTGAATAAGTTGTAATTGAGAATCTCTATCAAGAACATATCCATTCTTTATAACATTAGATTGATATTTATTATGTGGAATGAAAGTTGTATTAGTGCCTAATAGTCCTTGGTAGAATCTACAAATTTCAGCTTCAATGACCTACACAGTATGCATATTATTTTTCCCACATTCAGTATTGTGGTTTGTAATTCTATTCTAAGCTACCTTACTTTTCATATTTGTAAAAGAGAAGGGTGGGTTGGAATTTCTGAGTTTAATTGTTGAGCTCTATATATATTTGTTGGTAATACTTTCTTTAATTTTGGTAATTTTCATAATGTATTCTTAATGTCTTTTTCCTTATCAACTAGTTCTTGATAGTGGTCATCACCTATTTTTTCTTGCATTTCCAGGATTTTACTTGTAGTTTTTTTTAATGTAACATTCATACTAGAAAATTTCTTTTGCCTTATTTGTTTCATATCATTATTGACAACTACTAGTTTTTTGTCAAACAAATGGTAGAGTTGAATTAATATCATACATGCTGATATACGCTCAATTATGTCTCAATTTTATAGTATAAACGGTCATATGAAAAAAAATATCCAATTTTTTAGGTCGGAGTTGAACCATAAGGATTTAGGGTTTAGGGTTTAGGGTTTAGGGTTTAGAGTTTAGCATTTAGGGTTTAAGATTTGAGGTTTAGGGTTTTGGGTTTGGGGTTTAGGTTTTAGGTTTCGAGTTGTAGATTTATGGTTTAAGGGTTTAGGATTTGAGGTTTAGGGTTTAGGGTTACGATTTAGGTTTTATGGTTTAGGGTTTAGGGTTTAGGATTTAGGGTTTAGGTTAGGGTTTAGGGTTTAGAATTTAGGATTTGAGGTTTAGGGTTTGGAATTTAGGATTTTGGGTTTAGGGTTTAGAGTTAGGATTTAGAGTTTAGGGTGTAGGCTTTGGCTTAGGGTTTAGGGTTTAATGTTTAGAAATTAGGATTTAGGGTTTATTGTTTAGGGTTAGGGTTTAGGGTTTATGGTTTAGAGTTTGGATTTAGGGTTTAAGGTTTAGATTTAGGATTAGGTTTTAGGGTTTAGGGTTTAGGGTGTATGTTTAGTGTTTAGGATTTAGGGTTAGGATTTAGGGTATAGGGTTTATGGTTAATGCTTTAGGGTTTATAGTTTAAGGTTTAGGGTTTTGAGTTTAGGATTTAGGGTTTAGGGTTTAGGGTTTAGATTTGTGATTTAGGGTTTAAGGTTTGTGTTTAGGGTTAGGGTTTAGGGTTTGGAGTTTATGGATAAGGTTTAAGGGTTTAGGTTTTAGGGTTTAGGGTTTAGGGTTTAGGGTTTAGGGTTTAGGGTTGAGGCTTTAGAGTTTTGGGTTTAGGGTTTATGGATAAGGGTTTATGGTTTAGCGTTTAGGTTTTAGAGTTTAGGGTTTAAGGTTTAGAGTTTAGGGTTTAAGGTTTAGGGTTTAGGGTTTAGGGTTTAGAGTATATAGTTTAGGGTTTAGACTTTATGGTTTAGGGTTTAAGGTTTATGGTTTAGGGTTTAAGGTTTATGGTTTAGGGTTTAAGGTTTATGGTTTATGGTTTAGGGTTTAGGGTTTATAGTTTAAGGTTTAGGGTTTAGAGTTAGTGTTTGGGTTTAGGGTTTATGGTTTAGGTTTAGGGTTTAGGTTTTAGGTTTTAGGGTTTACTATTTAGGGTTTAGGGTTTATAGTTTTGGGTTTATGGTTAAGGATTTATGGTTAAGGGTTTAGGGTTTTGGATGTAGGGTTTAGGGTTAGGATTTATTATTTAGGGTTTGATTAAGGGTTTAATGTAAAGGGTTTAGGGTTTAGGGTTTAGAATTTTGGGCTTATGGTTTATGGTTTATGGTTTAAGGTTTATGGTTTAGGTTTATGGTTTAGGATTTTGGGTTAGGTATTAGGAGTAAGGGTTAGGATTTACGGTTTAGGGTTTTGGGTTTATGATTAAATGTTTAGGGTTTTGAGTTTAGCATTTAGGTTTTAGGGTTTAGGGTTTATAGTTGTGATTTAGGGTTCTAGGTTTAGGTTTAGGGTTAGAGTTTAGGGTTTAAGGGTTATTTATAAGGGTTTAGGGTTTAGGGTTTAGAATTTAGGGGTTAGGGGTTAGGGTTTAGTGGTTAGGTTTTAGGGTTTATGGATAAGGGTTTATCTATTAGGGTTTAGGTTTTAGAGTCTATGGTATAAGGTTTAGGTTTAGGGTTTAGGGTTTAGTGTTTGTATTTAGGGTTTAGTGTTTATATTTAGGGTTTAGGTTTTAACATTTACAATTTAAGATTAAGGTTTTAGTGTTTAGGTTTTAGGATTAGGGTTTAGGATTCAGGGTTATGTTTTAGGATTTAGGGTTAGGCTTTACCCTTTAGGATTTAGCATTTACCTTTTAAGGCTTAGGGTTTTGAGTTTAGGATTGAGGGTTTATGGTTTTGGCTTTTGAGTTGTGATTTAGGGTTTAAGGTTTAGGTTTAAGGTTTGGGTTTAGGGTGTAGGGTTTAGAGTTTAGGGTTTAGGGTATAGGGTTTAGGGTGTTGAGTTTAGGGTTTATGGTCAAGCTTTTAGGGTTTAGGGTTTATGGTTTATGGTTTATGTTTTATGGTTTAGAGTTTAGGATTTAGGGTTTAGGGTTTAGAGTTTAGGTTTTAGAGTATAGGGTTTAGGGTTAGGGATTTAAATTTAGGGTTTAAGGTTTAGGGATAACGGTTTAGAATTAAGAGTTTATAATTTAGGGTTTAGGGTTTAAATTTTGGGGCTTAGGGTTTAGAGTTTAGGGTTGAAGGATTAGGGTTTGTGATTTAAGGTTCAGGGTTTAGGTTTCGAGTTGTAGGTTTAAGGTTGAAGGTTTATGGTTTAGGGTTTAGGGTTTAGGTTTTAGGATTTAGGGTTTAGGGTTAGGCTTTATGGTTTAGGGTTTAGAGTTTAGGATTTAGGGTTTAGGGTTTAGGATTTGAGGTTGAGGGTTTGGAATTTAGGGTTTAGCATTTAGGATTTAGGGTTTAGGGTTTAGTGTTTTGAGTTAGGGTTTAGGGTTTAGGGTTTAGGGTTTAAGGTTTAGAGTTTAGGGTTTAGGGTTTAGGGTTTAGCATTAGGATTTAGGATTTTGAGTTTAGGGTTGAAGGTTTAGAGTTTAGGTTTTAGGGTTTGGAATGAGGGTTTAGCGTTTAGGGTTTTGTTTTCAAGTTGTAGGTTTAGGGTTTAAATTTTAGGATTTTTGGTTTAAGATTTAGGGTTTAGAGATTGGATTTAGAGCTTAGTCTTTAGGTGTAGGGTTAGGTTTTAGTGTTTATGGTTTATGGTTTAGATTTTAGGGTTTAGGGATTTATGGTTTAGGGTTGAAGGTTTAGGGTTTAGGGTTTGGGGTTTAGGGTTTAGGTTTCGAGTTGTAGGTTTAGGGTTTAAGGGTTTAGGATTTGTGGTTTAGGGTTTAGGGTTTAGGGTTACAATTTAGGATTTATGGTTTAGGGTTTAGGGTTAGGGTTTATGGTTTAGGGTTTAGGATTTGAGGTTTAGAATTTAGGGTTTAGGGTTTGGAATTTAGGATTTAGGGTTTAGGGTTTAGGGTTTAGAGTTTGGATTTAGGATTTAAGGTGTAGGCTTTGGCCTAGGGCTTAGGGTTTAGGGTTTATTGTTTAGGGTTTAGGATTTAGGGTTAGGGTTTAGGGTTTATGGTTTAGAGTTTGGATTTAGGGTTTAGGATAAGGTTTTAGGGTGGTTTAGGGTTTAGGGTGTAGGTTTAGTGTTTAGGATTTATGGATAAGGGTTAAGGGTTTAGGTTTTACGGTTTTGGGTTTAGGGTTTAGAGTTTAAGGTTTTGGATTGAGGCTTTAGAGTTTTGGGTTTAGGGTTTATGGATAAGGGTTTATGGTTTAGGGTTTAGGTTTTAGAGTTTAGGGTTTAAGATTTAGGATTTAGGGTTTAAGGCTTAGGGTATATGGTTTAGGGTTTAGAGTTTATGGTTTGAGGTTTAAGGTTTATGGTTTAGGGTTGAGGGTTTATAGTTTAAGGTTTAGGTTTAGGGTTAGGGTTTGGGTTTAGGGTTTATAGTTTAGGTTTAGGGTTTAGGGTTTACTGTTTAGTGTATAGGGTTTAGGGTTTAGGTTTTAGGGTTTAAAGTTTAGGGTTTATGGTTAAGGGTTTAGGGTTTAGGATTTATGATTTAGGGTTTGATGTAGGATTTAAGGTAAAATGTTTAGGGTTTAGGGTTTAGAATTTATGGCTTAGGTTTTATGGTTTAAGATTTGTGGTTTAGGTTTATCGTTTAGGGTTTACGGTTTAGCATTTAGGGTTAGGTATTAGGATTAAGGGTTAGGGTTTATGGTTTAGGGTTTTGGGTTTACGATTAAAGGTTTAGGGTTAGGATTTAGTGTTTAGGGTTTAGGGTTTTTAGTTGTGATTTATGGTTTAAGGTTTAGGTTTAAGGTTTGGGATTAGGGTTTACTGTTTATGGATAAGGGTTTATGGTTGAGGTTTTAGGGTTTAAGGTTTAGGGTTTTTGGTTTAGGGTTGAGGGTTTAGGGTTTAGGGTTTAGAATTTAGGGTTTAGGGTTTATGGATAATGGTTTATGGTTTATGGTTTAGGGTTTAGGGTTTAGAGTTTAGGATTAGGGTTTAGTGTTTATGGTTAGGGTTTGGGTTTAGGGTTTATGATTTAGTGTTTAGGGTTTAGGTTTAGGGTTTATGATTTAGGTTTAGGGTTTATGGTTTAGGGTTTAGGATTTAGGATTTAAGTTTATGTTTAAGGTTTAGGGTTTAGAATTTATGGTTTAGGGTTTAGGGTTTAAAGTTTTGATTTAGGGTTTAGGGTGAGGGTTAGATTTTAGGGTTAAAGGTTTAGGGTGAGGGTTAGGTTTTAGGGTTTAGGGTTTAGGGCTTAGGGTTTAGAGTTTAGGGTTTAGGGTTTAGTATTTAGAGTTTAGGGTTTAAGGTATAGGGTTTAGGGTTTGCAATTTAGAGTTTATGGTTAAGGGTTTATGTTTTAGGGTTTGGGGTTTAGAGTTTATAATTTATGGTTTAGGGTTTAAATTTTAGGGTTTAGGGTTTAGGGTTAAAGTTTTTGGGTGTAGGATTTAGTTTTTAGGGTTTATTGTTTAGGTTTTTGGGTTTAGGTTTCGTGTTGTAGGTTTAGGGTTTAAGGTGTAGGTGTTAGTATTTAGGGTTAAGGACTTAGGGTTTGTGAGTTTGGTATTTAGGGTTTAGGGTTTAGGGTTTAGCATTTAGGGTGGATTTATGGTTTAGTGTTAGGGTTAGTGTTTAGGGTGTACGGTTAGGGTTTAGTGTTTAGGCTTTAGGTTTTTAGGTTTAGAGTTTAGGATTTAGGGTTTTGGGTTTAGGGTTTGGATTGAGGATTTAGGGTTGAGGGTTTAGGCATAGGGTCAGGGGCTTAGCAACACCCCCAGGCCTTATCATAGATATAAAAAGAAAATACAACGAGGGGGACATAAACCTTACCTCAAGTTCATGGTGGTGCAAGGATTGGTAGCCTACTAATTCACATAGTAGGTTCTCCAACCTTACCCCAAAAGGAAAGGAACCTATCATCTATGTACCTATACGAGAGGACTCCTCTTGATACAATGATTCTAGGAAAGCGTAAATGAGGGAGACTCTCCCTTTACAAGTAAGGAAAGAAAACTAACCAAACCTAAGGAAAGTCAAGCAACTAGAGATGCCAGGGACCATCTCAAAGAGGGGCCTCAAGGAGTTTATTCTCCTTCCTAGGTCCCTTAGATCTGAATAAGGTTCTCGGGGGTTCCTTGGTTCTCTTCAATTTTCTTCTTTTGAAATTTGCTATACCTGCTAGATCTTGGTGAAGATAAGTAGCTGCCAGCTTTGGGAGTTGTTGGATCTTTGAAGAGTACACATGAAATTGGTTGTCAGTGATGTTTTGCCATTGAATCAGCAACATAGTTAGCCTCCCTAAGAATATGATTGCATTTAAAATGAGTGAAGTGGCTAATAAGTTGATGTAGTTGCTGCAACTGGGAAGCTACATTCCAAGGAGCTGTAGTATTGTTCTTGATGTAGTCCACAATGAGTTGGGAGTCCACTTCTAAGATCACATTTGTATAATTTAAATGAACACACCAAGTGAGGCCAAAGACAGCAGCTTCCACCTCAGCCTGAGTATTGGTTCCCTCCCCTAGAGAAGCTGAAAAGGCAAAGATCATATTTCTAGTATTACTTCTGAGAACCCCTTCTGCTCCTTTGCTGCCTAGAATTGCACTACCATCCGTATTGAGTTTAACCCATTTGATAGGAGGTTTGGTCCACTGTACTATAGTAATTTTGATATCATGGCTGCATTTCTCAATAAGGGTACATAATCTACTCCATTCCATAGGCCACCTGATGTATGGGAAAGCTGTCTGCAGTAGCTTAAAGATGTCCAAGGTGACCAAATATTTCACTCTTGTCATGTTGGTCTTTTTTCCTCCATATTTATTAGCACATCTGTTTTTCCACAAGTTCCAACAAATAAAGATTGATATGGCTTGAAGGATAAGTTTATATGCTTCATTGTTGTAGGTAGCACTCCACCATCTCATAATCATGTTTCTCAAAGGTAAATAATTAGTCACAATGCCTAAAGAGACAGCGAAGTGTTTCCAGACTCTCATGGCAAAGTTTCCTGTGTTGAAAGTATGTTCAATAGTATCTGCTCCTGGAGAATAACAACAATAACAATTATTTGGTTCTATTCCAAAACTAGCCATCTTTTCATTTGTAGGAAGCTTGTTCCTGATAGCTCTCCACGGTAGGAAAGAACACTTGAAAGGGATGAGCCTAACTTTTATGCCTCCTTCATCATAGGGGAAGCTCAAGTTTCTCCAAGAGGACCAATGGTACTTCTTCCTGTCATTCCTCCATCCCCAAAAGAAATCTGCCATGATATCTTGAATCGCGATGGTACTTGAGGAGGAGAGATGGGCGAGAATGTGGATAGGGAGGATTGCGGCATGTTTGATCGGTGTTGCCTTGCCTCCATAACTCGGATTCGATGCCAACTCAGTAACCCTGTTCACTATCTTGTTGATGAGCTCAGAGAAGTAGATGAGTTTAGGCCTGCCAATAAATAGAGGGCATCCCAAGTAAGTGATAGGAGCTTGTTTTTGATGAAAGCCAGTAGATTTCTTAATTCTGTCACTTGTAGTTCTGAAAGCATTGGGATGAAGAAGGAAATGACTTTTGGCTTTATTGATAAGTTGGCTTGAAACTCTCTCATAAGTAGCCAAAGTCTGCATGATAAGCTTCAATGAATGCTTCCCTCCTGAAGTGAATATAATGATATCATCTGCAAAGCTCAAATAGTTGATTTGAGGACCCCTCCTTTCCATATAGAAGCCATGGTATAAGGGATTCTGATGAAGTCTATTTAAGGATCTTGACAATACCTCAGCACCTAAAATAAATAGGGCTGGGGATAAGGGGTCTCCTTGTTTGAGACCTCTGGTGGAGTGAAAAAATCCATGTCTCTTGCCATTAATAATGATAGAGTACTAATTATTAGCCATAGTTCTCCAAATCATGTCTATAAAGACTTCTTCAAATCCCATCTTCCTGAGAATGATACAAATATATGACCAAGAAACCCTTTCATAGGCTTTGGCCATATCTAGCTTGATTACAACATTACTACCAATTGCAGGCTTTTTAATCTGGTGGATGATCTCTTGAGCTAGCATAATGTTCTCAGAAATGCTCCTTCCTTGAACAAATCCCGACTGATTAGGGGAGATCAGATCAGGTAAAATAGGAGCTAATCTAGAACAAATTAATTTAGAAATAATCTTGGTGATGAAGTTACTCAAGCTGATGGGTCTAAACTCAGCTAGTTTATTAGGATGTTTCACTTTGGGAAGTAAGACCAGGCAAGCATGAGTGAAATATTTGGGAAGCATCTGGCCATTGAAAAAGGCATGAATAAGCGCGTGACTCTTGCTTGATAATATCCCAACACTTCTGAAAGAAGCACCCATTCATTCCATCAGGTCCTGCAGCTGAATTGGGGTTCATAGAGTAGACCACCTCATTCAATTATTCCATAGTAGGTAGAGCTTTCATCTTGTCATTGTGTTCCTGAGTCACCATTCGTGGAATGCAGTTTAAAGGGGCTTCATCAATAAGCTTTTCTTCACCTCTTTCTCATTGAGGACTTTGTGGATGAACAACCTCCTTCTTCTACCTCTGATCAAGGCATGAAAAAATTTTAAATTGCCATCTCCTTCTTTAAACCAGTGTAGTTGAGTTTTTTGTTTCAGAATAGAGTTTTCCAGCTTCATAAATCTGATGTACTCAGCATTAGTACCATGAAGCTCAGCTCTCTGTTCCTCTGTGTTGTTGTGAATGAGTTGTTCTTCCAAAACCTTGACTCTCTCTTCAAAATCTTTGACTTTAGCATAGAGGTTGAGGATCAGTGACAATTGAGGATTCTTGAGGCATGGAAAAGGATTCCAAAAAAGTTGCAAGTTGCAAGGAGTTTAAGTCCTTAGGTGAAGTAGTTCCCGTAAAAAGCAAAGAATGTTCATCAAAACGAGCATGGCGAGTGACATAGATTCGAGATGTTGCTGGATCAAGACACCTATAACCTTTGTATTGAGAGCTATAACCGATAAAAATACATGGAAGACTTCTAGGAGATAACTTGTGATCCGCATAGTCACGAAGATATGGAAATACTTGGCAGCTAAAGATCTTGAAGTTATGATAATTGGGCCTCTCAAAAAACAGGAGTTCAAAAGGAGACTTCTTGTCCAATACTTTTGTAGGTAGACAATTAATGATGTAAACGGCTGAACTGAACGCATCTACCCAATAAGAGGTAGGAACTTTTGCATTGAAGAGCATAGCCAAACCAGTTTCCACTATGTGACGGTGTTTTCTTTCCACTCTACCATTTTGTTGTGGCGTATACGAGCAAGATAACCTATGGAAAGTACTATTGTCTTCAAATAATCGGCGAACGGTGTGATTAACAAACTCTGTGCCTCCATCACTTTGAAAAACCTTAATTTTCTGAGAGAACTGAGTTTGCACAAACTTCATGAAAGCAGACAAAACAGATGCAAACCCAAACTTGGTTTGGAGAGGATAAAACCAGGTGAAGCGAGAGTAGTCATCAACAAAAACCACATAATACTTATAGTTAGCAGTAGATGTAATAGGCGCAGGGCCCCACAAATCATAATGTATCAAGTCCAAAGGATGCAAAGATCGTGTAGTATTTAAATCAAATGTCAAACGATGTCCTTTAGATAGTTGACAAGAAGAGCAAATGCCCGGTTTAGGTAAAATAGAAGTAACAGACAAACATCCCAACTTATGCAAAAGTAAAACAGTATCAAAGGCAACATGCCCTAATCGACTATGCCAATATTCATAAGATGCTTTCAACCTTGAATTTGTAATAGCCGCCAAAGCTTGATGCTCGTTATGCAAAACATATAGCCCATTCTCACATTTGCCTCGAGACAGAACCTGTTTCATTTTTTTGTCCTGAATCTGAAAAAATGGTTGAGAGAACAAAACGTCCACCGGATTATCACTTGTTAATTTACTAATGGACAAAAGATTCTTGGTAAGATTTGGAATAACCAAAACATCACGCAAGTGTAAATTTTAGAAATAGTAGAAGAACCCATATGAGTGATAGGAAGAGTAGTACCAGTTCCAAATGTCACCTTAGCAGTGCCCAAATATGGAGAAGCATGATGAACACTTTTTGAAGACGAAGTCATGTGATCAGTGGCCCCGGAATCAACATACCAATCAGGGGCAGAAGTAGTGACATGACATTGGGCATTAAACGCGTGAGCCAAGTTTGCATCACGAGAAGCAGCTTGAGTGGCATAGGTAGCAAGAGTAGGACAAGCACTGGCATAGTGGCCATCTGTACGACATAATTGGCAGTGTGGTGGTCTGCGAGCACGACCTCGACCACCTGATCCACCGCCCCTATTAGATCGACCACGACCACCACTGTTAGAGGACGGTCGATTCGACTGAGCCGTAAAAGCAGCAGACGATGATGGTGATGCACCATGAAGTGACTTGAGGAAGAGTTCATGACTCTCAGCTTGGGATAGTAAGTCGCGAAAGGTAGGCGCTGGTTTGGTGGCATGAATTGCAGTAAAAAAAGTCTCAAAGGAGGCTCCTAAGCGACATAAAAACCAATGTAGTTTATCGATATCATCAACAGGCTGACCAATGGTAGCCAATTGATCACAGATGGATTTAAATTTATGGCCATAATCATCAACAGAGAAGGTACCTTTGACAGTTTGACGAAGTTGATCACGCAGATTATGAATGCGTTCAACGAAAGAGTTGCGATAAGTAGATTCGAGAGCAACCCAGATTTGACGGGCTGTAGTGAGACCTAAAATTTCAGAGACCGCCTCTTTCGTAAGAGAAGAATGAAGGATGATAACAGCCCGCTGATCAGCGGCAAGCCAGGCATCATAAAGAGGATTCAGAACCTCTTTGTCATCCGTAAGAATCAACGCGGAAGGAGCCATGGAGGATCCGTCAACATGATCCAATAAGCGTTGATAAGATAGTAGGGGCAGCAACTGATTTTTCCAATAGAGATAATTTGTGGAAGTGAGCTTAATCGTGAACATGTGCAAAACAGTGGCAATTGGGAGAGTGCCGTCACCTGTGGAAGAGGAAGCCATGATCAGTGTGTAGAAAAAAGAGGCGAGAAATGGAAATCAGAATTGAGTGGGATGGGAGAGGATATAATCGAAAGAAGAAGAAGGAGGGAAGGAGAAGAGGTAACCAGGAAGAGAAATTTAAGCTTAGGGTTTACAACTTAGGCTGATACCATGTTAGGGTGGAAAACCCTAACCTCCAATGTGGAGGTAGAGAATATTATATATTGACAAATATTACATAAGTATTACATAATTGGTACACAAGAATAAGTAAATTACAATATGTGTACAAAATAACTCAAGTAACTCTAATAACATGCTATGATTTTAGCATTAATAAGCAGTAATTCCTATTTGCTAAAATCAGGTATCCATAGTTGTCAGATATCTCTAAATCCTGGCCTATTATTGTAAAGTTCCTTGAAGAATATGCTCCTTTAAATTGAAGTATGGTGATGGTTTGGAACTACCCAGCTTTAGGAAGTTTCAAATGCAACACAAATTGTTGTAGTAAAGAAAATTATGGTAAAGGAGTAAAGAAAATTATGGTAAAATGAAGGCAATTGATATGATATATAACAACAAAAATAGGAAGAAATACAAGGATACAGAGTGAGCTGTAAGTTAGTATATTAAAGTACAATTGAACAAGGGTTTCGACTGTATTGAAAGTTTGAGCTTCTTCTCTGACCTATGGAACTGTCTTATCTGATATAACATTTTAGCTTTTGAGAGACGGTTTAGTTTATACATGTTCTTCTAAAATTGTATACAATGATATTAGTTCCTCTGGAACTCAATCTGTACATGATGGACGAGTATGGGTGGTGATAGTGATATTGTCGCGAGTATTGCTCCTGTGGTTTCTGATCAATTGAATCGATGACATTTGTCAGAGTTTAAATGTCTACATGAAAGCCACCTATGCTCAGGAAGATGAAAGACTCATAGACGAGAATGAGACCATTGAAGGGCAGTGAAGTTTTTGGCGAGCAGATAAGATGGAGACTGACTGGTTCCTTCTAGACCTTAGATTTTGTTTGCATATTTCTACATCTTTATTTTTGTTTCCTTTTTCAGTTTGGACTTGGTGGGTCACTTTTGGGTTCATGTAGGAATTGTTTATTTTTCTTTTTATAATAAATGGGCTAATGCTCGATTTGATTTTTTTAAAAAAGAGTTTATCTATTCATACCAACGTGCTAAAAGCCAGATGTATCATAAATTCAGAACCTCCTCTTACCTGGCTGAAGTTTTTTTACAACAGAGGAATAAAGCAACATGGATAAGGTGAGTGATGATAATACTAGGTATTTTACTTAGTTATAAAGCACAGAAAGTTAAAACATGCTACAACTCAATTGAAAAATGCAGCAGGAGAATGGCGATATGACCCTGCAGATGTTGCAAATGTAATTGTGGAGTATTATGAGGAGATCCTAGGTAAGAAGACTATGCATAGAGTGTCAGCAATAGGAGCATTGATGAGTCATGAGCTGGTACTGACAGAGGAACAACATGGTGATTTAGTGCATAAATTTGAATCATTAGATGTGAAGAATGCTATGTTTCAGATTGATAGTAATAATAGTCCTGGACCAGATAGATTTGGTAGTGGTTTTTATAAAGCCGCTTGGTCCATTGTGGGACAAGATGTTATAACAGCAGTGCTAGAGTTCTTCCAAAACAGCAAGTTACTAAGACATATCAATTCAACAAGTATTTCACTCATTCCAAAGGTAGAGGTACCTGAATTTGCCAGTCAATTAGACCAATATCTTGTTGCAATGTCATATATAAGTGCATATCAAAATTAATTTGCAGCAGATTGAAGGAAGCAGTAAATCAGTTAGTAGCAAAAAACCAGTTAGTGTTTGTGCGGGGGAGATCAATGATACATAATGTCCTGGTTTGTCATGATCTTTTAGGACACTACAATAGGAGGAATGTCTCACCTAGGTGTCTTATGAAGATAGATCTAAAGAAAGCTTATGACATGGTAAGTTGGGAGTTCCTAGAGGAAGTACTCATGGGATTTGGGTTTCCTGAAAAGTTCATTAAGTGGATAATGGTTTGTGTGACCACTACAATGTTTTCAGTGGATAGAGCCATGGATTCTTTGCAGGGAAGAGAGGAATTAGACAAGGAGACTCTGCTTCTCCTTTGTTGTTTGTTCTAGTAATGGAGTACCTGTCAAGAACACTTAAAGCCATGAGTTTGTTGCCGGATTTTAGATTCCATCCAATGTGCAAGGAGCTAAAACTCACACACCTAATATTTGCTGATGACTTGATGATATTTTGTAAAGGAAATGTGGCTTCAGTGAACAGAGTTATCGAGGCTTTAGCACACTTTAGTGCTGCCACTGGATTGGAGCCTAACATAGGAAAATCAAATGTGTACATGGCTGGGGTGGATGAGGAAACAAGAAACCAAATCCTGGCAAGAACTGGTTTTTAGAGTGGTGAATTCCCTATTAAATATCTTGGACTCCCATTATCGCCAAAGAAATGGAATAAGATTGATTGTTGCTCCCTGATTGATAAGATCACTCACAGAATTACAGTGACTTATGCGCAACAACTGTCCTATGCTGGGAGATTACAAGTGATAATTGCAGTTTTGTTTTCCATTCACAGCTTCTGGGGCGCAGTGTTTATACTACCTCAAAGCATACTCAAAGAAGTTGATAAGATTTGTAGGGCCTATATGTGGGGTAAAACTGATGGAAAGAGGAAGGTAGCTCTAGTTTCTTGGGATAAAGTATGTTATCCAAAGAGACAAGGGGGTTTAAACATCAAGAGTAGCAGCAACTGGAATATTGCGTCAGTGGGGAAGTTACTTTGGCAAATAATAGAGAATATGGAGTCCTTATGGGTGAAATGGGTCCATGGAATTTATATGAAAGATGGAGCATCTATATGGAGTCATAGAGCACCTACGGATAGTAGCTGGTATTGGAGGAAGCTAAATGCAATCAAGGTCCAAATGCAAAATTGGTATAGCCAAGGAAGATATATACTCACACAAAATGGGGCTATTCCATCACCAAGAGCTATTTAGCAATAATTGGCCAACAACCTCGTATGAAAACTGCTGAGCTAGTGTGGACCTCTATGGCACTACCTAAACATCGTTTCATAACATGGCTGGCTGTCCAAGGTAGATTACTCATGCAGGAGAGGAAACTGAAACTGCATATTCAGTTGGATGACACTGACTGCTACCTCTGTGATGGTAAGATTATGGAGTCAAATGAGCACTTATTTGAATAATGTGTGTGGGTGAAAGCTGTATGGGGAGAGATGAAACATTGGACAGGAATAGAGTTGGAAAATAATGGGATCAAATAGGCATTGGAAGGAATAAAGACGAAGCATTGGAAGAAAGGTAAGAAGGAAACTATTGCGGCTATTTGTGGAGCGATATTATGTCATGTCTGGCAAGCCAGAAATTGAAAAAAGTTTAGAGGTATTGGGTTTTGGAGGTAATGGTAATCTTTTACCGTTGTTTACCAAAAAAACAAAAAACAAAAGTCATAATTGCTTACAATAATGATGAAGAAACGATTACAAGACTTGGAAAATGACTAGAAAAGAGAATTTTCAATGGTCTAAACACCTTTCCTTAATCACCATACATGAACTCCATTTTTACAGTTAAAGAATTAAAAATTCATATTGTATAACAAGGTGATAACTTTGCTAAATTGCTAAGTAACTAATTAATGTTGCATAAGTACAGTCTTTGGCATAAGGATTTAGCCGTTCATGGCTACGATTAACATTACTATTAACATGCTAACTATGCCTAACATGGCTCTGATACCATTCAAAATGATCATAGCATTTAATAGTAATAATACTTAAATACAATATAAACAAGAGAGAAGTTATACAAGAACTCACTTCTTTTATTCAAACTGCAACAGAAGCAAACATCCAAGAGAAAACATTACAACGAATTACCAAAGGCTAAAAGAAAATTCTAGTGTGAAATTTCTGATGCCTTCTAATAAAAATTAAAGTGTCTTATATAGACTACACAAGAGTAAGAGCATTCTAGATGCTTTCTTCTGATTGGTTCTTTTGAGAATCTTCTTTATCTTGAGTGGGCTTCTTCTTTATTAAAGTTTGTCGGCCATCTGCTTTTCTTTTGGAAAGTAGTGGCTGCCTTTAAAGATGTCGGCCATCTGCTTTTCCTTTGGAAAGTAGTGGCTGCCTTTAAAGATGTCGGCCATCTGCTTTTCTTTTGGAAAGTAGTGGCTGTCTTTGATAAAGTTATCGGCCATCTCCGCAACATGCCAAAGTATCTTTTGCTGTTGTGGGATTCCATGTCTAATTAACTTAATTGAATATTTAATCAAGAGATATTCCAACTCTTTGAGTTTCATCTCTTACCTTTTAAATAATTCTGACTCTTCGAGTCTCTATTCAAAAGGTCAGTAATTCCAAATTTTAATATCCTCTATTGGATTATCTATTTGATTAAATTAATCATAAAATGGATCTAGATAAGATAATGCTAAAGTATTTGGCCTTAACATATCTCCATTATCATCACTCTGTGAAGAGGCTTCATCTAACAGCTGCAGGGCTATTTCATCATTGGACTTGTCATCTTCCAGATCTGATAAGGCCTTTTGGAGCCTTTTCTTTAAATCATCTTTTGAGGATGATTTTTTACCACTTGTAGAGGCTGGAGAAGGATGTGGACCTTCTTTGGGAGCTGGAGACCATCCTTTAATGCATATTTCTTTTGATAAATATTTGATCCTATCAAACACATAGATAGAAAATGTCCAACTAATAATAAAAGAAATTCTTTTGTGGACAAAATATTTGCACAATTTAATGTGCTCTGGAAGAGTAGAAATATCCTGTTCAGTTTGAAACTGGTTAAATTTTTCCAAAAATAGTTTTGGTAAAACTTTTTGATCTCCTCCAAAACAGTTCCACCATTCATAGAACCATCTGGGGATGATAGATTTTGAAAATTCTAGACTATATTTGACAAACCATGTGTGAGTGGTTGGCCTTAAATATAGAAAGTTAAACCAAGCATTTTTATAGTCGAACCAATTAAAAGTTTGGGGTCTATGCTCCCGGGAGAGATTAATGGGGGTATGAAGATGATCCACCAGCCATTCAAATAGAGATAGAACCCTTTTAATTGTAAATTTCGAATAGGCAATGCTATCCGGATCTGAATCATGGCTGAGTTTATGCTCCACTTCAATGGAACCTGTATTAACGATAATAAATTCATAATATTTCCTGGTTTTTAGTGGATTTTCTGTATCCACATAATTCCTGTTGGTATAACACGGTTTAAGCAGATGCTTAACCTCATAATTCTCAAATTCCTTGTCAAGGGCAATGATAGGGTTAACCTGCAAAGTAACCATATTAAAGACTTCTCGTTCTTTAAGTTTATTATGAGCTGGAGAAACAGGAGAAATCGCTTCTCTAAAGCTTTCAGGAGCTTTCATTGTATAAGAGTCTTTTGTCTGAGGGGAGGAAAATCTGGGTTTTCCTGATGGAGCAAAGGAGCATGGTTCTGATTCTTTAGAAAATGGTTTATTAATAATCAAAGGGTTTAACGAGGATGAGCTAGGTGGTAGCTGTGGAAAAGGGCTTATAGCATAAGAAGGATTTATGGGGGGTAAGCTTGCAAGAGCTGAAAACTTATTTGGGCTATTCAAGGATGGCCTGATTGCAAACGGTAAAGCTGATGGCTTCTTGTCAGTGTCTTTTCCCTTTTCTTTGAAAGGGCCTTGTGTTCCAAATCCTGGCCTCATGATTTTCTTTGCAAAAATTCTCGGGTTAGAAAATCAGGGAGAGAGTTTTCTTCTCCTTTGATGTATTCTACCTGGAAATCAAAACTTGACAATAAAGCTTGCCATCTAGCAAATATCTGTTTAGAAACTAAATTTTTAACATCCTTTTGTAAAATTTCTTGTGCAGATTTACAATCTACTTTAAGCAAGAATTCTTTATTAATAAAATCATCTTGAAACTTAGTAATGCAAAGGACAATAGCGAGGACTTCCTTTTTAACAGTACTATAGTTTTTCTGGGCGGAATTCCAAACTCTGGAAGTAAAATGAACTAACTGTTCTTGACTTTCAGGTGTTCTCTTTTGCTTGAGAACCCTTCTGTAACCAATATCTGAAGCATCAGTCTCAACAATCATAAAAGAATCTAGATTAGGGATACCTAAGCAGGGCAAACTCTTAACCATTTCTTTAATCTTAATAACTGCGATGGTCTGTTCCTTTGTCCATGGAACAGGTGTCTTCTTGAGCCTATCATATAAAGGTTTACAAACCTGTCTTACCTTTGGGATGAAGTCTGCAACATAGTTAAGACTACCCAAAAACCTTTGTAACTGAGTTTTGTCAATAATAACGTCTGGGAATTTATCTGAAAACTCAATGGCTCTGCAAATGGGTTTATATGTGCCTTGATACAAATCATGACCAAGAAATCTAATTTTTGTTTGAAAAAGTTTAATCTTTTTGGCGCTAACCACCAAACCATTATGTTTAACAATTTTGAAAAATATATTTAAATGTTTGAAATGAGAATCAATGTCTTCAGAAAAGATTAATACATCATCAATATAAACAATAGATATATGACTAATATGATTAAAGATGGAATACATAATGTTTTGAAATTCTGAAGGGGCATTCTTAAGCCCAAAAGGCATGACGTTCCATTCATATTGTCCAAACGGGACATTGAAAGCAGTTTTATATTTATCCTTTTCGGAAATCTGTATTTGCCAAAATCCTGACTTCATATCAAATTTACTATAAATATTTTCTTTAAAAATTCTTTTTAAAAGATCTCTTTTGTTAGGAATCGGATATCTAATCCATTTTAAAACAGAGTTTAAAGGTTTATAGTTAATAACAAGTCGGGGAGAGCCTCTCTCTTTTTCGGCCACGTTGTTGACATAAAAGGCTAAACAACTCCACGGAGACTTAGAGGGCCAGATAATGTTAGTTTCCAAAAGAGTATTAATCTCCTTTTTACAAATTTCCATTAAGTCGTGATTCATCTGAATGGGCCTAGCTTTCGTAGAAATGGCCTTTTGATTGAATCCATCAATATAAGGGAGATCAACAGTATGGGCTTTTCTGGCCCAAAATGCATTTGAAAATTCAGAGTAAATTTCTTTTTCAAAAGTTTTTTGCAAATTGGCAATCTTAGTTACCATTCCCTGGGTTTTTAAAATTTGCTCAATTTTCTTAATTTTTATATTTTCTTTGAGAAAACAAATCTGATTAGAAATTAGATTAATTCTAAAAGCAGTTTGTTTATGTAAAAATTTACTTTCTTCCTGAGAAAGCGTTTTAATAAAAGGAAATGAAATTTCTTTTTCTAAAATCTTTGTTTTGATAGAATCAAAATCAGAAATATCAGGTTTTATTTAAGTAATAAATGGTATTCCCAAAATAATTTCTTCATTAATATTCTTAGTAATAACAAAATCATTTTTAAGACATATACCATTATTGCAAATATGAGCATCAAATAACTTATAATCAATAATTATAGGCTCACCTGTGGTGCTGTATAATTTAGTAGTCCCTTTGGTAAGGTACTTTGTAGGAATTAATCCTTCAATAATGCAAATACGATCTGCACCACTATCTAACAAAGCAATCTTGTTAAGGGTCAAATGATTATTAACAACAAGCTTAATCATAATATGAGAACTCTGAGGTCTAATTTTGGTAATAGCATGGATACCTGCTTCGCTATCCGCATCTTCCTCATGTTCTTCATTATCTGAAGCAACCCCTTTAGAGGTTCCTTCGTCATTTCTAACTTCCTTGAGAAGTCTTTCTGTGATAGCTTCAATCTCTATCTTATGAAGCCTGGACTTAATTCCTTTCATCTCTTCTTTTAGAGAATTGACTTTTCTTCTAAGTTCTTCTACCGAAGGTTCTTCCTTTTTGGAAGCAAATCTGTTCATGATTTGTTTCATGCTGAAGGGAGTTACTTTAGGCTTTTCTTCTTTTTGCCTAGTAACCAATTTCTGTAATTCAAGGAGGTACTTTCTCCTGGCTTCTTCATCTTGAATATGCTCAATTGTAGAAAAGAGAGTTTCAGCAGTTTTCTCATAGATGACACTGATAGTTTTACTATCACAAAGGCAAAATGCACCATTGCAATTACACTCTGACTCACTTTCTTCAGATTCCAAATTATGAGCGACATTGAGAAACTCTTCATCACTTTCTTCTTCGGTAGAAGAATATTCTGAGTCTGAAGCTTCTTCTTCTTCAATGATGGAGAAGAGCTTTTGCTTTACTTCATCATCAACTTCAAGAAGATTAATCTTCTTTTTCTTCTTCTTATTTCTGGGGCACTTATTAGATCGGTGACCCTTTTTACCACATGTCCAAAGATGTGTCTTACAAGAGGATTCTTTAGCAGCATGCTTCTTTCCTTTTTTCTTGTATTTCTCACGGGGTTCTCTTTCTTTTCTAGAATATTTTCTTTTATATTTCCCCATAGTTCTTTCTCTTTTTCCCGCTTTCCTAGCAGAAGGCAGTTTTAACAACGAAAATCCAAAATCTTGGCAAAAACTTCCAAGTTCTGCATATGAAGTCTTCTGATCCTTTTTAAGCTGATCCTTCAGCTTAAGATCAGTGTAAAGTTCCATTGCAACCACATTAATAAGACTGATGAGATCTCCGTATGCCAGTTGGGAATACGGGATTTTCCCTTTGCATCGATCTCTAATTTTGGATCTAACTTTTTCAGCGAAATGAGTAGGTAATCCACTAATAAATCATTCTTTCCAATAATCATTACTGCAATTAGATCTTATCATGGCCTTATTTAGAAAAATGTCTTTGTACTATCTGAAATCTGTCAATTTCTTGCAGTACAAATTATTCAGGATTTCTAAACTTCTATCTTGGAAAAGACGCGGTTCTCCCACAAAATGTTTTGAATGGTATCAGAGCCATGTTAGGCATATTTAGCATGTTAATAGTAATGTTAATCGTAGCCATGAACGGCTAAATCCTTATGCCAAATACTGTACTTATGAAACATTAATTAGTTACTTAGCAATTTAGCAATGTTATCACCTTGTTATACAATATGAATTTTTAATTCTTTAACTGTAAAAATGGAGTTCATGTATGGTGATTAAGGAAAGGTGTTGAGAATGTTTCAAGTAGTTGCGATGCCGAGAGGCGGTCGTTAAGCTGATGAGATAGGCGTGTAGACTGCAAGGTACTTTACTTGAATATCTCTTGTAAAATCCATAGTCCTTAATGTAAAATCCGAGCATGAATCCATAGTTACTATAGAAGAATTTGAAATCTCATGTTGTATGACTAGTTGCTATCTTTACTAGAATGCTTAGTTACTTTTTATCGTATCATTAGTATAGTCTAATGGCATTCTCTCTCCCTATGGATAATAGACAGCATATTGTTAACTCTGTTAATATATCTATTTCTAAAACAGAAAATGATCTTCAAAATTGGTCTATCCCTAAAGAACCTTTTGAAAAGATTTACTAGTTAGGTAATTTTTCTATGTTTAAAAAATATAATATTAAAACTTGTGAATCTACTATAGCTATTAATAATTCTCTTGAAACTATCAAGTTGTTATTATCTGCTGACATAGATAGATATAGGAAGGAATTTAAATTTCTTCATATTGGACTGGAGCAAGTTGCTGTTAAACCTCTTTTCCGTAAAGGTTTAAATATTCCTATTTGTCTGCTTCTTAGAGATGATAGACTACTTAATTTTGATGATTCTCTGTTAGGAGTTTTAGAAAGTAATCTTGCTTATGGACTTGTTTACTTTAACTGTTATCCTAATTTTACTATTGATATTCATGATCCGAATATTATTGATACTTTGACACTTAATGTCAAAACTAAGAACATGATTAGTAAAATAGATACCAGAGAAATAGTTGTAATATATCGGGTATATTATAAGCTTATGAAGACCACTATAGCCCCAAAGGCTATAACATCTAGTGTTAAAGGAGTTACTATGCTTATGGAAGCTAACTAAGAGCATAGTACTACTTTTGTCCCTAGACTTCTTAAGTGGACTGATATTTTAGCTGATGAAGAATGGAAATTTGATTCCATTACGAATCCTTTACCCCTTCAACGTGAGACTTCGCAGTTAGATCGGGTTGTCCAGTTCCCTGATGGATCTATTAACCTTATGTTTTTAAGATCCAGTTCTTTCAGCCAAGCTTCTTCAAGTAGAAAAATGTCTTCGGCAAGACCTTCTTCTTTTCAAACCCAGACTCACTTCTTTTATTCAAACTGCAACGGAAGCAAACATCCAAGAGAAAACATTACAACGAAATACCAAAGGCTAAAAGAAAATTCTAGTGTGAAATTTCTGATGCCTTCTAATAAAAATTGAAGTGTCTTATATAGACTACACAAGAGTAAGAGCATTCTATATGCTTTCTTCTGATTGGTTCTTTTGAGAATCTTCTTTATCTTGAGTGGGCTTCTTGTTTATTAAAGTTTGTCGGCCATCTGCTCTTCTTTTGGAAAGTAGTGGCTGCCTTTAATGATGTCGTCCATTTGTTTTTCTTTTGGAAAGTAGTGGCTGTCTTTGATAAAGTTGTCGGCCATCTCCGCAACATGCCAAAGTATCTTTTGCTGTTGTGGGATTCCATGTCTAATTAATTTAATTGAATATTTAATCAAGAGATATTCCAACTCTTTGAGTTTCATCTCTTACCTTTTAAATAATTCTGACTCTTCGAGTCTCTATTCAAAAGGTCAGTAATTTTGGATTTTAATATCCTCTACTGGATTATCTATTTGATTAAATTAATCATAAAATGGATCTAGATAAGATAATGCTAAAGCTTTTGGCCTTAACATATCTCCATTATCATCACTCTGTGAAGAGGCTTCATCTAACAGCTGCAGGGCTGTTTCATCATTGGACTTGTCATCTTCCAGATCTGATAAGGCCTTTTGGAGCCTTTTCTTTAAATCATCTTTTGAGGATGATTTTTTACCACTTGTAGATGATTTTTAGCATGAATTGCCTAAAAATTATTAGCTTTTACGACAATTATTTGCGGCAATTATATTAGTTACTAAAGCTAATTCCTAACGGCTAACTATGGTGTTTTAGCATCCATTCTTTTAGCCAATAAATCCATATAAATAGCTGCTAAAAATTAGTAGTTCTAACGACAATTTTTCTCTGGAAAATTATGACTGCAATATCCCTTCAAAAAAATGTCTTAGATTTCCCTTTTAGCATCGATTTTTATGGTACGTAAATTCAGATGAATTGTCGCTGATAGTTGACATCTTTAAATTTTAATGACAATTGTTTGAAGGCAATACTAAAAGATATAATTGTTTAGCCGCCATTAATAATAATACTTCATATATAGAGAATAGAAACAACAAAGTTTAGCAAATACTAAAAATATATTACTATTAATTGATAAAATAGAATATATCTCATAAAATCTAGACAAATAAAAGGAAGTACTAATCCAAAATATGAATGCCACAACTTATAAAATCTTATATTGTTCCTACTAATATATTGAATAATATCTTCAAATTATCTTCGCCACTCTTCTTCATATTGAAATCTCCCGCATGTAAAATTAATGAACTTCATATTGTAAGACCTACAGTAAGAAAATAAATGTGTCAAGAGATTAAAAGTATATAATATATAAAAACATCGCATGTAGTGTGACGAATTAGAAAAATTACAAGCAAGAAGCATCCAATAACAAGAAGTCATATTCTTTCATATGGACTTAAAATTATATTATCTTATATTTCTAGGCAATAACTGAGAATATAAAAAGACATGGAGGAAGAAGATGCTACAGTTGAAGTTCATCAAATTGGGGTAGCAAACCACTCATAACAAAGGTTAACTAAATGAGAAATCAGGAAAGACGAGAAGTGAATTGTAGTGTGCGCTGAAAAGGATTTGCTAGTTAAGCAACCTATGCAAAGGAATGCTGTCCAACAACTTGTCCGAGAGAATTATGAATCCAGCTGCTATAAAGAATTACAGAGAACATAGGTGTGAAATAGAAAAACTGAACATAGTTGTGTGTTTGTTGCAGTTTAACCATAATCATATTGAGAAACTCAACAATAATATAGTAAAATCTTCTAGTGTAGCTTATGTAATTGAAGTCCTTAAGCTCTACTTCTCTCTTCTCTGAAAATGGGGACTTAGTTTAGTATTTTGGAGCTGCTGAAAAAAATGAACACATTTATGATCTCTGTTTTCTCTAATAATTTGCTGAAAGTTAACAAAGTACGACCTGGTAAAATGAAGCCACTTCGAAGCTTGATTCTGTATATAATTTGACAACAACTAATTGTTGAAGGTAGAGTTGCTATATGTAATTTTCTAATGTTCTTCAAGTGAAAATTTTACTAAGGAATTCTGAAGAAGCAACAAATTTTCTCTAAGGTATTTAAGCATCTTATATTAATGTTATAGGAGTGTAAGCTATTTCATCCAAGAGATTTGTGAGTCTAATTTATGGGCTGATTTGCAGAGAACCGAGTAATGAAACTGTAGTAATGAGATCAACCGTCTTTATAGCTCTTGCTTGACCTTTAGTCGATGTAGCTGGGAACAACTAATTGCTGAAAGTAGAGGATTTACCGGTAATTTTTCTAATGTCTATCAAGTTGAAATTTCACTTAGGAATTTCGACGCAACAACTAATTGCAGAAAGTAGGGGTGCTATAGTTCAAATATTAATAAGTCGGTAATTAGAGCTCCCCAACTGTATGTTTAACATTAAAATTAATTGATTTATATTTCCTATTTTTTGTCCAACAAAACGAGCAATTTATACAGTCAAACACCCAGAAGAAAATCACAAAGGAGGGATAAAAGAAGATAACACATCTAAATAGAGACACAATGGACACAATAACAAAACTCATGTTCATTAAGAGAAATTTAACTATTTTCTTAAGTTGTGATCTGCTTTATTTAGTTGTGTCATGTATGTTTGTTGTAACCTTAACAATGATCATATTCAAGACTCGAAAAATGATAGGAGAAAAAAGGAAGCCACTTTGAAGAGCCAACGACTTTATAGTTCATAATGAATGAACCTCCGGATAAAGAAAAAAATATCTCCTCCTTTTTACTAAACGATGAGGAGCTCGATTTCATATATATTTGGGCAGCAACTAATTGCTGAAACTAGAGGTGCTACAAGTGATTTTGTTAATGTTCTTCAAGTAGAAAATTCACTATGGAATTTCGAGGTAGCAAGAAATTTTCTCAAGGGTAGCTACCCTTCTTAAACTAATGATGAAGGAAAGTAAACTAGTTTGTCCAAGAGATCTGTGAGTCTAGTTATCGAACTAATTTACAGAGAACAGAGTAATGGAAGGTAGTAATAAGATCAGCCATTGTTACAACTCTTACTCGAGCTTTAGTAGATTTATTTGGGTAACTACTAATTGCTCGTGTATTAACTGATGCATATAGTTTTTCAAACTTTAAGCTTGATTAGATATCTATCTGTGTCAACTATACTCAGATCCAAAGCTATTGAGAGAACATGCTCTCTTGATTGTTTTTTTGTATCTTAGAATTCTGTAGCTTAACACAATATTTACTATAGTTTAAATATATTCATAAAATGAAAAAAAATGCATATGATAAAACACCTGAAAGAAGCTCTGAAATTGTAAACTCAAGTTAATAACTCTGCGGTATAGAAGCTCACAACTGTATATATAATATTTAAATTAACTAATAATCTGGGAAGTGAAAAGGAATTATAGCACAGTGCTGCAATTGAATTACAAGTTACAAAGATGAGCTAGAGGAAATTGTTCTATAATACGATATCAGCTACTAAATGGTTATTTATTGTGCTTTTGGTAGCTTATGAAAAGCTAAATACTAAGGACCTTAGTCTGTTGTAAAGAACAAGATGTTTGTATCCTATGTTGGGATATTTGGAAGAGTAGATGCTTAGCCAGATTTGAAGAAAATCATATGTTCAATATTACAATTAAGGAGCAAGGCACATGGTTGATGTCTCTGAATCTTAATAGTCAATTCCAATGCTTTTAACTTTAAAGGAAACTGGAATGATATGTGAATCAAGGTGGAAGGTGCTACTCCTATGCTAGATACTAAATCCATTACTTGGAAGAAGCCGCACACAAACATGCTCAAGCTAAACGCGGATGGCTATTGTAAGGGTAATCCTGGTGAAGCTGCATACGGAGGTATTCTAAGGGACCACAATGGTGACATGAGAATGTCTTTTTATTCATATTACGGAATCTCGACTAACAATAATGCCAAGGTCAATGCCTTACTTAAAGGGTTACAATGGTGTGTGGCAAACCACCTTGACAATTGATCATTGAGACTGATTCCATGACTCTAGTCAACTGTATAAAAAGTACGAGTAAAGGAACTTGGACTATCAGAAGTGAATTGGAGCATATCATCAACACTCCTGGAGAAAGGGAACTACCACGTGAAGCATTTCTATAGGGAGGCTAATTGCGTCGCGGATATTATGGCTAATATAATAGCAAAGTAAAAGAAAGAGTTTTTCTTCACTGATGCTACTTTGTTGCCAACCCAAGTTAAAGCTGCTGTAAGGATTGACATGGATCAACTTCCAAATCATTGAGTTAGAATCATGAGGAATCAATTTAACTTTAGGAATGAATAACCATCTTTTGATATTCTTTTTCTGTAGCCTTTAAGCTGTGTACATGTACCAGAAAGTTTTTTTTGCTACTTACTTTAGATACACAGTCATACTCAGTAAAGTCCTAGTATTCATAGGACACAAGTTATATGAGGAGGACCTATTTATTCTTTTCTCTCCACATAGAGGCAAGGATAAGTCTCCTTCTAATTGTATATCTCTCTTATTAGTGGATATATACAGGTTGGGGTCTGCCTAACCCCTATATTATTAAAATAATATTGAACTTTTATCCTAGATGAGTTTTATCAATGTCTAGAGACTGATGTAGCAAGTTGTGTTAGGTCTTTCTAGCCATGAATTCTTTGCGAATAGATAGCTAGAGAGTCTGAAGATCCCTATTTTGTATATCAACTGAACTTATATTCAATGGTATTCAGATTATACAACACACGAAACTAGAAACTAAGATCTGAAAATAGAGAAAATTGATGTTACCTAATTCATCATTAGGTTGATACTAAGCTTGCACATTGAATAGTCAATCAATAAAAATTTGTTACCATCTTATTAAAAAGAATTGCAACTCACTTAGTATCCTTTTTAATTTGCAAGTCTATCCAGCTATACGTCAAAGAGAGTAAACTCGTAATCTTTTCCAACAATATGTCAAAAGAAATTGCAAGTTCATAGTCTGGAAAGATATGCAATTAACATAGGCATGGAACAATAGTAATAGAACTAGCTGTCGTTACAACTCTTGCTCAACCTTTAGTGGATGTAACTGGATAGCATCTGATTGATAGAGTTTTAATTTTTGCCCATTTTTATAATAAAATTAGCCATCATTACAACTATTGTTCTAGCTGTTCTGTACTTCTAACAAATCGGAAAGGGTAGGTGTAGTTAGCAAGTTGTTGTTCGGCAATTTATATAATTTAGTATTTTTCATACTGGAATAGAAACACAAGTTACAAGTGTATGAGAGTTTTCATTATGTTTTTCTCATCCTCTATCATAAGAAATAAATTCAACACTCAATGATGCAGCTCGACTTGCAACAACAGTTTACTTGTACTAATTCTCATATTCACAATGGTACTTTTGAGTGATCATAATACATGTAAATTTATTTTATACAACAATATCTTCGGGAGCAGGTAAATCTCTTTTTATTTTGTACAACAATATATTTTTTCCAGTTACCAAGATTGCTTAACAGTGTCAATCATGAATATACTCAGCTCGAGTCTCGATTAGTTGAAGTAGGCAGTAAAGAACATTAAGTTTGTTGTTCTTCAAGAACACAATATGATAGTATTTGTTTTGAATCTAGTCGATACAATTTTACCTTTATGTTTTTATAGTATTTAGAGATTTCATTAAAGTTAAATTGATCCTACATCTACCATCACAATATTGTTTCTTCACTTCATAAAATAATAGGGAAATTGGAGGAATCGATTCAATAAATTTCAACCAATTAAATAAAAATCAGAGATCACAAACACGACCTACAAACACATATTAATGAACAACGATTTTACTAGTTTAATATAGTGACAGAAACATAAAGCAATGATACATAGAACATTATAATCTACATACCTATAGAGACAGAAACAGAGGAGAACATTAACACATAACATAAATTTGAAGAGTAGCGATCTACTTACCTGAATACTTTGTCATGGATGTCGTTGATACTTGCTTGATATTGCTGCTCTGATGGAATAAGTCCTCGACGTCCTAGGTTACTTGGAGAGGGTTTTATTTGCAAAAGATGGGACTTTTTCTTATAAGAAATGGAAAACAATTTTGGCAAAAGTGTGAGTTTTCCTTATTATATGGGGAAAAGGTTGGCAAAAGTAGGACTTTTATTTTTAGAAAAAATAATTTAAAGGTTTTCCGGCCATTCTTTTCAATTGTTACTAGAAATGTACTTTATTGCTGGCCATTATACATTAGCCGTTGATATTTAATCTTGTGTGAATACATTCGCAGCAATTAGATTAGTGCCGCAAAACAATTGTCGCTAAATCCCATTTTTGTAGTAGTGTTTGTTGCAAAAGACTTAGTCAATTTATCATTCACCACTATAACAAGTTAGCAGTTGAAATACAATACCTGACCCATCTAATAAATCTATCAAGAAAATTAAGACATATTAGAACTTATTCAAGAAAGACTCATTCAATTGATTCATGAATCTTTTGCATATCAACCTTTCACATACACCTAGGTAAAATGTCCTATGTCCATAACCTTTTACAAGTTTATGACTCAATATGATATATCATTTATGAGTCTATCACGAATAATTGTTTAGGTATTCCTTACTATTAATATTATAATACCATGAAACATTTTAATATTAATTTTAGAAATAGTCTTTTATAACATAGTACAATAAGATATAAACCAATACTCATTCACTATAATAAGATTCTTAAGTTTAGAAATTAGAGTAATATTGGTAATACACACATTCTTAGGCATCAATGAAGAATTAAAAAATTATATAATAGAAGTTGTGATATCAACCCCGATCACATGCCATACTTCCTTGAAAAAATAGGCACTAAAATCACTATAGCCTAAAGCCTTCATATCATCAATATCACAAATATTTTGGTACATTTCCTCAACAGACACAACTTGAATAAGTTGTAATTGAGAATCTCTATCAAGAACATATCCATTCTTTATAACATTAGATTGATATTTATTATGTGGAATGAAAGTTGTATTAGTGCCTAATAGTCCTTGGTAGAATCTACAAATTTCAGCTTCAATGACCTACACAGTATGCATATTATTTTTCCCACATTCAGTATTGTGGTTTGTAATTCTATTCTAAGCTACCTTACTTTTCATATTTGTAAAAGAGAAGGGTGGGTTGGAATTTCTGAGTTTAATTGTTGAGCTCTATATATATTTGCTGGTAATACGTTCTTCAATTTTGGTAATTTTCATAATGTATTCTTAATATCTTTTTCCTTATCAACTAGTTCTTGATAGTGGTCATCACCTATTTTTTCTTGCATTTCCAGGATTTTACTTGTAGTTTTTTTTAATTTAACATTCATACTAGAAAATTTCTTTTGCCTTATTTGTTTCATATCATTATTGACAACTACTAGTTTTTTGTCAAACAAATGGTAGAGTTGAATTAATATCATACATGCTAATATACGCTCAATTATGTCTCAATTTTATAGTATAAACAGTCATATGAAAAAAAATATCCAATTTTTTAGGTCGGAGTTGAACCATAAAGATTGACAAATATGATCACTCTCAAATGGATTTTCTAATCCATAATAAACTAGCACATTGTACTATCAACAAGAGTATATATAAAATGGGGGGTTTAGGGAACTCTATAAATTATCAATATGAAGAATCAAATGTAAGGAGACACCACAAATAAGTTCTACCAAGATTGAAAATGACTAGGAGTGTGTACATTTCCATGGGGTTTCAACACAATAGGTAAAGAGTAATCAAAACCATAGTGGTTAATACATATGGATTGTGTTTGTTCTAGGCTACATTTGATATTCTGTCAAACTATCAAATGTATATCCCTTGAATTCTCTCGAACTCCAAGTTCCTTATCACTAGAACACCAAGCATTGCTTGAGTGGATACTATCCCTAACTCATATCCTTAAATGAAAAATTAATCACATTATCCCATCTCTAACTCAAATTCATGGACTAATTTCACCAAGTCTTCACTATTGAAGTCTTACCCAACTCTATTTTGCTTTCTCAAGCCAAAATAGTGTTAGAGGGCTCAATTAATATTTGTAACCACTGATTTTTAATTAAAACTTCAAGACGACAATAGATCCATGCATAACAACCAATTTTAGAACTAATTAATCTACTCATTGAGTTTTACACCCATATCTTGCACACACACCCCTAGCTATAGATTTAAATACTCATAATTGAAGAAATAGAGATAATATTCATATAGAAAAACTTAATTTCAAGCAAAACTTGATTAACAATTATGAGATCCAAAGCTCAAAAGATGCAAATTTGAGTTTTCTTCCTTAGCAAGCAAGTAAAGTTCTTAGGTATATTCTATCACCACAAAATTTTCCAAAAAGGTTGTTATCTTTCCACTATTCTCAATTGGTAAGAAGGCAAAGATACATAATGATATAAATACTTGTTCAGTCCTTGGAACCTTCCAAAGAAAGCACTTTATCTTCCAAGTATGTTTTTGCCGTTAAGTTTCCTCTTCAACTTGCGCTAGACCGGTAGAACATTGATCTAAGACTGTTCAGCGCTAATCTCATCACCCCTTTAGCCTTAGTTTCTTCAGTAGCACCTGCGCTAGGGTTGGTAGAACCCGATCAAGAATTGTACAACACCAATGATTTGACGATGCTTGGACAAATTTTCGTTAACCCAGTTGGAGTTTAGCCGGGACCCCAGCTATTCATATGGGATGTTGGTTCCTTCACTAGTGTGTTTTATTGATTTTAAGATTCAAATCCTTCAAACTTGACTTTTCCAAGGAATGCTAGCATACAAGAGAATTGAGGCCTGAAATCTCCTCAATTAGTATTAAAACAGAGCAATAATTCATGAATTTGAGTCAAATAAGTTAACAAAAGACCAACTCATCACCTTCTCCAATAGTCAACTACAATACCCTAAAAATCTTGGTTATCATCCATGTAATTGAAACATTTGAAAGGCTTGCGAGTCCATAATCTCTATTCAACTATGGCTAGCATAAAAGTGAATGATTGGAGAATAATGGTTCCATGGTAGTTACACTAGTAGTGTTAATCTGCATCATCCAATAAGAATTAACTAGAGCTCTGCCAATTTTATTGTATGTGTTTCCATTTCTTTATGTATATATTCTTCATTGCACATTCTATTATGTTAGACTAGTATCCTAAAGGAATTGCATAAATCTCTTACTCTTTCTTCTTGGACATCATCTCCATATAACATGTTATCCAATTTCGTTATGGCATTTTAATCCCCCACTAAGATTCATTGTTTTCGAATTTGGTATGACACCTTTTGAGTTCATTTCAGAGTGTTTTTCTAGATGATACAGTGTGCATCCCATATATAGCTAAAAGTAAGAATTGCAATTCTCTAATGCTCGACAAACCATGGATGAATTGGTGTAAGAATTTTAGTCCTCTAATGCTCACTAGTACATGGTTGAACTTGTCATGAACTTGTAATACATTAACACTAATTATATTTGGATCCTATAATATCATACCCTTTCTAGTAGAAATATAGTATGATTCCCACCTCCGATTCTCAGCAACTTTGTTCACTATTTTTTGTGCAAATTTAACATTGCCTCTATGCTCAGTGATTTCAATGAGCCCTACATTTTTCTCTTTTAGGTACTTAGTCATCTCCCTATGCTTGTATAACTTATTAAACCCCCTTATGTTTTAGTGACAATAATCATTAAGAAATAAGAGGTTAGGAGGATCAATAGCTACACTTTTGATACCCTTCATTTCCTATTTACTAGTAAGTGTAGTATCATCACCAAAGGCCAATATTTTGAAAATATTTTTAGTGCCAGCGGCGATGTTGGCAGTTTTAGAAGCCACATTGGTGCTCTTTATTAACTCGTGATCCCTCTTGAGATGTTGCACCACTGATAGGGGTATTTGTAGAAAATTTTCCATTTTCTATGTGCTTACCACCCTTTTGTGTTACAAATTCAGGAACATATTTCTATATGAGCTTGATAGATTTAGCAATTGCTTTCTAAGCTCCAAATGTAGGCACAACTTCTTGCTTTTTAGAGGTCTCTTGTCCATACTTATGGATAACTTAGTGATCATTGTTTACCGTTGACACAATCATGAACCAAATAAAATAAGTACAACAATAAAAAGATCTCCAATCATACAATACCAATTGATCAAATCGTTTCCCATTGGAGTCTAGTAACTTTAATCAATTTAGAAAGGGGCCTAGTGTCACGATCCAAAACCTTGAGTCATGATGGTTTCTATCATAACCCACTAGTAGGTAAGCCAACCCATATCCCTAAACTATAAGTAACATGCATATTGGTAGAAACAACAAGCAACAAGGGATAAAGAAAGTTATTTAACAAAAGCAACGGTCAAAATAGAACAACACAAGATATACACAACCAAAGTAAGAGATCCAATCCCAAAACCGGGTAGTCACAAGTACAGAGCTACTAAAAAGAGCAAAAGTCCCAAAAGTGGACCAAAAATACCTATTTGTCTCAAGTACAAAATACTAGTCCAACTATAAAAAAAAGGAGACAGACTGATCCAAGATGCCATAAGCTCACCCTCGGTCTCCAGATATCTTGATAGCAGGCTCAAAATCAACCCTGACGACTAGTGCTCGGACTTGCATCACAAAAATAGATACTGAGTACAGTATGAGTACCAAACAATAGGTACTTAATAGAATCACCAAGTCAGGACTCAAACTCGACTAATAGAGGTGTGCCCAAACTCGAACCAAGGTTAATAGATATGTGTTGGGCCATGAAACGCAACTAAAGTGACACATCAAGGCCTCAAACTGTGGCTAAATAAAATACATATGGGCCTCGAATACAAGATGATAGGTACACATGGACCTCAAATTGCAGCTAAAAGTTAAGAGTACAGACCTCGAATAGTAGATTATAGACTCCAAATGCTTCTAACTTCTTCATCCTTTCTCATCCAAGACCCAACCATACAGCACAACCATGCGTCGAGTCACTAGGGATCCACTCCATCTCCAAATCTAAGATCCAAATACAAACAAACAAAAGGCCCTAAATAACCAACAAACATGCCGGGTCGGAAGACAAGGGAAAGTATGGATGAATGGTCATATGTGTTGATTTGTCTCCTATCTAAGGTTCATACTATCAAACCTAAGTTTTTTATATCAATTTACATAAATCTAAGCCATATGAAGCGATGTCGGAGAATCTCTAAGGCTTATCAGCTCCAAAATGCAAGTCTAAGGCAATCAATCGCCTATTGCTAAGATAAGTTCGATAACGATCTACCAAAACAACAACAATACAAAATCTATGAGGCAGAACATGATCACGCAACAAGACTAGGCATGCTAGAACTCCCAAAAAACTACCCGAAATAAGCTAAGGCATGAATTTGAATAAGTAGACATGATTCAACTACAACCCACCCCAAATCTAGCTATTCAACATGAATTTACATTTACAAGCTTAATCTAAATACTAGTAAGGCATAGCCTACTGATCATAGGCGTATTTATATGCCTAATAACCAATTTATCCCATCTATTTAGTTAAGTTCGAGACATAATTCCGTAGTTTGAATTGCATTTTAGAGTCATTTGATTGTGTTTCCTCTAACCAATATGATTAGATATTTGTAGGGGGGAAAGAAAGAAAAAAGACCAAAAAAGAAAGTCATCGAAGAGAAGCAAATGGAAGTTGAAGTTGCTAAGGAGAAATGGACAAAAAGCTGAAAAATGTACTGAAAATGAGCGTCTCCGCATCGCAAAGCTGGAAGATGAAATGTGGCAAAAGAAGTGCACAAACCAGTAGAGTGTGCGATATCTACGCGTCTCAGAGGAAGAATGAAGTTTTAAAACTGTGAAGCAAGGGAACATGTCCGCGTCGCGAACTTGGGCTCCAGGATTTGGTCATGTGATTTATTCCACCTTATAAATATTCCAGTTGTATTATTTTATTAATTATTCATTTTTTAAAAGAAGAGAACATGACTTGGGCGATTTTTGTGATATACGCTAGGGATTTTCTTCTACTCTTTCATTTTGGTAAATGCTTGAATGATCTTTGAACATTATTATATGATGATTTGTACTATGAGTGGCTAAATTTCTTTATTCTAGGGTTGTAGCTACGATTGATGGTATAATATTGTTTATCTCTAGCATGAGACAAGTTTTCTTATGAGTTATTCTTACATTCTAGTTTTTACTATTTTGATGCCTAATAAACATTAAAATAAACTCTTTTCCACTCTTGAACTCACAAGACGAATGGACCAAGGAATGTGAGGAACGAGTTCATTCTAGGGTACAAACTTAGGATGTTTCACCTATAGGATAGAAATATACATGTATGCCTCGTTTGGTTAATAGACGAGATGATAGCGTAATGTTCCACAATTGATTCATGCCTATCTCCGTTCAACGATGTAGTTAGATTATCAATGGTGGTAGGCGATTAGAGGTTGGGAGACCATGATCATAAATTTAACCTTATGAATCATTAACAAGGATAACATGTCGAATGTTGGAATAATCTTTATTATGCTTGAAATCAGTGCATGCTACAACCCTGGAACTTCTCTCAAATTGTGAAATCCTTGTTTGGTTTTGAATAAGTTGTTAATTAGTTAATAATTGTAAGTGTTTTAATATTAGTAATTTAAACAAACTCCTGCAAATTTCTATCACACAAGTGAATTTATTTTAGTTACAATAAAGTTATTGTTTGTCGATTTAAAGTCCTTTGGGTTCGATAATCCAGCTCGAAAGAGTCACTGTATTACTTAAGTGACCACATACACTTGCGTACGTATTTGGGCGCAACAAGTTTTTGGCTCCGCTATCGGGGACTTTAAAATCAGCAAGTATTTAATTTCAGAGTTTCTAAATTATTTGTGCAAGTGTTGACAACTTGATTTTAGATATTTGTTTTGCAGGTAATGTTGAAACTTCAAATTGGAAGACGATCAGGACTTGGTAGAGCCTCTCGCTGAATTGGAAAGATTTGTTCGTTACCATAGAAGGCAAAGATGACTTACTTACCATGTTCCTCTTGTTGCTAGTGAACCCGTAACTCCAGTAGAAAGGGTTGAACAAGAAGCACCTGCAGTGATGTCAGAGATGAAATTGATAGACATGGAAATTCCACGCACCACTAGTGTTACTTCATGCATCCAGAAACCTGAAGCTGGTGGTAGATTTGAACTAAAGTAGAATATGGTGCAACTATTGCACTCGAATGGACAGTTCACTGGTCTATCGCATGAAGATACGCAAGTGCATATCCATAATTTCCTCGAGATCAGTCTTACACTCCAACTGGAGTGAACTCTGATTATGTGAGGCTCACCCTATTCCCGTTTTCTCTGTTAGGGGAAGCAAAAGGATGGTTGAACTTTGAGCCAGCAAACTCCATAACATAGTGGGACGATCTTGCACAGAAGTTCTTGATAAGGTTTTTTCCATCTGGGAAAATAGCTAAGTTAAGAAGTGATATATTGAGCTTCTGCCAGAAAGAAGGAGAAAACTTGTACTAGGCTTGGGATAGGTTTAAATCTATGTTGTTAAGCTGTCCACACCCTCACCAAGCTAACGAGGTGTTTGTACACACCTTAATTGAAGGGTTGGAACCCAACACCAAACTTTTACTTGATTCCATTACAGGTGGACAAGCTTTGGAGAAGACATATGCTGAACTTTTCACTTTGCTGAATAGAATATCACAAGGTAATCCTGAGTGGAATGGAGGCGGAGCTAAACCGATAGTGCAAAAGACTATTGGAATGTTGGAAGTAGATGAAGTGACAACTTTAACTACACAAATTGATGCAATGAAAAATATGATGAATACACACTTCAACAACCTGTCACTAGGACAACAACAGCTCAGGTAAATGTGGTGCAACAACCACCAACATGGTGTGAGATCTTTGGGGTTGGATATCACACTGCAGAGGTATGTGGAGCAAACCCAGAGTTTGTGAATTTGTTAGGGAATGCACAGCAAGGAGGAGGTTATCAAAATTATGGCAACTGATACAATCCTAGATGGAGATCATCTAATTTTTCCTGGGTAGGACATCATAATTAGGTTCAAGGACAGAATCAATATAGACCCTAGGGGAATGCACAAAGTTATCAACAACAGGGCCAGTGGGATCAGCATAAAACCAGCAAGATAGCATGAGCACTGAAGAGATGCTGAAGAAAATTATGGCTGATCAAGCTCAACTAGCCACTGATGTGAGAAATAATTAGTTAGTAACTCAGAACTTGGAGAAACAATTTAGAAAATTTGCTAGTGACCAAACCTCTCAACCACAAGGGGGTTTGCTGGGCAACACTAACCCAAACCCAAAGCAAGTGAATGCTGTGAGTACCCGTATGGTTGTCCACTAGAGGAGTTGAACCCAAAAACAAAAACTGCTGCAAAAAAAGGGAGGATGATAGATGAAGCTGGACCAAGTGAGCCAAGGATCTATGATGAACCAAAAGCAAAACCACCTCCTCCATTCCCACAAAAATTCAAAAAGCAGAAGGAGGATGAATTTTTTAGTAAGTTTATTGAACTCCTTAAACCGGTACATGTTAACTTGACTTTGATTGATGTTTTGTAGGGCATTCCTAAGTATGCCAAATATGTGAAAGATATTGTGGCTAACAAGAGTAGGTTGGCGGAGTATAAAATAGTGGCACTTACTAAGGAGTGCAGTTCTAGAATTCGAAACAAGCTGCCTACTAAGTTGAAATATCCTAGGAGTTTCACAGTGCAAATCAAAATTGTTAAGTGCATCAATGGAAGAGGTTTATGTGATTTGGGCGCAAGTATAAACTTGATTCCTACGCCCATGTTTCTTAAATTGAGGCTGGGAAAGCCCAAGCCTCTACTACCATAATGTTTCAATTGGCTGACTGTTCTATAGCAAGGCCGGACGGTATTATTAAGGATGTCTTAGTCCAAGTGGGAACTCTCATTTTCCCCGTAGACTTTGTCATCCTATATTTTGAGCTTGACCCATAGGTCCCATTTTAGGACGCCCTTTCCTGGCTACTAGAGGTGCATTGATTGATATGGCGGCTGGTAGATTGACAATGAGGGCTCATGACAAAGTAAAGTTCTTTGATGTGTACAAAGCAATAAAGTTGCCTACGATCTATGAGGAGTTGTCAGCAATCACAATCATTGATGAAGAAACAATAGCCAAGTATGTTGAAGCACATGACCCTCTAGAGAGAGTGTTGATTGGGCAGTATATAGATGGAGATGATGAAGCCCAAGAGTTGGCTAGTATTCTAGATATTCCCAATGTGAATATGCTATGTAAGCATGTGGAACCATTAAATAGAGTCTTGGGACCCCCTCTCAAGCCGTCTATCGAGGAAGCTTCAAAGTTAGAGTTAAAAGATCTTTCCTCTCATCTCAGGTATTCTTTCTTAGGTTCCAATGAAATGTTACTCGTAATCTTTTCTGCAGCTTTGTCTGAAGTGCAGGTTGAAGCCTCTTTGGAAGTGTTAAAGAGGAGAAAAAATGCGATAGGCTAGCAGATGTTTGACATACATGGCATCAGCCAAACCTTGTGCATATACAAAATATTCATGGATGAGGGACACAAGCTGAGTGCACAACCTCAGCGCAGATTAAACCAAGTTATGAAAGATGTGGTGAGCAAAGAGGTTATCAAATGGTTAGATGCAGGTATTATGTACCCTATTTCTGATAGCAAGTGGGTCATCCTGGTTCAGTGTGTGCCAAAAAAATGAGGCATGACGGTGATTAAAAATGAAAAGAATGAGTTGATTCCAACCAGGACGGTGATAGGGTGGTGCATATGCATAGAGTACAGGAAACTAAATGAGGCCACTAGAAAGGACTACTACGAATTCCTTTCATTAATCAAATGCTGGACAGGTTAGCTGGGCAAGAGTATTATTATTTGGTGGATGGCTATTCAGGATATAATCAAATTATGATCGCGCTAGAAGACCAAGAGAAAACTACATTCACTTGTCCATATGGGACATATGCCATAAAGCGAATGTCGTTTGGGCTGTGCAATGCCCCATCCACATTCCAAAGATGCATGATAGCCATTTTTCATGATATGGTCGAAGATTTTGTGGATATATTCATGGATGACTTCTCAGTCTTTAAGGAGTCTTTTGATATGTGTCTAAAATTTTTGGAAAAGGTGCTTGCCAAATGTGAGGAAACTAATCTCATCCTGAATTGGGAAAATGTCATTTTCTAGTGAAAGATGGGATTGTACTAGGCCATAAGGTGTCAAAGCAAAGGCTGGAAGTTGATCGTTCATAAGTAGAGGTAATTGAAAAAGCTACCCCCTGGTCTCTGTTAAAGGGATGAGAACCTTCCTGGGTCATGCTAGGTTATACAAGAAATTCATTAATGATTTCTCTAAGACTGCAAAAACCTATGTGCAGTCTACTAGAGAAGGAGGTGAAATTTATCTTTGATGAGTAGTGTATTCGAGCCTTCGAGGCTTTGAAGAAGAATTCTAATAGAAGCTCCAATCTTGACTTCTCCAAATTGGGAGTTTCTGTTAGAGCTGATGTGTGACGCAAGTGATGTGGCTGTAGGGGCAGTTTTAGGCCAAATAAAGGAGAAAGTGCTTCATTCTATCTACTATGCAAGCAAAACACTAGATGCAGCTCAAGTCAACTACACAGTGACCGCGAAGAAAATGCTAGCCTTGGTCTATGCCTTCGACAAGTTTAGATCTTACTTGGTAGGGACTAAAGTTGTTGTTTATACTGACCATGCAGCTATCAGGTACCTCTTAAATAAGAAGGATGCAAAGCCATGACTGATTAGATGGATTCTATTACTGCAAGAGTTCGACATAGAGATCAAGGATCGAAAGGGCTCGAAAAATCAGATTACAGATCACTTGTCCAGGTTAGAGATTTCGTGGTATATTGGTGAGAAAAAGCAGATCCAGGAGGAGTTCCCTGATGAATATTTATTGTCTTGAGAGGTAACTGAATTACCTTGGTATGTAGACATTATCAACTACTTAGTGAGCGGAGTGTTTCCACCTGGCGCAACTACCCAACAAAAGAAGAGACTGAATTATGATGCTCATTTCTACATATGAGATGAGCCTTATTTGTTCAAGTAGGGACCTGAGAAAATGATGAGGAGATGTGTACCTGAGTTTGAGATGAGACAAGTATTGGATAGTTGACACTTGTCCGCATATGTGGGTCATCATGGAGGTGAGCTCACAACTCATAAAGTGCTCCAATCAGGTTTTTTCTGGCCAACTTT
This sequence comes from Solanum pinnatisectum, assembly GCA_035578085.1. Taxonomy (NCBI): domain Eukaryota; kingdom Viridiplantae; phylum Streptophyta; class Magnoliopsida; order Solanales; family Solanaceae; genus Solanum; species Solanum pinnatisectum. The sequence goes on along the minus strand of CM069081.1, from coordinate 23,937,592 downwards.
GTTCAAAGATGTTGCAGGTTATGTGAAGAGTTGTGATCAATGCCAAAGGATGAGAACTATTTCCAGACGACATGAAATTCCATTGCAAAACATTTTAGAGGTCGAAATATTTGATGTCTGGGTGATTGATTTCATGGGACCCTTCCCACCATCAAATGGAAATCAGTATATCCTTATGGCTGTAGATTACGTGTCAAAGTGGGTTGAGGTAGTGTATGTGCCTACAAACGATGCCAAAGTGGTGCTTAAGTTCTTAAACAAGTATATCTTCATGTGTTTGGGACTCCAAGAGCAATAATCAACGATGGAGGGAAGCATTTCATAATTCAGTTGGTGAAGAATATCTTGGCTAAGTATGGGGGTACGTCACAAGGGGTCTACAACTTATTATCCATAAAATAGTGGACATGTGGAAGTGTCAAACTATGAGGTGAAGCAAATTCTACAGAAAACAGTGAATGCTCAAAAGAAGGATTGGGTGATGAAGCTAGATATGCACTATGGGCGTACATGACAGCGATAAGACACTAATAGGGATCTCTCGCTATCACATGGTGTTTGGTAAAGTGTGTCTCCTTCCAGCTGAGTTGGAACATTAGGCGTATTGGGTAGTAAAGAAGTTGAATTTGGATCTGGAGTTAGCCGGGAGGAAACGCATGGTCCAGCTACATGAATTGGAGGAGTTCAGACTCCATGCTTATGAGAATGTAAAGCTCTATAAGGAGAGGACAAAACATTGGCATGATAAGCATATCATATCACGAGTCTTTGAGCCTGGACAAAAAGTATTGTTGTTCAATTCTAGATTGAGATTATTTCCAGGTAAGCTGAAGTCAAAGTGGAGTGGACCGTTTGAGGCGGTGCGCATGACCAACCATGAAGCTATAGAATTATGGAATGACGGTAAACAATCCATGTTTCTAGTGAATGAAAAGAGGGCGAAACACTACTTCAGGCATAAGGTAGATCGTGAGGAAGATTTGCTTGAGCTGAGCAATGAATTATCAGGAAGCTGAGTCATGTCACGACATTAAATCAGGCGCTACTTGGGAGGCAACCCGTGACTTTGTACATTAGCAAAATTTTCTTATTTTTTTTATTTTTGTAGGTTATTTCATTTTTAGAGTTTTGGATTGGTTTAGTTTATTTTTGTATTTTAGGTTTTAATTTAAATTTCAACTAGGTATAAAAAAATGAAAAAAATGAAGGAATGAATGAATTGTGAATGCCCTACAGCAAAGTGTTGAGTAGTTTAAAAGAGAGGGGTAGATAAAGAAAACAGGGGTAAATACAAATGAGGTTGTTAAAAGAAGGTTCAAAAGGGAAAATGTCATGAATTAAAGCGCTTGGGAATGTAGTCATTGTTTATAGCCAAAAACAGTACCTACCCATCCCCTAACCTACATTACAACCCATAAAGGTCTAGTTGATCTTGAACTTCCATATTCTTAAAAGTAGTAGCGCAGTACACTAAGGGAAAGCCTATGGTTCATTGTTGGTATCATGTGAATTCATTTGGAAGAGTGAGTGGAATTTGATTCTTACATCCATTATTGTTTGAATTTCTATATGTGTGAGTGACTTAGGGTGTTCTCTTGTTATGAGGGCATATGCTCAATGAGGGACTGGTAACTTATGTGACTAGGTAATATGCATGAGTTTGTTGTGTTGTAGATTCAATTCTCGAGGCTAGAAGGTTTTGAACAAGTCATCCTTGTGATTACACTGTAATACCATGTGTTGTGTGAAGTTTATGTGGTCGGTGTGGCCTAAGCTTTAATACCCTTTGTGTGGAGTGTAGTAGAGTCGTTGTATCATGAAAGTAGGGAATTGTTCGAGGACGAACAAAGCTTTAAGTGTGGGGTGGTGATCTTAGGCGTATTTATATGTCTAATAACTAATTTATCCCATATATTGCGCTCAATTTGAGAGCTAATTCCATAGTTTGAATTGCATTTTACATTCAATTGATTGTGTTTCCTCTGACCAATATGATTAGGTGTTTATAGGGGGGAAAGCAAGAAAAGAGAGCGAAAAAGGAAGTCGTCGAAGAGAAGACAACTGGAAATTGAATTTGCTAAGGAGAAATGGCCAAAAACCTGGAAAATGTACTGAAGAATAGCATCTCCGTGTCGTGAAGCTGGAAGCTGGAATGTGGCAAACGAAGTGCACAAACCAGTGGAGTGTGCGATATCTACGCGTTTTGGAGGAGAAATGAAATTTTAAAAATATGAAGCGATGGAACATGTCCGCGTCACGAACCTGGGCTCCAGGATTTGGTCACGTGTTTTATTCCACCATATAAATAGTCCAGTTGTATTATTTTATTAATTTTTCAGTTTTTAAAATAGGAGAACACGATTTGGGCGATTTTTGTGGGGAACTCTAGGGCTTTTCTTCTACTCTTTCATTTTAGTAAACGCTTGAATTATCTTTGAACATTATTATATAATGATTCGTACTATGAGTAGCTAAATTCCCTCATTCTAGGGTTGTAGCTACTATTGATGGTATAATATTGTTTATCTCTAGCGTGAGATGGGTTTTCTCATGAGTTATTCTTACATTCTAGTTTTTTACTATTTTTATGCCTGATCAATATTAAAATAAACTCTTTGTCCACTCTTGAACTCGGAAGACGAATGGAGGGATAGGCCAAGGAATGTGAGGAATGAGTTCATTCTAGGGTACAAACTTAGGACGTTTCGCCTATAGGAAAGAAATAAACCTATATGCCTCGTTTGGTTAATAGAAAAGATGATAGCATAATGCTCCACGGTTAATTCATGCCTATCCCCACTCAACGATGTAATTAGGTTGTCAATGGTGGTAGGCAATTAGAGGTCGGGAGACCATGTTCATAAATTCAACCTTGTGAATCAATAACACAGATAACATGTCTATTGAATAATCTTTATTATGCTTGAAATCGGTGCATGGTATAACCCTGGAACTTCTCTCAAATTGTGAAATCCTTGTTGTCAACTGAATCATTTGTTAATTAGTTCATAATTGTAAGTGTTTTACTATTAATAATTTATACAAACTCCTGCAACTTTTTGTCACACAAGTGAATTTAATTTAGTTACAATAAAGTTATTGTTTGTCGATTTAAAGTCCTTTGGGTTTGATAATCCGGCTCAGAAGAGTCATTGTATTACTGAGCGACCACGTACACTTGCGTGTACATTTGGGCGCAACACCTACCTCAATGTTGACCACGCGCGATCCAAAATCATAATTCTAGTGCTTTGCCCGTCGGAGTAGACTCCGGTCATTGCCATGTAAGAAATGAGATTTCTATGCCTCTCCTACAATCCCAATACAACTTCACGCAAAATCCTAACACACAACAATGAATATCAGCCAAATTGGAGGTCTAGAATTCCCAAAATTGAACTTTGAAAATGCGATGCAAAAATTATAACTGGTTTTTTTAAAAGACCAGTTAAATGACCTCCTTGAATGCGGGAACCAATCCATGATCGTGAAATATCAGGACCCTAAGGCTTTATGAATGATGCTCCTACACACGATCGCGGTGCAAGGCCTACGAACGCGATGGCCAACTAATCAAGCCTCCGCAAATGTAACATTGAGCTCAGGAACATGGAGAACAAAACCAATGATCACCGCAAATGCAACCTAAGGTTTGCAAATGTGAAGGTTAAATAGAGGCTGCATTACCTAATGCATATCTATTGGTTCACCAAATTTCAAAATACCGATGGGGTACTTGAGATTCATTCAAAACTTTGTGCATGCAAACAAACTTTCTACCCCTACCAAATTCAGCATTCCAAACTCAACAGAGATGAAAACCAACTGAAATCATCTAAAAAAATATGTCTCACCCTCAACCTCTATTTTAAGCTTAAGTGACAAGGATACTCGAAATGAGCCTTGAAGCCTCATGATTTATAGGAAGGTCCTTGTAGATCAAACTCGGCATTACAGAGCTTACGGTAGTGTTAGAATCACATTTTAGGGCATCTATATGAAGTTTTGACCAAAGTCAACTATTTAAGTATCAAAATCTCCAACTTATGGAAACTAACACAAAAACCAAACCAACGATCAGGTGACTGAATTGTCCCTTATTGTAGCAATTGTATTTTTTCTGCCAATAGTTGTTGGTTCATTCTTTGTGTCCTTGTTACATTTCTTTTTCGATCATCCCTGATGTCACCCAAACCACATATTTTTAAGGGATTTAAGCGGTCGATTGCAAAATACAGTAACCCAACTAGGTTGAGATCGAATCCCATAGGGAACATTGTTGGAAATCTTTATAACTTGCTATTGAAGTTTTAATTTGTCACTTTTATTGGAAAATGAGGGTCTATTAAGAGAAATTACTAACTTTAACTACTTGGATTTTAATAGATGATAAAGATGAACTAGGGTTATATTTTTTAGATATTGGAACTCAAACAAATATTTACTATCAACAGAATTTATGTATGTTTATTATATAAAACTAACGAATCTATAAGTTTTCTAAATCCTCTTGACCTAATTAAGAGAATATCACCCTAAGTTCTTGCTGGAACTTGGGTGTCGAATTAATTTGTTTATTCAGTGAAAGCCTTGGGTTATATATGCTCTCTTGAGCTCAAGATATTAGATAGTGGTTTGTAGCACCAAATCCTTATTAATAATCCATTCACCTCATCTCATGTAAGTCGAAATACGGGCTATTTTTTAATGTTTGCAACTATTAAGAAAAGCAATCTTTACAAAAGAATCTTAATACACAATGATCACCCCTTCACGAGAAGATATTATTTTAAAGAATGTATTATCATCATCCCTACTCTAAGTTCCATAACCCTAGTTATAAATTTATCTACTCATAACTAGAGATAACAATAACTACTCTAAGTTAAACTACTAAAGAACATTAATTTAAGAAGAAAGTAAACAAAATTTTTTATTAATGCATCTCTTGCAAGAGGATTTTATTCATTCCATAATAATCTACTAAAACTATAAGTAAATCCTAAAAATTAAGAACTATCAATCTTCTATGCCACAAGTATCAATAATAATAATGCATAACCCTAAAAAATTCATGAAATATATTTATAGTAGTAGGGTCGGAATCCTAATCCATCTTGAACTCTACTTCAAATTTACTCCATTAATAAAGGGTGTATGGTATGAGGCCCATCACATATAAGGGAGATGCATAGTGCAAGGCCTATCTCTGGGTTCATTAGAAAATCAAAGTCTCTGATCCTGAGTTTCTCGATAGTTGCAGTACAAAGCCCATCTCAGGGAAGGCCACCTCATGCCACAAACTCCTTTTTAGCCTCTTTTTAGCTGCATTTTAGTCCAGTACACCTTGTTTTGTGTTCTAATTTATCTTTTGGGTCTTTTATTGTTGTTTCTATCTTAAAACCATCATAATCACACTTATTAGCTCATCATAACATAAATTTAATAAACATAAGGATATTTGTAAGATTAGACCTAAAAAATAGCTAACAACATATTATAGGTTTACATAATGTATTATTAAATCAATCATAGTATTTAACTAACAAATAAAAAAGGACTTCTAAGATTGTAATGTCGACTAAGGGACAGGTAGGAAGTACTATAACAATTTATTTCGATCGTTACTAAAATTATATATCATAAAGGTATACAAGTCTCATTCGTCATAGGGTTAGGATCAATTCCTTGGTATGTGAGTGCATTTGTTATAAATTAAGGTAGTACAATACCCCTATCACAAAGAAAGTTGAAAGTGCCCTTACTGATTTAGTTTTGGGCATACCATCAAACTAAGTTCAACTTCAAATGATCATATCTATCATCTTATAATGAATCATGTGTTTCATGATCTATCAACTTAAAGGTCTATGCGTCTTATTTCCAAAGCTACCAAGTTTGTATCATTTGGTGTCCGGAGCAAAAAGTTATGATAGTTTTACCAAAGATTGTCTATGCTGAAAAGTTGAGGCTGCTATAGTGGTGCCGCTACAATGGGCTACACGCAAGTAAATGCAATTTTCAGACCTAAACATTATTTTATTCCAAAAACTCATTCAAGAAAAGGCTAAGGAAAGGAAGAAGAAATTTATACAGTTTTCCATTGATTTCCTCCTTCAAGGTAAGTCCTTCCATCAATCTAACACTTGTTTGATTCCTTAGAATAACATTAGATTGATCATGGTGGGGGGGGGGGTAGGAAGTTAACATAGGGAAAAAATCATCAACTTTTCATCAAGAATCTTATTAAATGTGAGCAATCTGATCCCCTACTTTTGTAGTTTGATTTCTAGGTCTTAGAAAATATATTTGTGGGCCTAAAAGAGGGTTTGGATTCATTCTAAGATGGGAAAATCCAATTTTATGAGTATTTTAGGGTGTAAGCCCCTGGGATATTTTTAACAATGGTTATTCTTGATTTATGTACCATAATTCACTAAAGTAATTATGGAATTGGTATTTTTAGGTGAAATACTGGTGGGAAAACCCTAGTTTGGGTGGAAAATTTATGAGTTTGGTCTAGAATTTGGGATTTGCATATAATTCGAAAATATTTAGGTCATTTGTGATTGATTTTATATTATACTATTGTTTTAGAGCAAGAATAAACTAAAGTTTCATAAAAGGAGTCAAGACTTCTGCAAAAGTTGCTTGGCACCCACGTAGGTTAGGTTTTCTTAATTGAGTAGGTTAGACCTATTTCCAATCGCATGATATGTTGTAGATTGATAATATGATGCAATAAACTAGTTATGTGACTTGTGGTTTTGAGTGTTATTATTCATGATATTTGTAATTGATCGTGATTGTATGTGTTTGATGATTAGCTCAGGTACCATGCCTAGGTCATAATATCCCCATGGTTAGCTTGAATACCACACATGTTATATACTAACGGTTGGCTCGTGTACCACACCTAGTATTGGGATATCCATATATGGTTGGCTCAAGTACCACTTTGGTACACTAACTAAGGATGGATCGGGTACCACACCTAGTACATGATATCTTCATGGTTGACTCGGATACTATGCCTGACATATATTAACAGTTGGCTTGGGTACCATGCTTGGTATGAGTATATCCATTTATGGTTGCTTCGGGTACCACATCGGTATACTAACAGACTGAGTTTGGTTCCACGAGGGGGAAAATATGTGTTTATGGTTCCATAAGTGAATCAGGTTTACTTTTTCATAATGTGATTGTTGAATGTTGGATCCTTGAGTGGTCCAAGTTACTTGAAAGGTGTGATAAATTAGGTATGTATTGTTGTGTTGATGTTGTTCATGATTATTGTGCATATCACCTATTGGTGGAGTTTATGGGGACTCAATTCTTTAGTTGTCTAAACTATTTTGACTATTTATTGAGTTTATGGGAACTCAATTCTTAGTTTTTTCTAACATGTGTTTGTTATTTATCATGATAAACTTGGTTTTATGAATGGTGTTGGGTTTAGTTTGGTATGTTGGTTTTAAGCCCCAATTTTATGTATTATTCCAAAGGGGCTAGGGAGTTGGAATGAGAAATTGAGAGAGAATAACATGTTGGTTGAGATGGCTAGTGGTGGCCTTCTATTTGTGAATATCTATGTGGTAGAAGGATTAGGCTATTATTTGATATTATAGGGGGCATAAAATGTAGGCTCGGGAAGCCTTAGGATGACATAATAGGTAGGCTTGAAACTCCTTAGGGGGACATAAAGGGTAGGCTTGGGAAGCTTAGAGTGGCAAGAGGGTCGAATGTTTAATGGTAGAGTTGGCAGCAGAATAAGGTAGAAGGCTAGGATCAAAGTGTACTAGTTTATGGGTATTATACCTTGGATGATGAAAGCATGTTGATAGAGACTTGGGGTGGTGTAACTTTCTTATTTCATGTTCCCTTCTAAATGTTGACTTTATATTATGTGGCAGGTTCGAGTCGATTAATGATGCTTACCAGTACATGGTGTTTGTAGTGATACTACTCTTGATATGCCACTTGGCATAGTTTAGTTATAGGTTCAATGATGTTTCATAGGTGAAAAAGATGATGTGCATCGAAAACTTTCATTTTCCTTTCTTATGGTTGGAAATGTGTCTTATTTCTTTTATAAATTGTACTCTTAGAAGCTCTTTTACCTGTTTAGACTAGTTTTGGGGGGTGTTAGTAAGTTTCCTTGTAAAATAACTTTGGATGTTTAAATGAATTTATGGTAATTTCATATAGGGTGTTAGCTTATGATTTGTTTACTTTTCCGCATTTTATAATCGGTTTGGGTTTGAGGGTTCTCTTATCTAGGTGTTAGAGTAGGTGCCCGCACGACCCAGTGGGTTGGGTCATGATAGGTATTTAGTTAAAAATAGTTATTGCTCTTCACTATGCACTTTAAGACACATACAATATCAATAAAACTCATTTTTTCTCACTTCACCTTACTTTCACCTTTCTATGGTAATTTCCCTTTTCCCCCTATCCTCTAAATATTGCCCCCTTTTTCACTGCTTAATTGCTACAAAGGATAGTTTCACACTTTTTCTACTCTTACTCAACTTTTTATAGTCAAGTCATGTAGAAATTTTTCTTTCTGCTCTTATTCTCGGTTTACACCAAGCCTAGATAATTTCGCACGTGGACACTATTTTTTATCTCCTCTTTACCACATAACTCATCTTCTTAAAGTTTATCCACCTCTTTTTTCACATCTCTATTTTCTTCTCTAAATCTTTCAAATCAAAGTTCATTAAGAATTTTTAGATAAAAAAATATGAGGCTTATCAACAAAAGAAAATTAGGCTACATAACATGGCTATACAAAGAAATAGGTTATAGGCTAAAACGGTCAACTCGGGAAAATATTTAGATGAGTATCACAATATAGTAAAAATGTAGTTTTAAACATGAAATGTCTTGATCACATTCAACAAGTTCAAACACCAAGTTCAGCTTTCCACACACAAGGCAAGTTTTAGATGTCTTAATAGGAATAAATGCACAATTTTTCACCACACATGGCACATTAACAGTTTAGAACTTGTTACATAATATTCCAATCTTCACAACTAACACATTGAATAACTAAGTTTTTTTTTTTTTTGTTTTTTAGAGTCTTGAATAGAAAGTATATGAGTCTAGACTTAAGTAATTCGATCTTTTTATGTTTTTTTGAAGAATAAATTCTCATGAAGTCAATGTAACAAAATTCATTATTTAAAGTATCTTCTAAATAGTGATGGACTTATAGTTCTTAAGTTTCTATAACTAAAAAATCTAACCTAAAAAAATACAACCTATCCTGAGGAAAAAAATGAAAACAAAAACGGAGGAACCTAAAATAAAAATAAATAAAAATAAAAAATGAATACAAAAACATAGCCAACAACTTATAAGAATCTGCAATTTTATCGATTTTAACCCAAAACCTCTGATTAAAGAAATCTTTGAATCACAAGTCTTAACAAAACATGAACATACCATCAAAATAACAATAATATAACTCGATAATGGAGAATATACAAGGAAATGAGAGAGGAAACATGTAACACCTTGAACTAGATAAAGGTAAAAAAGGGGACATAGGAAGGACATATAGGCCAACACCTGGACTAGGGACCGTCCACGGAGCCTCAGACGGGTCATGAAGGGGACCATGGTCAGTGTGGTGGCCCATGGCAAGTCCTCCAGGGCATGGTTGGTAGGCACCCCTCCCATGAGGGCCTTAACGGCCTGTGGGGAGGCATACAAGGCATCATGATGCCCGTGTAGTGGAGGCAGAACCCACCTCAAAGCCAGCCTCTTCTGAGGAACCACTAGACGGGTTGTGAAGGGGAAAATGACCCATGAATCTAGTCATAGGGAGGTCCAAGGCAAGAAGGATCCTCCCTAGCCACTGGTCCAAGGACCACAACTGCCAGGATGGCTCGTGGTCCCTTAGACGAGCTATGGTGGCTTAAGTGATAGGGTTGCATCAGCTTTAAATCAGGGTCTTTAGGTCTTTTCCTAACTATTCTATCTTGATACTATGTCATTTTACCCTTCACCTAAACCCCAATATAAGTGTTTTTAACCCCAAAATTCCCCAATTTAAATCATTCTCTCAAATTTACAAAAGAAGAATAAGTCTTCCTCTCAAATATTTCTCTCTATAGAAAGCTTGAAGAAGAAGGGTTCAACCTAGGGTTTCAAGTAAAGTCTCCATTTCCTCCATTGAAGATAAGAAATTGACATTGACGTATGATAGTTTTCATCCATGGAGCTCTTTCCTCTGTGGAGGTCCTAAATTCTCCAATTTACAAAGTTAGAAATCCCCAGTTGAGTTAGGTTTTTTTTTTTCTATGTTATGGGTTCTCTTAATTATTAATTTAATTGTTTGATTTATGATCTCTTATACATGAATTGAGTTAATCTTATGTTTTATGATGATCCCCCATGAGCCCATGAAATTCCCATGTTTTACAAGATATGATCATATGATGTGGGTTTTGAATTATGAAAGAAGTGTTTATAAAATTAAGCATGTACTCATGAAATTTATGTGAATGTTCTAAGGATACTTTGAGAGTGAAGTATCAATGTTGTCAATTTTTGTGTTGTGAAAGGATTTCTCATCTATACATGAAAGCATGATTTGTGAAAGGATATTATCACATAAAGGATGCTTAGGGTTGAAAGGTTTTCTCAACTAAACTTCGAATGAAAGACTTAAGGAGTTATTCTAACGAAACCTATCTTGGATTGGTCATTGAATGATACCTTTCCATGGATGATACATGACTTAGCTTGGATTGGCAATATGACATGCCCTTCCATGGATAATAAAGACAAGTATGCATAATTGACTATTCCATGGGAATTATTGTTAGCACCGAGCGGATATTGAGATGGAAGCTATCCCGTTAGTAGAGGTCGGGTTTCTAGAAGCAATCTCCTTGTCTCTTAACTATGTGCCATCATAGGATGTTGTCTTATCTAGACATTAGCTAATGGATCCACCTAAGCTTGATTTTCATGGTCCTTACCTTTGCAAGTAGGACAACCCTTTTCAGTATGGGAGACATCGGATTCCATGTTTGTAGTTCACATGGCATCTATGTCGGTTAAAAGATAACTTTCGCACAATAATGAACTAAGGTTACTTTTATAAGTATCTCATAAATATTTTCAAGATGTTAGCTTGCATTGACCTTGTTTTACAACTTATGCTTTCTAACTGCCTTAAACTCATGTTTTAGCTTGATCATTGCATGTTATGGAAATGTCCCTTCTTAGCATGTTTTTAAATGTTTTTATGCATGCCTATCATACATGGTACATGTTTGTACTAACGTATACTCTTGCCTACATAACGTATACTCTTGCCTACATTTTCCCAAATATAGGGTCCAACAATTAGGATTCCCAATTTCATGGCTAGATGTAATGACCCATAAAATGAATAAGTGAAACTAGAGCCTAACTAGTGTGTCTTTAAGTTTAATGTGTGGTTTGAAGTGGTTTAATGTTGTTATGAGCTATGGTTGAGGGGTTTAGGGGTTAAATTTCAAGGTACGACTCCCCAAGGACCACCCTAGGGGTCCTTGAGGAGGACCCTAGGCCTAACCCAAGGCTGCCCCAAAATAAGATTGTTGCCAAAAGTTTGGTGACCTTTGAAAGGGGACCATGCCCCGTAGGTCCATCCCCGTGGATGGCCTCCGTAGATCAAGCCTCTTATTGCCAAGCTGCAGCCCCCAGACCACGATCCAACATGACGGTCCATTAGTGGACTCACGGTCCATGAGTTTAGGGCGTGGTTCACTGCCTGTGTTGCTGTCTAAATAGGCCAAGTGGAGGGGCAACTTAGTAAATTCCTCCTTTGGTTAGTTTAGTTAATGGATGGTTTTTATTGGTTATTTAAAGTATTTTAAGAGTATTAAAAGTATTAAACTCTATTTTTTCAACTCATTGTTCAAACTCACAATAGAACCCACATTTCTTCTCAAAAGTTCTCTCTCTAGAAACCTCCATTGAGGTGAAGACTTCAAGCTTCCAAGGTCAAATCTTCAAGTTCTTCAAGGTATTTTCATGGGATTCTTCCATTAAAGGTATGGTGGTCTTCATCCTTGACATATTTTCTTTCAAGGAGCCAATTTCAAAAGTGATTTCAAATCTCCAATGTTTACCCAAAAACCCTAGATTTCAATCTATGCATGGGTTCGATTCTAAATGATTTCCAAAGGATTTATTACATTGATTTATGAAGGAATTGTGGATTTAATGATGAATTAAGATGATTTCTTCCTAGAACCATGTTTTTCCCCAAATTCCTAAGTTGTGATTTGTGATTGAGATTTGATTGATTATGAAGTATGTGGGTTGTTTATGTGTTTATGGATATAGAATGTTGAAATTATGTTATTGCTCTTGCCTAATTGTATTGATCTAAGGTGTGTGGGTGAATGTGATCCATGACCCTTAAAGGGCAAGTTATGATCAAATTACATATTGAAGTAGAATTGCGCTTGATATATTGATCCACTTGAAAGGTGGAGGTGTTTACTTACTATGTATATTGTAGTATTGAATTGATGGATATCTTCCTTGTACCTCTATATATGAAGTATCTATGTATGATCATGATGTATAGTATATATGTTTGATTTCAATGAATATATAATGATCATGTTTAGAATGTAATTGTGTTATCAATTGAAAGCATATTCTCAATTAACACACATGAATGATGATTATGGAATGTGAAGGGTTTTCTTCTATGAATTGTATATCTTGAATTGGTAGGCTTATGCATCCTATTCTTGTATAGATGAATGTAAAATGTGATTGTGATATCTTGAATTGGTACGCTTAGGTATCCTTTGTTGTATAATGAATGTATCTTGACTTAGTGTCTTAATGTCTTGAATTGGTAGACCTAATGTTGGTAGCCTTTCATGAATGAATGAATGAATGATGAAGTATTCTAGGCTAAACTTTGGATTGGTAGACCTAATGGTGGTGGCCCTTCATGAGGAGTCTAGGAACTAATGAAATGTTAAAACCTTGAAGTGGTAGACCTACTGTTGGTGGCCCTTTCATGTGTGAAATGATGAACCTTGTATCGGTAGACCTAATGTTGGTGGCCCTTCTTGGAAAGTCAATGAGCTATCCCTAATGTACCTTGAATCGATAGACCTAATGGTGGTGGCCCTTTCTTTTATAATGTACCTTGGGTCGGTATGCCTAATGTTGGTGGCCCTCTCAAGTACAACAATGTAATGTGAATGAACTACTCTATGGGAATGGATGCTAAGCACCGAGTGGATATGGTAAGATGGTGACTCTCCCAATGTTAGGTTAGTCCAATGAACATCTTTCTTATCCTATAACTATGTTCCCACATAGGCAAAACACACTTAGTTCTACTTTAGGCAAGTGGAACACCTTTCTTCGGTATAGGGTTACATGACACCGAATTCCATGAATTAGCTCTCATGGCCTATGTCGATTAATGCCTATTCCCATCATGTGAGATGTGCATTATGGTTTCTTGATGAGTTCTATGAAGTGTGGGTGGTAGTATGGGATGTGATCCATGCATTGCATGAGTAGGCTTTGAGAGGGTCATAGTGAGTTCTCTAAGTCTTAATGGCTAATGTATGAATGTGTCCTTAATGAAGCTAATGAAGAATGTTGACTCTTATATGCTTAAATGTAAAGATGCATGCTATACTTGGATTGTATCATGAGTTACTTCCTTGTCATGACTTATTGTATATGAATGTGTTTTGCTTATGGTGACTTCAAAGGAGTACTTAGTGTGAGTAGTAGTATGGGATGCTACTTGCATATTGCACAAGTATGACTTAGGGTTGTCCTAGGTGATGGTCCTTATGTGATGATTTGACTTATGCAAGTTTATGTCCCTTATTTATGAGCATTGTGTGAAGATGGAAAGGTTGAATGGTAAGTTCACTTTTGGTGATCTTAAGGTGGTACTTTAGTGTGGATGGTGGTATGGGACGCTATCCATACATTGCATAAAGTATAGCTTGAGGGTTACTTGAGGGGAAGGCTAAATGTGAAGGTAAAGGGTTACATGTTGATTATGTTCTAATGTGGTTAAATGACTTGTATGTTGGTTATGTTTGAATATTATGCCTCTTATACTTGTGTTCATGAAGTTTTATCAAAATGGCATACAAGCATTACTTTCAACAAAATGTCCGTTTTAAGCATGTTTTTGCATAGCTATCATACTTAGTACTTAATTGTGCTAACCCATTCTTCTTCATGTTTTACTACAAGTGTAGGTTCCGGCAAGTGAGTTACTTCTCTCTAGATCAAGGACTTGGATTTGAGATTTTCCAAGACTAAGTGGTATGTCCTTATAGATCGAGGACAAGTGTTTAGAAGTTCCATTTTCATTCATGTTAAAGACTATTGTTAGACTTTTCGATTGTAAAGGATCGTGTCCCTACTTATGTTTTAGATGTTGTTTTTAGATGGCTATGTTGAGACAATAGACTTCCGTTGTGTTTTCAAAGAGTTTTAAATGAGTAATTTTGATTGTATGGTTTTAAATAAAGTTTTCATTCCATACAATTTCTATTATCGAATGCAATGAAATGCTATGAAGCTTGTATGAGACCCCTTCGGGGTCAAGTACACCGTGTCGCATCTAGGGGCTAGCCTTGGGTTGTGATACTAGAGTTCTTTGAGGAGATTTCGAGCTTTGGTGAGTCCTCATGCTTTGAGGACCAGACATTTATTATTTTAAGTCTTTCCTTACTTTCAGTTTTAGAACATGATGTACGGGCTACGTCCAAATTCATTCTTATGTACTAGATGTCTTTGAGACGATGTTTAGATTTCCATTTTTCTCTATAAAACTTTTATATGTTGAAACTGTATTTTAAATTTCTTTATTCTTTTATCTTGTATGATGAAAACTAAGTGGCTTGTATGGGCCCCTCGGGGTCTTATACGCCATGTTACACCTAGGGGGCTACCTTTGGTTGTGAGAAACTTGGTAATCAGAGCACATGGTTTAGAAAAGTCCTAGGAAGTCGAATAAGTCGCATCGAGTAGAGTCTTGCTCATGAGTGTGAAGTGCACCACATTTACGAATGAGAGGCTATAAGATGTTTAGGAAACTCCACTTCTTTCATCACTCTGAAGTCATGCGATATAGTGTAACTCTATAAAGTCTCTCTCCTCTTCCTTAACTGATGCTCTACCAGGTATGGCCACTCAAAGGGCTTTTTCTAGAAGGAATGTGAGGGAGAATATGGAACAAAAAGCTCCTCTTCAAGCTCCGGTCGACCCTTTAGGCGAACAAGTGACTAATGCAGAGTTTAGGGATATTTTTTAAGTATTGGCACAAGCCATGACTGCTCAAGCCAATAGGGAGGTTGTGGTTCCCGTGAACCCAAATATGGGTACATCGGCATCTAGAGTAAGGGACTTGACTAGAATAAATCTCCTGGAGTTTCATAGTTCTAAGGTTGAGGAAGATCCTCAAGAGTTTATTGATGAGGTATACCAGGTGTTGACGATTATGGGAGCGACGCCGGTGGAAAAGGCAGAGTTGGCCGCTTATCAACTTAAGGGTGTTTCTCAAGTTTGGTTCAACCAATGATAGGAACGGAGGGCAGCTGATGTGGGTTCCCTTAACTGGGAAAAGTTTAAGACTGCTAATGGTAACTTCTCACATTCAAGGCCTGATGGGCACGGTCGTTCTAAGTTTCGACAAACTTTTTCAGGCCAAGTTTCCTCAAATTCTCCTCCTAAGTTCAACAAAGATAGGGTGTCTAACCCTAAGCCTCAATGAGGAAATGGTAGTGGATCTTCATTGCCTATGTCTACTTGTATAGGTGTGAAAAAAAGAATGAGGTTAAGTTCTTAGCCGACATGGATGGTTGCTTAGGTTGTGGTAAAAGTGGTTATAAGATGAGGGATTGCCCGATGCTTACAGCTAAAGGAAGACAGGGTAAGAAAGCTCCTCCCAAGCAAAACCGATTCTATGCACTTCAGACTCGTGGTGAACAAGAGGGCTCTCCCGATGTGGTTACCGGTATGTTGAAAGTCTTTCAACTTGATATTTATTCTTTACTTGATCCTGGTTCTACCTTATCTTTTGTGATGCCGTATGTGGCTATGAGGTTTGATATTGTTCTATATGTGTTGTTAGACCATTTTTTCTATCTCTACTCCTGTTGGTGATTATGTTGTGGTAAGAAGGTCTATAGAAAGTGTCCCGTCTCCTTGTCCCATAAAGTCACTCATGTACACCTCGTAGAACTTGATATGCTAGATGTTGATATTATCCTTGGTATGGATTGGTTGTATTCATGTTATGCTTATATTGATTGTAGAACCCGTGTAGTCAAGTTTCATTTTCCAAATGAACCCATCCTAGAGCGAAAAGGGAGAAATTTTATGCCTAAAGGTTAGTTCATTTATTGTCTTAAAACTAGAAAGATGATTTCTAACGGTTGCATTTACCATCTAGTTAGGGTGAGGGATATAGATTCTGAGGCCTCTACTCTTGAGTCGGTCCCCATTGTTAATGAATTTTTGAAAGTATTTCTAGATGATTTACCCGGTATTCCTTCCGAAAGGGAAATAGACTTCAGTATTAACCTTCTTCCAAATACGCTACCTATATTTATTCCTCCTTACCGAAGGGCCACGAAAGAACTTAAGGTATTGAAAGACTCTTTGGATAAGGGTTTCATACGACCAAGTATCTCTCTATGGGGTGCTCAAGTTTTGTTTGATATAAAGAAGGATGGTTCTCTCCGTATGTTTATAAACTATCGGCAGTTGAACAAGGTTACCGTTAAGAATAAGTATCCTCTCCCAAGGATAGATGATTTGTTTGTCCAACTTCAAGGAGCGAGTTACTTCTCTAAGATCGACCTATAGTTGGGTTATCACCAATTGAGGGTGAAGGAAGATGATATTCCAAAAATGGCTTTTAAAACTCGGTATGGTCATTTTGAGTTTTTGGTGATGTCTTTTGGCTTGACTAATGCTCCGGCCACATTTATGGATTTGATGAACAATGTGTTTAGGTAGTACCTTAACATGTTTGTGATTATGTCTAATGATGACATATTGATCTATTCGAGAAGTGAAGATGAGCATACCAATCATTTAAGGATTGTGTTGCAAGTCTTCAAGGACCAACAACTCTTTGCAAAGTTTAGTAAATGTGTGTTTTGGCTAAAGTCTATAGCTTTTCTTGGGCATATTATTTCTAGTAAGGGTATTGATGTAGATCCTAAGAAGACGGATGTAGTCAAGAGTTGGCCTAGACCTCTATCCCCTTCGGATATTAGAAGTTTCTTGGGTCTAGCCGATTTCTATAGAAGGTTTGTTGAAGGTTTTTCTTCGATTACTTCTCCATTGACAACATTGACTCAAAAGAAGGTTAAATTCATATGGTCTGAAGCGTGTGAGAAGAGTTTTCAAGAATTAAAAGATAGACTTACTTTCGCTCCGGTGTTGACTTTACCATAAGGGACAAATGGGTTTGTCGTTTATGATGATGCCTCAAGAATTGGGGTAGGATGTGTCCTTATGCAAAATAGGAAATTCATCGCCTATGCTTCAAGACAACTTAAGATTCATGAGAAGAATTATCGGACCCATAACCTTGAACTAGCGACAATTGTGTTTGCTCTTAAGATATGGAGAAATTATTTATATGGTGCTCATGTCTATGTTTTTACCGACCACAAGAGCTTGCAATATGTGTTTAATCAGAAGGATCTAAATCTTCACCAAAGAAGGTGCCTTGAGTTATTGAAGGATTATGCTATGAGTGTTTTTAATCACCCTGGTAAAGCAAATGTGGTGGTGAATGCTCTTAGTCAGTTATTTATGGGTAGTGTTGCTCATATTGAAGATGATAAAAAGGAGTTGGCTCGAGATGTTCATAGATTGGCCTGGATGGGTGGTCAGTTAGTATACTCTACTAAAGGTTGGGTTATGGCTCACAATGGGTCAAAATCGTCTTTTGTGGCAGATATGAAAGCTAAGCAAGGTCTTGATCCGACTTTGGTTAAATTATAGGAAACAATGCTTAAAAAGTCTGTTGAGGCTTTCTCTCAAGGGCGAGATGGGGTGCTTCGATATCAAGGTCGTTTGTGTGTTCCCAATATAGAAGACTTTATAGAGCATATTTAGAAGAACCCCATAGTTCTCGATATTCCATTCACCCGGGAGCCACCAAAATATACCATGATTTGCGGGAGATCTATTGGTGGAATGGGATGAAGAAGGATATTGCTGAATTTGTGGTTAAGTGTCCTAATTGTCAACAAGTGAAAGTTGAGCATCAGAAACTAGAAGGTTTATCTCAAGATATTAGCATTCCCAATTGGAAGTGAGAAGATTTGAATATGGACTTCATTGTTGGTTTGCTTCGCAAACGGCGACAACATTACTCAATTTGGGTTATAGTAGATCGAATGACAAAATCAGCTCATTTTATTCATGTCAAGGTTTCTTATTCAGTAGAGGACTATGCTAAGTTATACCTAATAGAGATGGTAAAGTTGCATGGAGTGCCTTTGTCTATTATCTCCAATTGTGGCACTCAATTCACTTCTCAGTTTTGGAAATCCTTCCAAAAGGGTCTTGGTAGTCGTGTTAATCTTAGTACGGCATTTCATCCACAAATCGATGGGAAAGCGGAGCGTACTATCCAAACTTTACAGGATATGATGAGAGTTTATGTAATTAATTTCAAAGGTAATTAGGATGATCACTTGCCATTGATTGAGTTTGCATATAATAATAGTTATCACTTAAGTGTTGGTATGGATCCATTTGAGGCATTCTATGGTAGGAGGAGTAGATCTCCTATCGATTGGTTTGAAGAGGGTGAAGTTGCTTTGATAGGCCCTGAATTGGTACATGATGCTATGGAGAAAGTTTGACTTATTAGAGAAAGGTTTAAAATGGCTCAAAGTTGGCAAAATTCATATGCCGATGTTAGAAGAAGAGATCTTGAGTTTAATGTGAATGATTGGGTTTATTTGAAAAATTCGCACATGAAGGGTATAATGAGGTTTGGTAAGAAAGGGTAGCTTAGTACCCGTTATGTAGGCCCATATTAGATTTTAAGGCGTATTGGTAATGTTGCTTATGAACTAGAATTGCCTAATGAACTAGCATCAGTACATCTAGTTTTCCATGTCTCCTTGTTGAAGAAATGTGTTAGTGATCAGATATCTATAGTCCCCTTAAAAGGATTGGGAGTTAAGGGGAATATTTCTTATGAAGAAGTTTCGGTTGAGATTTTAGACCGACAAGTCAAGAAGTTAAGAAATAAAGAAGTTGCTTCTGTGAAAGTGTTGTGGGGGAATCAGGTAATTGAGGGTGCTACTTGGGAGGCCGAGGTCGATATGATGTCCCGTTCTCCTCATCTATTTTTTTCTAATCCTACTATAGCTTGAGGTATTGAGTTCCTTATGGTTTACACTTTTGGTGTCATATGTCTTAGATATTCCCATGATTTACTCATTTATGCATGTTCAGGAAAAGCATAAGTTTTGAAAAAGCAAGTCAACTTGATTGAATTCTACATGTTTATGTGCATTTGAGTATGGCTTGCATATAGACTTCATGATATGATGTTTTGAACATGCTTAAGCTTGGTGTTTCCTCATTGGATATGTGCATTTATGTGATTGCATGCAGTTGGGCTGTTAGGTTGAAGTTCCTACCCTCATTATGATGTCTTGAATCTTATTCAAGGATGAATGATCCCAATGGGGAGATAATGTAACACCTGGAACTTGAGAAAGGACAAAAGGGGGATATGGGGAAGGGCACATACCAACACCTGCACCAGGGACCCTCAACAGAGCCCCAGACGGGCCGTAAAGAGGACCACGGTCCGTGTGGTGGCCCATGGCAAGTCCTCCAGGGTATGCTGGGCAGGAACCTTCCCACGACGGTCTTAATGACCTGTGGGGAGGCATACGGGGCATAATGATGCCCGTGTAGGGAAGGCAGAACCCACCTCAAAGCCAACATCTTCTTACAGACCACTAGATGAGTCGTAACAGGGAAAACGACTCGTGAAGATGGTCGTAAGGAGCACTAAGGCAATAAGGGTCCTCTCTAGACACTGGTCCAAGGACCACGACTGCCAGGATGACTCGTGGTCCCTTAGACGAGTTGTGGTGGCTCACGTGATAGGGTTGGGTTAGCTTTAGGTCAGGGTCTTTTGGGTCTTTTCCTAACTATTCTATCTTGATACTATGTCATTTTACCTTTCACCTAAACCCATATATAAGTGTTTTTAACCCCAAAATTCCCCAAGTGAAATCATTTTCTCAAATTTACAAAAGAAGAACAAGTCTTCCTCTCAAATATTTCTCTCTTTAGAAAGCTTGAAGAAGAAGGGTTCAACCTAGGGTTTCAAGTCAAGTCTCCAATTCATCCATTGTAGATAAGCAATTGGCAATGAGGTATGATAGTTTTCACCCATGGAGTTCCTATGTTCTCAAATTTACAAGGTTAGAAATCCCCAATTGAGTTAGGGTTTTTGTTCTATGTTATAGATTCTTTTAATTATTGATTTAATTGATGGATTTATGATCTCTTAAACATGAATTGAGTTAATCTCATGTTTTATGATGATCCCCCATGAACCCATGAAATTCCCATTTTTTCCAAGATATAATCATATGATGTGGGTTTTGAATTATGAAAGAAAAGTTTATGAAATTAAGCATGTTCTCATGAAATTTATGTAAATGTTCTAAAAAAACTTTGAGAGTGAAGTATCAATGTTGTCAATTGTTAGGTTGTGAAAGGATTTCTCATACACACATGAAAGCATGATTTGTGAAAGGGAATTCTCACATAAAGGATTCTTAGGGTTGAAAGGTTTTCTCAACTAAACTTTGAATCAAAGACTTAAGGAGCTATTCTAATAAAACCTAGCTTGGATTGGTCATTGAATGATACATTTCCATGGATGATACATGACTTAGCTTGGATTGGCAATATGACATGCCCTTCCATGGATAATAAAGACAAGTATGCAAAATTGACTATTCCATGGGAATTAATCTTAGCACCGAGCGGATATTGAGATGGAGGCTCTCCCATTAGTAGAGGTTGGATTTATAGAAGCAATCTCTTTGTCCCTTAACTATGTGCCAAATGTGCCACCAAATCTTGGCAAATTTGATGCTTGAAAACTAAGGATTAATACTAGAATCGAGTGTATTTATGTGGATATGATGTGTTTGGTAATGTTTGTATAGGTAAAACATGTGGGAGTGAAAGAAGAAAGAAAAGAAGAAAATGCAGAGTGAAAATGAATGGAACCAGGTGAAGATCACGGATGCCTTGATGGGTCGTGAAGATCATGACTTATCGTGAAAGGGTTCGTGAATTGGAACCAGTGAGAAGGCATGGAAGATAACATAAAGGTGGACCAAATAAAGATGAAGCCTTCACGGGCCGTAGTCCTCACAATGGTTTGTGGTAGTGTCCGTACAGTGGAACCAGAGTTTGGGTCTTGGGGAGATAAAGTGCAAAGGCGACTAAAGTGAAGACCACGGAAGGCCTCACGAGCCGTGGTCCCTATAACGGCCTGTGGTGGTGATCGTGAAGGTGATCCAGTGAACAGGTTCAAAAAGTTTAAGATTGAATTGACCAAGTGAAGAGCACGGGCACCTATAAGGACCATGCTCACTATCACGATCCATGGTATTGTCCATGGTGATGATCCAGTGTACAAGCCTTGAAAAACCTATTTTGGATGAGTGCAAGTAAAGACCACGAAGGGCTTTATGAACCGTGAAACCCTTGATGGATAATGGAGGCAGTCGTGAAGTTACGCGACAGTTTAGTCCTACTTTGAGTAGGACTCTTTTTAAACATTCTATTTGAATTAATTAGGTTATTTTTTTAGTTTTCATCTTGTCATATCGAGAACGAGGAACTAGTTTTGACATATTCTTAGCTTTGGTTTTGGACGATTTACATTGAATCAAGTTTCGAAGTTGGATTTTTGATTTTGAATTATCAATGTGCTTATCAATTTTTGCATAATTTCATAAGTACTTTCTTATCATGTTTTCATTATATAATTCTGTATGTTTGCGTGAAATCATGAGTGGATAAATACCATGACTGGGATTGTGGGATCTATGACGTAAATCTAAATGTAATTTCGTAAGACAAGTAGAAGGCGATTTATATTTGCAAATAATAGTTTAGTATTCGTTATTCATGTATTCTAATTATTGCACGCATTAGAAGTAGCATGTATATGTAATTTGTTCGAGGGAAAAGTGATAGCTAGGAAAAAGCTGAATTAACCTGATGAAATAGAGTCAAAGTTCGAGTTCGAAAGAAAAGAACTTTAACACTATCCTAGGCGAGAGTAAGTCTTGTTAACACTCTAGGACCGAGAGGACTTGAGTGAAAGTTATCTAATTAGACTGAGAAGTGTTAGATATGTCTAACTCGCCTGTATTTTGTCGAGATGAATTGCTTGAAACTCATTTACGAAAAAGCACTAGAGGCAATATTTTGGGGAACACAGTCCTAATTTCATTTAATTATCGAAACTGCTTTAGAATTAATACTTTGTTAATTGTTAATCTAGATTTCTCTTAAAAATCTTAGTCACTAGAGCTTTACAGCTTACCCAAATTACATTCCATGATTGTTTTCTTTAGGAAATAATAACAACATTTGGGTAAACGCGACAGTGAAACCATTTCTGTAAAGAAATTCTTTATGGGATCGACCTGAACTCACATTGAGTTCTATAAATTGACTTTGACCGTGTATACTTCTTAATTGAGGTATAAGTTTTGACGTATCAAATTTTGGCACCGCTGCCGGGGAATTTCAATTCAGAAGTGTTTTACTAGATTTTATTCAAAGCATAGTTATATTTCTTAATTTTACGTCTTGTTCTTTGTCTGTGTCTCTTACAGGTGAGTTCGAATGTGTATGTCAAATACCAGAAGTAAGGGAGCCCTATTGATCCCATACGATCTAGAACTTTAAAAAAAAATTTGCAAAATGGTGAATGCACAAGAAATTGAGGCTCAGCGGTAAAAACTGGGATTGGAAGCTGAAACCGCTGCAAAAGGTATTTAGCAGAATGTTGTGAACAACCCGCCTAGGGTGGTGGAAAAAAACATATGAGTGGATGAAATAGTTCCTACCCATCGCTAATTAATAGCTCCAAGGGGTAGAGCACAACATCCAGCTCACATGATGTATGAAGAGGATGACTTACACTTGGATGGAGCTGGAGCCACAGGAGCGATAGTGTTACTTGCACTATCTCCAGGGTGTGACATTTACAATCACCAGCACTATGATTCAATTGTTGAATTTGAAAGGTATGTTCACAGGTACGGCTGGTGATGATGCGAATCAACATTTGATGAGCTTTATGGTGATATGCAAATCGCAATAAAATCCTAGAGTTAGCCAAACAGCAATGAGATTGAGGTTGTTTCCATTGTCTCTTACTGGGGAGGCAACCAATTGGTTGAATAAGATGCCAGATGACTCAATCAGGACATGAACTGAGTTGACAAAGGCTTTTCTGGAATGATTCTTTCCTGAATCAAAAGAGCTGTAGATGAAGGATGAGATAAGTGCCCACAAGTAGTTACCAGGAGAAGCGATACATGACACCTGGTGGAGATTCAGCCAAAAGCTGAAAAAAGGTCCAAACCATGGTCTCACTGAGAGATATCTGAAATAGGCTTTTTATAGATCTTTAAATTATGTTACTAAACCTATTACTGATGCAGTGTGTGGAGGATCATTCATGAGGAAGCCATTCTCAGATAGCATGCAGCTGATGGATGAGGTGTCTAAGAATAATAGGGCATGGTACACCAGGGATGCAAAAGTAGGAGATGTTGGGTTCACTTTTAAACTTTCAACTAAACAAAGAAAAGAGAAGAAGAAAGGGATCAGGACATGGCACACATGAGGACCCAAATAGATCTACTCACGAAGCATATTATCGCAAGTTCTAAAAATGTAAATGTTGTAAGACCTCCAAACAGGTATGAAGATTAGGATATCAATCTAGATGAGGAGGCTAAATACTTGGGCAACTAAGGAGGTTTTCGAAATTATAACTCAGGAAACTAAGGTTACAATTCTGGAAATGCAAGTTGGAACTATTCCAGAGAAGGATCGTATGACAGGCCAGCAAATAGAGAAGAGGGAGACTGGAAGAACAAAGATGGGTACAAAAATGATCGCAGTGGTGTGTATGTTCCCCTAAGTAATAGAGGCCATGCAAGTGGTAGTTCCAGCGTGTCTAAGCTGGAAGACATGTTTGCCAAGGTGCTCCAATAGGTTGGGTCAACTGATACATAGGTGAAGGAGATGAAAGGTGGCTTCTCCAGTATGAGTCAATTGGTAGACTCTCACACTACCTCTATCAAGCAAATAGAGAAACAGTTGGGGCAACTCTCAACATCACTGAACCATAGGAAGAATGGGTCACTACCAAGTGACACTATTCAGAATCCCAAGAAGGACGGACATTGCACGGCGATCGCTACCAGGAGTGGTAAGATTCTTAATAAACCCATTGTTGTAGGTACTGAGCATGACCAGGTGTTGGAGCAAATTGGAAGATATGAGGTTGAAGCTGAACATGTAGATGACATGGAAGATCATCAACCAATAGCAAAACCAGCAGGAGCAAATAAAATAGGGGTTGAGGGAACTATGTCTATACAACAGATACTAATACCACCTCCTCATTCCCTCAAAGGCTTAAAAAAAAGCTAAAGATGGGAAATTTTCTAAGTTCATCACCATGCTGAGACAGCTATCAGTGAACATCCCATTAGTGGAAGCTCTAGAGTAGATGCTAGGATATGCCAAGTTCATGAATGACTTGGTCACGAAGAAAACAGTTGTAAGTTTTGATTTTACTGACAATGTTCATCACTGCAGTGATACTGCTACCAGATTTCTGGTATAGAAGAAGGAGGATCCGGGTACATTCACCATACCGTGCACCATCAGATCAATTGAATTTACAAAAGCCTTGTGTGACTTAGGGGCCAATATAAACTTGATGTCGCTGGCCATTTACAAGAAACTGGGGTTGGGAGTCCCAAAACCTACAGCAATGAGGTTTATGATGGCAGATAGATCGGTGAAGCGACCTGTGGGCATCTTATGTGATGTGCTTGTAAAGGTGGACACTTTCATCTTAATTTTCAACAGACTGCGTGATCTGGGATTGCAAGTAGATTTTGAGGTCCCCATAATTTTGGGAAAAATATTTTTGGCCACAGGACGAGCATTGGTAAATGTTGAAAGTGGAGAACTAAAATTCAGACTCAACAAAGAAAAGGTAAAGTTTAAAATTTACAGGTCAATGAAGCAGCCACAAGACATGAATGTGGTGTCTGCAATAGACGCCTTTGATGAAGAAGAGATGGGAGCAACTATTGAGGAGAGGTTGGCTGTCAAAACATTAGCAACCGTGTTGATGAACTTTGAAGTTGATTTTTGGACTGACTATGTAGAGACTGTGAATGCTTTACAGGGCATGGTAGCACACTCGTATGCTCCAAAGAAACTAGGTCTGGATCTGAAAAACAGGCCAAGTCCTCCAGCAAAACCATCCATAGAGGAGCCATCTATGTTGGAACTGAAATAATTACCCAATCACCTGAGGTATATATTTTTGGGCACTAACAACACTTTGCATGTGATCTTTGCTGCAGATTTGAATGAATAAGTACAAGCTGTGATAAAAGTGTTGATAAGGTATGAAAGGGTAATTGGGTGGACCATTACTGACATCATTAGGATACCTTTAGGTATATGCACTCATAAGATCCAACTTAAGGAGGACTACAACCCAAGCATTGAGCACCAGAGGAGGTTAAATACACCTATGCAAGAGGTGGTCAAAAAGGAGATCATCGTGGTTAGATGTTAGGGTGGTGTATCCCATTTCTGACCGTCAATGGGTCAGCCCAATGTAATGTGTGCCCAAAAAGGGTGGTATGACGATGGTTACAAATGCGAAGAATGAGTTGATCCAGCAGAGACCAGTCACTGGATGGCGAGTGTGCATGGACTACAGAAAGCTGAACTAGTGGACCTTGAAGGATCACTTCCCAATGCCATTCATGGATTAGATGCTTAACAAGTTGGGTAGAAAATGGTGGTATTATTTCTTGGATGGATACTCTGGCTACAACCAGATATCAATTGCTCCTGAAGATCAGGAAAAGACCACTTTTACATGCCCTTATGGCACATTTGCATTTAAATGCTTGCCATTTGGACTATGTAATACACCAGCAACTTTCCAGAAGTGTATGATGTCTATCTTCTCGGACATGGTGAAGGATACTATGGAGGTATTCATGGATGACTTTTCAATGGTAGATGATACTTTTAATGACTATTTGTTCAATATTAGCAAGGCTTTACAGAGATACGAGTAGGCCAATCTAGTGCTGAACTGAGAGTAGTGTCATTTCATGGTCAAAGAAGGTATAGTCCTTGGTCACAAGGTGTCGCAAAAGGGATTGGAGGTTGACAAATCTAAAATTGAGGTGATTGAAAAGTTGCCTTCACCTATCTGTGTGAAGGGTGTTCAAAGCTTTTTAGGACATGCCAGATTTTATAGGCGTTTCATCAAGGACTTCTCGAAAATTGCACATTTCTTGTGCAAGATTTTGGAGAAGGAGGTGAAATTTGCTTTTGATGAAGCATGCCTAAAAGCCTTTAAATGCTTGAAGGAGAAGTTGATTTCTACACCAGTGATTATTTACCCAGATTGGACTGAACCATTTGAGCTAATGTGCGATGCTAGTGGTACTGCCTTAGGGGTTGTGTTGGGGCAGAAGCGCAACAAGATGTTCCATCCGATCTACTATGCTATCATGTCACTAAATGGAGCACAATGAAACTACATATTTACTTAACAGGAACTACTGGTTGTGGTTTATCCCTTCGAGAAATTCAGGGCCTACTTGCTGGGTACTAGAGTGATAGTCCACACGGAACATGCAGCTCTGAGATATCTCATGGCAAAGAAAGATGCCAAGCCAAGGTTGATCAGATGGGTGTTACTGCTTCAGGAGTTTGATTTTGAGGTTAAGGATAGGAGAGGTTGTGAAAACCAGGTGGCTGATCACTTGTCTAGGTTGGATGCTGAAAAGAAAAAAGAACTTGAGCAAGAAATCAATGATTCGTTCCTAGATGAGCAGGTATTAGTTGCAAATCTTTATCTTATTCCTTGGTTTGCTGAATTTGCTAACTTTCTTGTAGTGATTTGATGCCTGAGTGCTAACATTTCAGCAAAGGAAGAGGTTCCTGCTTGATATGGGTAAGTATTTTTGGGATGAACCTTATTTGTACAAAGTGTGTGCTAATAATATCATCAGTCGATACATCCCTAAAGCTGAGATGTTGCATATTCTAGAGGCCTGTCACTCCTCTCTAGTGGGTGGCCATCATAGAGGCATTCGAACAACCCACAAGGTACTTTAGTGTGGGTATTACTGGCATACAATTCATCAGGATGCAATGGATATAGTAAGAGTTGTGATGTATTCCAGCGGCATGGAGCCATCTCTCGGCACCACAAGCTACCCATGATAGTTATTCTAGAGGTAGAGCTATTTGATGTGTGGGGAGTTGAATTCATGGGCCCATTTGTGAGCTCTTATAGGCAAAAGTATATAGTAGTGGTAGTGGACTATGTGTCCAAATGGGTTGAGGCAGTTGCTCTGCCTGAGAATGATGGAAAAAGTGTTGCTGGCTTTCTGAAGAAGAATATATTCCCAATGTTTGGCACACCCAGAGCTATTATCAGTGGTGGCGATTCCCGTTTTTGCAACAAGGTTTTCAGTGCTCTTCTAGCCAAATATAGGGTTAAACAGCACAAGGTGGCAACAACTTATCACCCACAAACCAGTGGCCAAGTGTAGGTCCAATAGAGAAATAAAGGTGATTCTAGCAAAAACAGTGAATGCCAACAGGACCGATTGGGTACGAAGTTAGATGATGCTCTATGGGCATATCGGACAGCTTTCAAGACACTAATTGGTATGTCTCCATATCAATTCGTGTTTGGAAAATTATGTCATTTGCCAGTTGATCTTGAGCATAAGACACTCTGGGCTTTGAAGAAGTTGAACCTTAGTTGGAGTGCAACTGCAAACTTGAGATTGGATCAGATCAATAAGATGGATGAGTTACGTATGAGAACGTATGAGAGGTCTGTACTTTACAAGGAGAGGATGAAGTTGTATCATGATAAGCATATCGAGAAAAGAACCTTCACTCCTGGTGACTTGGTGTTGCTTTTCAACTCCAGACTTCGTCTGTTTCGTGGGAAGCTAAGATCCAAATGGTTTGGGCCTTTTAAGTTAACTCAGGTATTCCATTCAGGTGCTATTAAGCTTGAGAATTACAAGGGGGAGAGGTTCAAGGCCAATGGTCAACGAATCAAAGCATACTTGGGTGTTCCAGAAGAAGTGAAAATAGTGGAGGAATGTATGCTTAATGAAGTCTGAGTAATCAAGTAACCTGCGTTGCGCCGTGACGTTAAATTGTGCGTTGCTTGGGAGGCAACCCAAGATTGTAAATATACTAGGTAGTTTACATTTTAGTAATTTTTTATAGAAGCACTCGGTGTTGATGTGTCCAGGAAAGCTTTGGACTATGAATTGCAGAATTGGTGCAGGAAGCCCTTCACGGGCAGTCCCATGGACCATGGTGCCCTTCATGGGAAACGTCACGGCCCATGACAAGCACCTACATAGTAAGGGAGCTACTGGAAAGTGGTTCACGGAAGGATTCACAATCCGTCAAACTTTGTACGGACCGTCTAGCCCCTCGTGAACCTCAGGTAAGTGTTACTTTATTGAGTGATGTTCACGAACCCCTATACAGACAGTGATGCCTTTCACGGGCAACTTCACGATCCGTCGTCTGCAACCCAGCAATACTAGTTGCCTGACCCGACCCACACTGGACCCAAAGTGAAATAAACATATATTTACTTCCTAAAGAGCCAAAGGTCAGATTTTTCTTCCCATTCTCTCTTCCATAATGGTTCTCAAAGGCATAAAAAGGTTTTTCATCATCCCTACGTTCCAAATTCATCAAATAATTGAAAGCCTAGTTTTAGTGTCAAGTCATCAAAGTGTTGTTCATTCTTTCTCTTTATAGGCAAAAAATTGTGATCTTATTTGAAGTAAGTTTCCCCATGCTCTTGTTATAAGTTTAATCTTATCTATAAACAAGTAAACCTACTTTTATTTGATCTTATTTGAGCATCATTTTGTGATAACTGATCTTTGATGATATTCACTTATGAGGGTCTGATAAATTGTTGTGGGTTGGTTTAAATTGAGTAAATTTGATGGTTCTTATGTAGGGGTATGATGAAGTTGGGAGTAATTAGTGTTAAATGTTGACATTAGTGTGAAGTGGAGTCCATATTGTATATAAGCAAGCATGACCGTGTGTATTTTGCAGTTTAAAATGTGGAAAGTGAGGAGTTGAACTCTTTTATATGTTGGTATGCTTAAATTGGGTAGTATGTCGTCGTAGTTGAATGATTACGGTTAATAGTAATATGCATGCACTAAATTATTGCGTGATGCTGTGATCTGGTGCTGAATATGGGTGAAATGTTGCATGATTTGAATTTAGCGGAAATGCGAACTATAAATATGTAAAGTGTAAGTTCACAATGAAATTCACGGACCGTGATGTCAACCATAGACTGTGAAACCACTTGTGGTCCACACTTAGAATATGTAAGACACATTGTCTACCTTCATGAGGGTCATCACGAACCGTGGTTCGCTCCACGGGCAGTCAAGCCCTTCTTGAACACTGCCCAATGTTGTCCCCTACTGCACCTCAGCCCAATTTTTGTTCACGAGGGTCTCCACAGACCGCGGTAACAAGCACGACCCATGTAGACCCCCGTATATAAAAAAAAGTACTATTTTCCTATTTTTGTACTTTCATTTTCTATTTATGTATTTCGTTTCCATGGTCCTTCCCAATAATAGATTGGTCGACGGCATTCTTAAGGCAGGGCATCACATTGTAATTACACAGGGGAAGTTTGAGTACCCGATAGTGTGTCATTTTACTGATTTGAATACTAATAGGTTTTTTTGTTTCTCAGGTACTATGGCTCCCTGAAGAAAGAACACAGCCCCACCTTTCTCACCAACTGTTTCTCAGTCAGAAGGTGATAATGCCACGAAGTCTAATAGTTCGAAGGTACAGATTAATACTACACCTAAAGATCACTCACCTCAAACTACTAGATCCCATACATCGAGGGCCATCTTCCAAAACACTCCTTCTCAGTCTGAAGAGGAAGGTAGTAGTTCCTGAAGTGGTGAGGAGAAAGGTAGCCAGTCTGATAATGGTTTGGGAGATAGTGCAGAGTCTACAAGTGGCTCTTAGGAGAATACAACAACACCTCCACCTACAGTAGACACAGAAGTTGAAACTGGAGCACAAGAAGAGGCAGGTGCTGTTGGAGAGGATGAAAAGATCACCACCGATGAAACCATGGTCCAATATGTTAACATCCATGAAGTCGATCCCACAGCGAGACAACATCTGATTACTAATTTTGTTCGATGTGGACTGTGAACAGGTCCGAAGACTTCTTTAATAATGGGATTGTGACCAAGTCTGGCGGCTTTAGGAAGAGACCAATCATGCCTGAGACCAGAGTGGTGGTGGCTGATATCAAATCATTCCCCAACATTTATCGGATATTTTAGTTTCATCAATTTGACTGGATGAACAACGCACCTGGAGAATATTCTAGCCACCTGACCAGAGAGTTTTATGCTTCTTATGCAGCCACATTGATGAACTTTGCTGCAGAAACTAAGACAACTAAATGGGGGCAGAAGGACATTGCTAGTACTTGGGGTCCACTCAACTCAATTATGGTTCGGGGCACATCTGTGGATATCTCCGAGGCTACTATCAATAGGATGTTGCATGGCCCAGAATACATAGCACCAACTTCAGTTGGCCTTTTTGAGGGTAAACATCATGCAGTCACCAGTGAAACTGAGATGGAGGTTCAGAGTTCTCGAGAGCGGGTCTTGCGCTGGATTGTAATGCAAATTGCTTCAGAGGGGGAGAATACAGCTTGGGTTACAGAAACACCGGTACACATCACTAAAGCTTCACTGTCTTTTCCAGCCAAGGTCTGGTGGGCCATTATCCATGCACAATTGCGACCTACCGATAATGATGACACCCTGTCTCCCTCACTGGCATCTTTGGTAGCTTGCCTCATGGCTAGTTACCTACTTAATGTGGGTAAGAGCATAGCTACAGAAATGTGGGACAGGGCACCAAATGAGAGAGCCGGACTTCTATTTCCCTGCCTGATAGGGAAATAGTCTCGACAAGCAGACATTCTCCCAAACAGGCTAGTGGATAGATGGGGTGAGGCATTCAGAGTCACCCAGGCATCCAAAATCAAAGATATCGCTAACCATCTCTTTGGTGCGAAGTCTGGAGCTATGGGTTCATTGGTCGTTGTTCCCCATGTACCAATTGACATTACACATGTGGATAGAAGGCCCGAGTAAGGAGAATCATCACAGCCATCTATAGAGGCACCACCGCCACCAGCTTCTGCCTCACAGGGTCCAGGTAATTTTGTAACTATTCCTACTCTATTTCTTGAAAAGTTGGTTACAGATCAGTGACAGACCAAGACTTTGGTCGACCAGATTGTACGCCAGATGCCCCAGCTCATAGAGCGCGATGTGTTAGTGATAAGTCCATGATTTAGACTCATTTAAGGCTAGATTTTGATGAAATTAGTGTCCTCAAATGCATGTTTTATCTCGATATCAGATGAAAACCTTTAAGTTTCAGGTATTTGAAGTTTTAGGGAAAGCATAGACACTATCAAACAAAAAGGAGCAAAAGAGGTTAAAAGAACGAAGAAATGAAGATCTGCGAATTGCCAAACCCATTCAGCAAATCGCCAATAGATCACATATTCACCTTTTGTTCTAGTGTGCTGATCCTTGAAGGAAAAGAGCAAATCGGTGGTTAAAAGGAAAAGTCGACGTATCGCCGAACGACTCCACGAAGTAGTACTACATCGCCTATTGATCTAGGACACAAAGATGCTGAAGGCAAATGATGAAGGGTGACAAAATAGACCAAAGGGCGGATTGCCGAGTGCATCGGCGATCCCAACTAATGTCACCGAAAGATCCTTCCGAGAACATTTTCTAAAAACTATATATACTAGTTTAGTTTTTATTCTTAGGAGAAAATTTTACCTTGTTTTACCTAGTTTTTAGATTATTAAGTTTTAGACAAAGTTTTGGAGATATTCTCTCAACGTTTTGGAGAGGGTTTTGAAGAACTTAGAGCTTTCAAAGGGTTTTATCTTCAAGAAATTGGACTTGGGTCTCTAGGATTCTTCACTTTTGGCTTATCTTAAGACTTAATCATGCATACCCATTGATGGAAACTGATATTGGTATACGTCTTTATTTCTTTTATATGCATAGCTAAAACCCTAATTCTTGGGGTATGATTTTGTGAATATGGGGTAGATTTGTTGTTGGGTCTTGCTTGATAATAGTCTATTTGTAGTTTAAATGTGATTTCTTTTAGTGGTTGTGGATGAACTTAATGAGGTTGTAGTTGCAAAGATAATCTCATATATGTGTTTTCGGCTTGCTCAAGTAAGAAGTCGTAAAACTAAGACCACTAAATTGATGGCCAATGCGAGTGGGTCGACATGAGGTTCAGCTTGAGAGAGTGAACCCTAGTCTCATGTCCACACACTCAGCTCGAGAGAGTGAGTGGGTTAAGGTGGAGGCTATTCTTCATGCAGCAAGTGGGTGTCCGGGAGGAACCCGCTTGAAATGGGGTAAGGTGCTCGAGGGAGAGCTTATCCCCCTTAAAGTATAGCCTAGTCATAATTACTCTACGAGTTCTCTATCGAAAGCATGTACCCAATGATTTAGTCTATCCCGTATTCCATTCACATCCCAAGAATCCCGTCTCTATACTTGTATTTTTCTTTATTTTTGGCAGCTTTAGTTGTTTCTTGCTGACAAACCCCTATTTGATACTTGACATTTGCATCGCCCTTTTTATTTTGTTATGTTTTCATTCGCCAAAATCTTTAGCTATGATTAGCTTTAGCACTTTTGTAGTTAACCACTAATTTTCATGCCCACTCCCTTGGGACTAGACCTCAACCCTTGGTTGGGTTACTATATTATTGCACGATCGTAGACACTTATATCGAAAGTTATGTCTTGATTACACAAACATCAAAATGACACCGCTGTCGGGGAGTGGTGTTACTTGAGAATTTCGAGTCGAGTCGAATTTCGCTTTTGTTAATCAAAGTTTGCTTACTTAAATTTTAGTTTTGTTTTGCTTGTTTGTGTATTGAAATAGGAAAGATGAGCATGAATGGTAACTATGGGTACCAAATGGACCAAGTGTTATCTTCTCTCTACCGAGATCCAAAAGAGGGGTGGCCTAATGAAAATGAGGCAAACCCCACTAATGGAACTTGAGTGAAGAGTTGTGTCATGCCACGACGTTAAATAAGGCGCTTCTTGGAAGGCAACCCAAGGTTTTACCACTTTATTTTTGCTTTAAGAAATAATGGTATGTTGTTTGTATTGGTCGAAGTATGGAAAGTGAGTGAAAAGTGCAAATTGGCGAGCCAAAGGTCCAGTCGGCGCATTGCCAAAGAAGTCGGCAACCCCGACTTAGACCGTTGTTGGACTAAAGACAACTTCAAAGTGGAGTCTGTAAAACTCGACGTGCCCAAGAAATTATTGGCGAATCGCCGACCTGGTCGGCGATTGAGATCTAGTTCGCCGTTTAGACCCTAGTTTAAGTGGAGGTACATTAAAACTTGGCGAGGTAAGTATCCACTTGGTGAGTCGCCGAATGGATCGGTGACCACGACTGTCGCCGAATAGGCAAGAACTGGACAGTTTCTTAAAAGGCCAAAGGTTTAAACTTTCAAACTCTACACTTTCCCTCACTTTAGACCTTCACAAACTCGTACCCGTTTAGTATTTTCAATATTTCTTACGTTTTTACTGTATTTGAGTTGTTGATTGGTGCTCGAAGTTGGATTACACTGTTGCGTAGCATTTCAAAAGTATTTTAATCGGCATCTAAGGTTGGTTTTCCAAACCCCGAATTTAATTTTAGAAATTTTGTACTCATTTGCAATGATCTTATCTTAGTGATGTGTGTTGGGCCTCTCTAACCTTAATTTTTTTTTGCTTATGCCTGTGAAAATCTTGCCCGTAGTGTTTATATTGTTAAGATCCCGTATGTTTTGTGCCTTAAAATTGGTTAAATCTTGTGGGGTTGTGCTTGCATGTTGTTGATTCTAGCAGGGAGAATTCTGAGTATCCCAAAGATATGGTAAAGACCAATATTGTCATGCCACCCTAGAAAAGAGCATGAGATATCACAATAAATAAAGGGGGGTCAAATCCTCCCAAGAAGGGAAGACAAGAACCTCCATCTGGCAATAAAGGCAAGGGCAAGAGGCTCACTTCTAACAGGAAGACCACTATTAGAGATCCTAATGTTCCTTCGTGGGCCCGGGGATTCTATGCAGTTGTGCAGGCTTTTTTGGTGGAAACACCCTTGGCAGCGCCTAGTGGAGTACTCATTGCTTCTTCCGAGGTGACTCAGTGCATCGAGACCAGGACGAGTGATGCACTGTGCATCGATGCCCAAATAGATGGAGCAACTGTGTAGACAGTACCCCCTCTTTACCTCCCTCTCCGTCTTACTTTATTTAACTTTTGGATATTTTTGTTTGCATTTGAAGACAAATGTTTTATTTGTGATGGGGTGAGGCCCAACTTTTGTGATTTTGTGACTCTCTGGTTTTGTTTATATATTGGGTTGTGAGCTGAAATTGTGTTTACACTGCTTTCTGTGGATGTTTGAGCTTCTAGCTCCTTTTATTTTAAATTGCAAAATGAGTTTGACCCGTCTGAATATTTTTGCCACCTCTCGTGTGTTGAATGTGGTTGTTCTTTTGCAAAATTTAAGTCTTAGTTTCAATCAATACCGATGACTTGAATAGTGCTCTCAATCGAACAAACATGAATGCGCGGCTACAATGATGCCAAATGAAGTTGCATAGATAATATATGAACTCTTTGCATCTCTTTTTGAGTAGCCTAGTATCGAATCGAGTCTCTTGTAATGACCGTTACACACTAGCGAAAGTGTAGAGTCTTGTTTGACTTTAGTGTCGATACCTAATGTGCTGAGCTTACTTTGAAACATGCATGATAGACCCTAGAATTTGCCCCGTTGGTCCAATCAGCTAAATAAAACTATCTCTTGATATGATCTTAGGCAACTTTATAGAGTGTGATCTAATTTTACATATACCTCTTTGTAACCCACCTTGTAAGCATGTGTGAACCTCTGTTGAACACCCCTTGAGCCTTACCTTTCTTTGGAAGAAACTTGACTGAAACATGACCCTTCTTTGTACATTACCCATAATCCTCTTGATTTGTGGTTAGTTGAATAGCCAACTTAGGCCAAACGCCTAAGTTGGGGTTGTGGTGAAAAGAAAAGGGAAAGTCAAGAAATGCAAGGAAAGTCTCCTCTAACCTACGGTGTTGAGAAAAATGGAACCCCTCTATATAAAAAAAAAAAGAAAAGAGAAAGAGAAGAAGAAAAGAAAATGAATGAAAAAGAATGTTTTGGAATAAAGTACCAAAGAAATGGGGTTTCCAAACAATCCATGGGAAGTGAATAATGAGATGACTTATGAGCACTAGCAAATATGATGAAGAAAAAGGAAAGGAAGTGTTGTGAATACCACATCCCATGAGGATAAAAGTCACTGAGCCTAAATGACCATACCTTTGCACTCAACCCCATTACAAGCTTTAAAAAGACCTTTTTGATCTTGAGTGAGCTAAAACAAATGTCGATTGAAAAATACGGCAAACCTATGGGTGAAAGCATGCATTGTTTTCATCTTTGTTTGTGTGAGCGTTGTATCTGATTCCTGAACTTTAAATGATTAAATTATTATGTGTGAATATGGAATCATTCTTTCTGTGAGGGCATTCGAACACTCTAGTTGAGCCAGAACTTGCATTTGAGGCAAGTATTGTGAGCATGAGATTCTTTGATATTGGTGAGTCACTACTTGAATCTTTGAGTGCACAATTGATCTTTGCATAAGTAAAGTGAGTCTTGTTGTGTGCATTTATGATCAAGTCTTGTGTAGCACTGTTCAAGACACCCTTTTTTAACGGCTGAACTTGAGTTTGCTTGAGGACAAGAAAAAGTTTAAGTTGGGGGTGTTGATGAGTCCATGATTTGGACTTATTTAGGCCTAGATTTTGATGAAATTAGTGTCCTCAAATGCATGTTTTATCTCGATATCTGATTAAAACCTTTAAGTTTCAGGTATTTGAAATTTAAGGGAAAGCATGGACACTATCGAGCAAAAAGAAGCAAAAGAGGCTAAAAGAATGAAGAAATGAACATCTGTGAATCGCGAAACCATTCGGCGAATCACCAATAGATCGCATATTCGCCTTTTGTTCCAGTTTGCTGGGCGCTGAAGGAAAGGAGCAAATCGGTGGTGAAAAAGAGCAGTCGGCGTATCGCTAAGCGACTTCGCGAAGCAATACTACATCGCCCAATGATCCAGGACATAAAGATGTTGAAGGCAAATGATGAAGGGCCACAAAGTAGACCAAAGGGCGGATCCTTGAGTGCATCGGCGATCCTGACTAACGTCACTGAAAGATCCTTCGAAGCAAATTTTTTGAAAACTATAAATACTAGTTCATTTTTTATTCTTAGGAGCGAATTTTACCTTGTTTTACCTACTTTTTAGATTATTAACTTTTTGACAGAGTTTTGGAGATATTCTCTGTAAGTTTTGTATAGGGTTTTGAAGAACTTGGAGCTTTCAAACGGTTTCATCTTCAAGAAATTGGACTTGGGTCTCTTGGATTCTTCACTTTTGGCTTGTCTTAAGACTTAATATTGCATACCCATTGATGGAAACTGATATTGGTATACGTCTTTATCTCTTTTACATTCGTAGCTAAAACCCCAATTCTTAGGGTGTGATTTTGTGAATATGGGGTAGATTTGTTATTGGGTCTTGCTTGTTGATAATCTATTCGTAGTTTAAATGTGATTTCATTTAGTGGTTGTGGATGAACTTAATAAGGTTGTAGTTGCAAAGATAATCTTATATATGTGTTTTCAGCTTGCTCGAGAGTAAAACTAAGACCATTAAATTGATGGCCAGTGCGAGTGGGTCGACATGAGGTTCAGCTCGAGAGAGTGAACCCTAGTCCCATGTCCACACACTCAGCTCGAGAGACTAAGTGGGCTAAGGCGGAGGATGTTCTTGATGCGGCAAGTAGGTGTCGAGAGGAACCCTCTTGAAACGGGGTAAGTTGCTCAAGAGAGAGCTTATCCCCCTTAAAGTGTAGCCTAGTCATAATTACTCTACGAGTTCTCTATCGAAAGCATGTACCCAATGATTTAGTCCATCTCGTATTCCATTCACATCACAAGAATCCCGTCTCTATACTTGTATTTTTCCTTATTTTTCAGTGCTTTAGTTGTTTCTTGCTGACAAACCCCCATTTGATACTTGACGTTTGTGTCACCTTTTTTATTTAATGTTTTTTCATTCGCCAAAGTCTTTAGCTACGATTAGCTTTAGCACTTTCGCACTAAACCACTAATTCTCACGCCCATTCCATTAGGACTCGACCCAACCCTTAGTTGGGTTACTATACTATTGCACGATCGTAGACACTTGCATCGGAAGTTGTGTCTTGATTACCTAAACATCAGTTAGTTGTGGAGAAAAAAATAAAAGGTGAGATGCGTAAGGAGCTAGTTGTCTTAAAAGAAAGGATGGATGTCTTGGAAGTCCACGTCTAGGAGCAATTGCAGGTTGCAAAGTAAGTTAGTGCAGAAGATTTCAAGACACAATTGGCCGAGTTGCGAACTCAAGTGGCTAAACTAGCTGAGAAGCCGGTACAGGTGCCCACGCTGGTCATGCCAGAATCCCTAATGAACTTGTTCAGTGAGCCACCCACCACTCAATCCCTTAACGACTTCTAGGGGGAACTCCCTAAATGCAAATCCGACAAGAGAAAGAAAAAAACTGAAGAGTCTGATGATGAGTTGTCGGCTGACCTGTCCAAAGAGGAAAAGAGGCAATAAAATAAAGCCCGCAGGGCATCAAAGAAGCAAGCAAGAGAAGAAGAAGAAGCACTTGCGCAACAACAGTGAGATGTAGTGTTAGCCGGTGCTTCTGGTAGCGGAGCACATGTCCCAGTTAGTGGTAGCCAGCTTGATCCAAAACTAGTTTTTGAGATTGCACCCGTTGATAAGAGTGTCGACGCTGATCTAGCTACCAGCACCTAGTGCGCTGTAGGTATGACCCCTCTTCATAGCCCTATATTGTTTTTATTCATTGACTTTGAGGGTACAATTTTTTTTTTGGGAAGGATGTGGTGAGAAACCTGCCATTTTAGCGGTTAGAATGAATGGAGGTTGACTCTGTGTTTATCTGATAAAATATTTCTGTGTTGTGAAGTGTGTGTGGAGTTTTTGTAAAGCTTATATATGTTGAGCTATGCAGCAGCTAGTCTGTTGATAATAATGACCTTGATCTGACATTTAACTATTAGGATCTTTAGATGACATCTTATG
This sequence comes from Solanum pinnatisectum, assembly GCA_035578085.1. Classification (NCBI taxonomy): domain Eukaryota; kingdom Viridiplantae; phylum Streptophyta; class Magnoliopsida; order Solanales; family Solanaceae; genus Solanum; species Solanum pinnatisectum. Next base: position 23,898,838 of record CM069081.1, on the reverse strand, counting down.
TATTGACATGTTGAACATTGCTAGTCTGGAAAATAAGTTGGTGAACTAATAAACTAGAAAATATAGTCATGTGTCATGTGCATGTGAGGTTTGATTGAAGTTTAACGCTAGGAGCAAAAACTAGAACTTGCCTAAGTAGTCTTACTTAAATCAGAGAATAACTAGATAGGAAAGGATCAGTAGGAAATTTTTGTTAAGCCATTGAAAAGCCAAAAACAAAACAACCAAATGAAAAGCATATCATTTGAACCTGATTTGAGCCTGAAAACCAAGTTTGTTCTTACCCAGTAAATATCATATCCTTGGATCTCCGAAGATACGATGTCACAACTCAGTCCAAAAGCCTAAGTTGAGGGTGATTACAACTCGAGCAGAAAGGAAAAGTGAAAAGTAAGGTTCATTCAGTTAGTTGAAAGCGCAAAATGTGCAACAAATAAAAAAATAAAAAAAAATGGTTGCTGGGATGTACTGAAATGAAGAAAAAGAGGGACTCTCTCAAAAAAGAGTTGTGTGCAAACGAAACTTTGGAGAACCAAGGGACTAGTCACTCACAAACCCAAATATCCATTCTGAACCTATGTTAAAAACCGATAAAGTCCTACAGTGATCATATTCCGGGTGTTTGAAAGATAGAACGTAGAAAGCAAGGGCAAGCCTATGGTCTTTTGTTGTTAGCGTTAAAAGTTCTTTGAGAGTGCGAGCGTAGAACTTAGTCCCAATTTTCATGAGTGAGGGACTTCTTTGGTGTAAGGACATAGTGATTGCATTTGATAGTTAAATTGTGTTAGATGATAATACACATGCATAATCATGGTCGACTGTGAGTAATGGGATGTCATATATTGATCCTTGCATATTAGATTGATGGTTTTGGATACAAGTTGTAATTGAGAGAGGTGTTGTATAGTTTCAAAAAGGTTTTGAATGATTGAGCTCTAAATGTATTTTTTTCTCATCACTTGAGGACAAGTAATGGTTCTAAGTTGAGGGTGTTGATGTACCACAAAATCTTGGCACATTTGATGCTTGAAAACTAAGGATTAATACTAGAATCGAATGTATTTATGTGGATATGATGTGTTTGCTAGTGTTTGTACAAGTAAAACATGTGGACTGAAAGAAGAAAGAAAAGAAGAAAATGCAGAGTGAAAATGAATGGAACCAAGTGAAGATCACGGATGCCTTGATGGGTCGTGAAGATCATGACTGATCGTGAAAGGCTTGTGAATTGGAACCAGTGAGAAGTCAAGGAAGATAACATATTGGTGGACCAAGTAAAGACCACGGACGCCTTCATGGGCCGTGGTCCTCACATTAGTCCCTGGTAATATTCGTACAGTGGAACCAGTGTTTGGGTCTTGGGGAGATAAAGTGGAAAGGTGACTAAAGTGAAGACCACAGAAGGCCTCATGGGCCATGGTCCCCATAACGGCCCGTGGTGGTGATCATGAAGGTGATCCAGTGAACAGGTTCAAAAAGTAGAAGATTGAATTGACCAAGTGAAGACCACGGGCACCTATACAGACCGTGGTCACTATCACGATCTATGGTATTGTCTGTGGTGATGATCTAGTGTACAGGCATGGAAAAACCTATTTTGGATGAGTTATAAGTAAAGACCACGAAGGGCTTCACCGACCGTGAAGCCTTTGACGAATCGTGGAGGCAGTCGTGAAGTTGCGCGACAATTTAGTCCTACTTCGAGTAGGACTCTTTTTAAACATTCTATTTGAATTAATTAGGTTTTTTTTTTAGCTTTCATCTTTTCATATCGGGAACAAGGAATGAGTTTTGACATATTCTTAGCTTTGGTTTGGGACGATTAACATTGAATTATGTTTCGAAGTTAGATTTTTGATTTTGAATTATCAAAGTGCTTATCAATTTTTTCATAATTTCGTAAGTACTTTCTTATCATGTTTTCATTATATAATTCTCTATGTTTGCGTGAAATCATGAGTGGCTAAATACCATGACTGGGATTGCGGGATCCATGACATAAATCTAAGTGTAATTTCGTAAGACAGGTAGAAGGCGATTTATATTTGCAAATCATAGTTTAGTTTTTGTTATTCAAGTATTCTAATGACTGCACGCATTAGAAGTTGCATATATATGTCATTTGTTCGAGAGAAAAGTGATAGTTAGGAAAAAGCTGAATTAATCTGATGAAATGGAGTCAAAGTTTGAGTTCCAAAGAAAAGTACTTTAACACTATCCTAGGTGAGTGTAAATCTATTTAATACTCTAGGACCGAGAGGACTTGAGTGAAAGTTATATAATTAGACTGAGAAGTATTAGATATGTCTAACTTGCCTGTATTTTGCATAGATGAATTGCCTGAAACTCATTTACGGAAAAACACTAGAGGCAATGTTATGGGGAACACAGTCCTAGTATCATTTAATTATTGAAACAACATTAGAATTAATACTTTTTTAATTTTTAATCCGAATTTTTCTTAAAATCTTAGTTTCTAGAGCTTTACAGCTAAACCCAATTTACATTCCGTGATTTTTTTCTTTAGGAAATAATAACAATATTTGGGTAAACACGACAGTGAAACAACTTTTGTAAAGAAATTTTCTATGGGATCGACCTCAATTCACGTTGAGTTCTATAAATTGACTTCGACAGTTTATACCTCTTAATTGAGGTGTAAGTTTGGACGTATCAGTGCCACCATAGGATGTTGTCTTATCTGGACATTAGCTAGTGGATCCACTTAAGCTAGAATTTCATGGTCCTTACCTTGGCAAGTAGGACAACCCTTTTCGATGTGGGAGACGTCAGATTCCACGTTTATAGATTACATGGTCGCTATGTCAGTTAAAAGGTAACTTTCCCACAATAATGAACTAAGGTTACTTTTATAAGTATATCATAAATGTTTTCAAGATGTTATTTTGCATTGACCTTGTTTTGCGACTTATGCTTTCTAAATGCCTTAAACTCATGTTTTAGCTTAATCATTGCATGTTATGGAAATGTCCCTTTTAGTGTGTTTCTAAATGTTTTTATTCATGGCTATCGTACTTGGTACATGTTTGTACTAACTCATACTTTTGTCTACATTTCCCTAAATGTAGGGTCCAAAAGTCAGGGTTCCCAGTTTTGTGGCCAGAGTTTTTTAATGAGATTTCAAGCTTTGGTGAGTCATCATGCTTTGAGGACCGGACATTTATTGTTTTGGAGTCTTTCCTTACTTTCAGTTTTGGAATATGATGTACGGGCTATGCCCAAATTCACTCTTATGTACTAGATGGCTTTGAGACAATGTTTAGATTTCTACTTTTCTCTATAAAATTTATATGTTAAAACTGTCTTTTAAATCTCTTTATTCTATTATCTTGTATGATGAATGCTAAGTGGCTTGTATGGGGCCTATCAGGGTCTTATAAGCCATGTTACACCTAGCGGGTTACCTTGGGTCGTGACAAAATAGGCCTTATGACCTCTATGAAATAGAAGAAAAGTATAAATTTCCTCCACCTCTCACTTAAAACATTGCACTACTTACCTGTCCAACTTCTAATGAATCAAGATAGTCGTTCATTCCGGTATAAATAGTCATTATTTGCTCTTCTAGCATGAGAGGATCTGATTGGGATTGTTTAAGCAATTCACATAATCGTTGACCTCTTGCCAATTGATTATGAGTAGCTTTATCGAGATCAAAAGCAAATTGTGCAGAGGCTTCTGATTCTGTGAATTGCACTAGTTCTAATTTTAATTTACCAGCTACTTGTTTCATAGATTTTATTTGAGTTGCAGACTCCACTCTGGAAACGGAGATACCCATTTTAATAGTAGGTCTGATTCTAGAATTAAATAGGTCGACGGATAAGAAGATTTGTTCATCAATAATGGAAATTATATTAGTAGGAATATAAGATGAAACATCTCGGGATTGAGTTTCAACTATTGGTAAGGTGGTCATACTTCCTTCACCTAAAGTAGAACTTAATTTAGAGGCTATTTCCAAAAGGCATGAATGCAAATAATAAACATCTCTTGGATAAGCTTCAAGACCGGGTGGTCTTCGTAATAGAAGAAACATTTGGCGATAAGCTTACGCTTGTTTGGAGAGATCATCATAAATGATTAAAGTTTAAATCAAGACAAATCAAAAAGTGGGGAAACAAATAAAAATCACTCCCTAATATACTCATACTCTGTGTGAGAGTTTTTCTCATCCTTTCTATTAGATTCCCCATTAGAGTCTTCTTCTGCTAGCTCCTCATTGGTCGAGACATCATCATCACGTAGCTCTTTAAAATATGGGCCTATGTGATATAACCTCTGAGCACTGACACTAAGGGGATAATCCTGGTAGATTTGTTGCATCTCTACCATTGTAGAAAGACGTTCTCCATGACTCATCAACATATATATGTCGTACAATTGTCTATGGTAGCTATCTTCCCAAGCATTACGTTTAACAATAGTAAATATATGACCATGCTTAGTGTTTGGATTTCTTGAAGTCTTCACATTCAAACATCTTGTATTTTGAGGTGGTCTAACATCCATGTCCTCCTCCTCTATGTTGTGGTCTCTCAAATACTGAGTCATCAAGCTGCCAAAATTGAACTTAATGCCTTTATGCACCTTGTTTCCACATCGCCTTCTTTAGCACTGCCCCCATATTAATAAGAATCCTTGTCATCAAAGCATAAACTAGACACACATTATCTTAGGTGATAAGTGACATGTGTGTCCTTGGAATGAGACAACTACAAGTAATGCAGAGCCAAACTCTGGCTTCCCTATTTAAGTTAGCAAATGGGAAACTATGGTGGGTTCATTCACTTGATGGATGGTCTACCTTACCATGGATTTAAGACCGCATAGTGTGTGGAAAATCTCATGATATGGGGGATTTGTGTTTGTTATCTTCAATGGGTGTGTATGTTACGCCCCCTAAAACTGGAAGACTAAGCTAGAGCCTAAAGTGTTAACTAGTAGCCTAAATGAGGTTTAATGTAAAGATTAGAGTTGTAAAATAACCTCCGGTACTAAAAATAAATGTTTTTGTGTGTAAACGTCAAGTCATGACCCCCCAAGGGTCCTTGAGGGGGACCTTAAGGCAACCCCAAAAAGCTGCCAAAAGAGGCAGCCTACCCACGAAAGGGCACCCACGATCTATGGGTGGACCCACGCCCCATAGGTGGAGGTCGTGGGTCGAGGCTGAACCTCACCTCCTTGGCCAAACACTTTGTCTGATCTACGACTTACCAGCACAACTCATGGACCCACCCATGATTCGTGGGTGGGGTCTCGTGAGTGAGGGTTGTAAGTTGGTCATTTAGTTTTTAGTTGGAGTTAGGGGAGGGGCTTAGGGTTAATTAATTAATTAAGTAGGGTCGTTAATACTAATTAAAATTAACTGTATAAATCTAATAGACCCCTAAACTAATTCAATTAGTTCATTCATTCAAGACCCCAAAACAAACTTATTCCCTCCAGAATATTTCTCTCTCTAAAACCTGTATTGAAGAAGAAGAATAAGAAGAAGTGGTCAAGAACTCATTTTTCCAACCCAAATTCGTGAGAAATCTTCAATTAAGGTATGGTAGTTTTGATTCATGGTTAGCCTTTCAACCATGACGTCCTAAATCTCTCAATTTCAAAGTATACAGTTCTCCAAAACCTAGGATTTTCATTCTAAGTCATGGATTCTTTCTTAAAACGTTTTCAATGATTCAATTGTTTTATATTATGGTTCAATTACTCATTTATGGTGTTTTTATGATAAAAATCCCCCATGAATCCATGAAATCCCCATAACCCTAATTTATGACTTTGATGTGGGTGAATTGTAGTAAGGTCAATTGTATGAATTATATTGTTGTAATGTAGTTGTTTTGATCATTACATTATCCATGTTGAATGTATTAACCCTAAATTGATTGCAGAAATGTGATCCATGATCCAGTAAGGGTACGACATGGGGATTATGCCAAATTGCAAGAATGTGATCCATGATCCAACAAGGGTAAGACATGGGGATTATGCCAAATTGTGGGTATCATGTATACATGCTTTATGAACATGATTATAATATAGTTATTGTATTAATTGAAAGTTCATTCTCATAAACACCTAATGATCATGATGTGAAAGTTCTTCTCACGATATGATGATTCTAAGGTTGAAAGTCCATTCTCACATATTGAATCTATGAGCTATTCTATGAATTGTGTTGGGTGAAGGTTTAGACACTCCTTTATACTTGTAAATGCACTTCAAGACTAAACATGTAATTGTACGAAGTAATGCGTAGCACCGAGTGGATATTGAATATGAGATGGAAGCTCCCCCACTAGAAAGAATGGACTTCTAAAAAGTATCTCATGAGATGGAAGCTCCCCCGCAAGAAAGGGCGGGTTTCTAGTAACAATCTTCGTATCCCATAACTATGTGCCCTCATAGGTCTTTAGCTAGTGGATCCACCTAAAAGCTAATACACTTAGTTCTACCTTAGGCAAGTAGGACACCTCTTTTCGGTGTGGGGCATGACACCGAATTCCATGTTAAGCTCACATGGTCTATGTCAGTTAAGGCTTATTCCTAATATAATTAAAATATGAATTATTAACTATGGGTGCTCAAGGAGTTCTACTTAGCATAGGTGGGAGTATGGGATATTACTTATGCATGGCACAAGTAGACTTTGAGGGTATTCATGGTGAGTTTCTATTATGATGTGATGATTTATATATTGAGTATGCTCACGGATTATGATTTTACTCCACCTTTCATAGTGATTCTCAAACTTGATCAAATGCATGCTCTTTAAATAAATAGTCCCTTTTTAGCATATTTTCATAGTTTTGTGCATGGCTACCATACTTAGTGCAATTTTGTACTAACCCATATTTCTTCTACCATTTTCCACAAAGTGTAGGATCCGGCGTTTGAGGTGATCCTTCACTCTTGTTCAAGCTTGGATTGACTATTCTCCAAAGCTTATGGTATGTCCTCTTGGATCCGAGGACAAATGACATTTTGTTGTTTCCTTCATTTCTTTGTATTTTATTTGGGATTTCTGGTTGTGACCCTATTTTAAGACCTCAATTGTAGTAGATGATAAATGATACTATGTCTAGACTTCCGCTTTACTTTGATGAAATTTTTCTTAAAGATTAAAAATGTGTTTCTATTCTCTATTATTCTTTACTTATGTGATGATGATATGCTAAGAGGCTTACTTGGACCCTTTCGGGGTTCCATGTGCCATGTTACGTCTAGGGGGTACCCCTTGGGTCTTAACAAACTTGGTAATCAGAGAAAAAGGTTTAGAATGATTCTAGGATGATGTCTCATAAGCCACGTCTAGTAGAGTCTTGTTCATAGTGTAAAGCGCGCCACATTGATGAGTGAGAGGCTATAAGATGTTTAGGAAGTTACACTTCATTCATTACTCTTAAGTCATGCCATAGAGTTTAACTCTATAAAGTCTTCTTTATAATCCTTCTCTTGTGTCTTTAGGAAATGAATACACGAAGGGCTAACGCAAGAAGGGTGAAAGAGAAAAATGTGAATCAAGGAGTTCCTCAAGGTAATCAAGCTCCTCAAGATGAGAAAGCTCTGAATAATCCTCCAGTTATGACGGATGTGGAGATTAGGTCAGCTTTGCTAATATTAACCCAAGCCATGATTGTGCAAGTTCAAGCCCAAGCTATAACGACTCAAGCCAATAGGGATGTTGGGCCTCGAGTGAACATTAACATGAATTCTATGGCTTCGAGATTGAGAGATTTTGCTAGGATAAATCCCCCCGAGTTCCTTGGTTCCAAGGTGGAGGAGGATCCCCAAAGGTTTGTTGATGAGGTTTGTAAGATACTTGGTGCCATAGAGGTGTCTTCGGAGGAGAAGGCGGAGCTAGCCGCCTATCAACTAAAAGATGTGGCTCAAATTTAGTATGAACAATGAAAAGGTGAGAGGCCAATAGGAGCGCGGGTCCCATAGATTGGGAGGTGTTCAAGGAAGCATTTCTTGATAGGTTCTTTACCTTATAGTTGAGGGAGCAAAAAATTCAATAGTTCATACACCTTAGACAAGGGGGGATGAGTGTGAAAGAGTATTCTCTCAAGTTTATCCAACTATCCAAGTATGTTCCAACCATGGTAGCGGACTCAAGCGCTAGAATGAAATAAGTTTGTGATGGGAGTGTCCAAATTGGTAGTCAATGAATATCATTCAGCAATGCTAATCCTAACTATGAATATTCCAAGTCTTATGGTCCATGCCGAACAAGTTGATGAGCAAAAGCTCAAGAAGATGAATAGGGAGGTGAAGAGGGCTAGGACCGGTGAGGGGGACTTTTCTAATACTAAGTCTGATGGGCAAGATAGACAAAGGTTCAAGCAAAGGTTCTCCAACCAAGGTTCCTCTAGTGCTTCCCCAATGGTCAACAAGGATAGGGTGTCTAACCCAAAACCCCAAGGAGGCAATAGTGATGGATATTCTAAGATTAAGCCTACTTGTGCCAAATGTGGTAAGAAACATAATGGCAAATGTTTAGCCAATTTGGGTGTGTGTTATGGTTGCGGTAAGAGTGGACACCAATTGATAAATTATCCAACACATTCGGCAAAATGAAAAGAAGATAATCAAACTCCTCCAAGCGGTTCAAACTCTAATGCTCAAAAGAAACACCGCTTTTATGCTCTTCGATCCCGAGAAGACCAAGAGAGCTCCCCGAATGTGGTGACCGGTATGTTGCAAGTCTTTTCTATTAATGCATATACTTTGTTAGACCCCGGTGCCACTTTGTCCTTTGTGAGACCTTTTGTGGCCATGAAATTTGAAATACTCCCCAAAGTGTTGTTAGAACCTTTTTCGGTTTCTACCCCGATTGGTGAGTCCGTCGTGGCTAAGAAAGTTTATAAAAGTTGTCCCATTTCTTTGTCTTATAAAGTCACTTTGGTGGATTTAGTGGAGTTAGACATGTTAGATTTTGATGTGATTTTGGGTATGGATTGGTTGCATGCATTTTATGCTTTTATAGATTGTAGGACTTGGGTTGTCAAATTCCAATTTCCAAATGAGCCAATTTTAGAGTGGAAAGGGGGGAATTATATCCCTAGAGGTCAATTTGTTTCTTGTCTTAAAGGCTAGGAAAATGATCTCAAAAGGATGCATTTACCATCTTGTTAGGGTGAGGAATGTTGAGTTCGAAACCCCTTCATTAGAGTCGGTACCTATGGTGAATGAATTTTTGAACGTCTTTCCCAATGACTTGTCCGGCATTCCTCCCAAGTGAGAGATAGAGTTTGGCAGTGATCTTTTGCCGGATACGCAACCTATCTCCATTCCTCCTTATAGAATGGCTCCGATCGAGTTGAAAGAGCAATTAAAGGATTTGCTAGATAAGGGATTTATTCGTCCGAGTATCTCTCATTAGGGTGCTCCCGTGTTGTTTGTGAGAAAGAAGGATGGGTCTCTTAGAATGTGCATCGACTACCACCAATTGAACAAAGTCACCATAAAGAATAAATATCCCTTTCGAGAATCGATGACTTGTTTGATCAACTCCAAGGGGCTAGTTTCTTTTCAAAAATTGACCTTTGTTTGGGCTATCACCAACTTAGGGTGAGAGGGGATGATATACCCAAGATGGCTTTCCGAACTAGGTATGGGCACTATGAATTCCTTGTGATGTCATTTGGCCTAACTAATGCCCCGGCGGCATTTATGGACCTAATGAATAGGGTGTTTAAGCACTACCTTGATATGTTTGTGATTGTGTTTATCGATGATATTTTTATCTATTCAAGAAGTGAGGGTGAACATATGGACCATTTGAGGATTGTGTTGCAAATCCTTAAAGACCACCAATTATATGTGAAGTTTAGCAAATGTGAGTTTTGGTTGAGGTCTATAGCCTTCCTTGGCCATATTGTGTCTAGCAAGGGTATTAATGTAGATCCTAAGAAGATGGATGCGGTCAAAAGTTGGCCTAGACCTGTAAATCCTACCGATATTAGAAGCTTTTTGGGTTTGTCCAGTTACTATAGGAGGTTTGTCGAGGGTTTTTCCTCCATTGCTTCTCCGTTGATGGCTTTGACTCAAAAGAAAGCTAAGTTTTAGAGGTCGGAGGCTTGTGAGAAAAGTTTCCAAGAATTGAAGGATAGACTTACTACTGCTCCGGTGTTGACCTTACCGAAAGGTACCGATGGTTTTTTTATTTATTGTGACGCCTCTAGAGTGGGGTTGGGATGTGTGCTCAAGCAACAAGGTAAGGTGATTGCCTATGCTTCAAGGCAACTCAAGGTACATGAGAAGAATTATCCGACCCATGATCTTGAATTAGTTGCGGTTGTGTTTACTTTGAAAATATGGAGACATTACTTGTATGGGGTCTATGTGGATGTTTTCACCGATCACAAAAGTCTTCAATATGTGTTTACCCAAAAAGACTTGAATCTCCGACAAAGAAAGTGGTTAGAACTTTTGAAGGATTATGACATGAGTGTCCTTTACCACCCTGGAAAAGCTAATGTTGTAGTGGATGCACTTAATAGATTATCCATGGGTAGTGTAGCTTACATAGGAGATGAAAAGAAAGAGTTAGCCCGAGATATTCATAGATTGGCCCGGCTAGATGTCTAATTAGTAGATTCTCCTAAGGGTGGTTTCACAGTTCATATAGGCTCTGAATCGTCCTTTGTGGCAGATGTTAAGTCTAAACAAGACCTTGATCCTTTATTAATGGAGTTGAAAGAATCAGTATTCAACAAGTCCGTTGAGGCTTTCTCCCAAGAGGGAAATGGGGTACTTTGGTACCAAGGTTGTTTGTGTGTTTCAGATGTGGATGGGTTGGGAGAAAATTTTTGAAGATGGTCATGGTTCTAGATATTATATTCATTCGGCAGCCACCAAGATGTATCGTGATCTACGGGAAGTCTATTGGTGGAATGGTATCAAAAAGGATATTGTGGGATTTGTAGCCAACTGTCCAAATTGTCAACAAGTTAAGGTTGAGCACCAAAGGTTGGGAGGTTCATTGAAAGATATCCCAATTCCCACTTGGAAGTGGGAAGAGGTGAATATGGACTTTGTTGTGGGTTTGCCTCATATTAGAAGGCAAGATGATTCTATTTGGGTCATTGTTGATAGGATGACAAAATCAGCCCACTTCATTCTCGTCAAGGTTTCCCTTTCGATAGAAGACTATGCAAATTTGTATATAAAGGAGATAGTGAGGTTACATGGGGTTCCTTTATCCATCATTTCGGATCGGGGTACTCAATTTACTTCACACTTTTGGAAGTCATTCCAAAAGGGGCTTGGTACTAAGGTTAAGCTTAGCACCGTTTTTAACCCATAAACGGATGGTCAAGCGGAGTGCACCATTCGGACTTTAGAGGATATGTTGAGGGAGTGTGCTATAGATTTCAAGGGTAATTAGGACGATCACTTGCCATTGATAGATTTTACCTACAATAATAGCTACCACTCAACTATAGGTATGGCTCCTTTTGAAGCCTTGTATGGTAGGAGGTGTAGGTCTCCGGTTGGTTGGTTTGAGGTAGGTGATATTGCCCTTATTGGTCCTGAGTCGATTTATGAAGTTATTGAGAAAGTTCGGCTCATTCAGGAAAGGTTGAGAACGGCTCAAAGTAGGCAAAAGTCTTAAACTGATGTGAGAATGAGGGACCTAGAATTTGAAGTAGGTGATTGGGTCAATTTGAAAATCTCACCCATGAAGGGTGTGATGAGGTTTGGCAAAAAGAGGAAACTTAACCCCCGATATGTAGGCCCATATCAAATTTTGAATCGTATTGGGAAAGTTGCCTATGAATTGGACTTGCCAAATGAGTTGGCTATGGTTCACCTGGTGTTTCATGTTTCTATGCTTAAAAAGTGTATTGGGGACCTAGTTTCCATTATTCCTTTAAAAGGGTTGGGTGTTGATGAAAGCATTTCTTATGAAGAGGTTCCGATAGAAATTCTTAACCGGCAAGTCAAGAAGTTGAGAAACAAGGAAGTAGCTTCCGTTAAGGTGTTGTGGAGAAATCATCTAGTTGAGGGTGCTACTTGGGAGGCCGAGGCCGATATGAAGTCCTGATACCCTCATCTCTTTCCTTCTACTCCTACTCAAGCTTGAGGTAAATAGTTCCTCTATAATTTCCTTGTTTTGGAAGTCATGTGTAAGTTGTGTGTTTTCCATGGTTTCCTTAAATTATGCATGTTCTTGATGGAATTAATGTTTAAGGAGAAAATGAGTTTTCATGATTTATTTTCCTCATGTTGTCGTGCATTTAGTGTGAGTTACCTATTTGACTTCATGAGATGTTTTGATGAACATGCTTTAGTATGCTCTTGAGAGAAATTGCATATTGGATCCATGATGTTGTGTTGAGCATTATTTTAGTTGGATAAGTGAGTTCCTCCTATGAAAATGTGAAATATTGAGCTTTGTGCATATTGGATTGTTAGATGTAGTTCCTACTCCCTTATTATGCATTGATCAAGTTTGAGATGGAGCTGAAGTGGCCTCTTTTTAATAGTGCATGTTGTGAATAGTACATTTGTAAATTTTGCATATTTGGATGTTCATGCATGATGGGCTGCTAGTCTTAAGTTGTTAATTCCTTAAGGTGTCTAGATTGTCATTCGAGGAAGAATGTCCCCAAGGGGGAGATATTGTTACGCCCCCTAAAACTAGAAGACTAAGCTAGAGCCTAAAGTGTTAACTAGTAGCCTAAATGAGGTTTAACGTAAAGGTTAGAGTTATAAAATAACCCCTGGAACTAAAAATAAATGTTTTTTGGAGTAAATGTCAAGTCATGACCCCCTATGGGTCCTTGAGGAGGACCTTGAGGCAGCACCAAAAAGCTGCCAAAAGAGGCAGCCTACCCATGAAAGGGCACCCACGATCCGTGGGTGGACCCACCCATAGGTGGGGGTCGTGGGTCGAGGTTGGACCTCACCTCCTTGGCCAAACTCTCAGTCTGATCTACGACTTACCAGCATGACTCGTGGACCCACCCACGAACTGTGGGTGGGGTCTCATGAGTGAAGGTTGTAAGTTGGTCATTTAGTTTTTTGTTGGAGTTAGGGAAGGGGCTTAAGGTTAGTTAATTAATTAAGTAGGGTCATTAATACTAATTAAAAATAACTATATAAACCTATTATACCTCTAAACTAATTCAATTAGTTCATTCATTCAAGACCCAAAACAAACTTATTCCCTCCCAAATATTTCTCTCTTTAAAACCTCCATTGAAGAAGAAAAAGAAGAAGAAGTCAAGGTCTAGGGCTCAAGAACTCATCTTTTCTACTCAAATTCGTAAGGAATCTTCAATTAAGGTATGGTAGTTTTGATTCATGGTTAGCCTTTCATCCATGAAGTCCTAAATCTCTCAATTTCAAAGTATACAATTCTCCAAATCCTAGGGTTTTCATTCTAAGTCATGGATTCTTTCTCAAAACATTTTCAATGATTCAATTGTTTTATATTATGGTTTAATTACTGATTTATGGTGTTTTTATGATAAAATTCCCCCATGAATCCATGAAATCCTCATAACCCTAATTTATGACTTTGATGTGGGTGAATTGTAGTAAGGTCAATTGTATGGAATTATATTGTTGTAATGTAGTTCTTTTAATCATTATATGATCCATGTTGAATGTATTAACCATAAATTGATTGCAAGAATGTGATCCATGATCCAAGAAGGGTAAGACATGGGAATTATGCTAAATTGTGGGCATCATGTATACATGCTTTATGAACATGATTATAATCTAGTTATTGTATTAATTGAAAGTTCATTCTCATAAACACTTAATGATCATGATGTGAAAGTTCTTCTCACTATATAATGATTCTAAGGTTGAAAGTCCATTCTCACATATTGAATCTATGAGCTATTCTATGAATTGTGTTGGGTGAAGGGTTTAGACACTCCTTCATACTTGTAAATGCACTTCAAGACTAAACATGTAATTGTGGGAAGTAAGGCTTAGCACCGAGTGGATATTGAATATGAGATGGAAGCTTCCCCGCTAGAAAGGATGGACTTCTACAAAGTATCTCATGAGATGGAAGCTCCCCCGCTAGAAATGGAGGGTTTCTAGTAACAATCTTCGTATCCCATAACTATGTGCCCTCATAGGTCTTTAGCTAGTGGATCCACCTAAAAGCTAATACACATAGTTCTACCTTAGGCAAGTAGGACACCTCTTTTCGGTGTGGGGCATGACACCGGATTCCATATTAAGCTCATGTGGTCTATGTCGGTTAAGGCTTATTCCCAATGTAATTAAAAGATGAATTATTAACTATGGGTGCTCAAGGAGTTCTACTTAGCATAGGTGGGAGTATGGGATCTTACTTATGCATCGCACAAGTAGACTTTGAGGGTATTCATGGTGAGTTTCTATTATGATGTGATGACTTATATATTGAGTATTCTCATGGATTATGATTTTACTCTAACTTTCATAGTGATTCCCAAACTTGATAAAATGCATGCTCTTTAACTAAATGGTCCCTTCTTAGCATATTTTCATGGTTTTATGCATGGCTATCATACCTAGTGCAATTTTGTACTAACCCATATTTCTTCTACCTTTTTCCACAAAGTGTAGGTTCCGACATTTGAGGTGATCCTTCACTCTTGTTTAAGCTTGGATTGACTATTCTCCAAAGCTTGTGGTATGTCCTCATGGATCCGAGGACAAATGAAACTTTGTTGTTTCCTTCATTTCTTTGTATTTCATTTCGAATTTCTATTGTAAGGGCTGTGACCCTATTTTGAGGCCTCGATTGTTGTAGATGGCTAAATGAGAATATGTCTAGACTTCCGCTTTACTTTGATGAAAATTTTCTTAAAGACTAAAAATGTGTTTTTATTCTCTATTATTCTTTACTTATGTGAAGATGATATGCTAAGAGGCTTACTTAGAGCCTTTCAGGGTTCCATGTGGGGTACCCTTGGGTCATAACAGTGTTCCCATATTGGTGTATGCAACAATTTACATAATGCACCAATTGTGAACGTGATGGTTTTTTTTATGATGAATACTTGATAGCTTTGATTATAAAAGTGCTAGTTTGCATAAAACTCCCTCATCATGTTCAGATAATATTCGTCGAGGTCACTAAAGAAAAATTTCAACCCCAACTCATGCATCTGAACAAGAATAATGGGGAACTCTAGAAATCATCTCGCCTCTTTGTGGCTATTAAGCAACTCTTTGATCTCAATCTCATCTACATATCAAATGTCGAACCTCCATGGCAGGGGTGGGGGTCTCGTGACCAGGTCAGTTTCTTTTGAAGACTATCCCTTCTAGATTATTTTATCTATAGGATCCCACTTTAGTTTTACCCTTATCTTGTTATGTGTTCATGGTAATGATACGCCCAAGTTAAATCTCCCAAAAGAGGTATAAAGTGGTAGTTTTTCAAATAAAGAACCTAACAAAGGCAAGGGTCGATCCTCGAGGAATATGGTTTGGACTTGGTTCAATCGCTATTATTTGTGCTCTTAGTCATATTATTTCCTAAAGGGGGTTTTGTATATAAAAAAGTAATGTTGGTAATTATCGCAAGTAGCAAGTAAAAAAGTAACAATTTCAAGTGTTTTAGATCATGACAAAACTAGGGATTTATGTTCCCTATGAATATCTAACTAAGTAACACTAGCGAATAGTAACCTTTTTGTATGTGACACATGCAAGATCAGTAAGTTATGTATCACCTAAGTTTATGGTTGTCTAAGTAGATGAAATTTACCTCGAAACATGGTTAATCTATGGCTGTATACTTTACTAACACTTACCTTTGATCTGAATTAGTTATACCTGGGTAAGTTCAAGTTATTAAATGAGAGTTGATAGCCTCAAATCTCCGTTGTGTATTCCTTTTTCCCATTCATTACCCCCATTGGTTAGGCAAGTAAGAATAATGTGCATTCTAATGTAGTACTCCATTAAAAAGCAATCAAAGATAAGTAAAAAACAAAACATGCATACATACTATTCAAGGATTACTATGTATTAGGTCTACTTCGTTGATTCTTCGTGGTTCCCACAATCCTAGTTATGGATTTAGATACTCATAATTGTATGATCACAATCAATAATAGTTAAATTAAAAGAAATCAGGCACTTACAATATGAATAGTAAAAATCCAAAATCTTGAATTAATGTTCAAAGTTAAAATAAAGATCAGTGTGTAATAAATCTCAAAATTTCAAGAATAAAAGCAAAGAGTTGTTTACTTCTAATTCTTGAACCAAAACGTGCATAACAATACAAAATAAAACCTAGAAAAAGTATTTATAGACATAAAAACACTACCCAAAACGATCTAGGAAAACTGGAGTTGACAGCTCTTACGAACCCAAGTATGGTTTGTAGTCCTGTTTATGGGTCATATGATTGTGAACACATAGTCTCAGGACTCTTACCACGGACGAGATCAACAGTCCGTGGTAACTTTTTTGGCTCGTGCTTGCCCCTCGTAGAACTCAGGCCTCTTACTGCACCTTCGATATCTCAACCATGATCTGCTTCCATAAATCGTAGACAGTTCTACTGCTCGTACTGCTCACTCATACAACTAAAGGTTTTTCCCTCTTTCAGTACTTTATCTACAATCCAAGTCTACAAATCGTGGATGCAACTACAACCATTACTGCACACATATATATCTCAAAGTTTTTTTTTGAGCCTTTGAATCTCCACTACGACTACCATCTACGACTCTTGGATCAAACTACAGTAAATAAAGTGACTCGTAGATGGCCCAAAAAATCTATTGCAACATCTGATTTTTAATAGTTAGTCATCAAAACATCCACAAGTTGCTCACCGCTTCTCCACGTCCTCTGAATGCCATGGTACTACCAACTTCACAAACTATGTGTCAATACAAGAAGGATGATATCCATATCACTATAATACAAATCGGGCCCAAAATCGGGTCAAATAGGATCGTGGGACTCGTTAACAAAATTCCAAAATTGAATCTGTCACTAGGTCCCTAATAGCTTAAAGAACTTATGCCCAAAAGTTGCTCATAGTCTGAGCTCAAAAACCCAACCAAAATAGTTCTACAAGATCATAATTCAAGAAACACCATTAAAGGGCAAGGAGAAATTTCTAGGATGATATTTTACCACAATAACGAGCCCCCAACACAATCCCAACGACTCCAACGGAATGCTCCAGCAATTCCCAGCCAGAAGCACCAAATATGAGCTCAAACAGAGCTTTAGAGACCAATATACTGGATTTAGAATGTTGAATCATGAACTAATTTTTGGATTTAACTACTAGAGAAGACTGCTATAACGATCACTTTGGTTGCTTAAGTAGCCCCGCTATAGTAATGCCTTGAATGCTTAAGCGGATAGGCCTCGTTGGTGGCTTCTGCAAAAGCGGTCTATAGGTGCTAAAGCAGCCAAGCCTAGATGGCCAGATACCACTAAAGCGGTCTAGAGCCGCTTAAGTCGTCGTACTAACGCTTAGCACCAACCAAAATGGCTAAGTCCAAACGGACTCTAATTAGGTGCTTGGGATTGATTCAGAACCTCGTGCACACAATCAACCTATGATACCCCCACCAAGTTCAAGATTCTAAACTTGAAAGAGACATTGAAATTTCTAAGAGAGGTCGTCTCGACAAGAAGTGGGTCCTACACCCAAGCTCTATTTTAAGCCAAAATCCACCAAATAGCTTAAAATGAACCTAGAAGCCTCGGGGCCTGCACCAAAGGTCTTTTCAGACAAAACATGATGTTTTGGAGCTAACAAAACCATCAAATCACATTTTGGGGTCGTCTTTCTAAAGTTTTGACCAAAGCCAAATATCTAATCTTTAGAAGCTTCAAAACAGGAAAACTTGCATAAAAACAAATGAACGACCAGGTGACCAAACTATTAGTCCTAGCAAGTCATAAATGATTTGGGATCGCAATAAGAAATCTCTAAATGGAAAAAAGAATGGAAAACACATAAAATGGCATGGAGGGTCATTATAGTAAATCTCATTATTATAAGATCGTTGATAAAATCCAAAACAAATCTCCGGGTAAGGATGTGACTATGGTCGTATGCAAAATAATTATTCAACAAGAGTCGGGGTTGAACCCCACAAAGATTGGAGGCTAGATTTGCCAAAGTTATTAAACCAATTCACGAGAGGATGCATATTGTATCAACAAAAAAGTAAAATAGGGGGAATGGTTTGAACAAGCAATTGATTTAGTTTTCAATAATAACAATGTAACACAAGTGTTCATATCAAGGTTAGAGAGATTTGGTGTGTGCATTCGATATGGTAAAGCTATGATAGGTATTAATTAAATGTCTTAGAATGAACTATTGCATGAATAGCCTTGATTTTAACTATAGTCAACATTTTTCAACCCAAAGAGTGTTTATTTTGGGTTCTCTCAAATCCCAAAACCACAATCGATGAACAACCAAACATTAGCTTGAGTGGGCATAGACTATCTCTAGCTCAAGCCCTTAGATGAGGTTTAAGCCCCAAATCCTCACTAATTGAAGACTTACCCAATTTTACTTCTCTTTCTCCAATAGAAGCAACATTGATTCCATTAATGTTTCCAATCATTAATATTTAAATTAAAACTTAAAAAATAGATCCATGCATAATAATCAATTCTAAGATCAGCTAGTCAATACCCAATCAATACTAAAAATTGATCATCTTTACACACCCCTAGAAGAGAAATTAGCTACTCATTATTAAGGAAAGAGAAATTATACCAAAGGAAAATTCCTCAAATCCATTCATCAGCAGCAACTAAAATCAATTTCAAGCTTTGTATATTCAACAATGGTATTTTCTCTTGGAGAAGAAACTAAAATTATACTCCACTTGTGTGCTACTATTCTCTACAATGTTCTCTACCAAATTGGGAAAATATTATCTTCATTATGCTTTGCACAGATTCCCAAAACGTCATTTGAAGCTTCAAAACTATGTAACTATATTTTCGATGATTTTGCTCTTCCAATGAACTTCAGCTCAGTTGCGTTGGCACTTACAACCTCATGTGAGGACTTGTTGCATGCATGTGCACAAAAGTCCATAGAATCTTCTTCAGTGCTTCCTACATGGAACCTGTATATTGCAGCATGCATGTCCACTACCGATCCTTAGACATATTATTTTAAGTTCAAATCGTGCATTATCTTTGTTTCAAAGAAAAACCTACATATAAGAGAATAAAAGCATAAAATCCTTCTAAATGGCATTAAAACAAGGAAATAGCGCATGCATAATAGCTAAATAAGTTGGTAAATTACCAACTCATTAAACCCCCAAACTTGAACTATTGTTTGTCTTCAAGGAAAATATTCACTCGGTATAGGATTGACTAAAGCTTAACAAGACACAAGGGCTGCACATAGGACTACTATAACTTAGAATAAAATAAAACAAAAAAAATGACTCAAACATAACCACTAACCCCAATTGGTACCACCATAAGCATCAAAGCAACGATAAACACTTCAAACACTCTTTTCAAATGACTTTAATTTTTCCTCCAAAATCCGGGGAATCTTTCATTTAAAGCAAGATCAACCAACATCTCAATACATTGACATCAACCTTCATGATTTACCTAGATGTTCAGTACACAACTTATTGCATTCATAACTCTCAATTGAAATCAAGGCTTTATCATTTGCTCCAAGGATGTAATGTCACCCACCACAAGATAGAATCCTACTCATAATCATGCATTTCACAATATAGCGATTATAAGATAACACAAAGATGCTCACTCTCTCAAAGAAATTCAAGTGTACACACATAGAACCATAGACTTGCCCTTCATATAATTCATCACTAATGTAGAGTTTCAAAACTCAAAATAACTAAGGATTTTCGGGTCACAATGTAGGCTAGGTGAAAGGGTAGAACTTCATTTAGTTCAAGTGACTAGAACCTCCCTAATGCTATCATTAAGAAATTTAAGCACACCGCTCACATTATAGAATCAGCTTCACCTTATCTCTCCTTTTCACAACCCAAGTTTTCTATGAAACATTCTTCTAAACACCTTTATTTTCATCATTATGCATATGCAAGATAAGATATATCACCACTCAATTATTTTCTTTCTTTCTTTCATAAATAGACAACTTCAAGCAATTCATAACTTAAGCATTCGATGTCATCCCACATTGAAGCCCATTCCTCGTTCAATCATTAATGCACACACCCCTAAACATAGGATTTTACTTATATCAACATTTCACTCTCATTCAGCTCCCCGCCAAAACTTAGGCTTTTAGCCCATATTTTTCTCACTATCAATTTGGGAGGAATGAGTGAGAAATAAAGGATTCAAGAAGGGTAAATAAGTGTAATATGGTTTCTAAGAAAAAGATTTACGACTCAAAGGGATTGACTAAGATTAATTTTAAGGGAACAAATTTTATGATAAAGTGACTATTCAAAGAGGGCCTAAGGCCATCTTCCAAGCTAAGAGGCATCTATGATTTTTCTTTAAATCACATACGGGGCAAGTTGTAGGTGACATGCATAAACAAAAACAAACTACAACCTTACCACACAAGGCACAACAATTCCAAGGAGTTATAGCTAATTTCAAAACTAATTGAAATAAATGACTTTTGAAAAATGATTCTGAATTGTGCATAACTCATTTGTGAATCAATCAGTCAAACAAAATGTAGAAATCATGACAAGAGAATGTCTTTCATATTCATTTCCCCCTCTTTTCTTTATTTTTGAATTCCTTTGCCAGTAGAATTTTTGGTGGTCCGATTCGATACAAGTGCAACAAGAGTGAAAAAAATACTAAAACTTGGCATTTTTCTTTAAGAAAGTCTCCTTTCAATCTATCATATGGGGAATGTCACCCTGTTCGACAAAAAAAAAAATAAAATAAAATTTTACTCTTTGGGAAAGAAGTATAAAAAGAACCCTCAGATTTTATTTAACTAACTATTTTCCATAAAGATGATATCAAATCATGTGCGCTCATAGATCATTTACGAACAAGGCCCAGCGCAGACACTTGCAGAATTTGCAAGGCATGGATAGCAAAACAATTGACGTGTAAGATAGTCACGACCCAAAGTACACCCAAGACATGACATGATGTATATACCCCGAGAGGGCCTACACAAGCCACTTGACATACATATACACTTTGTAATAGATAAAAGTAAAACATTTCATATCAATAAAAGACTTTGACATTTGAAAGCAAAAGTCTAACATTATATTGACACACCATCTATTAAATCAAAGGAGTGGTTGGGATGTAACTCGTACACCACATACAACATACAAAACATCAAGACATAATAAAAGTAATAAAAGTGTCATGGTCCTTAGAATATGAAGACTCACCGAGTCTACAAATCATTAAGATGTTCAACTAGCCACAACATAGAGTAGTCATCAAGCCCTACATTAGTGAAACAATATAGGCACAAATATGCATTAGTACATGGAATGTACTAAGTAAGAGGAAAATGCAATAAAACATAAAACATGGTCAAAAGAGGACATAGTCAAAAACATGAAATGCATGACAAAGCTAAACTCATAAAACCTTTAAGAAAACATCATAAATCATGAACATGGTCAATGAATCTTAGATCATAAGAAAATCTTCACAAAACATTTGAAAGTAACTTAGTTTGTTTTGTGAGATATTAACTTTAACCGACAATAGACCATGCGAGTTATACATAGAATCCGATGTAACTCCCACATCGAGAAGGGAGAGTCTACTTGTCAAGGTATAACTCTCTATCATGTCATATGTTATATGTGCATCCACTATCTAGGACATTTAAGGCAAACCTACGGGAGCACGCAGTATAAAATTAAAGGTTTCTATAGAGACTGCCCTATTTGAGCCAACACCTCAAAGTTCTCTTGGTGCTAAGTCAAATCCAATGGAATAGTCATTTTCATAAACTTGTCATCATTCATGGAAAAGCATAATTCAAATACTAATCCAAACTTAAACATCATAGAGTAGCTCATTAAATATTGAATCAAGTCTAAGTGATAAAACCTTTCACTAAGTCACGATCCCTTAATATGTGAGAAAAACCTTTCATAATTTCATTGATGCTCATTTTAAAGCAACCTAGATCATAAACCCTTTCTTTTCATAAATCATGCATAACTTCAATACACATCATTCATAGATTCAAGCTTCTTCATAAATTCATGTAACTTAGTGTTCATGTGAAAACAATTGGAAAGCATGTTATTGAGTCAAAAAAATCATAATAAGATAAAAATTGAACAAGTGAATCAACACCAATTGAACCCACGGAGAATTAAATGAAAATCTAATCAATTGAATTGAAATTTAACTTGGAGAATTAAGAAAATTTAGGGCTCATGAATGGGTGAATGGAACCCATTGATGAAAACCCTACGCACCTTGAGGACCAAAGCCTAGAATCAATAGTTAAAAGGGAGACTTGACTTGGAAACCCTAGCTTCTTCTTCCTTGATCTTTGAGAGAAAAACTTGAGAGGATTTTAGGGATTTTGGGAGAATGATTTGAGAATGGGTTGATTATGACTAAAAATCAGTTATAAGGCTCATTTATAAGCAAAATGACGTAGTTTAGGAATTAGAGGCATCGAAAAAGACCAAAACACTCTTTTAAAATAATTGTCGACCAGTCCTATGATTGCGACCTACGGACAAAACTGGTCAACCATAGGTCGAGTGACTAAGGCATAAATCTTAGGGAAATTCCCATGACTCATTTATATGGTCCATAGACCCCATTTGTAGACATCAACTTTCAACTCAAAACTTCACCACCTTTCTACGGGGCCTTTCTACGGAACCTTCCTACAACCCATAGTCCATTCGACGGACCATCATGGGTAGTTGTAGAATGGGTTAATATGGCTTGACTTCCATAATATTTCCCCCACTTCCTACGATACTGGTCTACGACCCGTAGAACTTTCTACGAACCATAAACTGGTCTTCTAGGATCATACCAGTAGCCCTTTTTGGCATTCTTTCCTTTTTCTTAATTTTGAGATGTTACAAAGACCAACCCGACATCATGGCACAGTCATATCCACAATAAAATATCAAGCCCATCTAGAGCACAACATTAATCATCACACACTAACGGATCAAGTCCGGTGAGGGCACAAGCTAATATCGAAAGTATCCATAAAATGCTCGATAAAGGCCAAATAGTATCTAAATAATTACAAGACAAGCCCAACAAGGGAATTAAATCATCACAATAACTAAATCATCAACAATCATAAGCAACCAACCTCAACTTAAGATATAACATTGTCCCCAATGCTAACTGAATAGAGGATAAGGGGCAATGAGTCCCTGTGCCAGCTACTCCAAATCATCATCTAGTTGCATTGCCTATGAGCTAATGCCAGCTCCACTCTTGTGAGAGTATGTTATACCTAAATACTAACATAATACCTAATGTCTTCATGGAGAGAAGTGACATCTTACTCTGAATTTTCCTCATCATTGGCTCACAAACTACTAATCAAATCATCCATCGGACCCCTAGTCACACATGGCGGAACCACAGCATTATCTAGCAATCTTATATCAGTAATGGTCTGTGGTACTTTCACTTCATTTTATTCATATTCGCCCAAAGATAAGGGATCTCCCCATCGATAGTATCAACTATTGTGCACAACTTATTCAAGCTAGCGAAGGCATCTTTCATTGCCCTTTTAATAGCCTTATTAATTAAGTTTGGTAGATATTTATCCAATTGGGTGAGTTGATTGTCATTGAAATACATCATGTACACTAGCTTTTAAAGGCAACAAGGATCAGAAGACAAAAGAGGTGGTGAAGTCCTAGGAGGCCTCACATCATTAGTGGCATATCCCAACATCACGGGAGTAGGATCCTCTAAACCATACCTAATGGGGGAGATCTCACTGCGGGTATATCAGTGCCAATAGGCTCATGATCAAGTAAGATAATCTCAAGTGTTTCATCTTTTTCTTCTTCATTTTTAGAGTTGTATCTCTTTTATTATCAATATCAATTACCCTATTAGCAGGGAAAAACTAGTCAGACTAGAAATAGGGAATGCCCACCCTAGCACACAACTTGTTGATAAGCATAAAGAAGGGCAAATGTAGTGCCGGTTGTCAAGTTTTCCTCTTGAACTGAATCACAACTATCTCCCCAAAATTGTCTTGAATACCTCACATAGTATAAGTAATCAAGATGGTGGCTTCAATGTTGACTTTTTGGTCATTCTTGGATGGCATTAGCGGGAGCAAACAATGTTAAGCCACATCTTGGATTCAAAGTTGATGTCTTTCCTAAATATCTCACCACCCAAATTGGCCCACATCCTATGGACAACAACAATGACTTCAACCACCCATTGGAACTAGTGTCTCTTAGTAGCACTCTTTTTTGCAAACATTATCCCAAGATTAATTCGTTCATCTCAATAGATAAAATTTAAGGCACTGAGGGAATGTCGATTTTCTTCCCCCTTACCATGACAAAGTTAAATCATGGCAACTCATCAACCCTCCTCAAGTTGTTCATGGGGTCTTGCCTCACTTGATATGAAGCATGGAACTCTAGCACTAAGTTAGGATAATAGCCTCCGAGCACATCAAAGAAAGGGGACCACTCCCTCTCGGAGTATTGACTATTGGTATTTGGGAATTCATTCCCAAGCCAAAAAAGTTAAAACTTTTTTTGTAATGAATGACCGGCCATCTTGGTACTTGATTAAATAAGTTTTCATTTCCTCAACTCAAAACCACAATTTATCCTCCACGTTTACCAAGACAAGAGTGTCCTTACTCTGGCTTTTGTTCCTTTTAGAGGACGGAGCCTTGTGGGCATTCCTATTAGAGATTTCATGTTCAATTTCATGGCCTGCAAAAAGATGTGAATGCCAAGGAAACATAACAAACATATTTTTTGTATTTTTTGTTACGAAACAAAAGAAAACAATTGCAAGAAGCTAAGAAAAGAAAACGAAAAAGAATGCAAAGAGAGAAAAGAAACATGGGGTGCTTTCCCAAACATGTGTAACACATGTGAGGCCCATGTGTAGGGAAGATAAATTACAACATTTAGACACACCTGCGTTCACACCTACATTTTGTAGATGGAGAGTTGCACCACCCAGGTGGAATGTAAGTACTAGGCACTAAGAGTGCAACTTTCATCCTTCACATGCATTGCAACTGTGTTACACATGGAAACATTTGTGACATACAAGTGCAAACCATACTTAGGCCAAGAATTGGTCAACTTTAAAGTCTAACATGCACTCATACTTCCCCGAAAGATTTACCAATGAGTTTAAGGCCACATAATGACCAATTAACGAACACTCAATGGCTTCTTTTAAGAAGGATGTTACCCCATCTATTATTGGGAACATTAGAGCTGTCAAAAAGGGATAGCCTAGCCCCACCCGACCCAAGCCTTGAGGGCTAAGGAATTTGAAAGGCTAGGGCGGGTCGGCCCTTCATTTGGAAAGGCCTGAAAACGCTCAGCCCAATCCAACCCTAGAAGGGCTAGGGTGGACTAGCCCATCTTTTTTTCTTTTTTTCATTTTTTTCCTTTACAAACTTATAATTCTATAACATTAAGAATATGAGAAGATTTTCAAATCAAATATGGCAAACAATGGTATTGTTTCAATAACACCAGCAAAAAATCTAGTGTAATTAGCATGTATCTCACATACCAGATACGCGAGCGAGATAAGAGAGTGACAATCAAGATGGGAGGGAAGCAAGGGAGTGATATTTGTCTTTGTATCCTAGATACATGTGAATCTACTTAGATAGAGTGTATCTAGAACAAATTAACGTAATTTTGAGTCCATATATTCTGAGACACATGTATCTGGACGTACCAAAATCTGGTAAGATTCAACATAGCGTGTATTTAAGTAATTATATTATATACTAGTAAGATTATTGTAAGTTACCCTTAAATAAAAAGAATTGGCCCATGGGCCGACCCCGACCAGACCCTGATCGAGCCTCAAGGGTCAAGGGCTTATATGGGTCGGGCTTATTTTAAATGGGCTTGAAAAACCTTATCCCAACTCTACCCCAATAACGGATTGGGTTGGGCTAGACCCATGGACTAAGCCCATTTTGACGGCTCTAGGGAACATCGAGCAATACGCTCGATCAAATGATTTTTACTTCAATAGTTCAAGTAACACTCAATATGAAACTAAAGTACTAACCAATAACTTATAAACCATTAATCAAGTTACAAGGCACTATGAAAAGTAAGTAAGACTCAATACATCACAATTTCAAACAAACCCGAAGCAATGATTATTCTTCCTTAGAAATAATGTTACCCAACATATTATAGGGTCAATCCATGCATTACTAACGAGTGGGTTACTCATACTTCACTTCAACTAAACTTAAATGTTACCAAGCGACCTAAACAACATACAATATCAAATAGAACAACATTCACCAATTGAATCACAATTCAAAATCAACAATATAGCCTAAATTTCAATTACTCATTTGAAACATATAGGGGAAATGGGGATTTCAACTAGCATGCTAATAATAAAATACTCCCACAATAAATAGAAACATAGATTTAAGTAAGAGAACATATCATAATTGAATGTATTGAAATGTGTGAGTGAAAACTTGAACTTTGGTAAATGTTAACAATCGACATCTTCAAAGACCCTTGGACAGTTATAACAATGGCTTTGATATTGGTGTTGTCACGCCCCGAGGCTACCCCCTTGACATAACACGGGACCTAAAATCACAGTGACCCCAAGCTAACCCTGAAGTTGGTATATCATAAGCATACTCAAAGATATCTAAATGAAAACATGAACTAATGCGGAAGCTAAATCAATTGATAACTGAAAGTGGGGAATACCCAACTAGTCTGAAGTATAAAAACATACTAAGAGTTTAACAATACTGAAAGATAAATTTAACAAGTCAAGCTAATTTTAGTACTATATCTGAAAAGCCTCTAGCTGACTAGAGTTGTTGGGACATGCCCCCAACTAACTCTAGCAAAATTGAAAATTGAATCAGAGAATAAAAATGAAATATATGTTTGTTGCCCTTGAAGTATGATGACTCACCACTGAAGCTGCTAAAAATAGACCAAAAGTCGAGCTAAGCGTGATCTCGATGCTGAATACCTGAATCTACATCCTAAAAGGATGTAGCGCAAAGTATGCATCAGTATTTGGAATGTACTGAGCATGCAGGATATGCATAATAGTTGAACAAATATATAAGCTGAACAAAGCATAATTGAGCAATGATATAATCTGAACATGATGCAAATACTGAAATATACTGAAAATAATTGAACTGAATGCAATGACCAAGTACTGATTATTAACATAACATGCTGAGATTGAATATTGAAGTATAACTAAAAGCCTGGTCAAATGCACTAGAGTCAGACTATGGGAGCTATATTAACCAACATAAAACCATGTTAGCTAAACGTGGAATCTGATGTATACGCCCCATCGAGAGGACTCAATATACCTTGCCAGGGGTATGGAGACATGACTGGCGTGATCACTAAATCCGATGCCCAACAGAGGGGACTTATACTCCTACGGGGGCATGTACTTCTAAGACCATGAACACTGAACCCTAGTCCAACTCGGTGCTAAGCCTACTCCCAACTAGAATTCTGTATGACACAACATAACTGAAATACCAAATAGCTCAATGTTCTGACAGGCAAATCTAAGAATGTAACATTTAGGAACTAACAATGTAACATTCAAAAACTGGAGCATGTTTATCTGTTTAACTGACCTGGCAAGTGTAATTCATGAACTAAGAGAATCTACATAATTAGGGTTTTGAGTTTCATATAAGGAATTTAACAACAATTCCATGAAAACATGATAATTCAATTAGGAACACTATAACAACTGAATCACAACAAATATCTAAAGTTTCTAGGAACCCTAGGTCTAAACAAGATACAGGAATCAAGAGTCTGACTAAATTCTAGGAACCTAGTGGGCGAAAGGAATCCACTAGTGAAATCCAACATAGCTGGTGATGAAATCTACAAAAAAAATCCTTCGATTTCTAGGCTGGAACTTGAAGGAAATCTGTTGGTTGTTCTTGGAAAAGTTGGCGCCTCTAGCTTCTCTTTTTGCTCTAATTTGATGAATTTTGGAGAATAAAGGTTCTGGGTATGTCTTACTAAGTTATTAGGCTTAAACTAAGTAAAAACAATGTAGTTTAGGCATCAAACGATGTAGTTTAAGTACCCAACTCAAAAGGGAAAGGACTAAAATGACCCTGACTTAAATCTGATGAATGCCACCTACTACAGGACTGACTTGCCGCCAGTTGACCTACCAACCGTCGGTAGGAGTCGTCAATCAAGCTCTGCCCGACAAGGCTTCACTAAAATAATCATAACTTTTTACTTAGAGATGGGATTTTAGTAAATTCAGTGGAGTTGGAAAGAGCATTCAATTATCTTTCATTTGATAGGCCATGGGCCACCTAATTCATTCTGTGCTAAAAGATATGACCGTTTGAAGTTGACCTACTAGCTATTTTCCTCTTAATTACTGCTGACCCTCACCTACGGTCAGACCTAGGGTTCGTAGGTCCAACCACAGACTGTACTGCTCAATCATGGGTGGGATCAGAGATCATCAAACTATGGACCCCAACGACGAAACCAACCTATGGTCCGTGGGTCAATCAATGGACTATGGTTCATGGTCGTAGGTGTCATCTTTAGATCCCAAATTTTCTCTAAGTCTGGGACTGAACCACGAGACCCCACCTATGGTCCATGGTCTGAGACACGATCCGTCGGTGGCTTTTATTGATTCTAACACCAGATCCTGGAAAGCTGCATTTTCTATTTTCTCAAGTCTGAGGTGTTACAATATCTCCCCCTTGGGAAGATTCATCCTCGAATGAAGTCTAAACAAGCTGAGTACGAAGGGAAGGAGCTGCAATCCCTACCACTAAATACTAGAAACTGAAATCTAGCTGAACTGAGTTCCAAGAACATGCAAATATGCTGAAATACAAGAAGAATTGAAGGAACAAGATACTAAGATTGATTTTACGCAAGAGTAAACTGAGAGACTGGAGAGGAACTATTACTTGAAGCTGAAACGGAATCAGAAGGAAAGAGATGAGGATACTAGGCCTTCATGGCTGCTTTTGCTTCCCAAGTAGCTCCCTCTATGGACTGACTCCTCCACAAAACCTTCACTGAAGCGACTTCGTTATATCTCAACCTACGAACCTGATAGTCAAGAATCTCAACTGGCATCTCTTCATAAGTGAGACTATCCTTCACATCGACACTTTCTAATGGTGCTATGGATGCCGAATCACCCACACACTTCTTAAACAAGGAAATGTGAAAGACTGGATGAACCGCTGCTAGTTTTATTGGCAACTCTACTCATAAGCCACATTACCAACCCTTTTTAGGATTCTGTAAGGACCTACATATCTTGGACTAAGCTTCTCTTTCTTGCCAAATATCATCACCCCCTTCATAGGTGACACCTTCAGGAAAACCCAATCATCGATTTCAAACTCTAAGTCTCTTCTCCTTACATCTGCATAGGACTTCTGATGACTCTGAGCTGTCTTAAGTCTATCTTTGATGAGTTGAAATTTTTCCATAGCCTCATGAACCGAATCTAGCCCAATCAATACTGCGTAACCTATTTCAAACCAACCAACTGGAGATCTACATCTACGCTCACATAATGCCTCATAATGAGCCATTTGAATACTGGAATGATAGCCATTGTTACAGGCGAACTCTATGAGAGGTAGGTGATCATCCCAACTACCCTTGAAGTCAATCACGCAAGTTCTCAACATGTCCTCTAAGGTCTGAATGGTATGTCTGTGGATGAAATGTTATACTGAGATTTACCTAAGTACCAAGACTTTTCTGAAATGATTTCAGAAATGAGAGGTAAACTGAGGACCTCTATTTGAAATGATAAACAAGGAACCCCATGTAACCTGACTATCTCATTAATGTAGAGTTTAGTATAGTCATTCATTGAAACTGTAGTCTTGACAACCAAGAAGTGAGTGGACTTAGTAACTCTGTCTACTACCACCCAAATGAAGTCATGCTGCCTGCGAGTACGAGGTAAACCTGTAATGAAGTCCATGTTTATCACTTCCCACTTCCATGTAGGAATTTTAATCTCTTGAGTCATACCTCCTGGTTTTTGATGTTCTACCTTAACCTGTTGACAATTAGAACACTTAGCCACAAAGTCTGCTATATCCCTTTGCATACCGTTCCACCAAAAGACTTCCCATAGATCACGGTACATCTTAGTGGCACCTGGATGGATAGAATACCTGAAGTTATGAGCTTTTGTAAGGATCTATTGCCTCAACTCACCCACCTTAGGAATACATAAGCGACCCTGGTAATGAAGCACACCATATCCCCATCGGGAGAAAGCCTCAACTTTCTGCTCATGAACTGCACCTTTCAACTGAAGCAATATAGGATCACTATCCTATTTTTCCTTAACATCCACTACTAATGAAGACCATCCTGAACTATCACACCACCATCTGACATGTCCATAAGACTAACTCCTAAGTGAGCAAGCCGGTGAACATCTTATTCTAATTCCTTTCTTTCTTTCTCAACATGTGCTACACTACCCATAGAATGTATGTTGAGAGAATCATCCACTATATTGGCCTTACAAAGATGGTAAAGGACATTCATATCATAGTCCTTAAGGAATTCAAGCCATCTCCTCTAATGAAGATTCAACTCTTTCTAGGTGAACACCTACTAAAGGTTCTTATGATCTGTGAACACATCTACGTGAACACCATACAAGTAATGTCTCCAAATCTTTAGAGCAAATACTATAGCTGCAAGCTCTAGGTCAAAGTATACAATTTCTAACTCTACAAGATCTACTGAGGTGACTTTCTGAGAGACTGTGACAGGGCAATTTTTGTATACCCATCTAGATATAACTAGGTCACCAACTGGAGTAGAGACAAAGAAGGGTTCTAAAAGAGTTTCTGGACTGACACCAAAGTTTACTACTATATAGGGAGTTACAAAAGAAAAAGTATCCCCTGGATCTAACAACACATAAACATATAAATGAAAGACTCATAACGTACCAGTGACCACATCTGGAAAATCTTCCTGGTCCTGGTGAGCCTGGAGAGCATACAACCTATTCTGGTAATGACCGCCACCCGTACCAGATGAAGCACACTGTTGAGTTGGGCGACATGTTGGTGATGTTGGAGTTATAGACTGGGCCCTATTATTGTTACCTCCTTGCCCCTACCTAGCATAAGGGAAATCCTTCAACCTATGGCCAGGATGACCACACCCAAAGCATCCTTTCTTGCTTGCAAAACACCCACCCGGATGGTTCTTACCATACTTTGGACAAGTTGGGAAAGTCCTGTTACCTGAAGCATTCCCCTGAGACTTACAGCCTAGTGCCCTACCTTTCTAATCTTGACGGAACCTGGGGGATGGGGCGCTAGCAGATGAAGTTGCTGGGGCTGAAGTCATCTGTTAAAACTGTGAGCAATTTTCACCAACCGATTTCTGCTGATAGTATTCATAGTTTCCTATTCAAGCCTTCTTATTGTCCTTAGCCAATTCCTTAAGCTTGTATCCCTCAACCTGCTGAGCATGAGTCATAAGCCTAAAGATATTCATATCTTCTAACAACATAGGATTCTTGCACTCTGTCTTTACCAAGTCGGATACCCCAAACAAAAACTTACTCATTTGTGCCCTTGGATCGACAACCATGTGTGGAGCATACCTGGAGAGCTGAGTAAACTTAAGTCCATACTCTTGGAATGGCATGGTACCCTGCCTCAAATTCACAAACTCTTGAGCTTTAGCCTCCCTTAACTCTCTCAGGAAGAACCTGTCCAGAAAAGCTCATGTAAAATAGTCCCAAGTCATAAAAGCTGCATTTTCACCCCTGTATTTCCTTCCACTGCGTGAACCATATGTGAGCCACACCCTTAAGCTGGTAGGATGTCAACTCTACCTTTTCATTACCAGTCATTTGCATCACTCCAAAGATTTTCTTAACCTCATCAATGAACCTCTTTGGGTCCTCACCAACCTGTGACCCTAGAAACTTAGTTGGATTTGATGAGTCCACAATTTGAACTCATTTAAGGCTTTATTTTAATAGAATTAGTGCCCTCAAATGAATATTTTGTCTCAATAACTGATGTAATCCTTAAGTTTCAGTTATTTGGAGTTTGAGGCAAAGCATGAACACCACTTGGCAAAAAGAAACAAAACAACTGAAAAGATGAAGCAAAAAGGCCTGAAGATTGCCTAATGTATTAGGCAAGTCACCAAATAGCCTCAACCTCACCGAATCGTCTCTACCCCACGAATCAAGACTAAGTGGGGAAGTCATACCACGACATTAACTAAGACACTTCTTGGGAGGCAACCCAAGGTTTTATCGCTTTAAATTGTTATTTTAAAAATAATGGTGTGTTGATTGTGCAGGTTTGAGTATGGAAAGTGTTACAAAAGTGCAGGTTGGCGAGCGAATGTTCCAGTCGGCCCATCGCCAAAGAGGTCGGTGTGCCCGAGTTGATCCGCCGTTTGGCTCAACACAATTTTAACTTGGAGCCTTAAAACTCAGCGAGCCGAGGAGCAACTTGGCGACTCGCTGACTAGGTCGGCGATCGCGATGTTGTCCGTCGTTTAAAGCCCCATGTAACTGAAGGTCCTGTAAAAGTCAGTGGGGTAAGTGACCACTCGACGTGTCGCCGAGTGGATCGGCGAGTGTGACTAATAGCGCTGAGTGGGCAAAAACTAGACGGTCTTAAAGAGAGCCAAGGATTTAAATTTCAAACCCTTTCACTTTCCCTCACTTTTTATTCGCCCAAACTCACACCCACACTCTAGTTTCTATATTTCTTACATTTTTAGAGTATTATTAGTGTTGATCTGTGCTGGGAGTTGGATTTCATTGCCGCCTAGCATTTCAAAGTATTTAATCGACACCAAAGGTTGGTCTTCCGAACTCCAAACTTATTTTCAGTAATTTGTTCTCTTATGCAAATGATATTATCGTATTGTCGTGTGTTGGGCCTCTCTGATAAGATTAGATTGTTCAAACGCCTATCTTAATTTGAGAATCTTGCCTATTTTGTCTTGATTTTTGAAATCTCGTATGATTGTGCATTGAAATGATTAAATTTGGTATGGTTGTGCTTGCATGTTGTTTAGTTTGGCAAAACTGGGAGAAGTCTAAGTATTTCGGGGTGATGGGTGTTATGGGTCTGAGCTTAATTGAACTAGTGCAAGTGTTAATTTTGTTTTTGGGGGTTACGGGGTTGAATTCGAGAAGTTGGGTTGAAAATAGGCACGGTGGGCCATTTGGCGAGCTAGGTCGAGCTCGCTGAACCACTCGGTGGTTCGCCTAATGTCCCAATCTCGCTTTTAATTTCATGCTTTATTTGATAGTTGAATACTGTAACTTTTGGTAAGAAGCATGAGGTCGCTGAAAGCACTCAGCGACTCGCCGAGAGTTTTCTTGATCTCCCTTTGTCTGCACCCCTGAACCTTTTATGCACTGTAACTTTCGGCGAACTATTCGGCAAAGATCAAGTCGGCAATGAAAAGGAGCAGTCGGCGCGTCACCAAATAGTTTCGTAAAGCAGTACTATATTGCCCAATGATCCAGAATGCGAAGATGCTGAAGGCAAAAGCTGAAAGGTGATGAAGCAGGTCAAAGAGCAGATCGCCGAGTGCATCGGCGATCCCGACTAACTGCGCCAAGTGATCCTTCGCAGCACATTTTTTTTACAACTATAAATATTAGTTTGAATTTTTATCTTAGTATGCAATTTTAGATACAACATTTTATTTTTCTATGTTTTCAAGGAGAGAACATTTTTGCTTAGCCTTTGAAGATTTGAAGACTTCCAATTCCAAGAAATTGGAAGTGGGTGTTGAAGATTCTTCATCCTAGACTCGTTTAAAGTGAATATAAATCATACCAAGTTGATGTTACTTCGATTTGGTATCATTTTCTTCCTTTTTTCTATGTCTAGCTAAAACCCCAAATTCTTGGGATGTGATTTTGTGAATATGGGTTACACTTCATGTTGGGTATTGCTTATTGTTAGTCTATTTGCTATTGAAATGTGATTTTGTTTAGTAGTTGTGTTTGAACTTAATGGGATTGTAGTTGCAAATACGATTTTATCTTAGTGTTTTTGGCTTGCTCGAGAGAGAGATTTTAAAACTAAGACTACTAAATCGATAGCCGGTAGTTATTGGGTCATCGTGGGTTCAACTTGAGAGAGTGAATCCTAGGCCTTTTCCCACACATTCAGCTCGAGAGAGTGAATGGACTAAGGCGGACGCTGTGCTTAAAAGCGGCAACTCAGTGTTCGAGAGAATTCAAGTTGATTCAGGGTAATTTGCTCAAGAGAGAATTTACCCCCACTAAAGTCTAGCCTAGTTACAGATGTTCAACAACTGACTATCAATAGCATTTACCCGATTGTGAAGTTTATCCCATATTCCTATCACATCCCAAGAATCTCATCTCCCTATACTCGCATTTTTGTTTTCACTATTTTTGTTCATTAATTGAATACAAACCCCCCTTGATAATTGACATTCGTGCCAACCCCTTGATTTATCATGTTTTTACTCAATAATGTTTTTAGCTATGGTTAACTCTAGCATATTCGCGCTTGACTCTTAATTCTCAGAAACCGCTCCCTTAGGATTCGACCCCAACCCATTCGATTGGGTTATATTACTATTGTACGATTGTAGACACTCAAATTGGAAGTTGTGTCTTGATTACGCAAACATCAGGATTCATTCGAACAAAATCTCGAACCCTAACTGCCACTGATCCACAATTAGTATTCGTAGGTACTAGACCTATTGATTATTCTGATTGGCCACACTCTGAGCCAAAAGCTGGATCGCATTCCGAAATTCTACATTGGAAACCTCATGGTTTGGGACTGGAGGAACTGCATTAGCATTGCGAGTATTAGCATTCCTGGCATAAGCTCTACGAGGAGGCATGATCTGAAATACAAAACAACAAATTAGAATGGAGAAATTGGATCATACCTCACGCACGATAAGAGTAGCAAAGAGAGTGAAGTTTTTCTTAAAACACTTTGCAGCCTCCCTCTAATAGACGTGGTGCACTCACACCCATAAAAGGGACTCTACTTAGTGCGGCTTTCTAACATCCTAGGACTCTTAAGCCTAATGCTCTGATACCAAATTTATTACACTCCGAGGCAACCCCCTTGACGTAACACGAGACCTAGAATCACAAGTGACCCCAAGATAACCCTAAAACTGGCATATCATAAGCATACTGAAAGATATCTAAATGAAAACAAGAACTAATGCGGAAGCTAAATCAATTGATAACTGAAAGTGGGGAATACCCAACTAGTCTGAAGTATAAAAACATACTAAGAGTTTAAAAATACTGAAAGATAAACTTAACAAGTCAAGCTGATTCTAGTACTATGTCTGAAAAGCCTCTAACTGACTAGAGTTGCTGGGACATGCCCCCAGCTAACTCTAGTAAAATTGAAAACTGAATCAGAGACTAAAAATGAAACGCATGTCTGTTACCCTCAAAGTATGAGGACTCACCGCTGAAGCTGCTGAATACGGACCGAAAGTCAATTTAAGCGTGATTTGGATATTGAATACCTAAATCTACATCCTGAAAGGATGTAGCGCAGAGTATGCATCGGTACTTGGAATGTACTAAGCATGCAGGATATGCATAATAGCTGAACAAATATATAAGCTGAATAAAGCATAAATGAGCAATGATATAATTTGAATATGATGCAAATACTGAAATATACTGAAAAGAACTGAACTGAATGCAATGACCAAGTACTGATTATTAACATAACATGTTGAGACTGAATACTGAAGTATAACTGAAAACCTGGTCAAATGCACTAGGGTCTGACTGTGGGAGCTGCTATTAATCGACATAAAACCACGTGAGCTAAATGTGGAGTCTGATGTGAGGGTATGTTGAACCTTAGTCCAACTCGGTGCTAAGCCTACTCCCAACTAGAAATGTGTATGACACAACATAACTGAAATATTGGATAACTCAATATTCTGACATGCAAATCTGAGAATGCAACATTTAGGAATTGACAATGTAACATTTGAAAACTGGAGCATCTTTATCTGTTTAACTGACCTAGCAAGTGTAATTCATGAACTAAGAGAATATACACAACTAGGGTTCTGAGTTTCATACAAGGAATTTAACAACGATTCCAAGAAAATATGATAATTCGATTAGAAACACTATAACAGCTAAATCACAACAAATATCTAAAGTTTCTAGAAACCCTAGGTCTAAACAAGATGCAGGGAATCAAGAGTCTAACTGAATTCTAGGGACCTAGTGGACGAAAGGAATCCACTAGTGAAATCCCACGTACCTGGTGATGAAATCTACGGAAAAATCCTTCAATTTTGGGGCTGGAATTTGAAGGAAACATACTGGTTGTTCTTGGGAAAGCTGGCACCTCTTGCTTCTCTTTTTGCTCTAATTTGGATGAATTTTGGAGAATAAAGGCTCTGGGTATGTCTGACTAAGTTATTAGGCTTAAACTGAGTAAAACGCCGTAGTTTAGGCATCAAACGACGTAGTTTAAGTACCCAACTCATAGGGGAAATCAACAAATCATGGTTCAATCAACGAACCGTGGTTCACGGTCGTAGGTGTCATCTTTAGATCCCAAATTTTCTCTAAGTCTACGACTGAACCATAGGACCCCACCTATGGTCCGTCGGTGGCTTCTGTTGGTTCTGACACCAAATCCTGGAAAGCTGTATTTTCTATTTTCTCAAGTCCGAGGTGTTACAGGTGGTGTGATATTATAATGAAAAATAAGAGGATATAGGGATTTAGAATGTAGGGCATTTGTGATTGAGGTTGATAGAGATTAGGGGTGTTGAATGATAAAAATAAGAATGGTCTTAGAAGGTTTAGAAAGGGAAAATAATGTGGGTCAGAGTCGAGTTGGGTTCGGTCAACTGGGTAAGTCAAATCTTAAAGGCATATATATGCGCCTGTGCGGCTGTGCATGCACATGCAGTCGCATGTAGCAACGTTCCGCACGCACATGGTATGCAGGTGAAGAGTTTTCAAAAAAATCTTGCTTGTGCATTACATATGTGTGTTGTAGATCTCAACATGTTTTTCACATGTAGCACGCAGGTGCTCCAATTTCAATAGTTTCTTTGGGTAACTTGGCTGAGGAATGTATTTCGCCTATATGTCACAAGTTTTCACATGTGCCTCTTGATGATTTTTTCAAAACTTTACCACTTTTCGAGTCTTTTGTATTCCTAAAACAACTAAAAACAAATAATTAAGTGATTAGAATTTTAAAAACACTGGAGTTACCTCCCAGAAGTGTTTGATTTAATGTCGTACCTTGACGATACTACCTTAATGCTCAATAAATGTCCGAAGGTTTGGCCTCTTCATAAGAGATTTCAACCAGCTCATCCCTTGTATTGATTACCAACGCAACTCTGCATTCATCCGGTGGTTTTACTGATTAACAGACATTGAACATGACCTCTTCTCTACCGACTCTGAATTTGAGTTCTCCTAACTCTACATCTACAATGCTCATCTAGTGGCTAGAAATGGACTCCCTAGAATGATAGGCACCTTAAGGTCCACATCATAATCCAATACCATGAAATCCACTGGAAAGATGAACTTTTTGACTTTCACCAACACATCGAATAAAATTTCCATTGGGTGCTTGATCGACCTATCAACCATGAACAACCTCTTGGACTAGGCTTAGGATATCCCAAGACCAATTTCTTAATGATCACAAGGGGCATCAAATTGATACTAACCCCTGGATCACACAGGGCTTACAGTTAGGTTACTTTTGATGATATTTTTGTTATGTTATGTACTTACAGTTTTAAAAATATATTTATTATTTTTAGGAAATTCTAAATATCTCTCTCTCTCTCTCTCTCTCTCTCTCTCTCTCTCTATATATATATATATATATATATATATATATATATATATATATATATATATATATATATAAATGAGAGAGTAAGAATAGAAATCCCATAAAGAAAGGAGCCGTTTTGGATAACTATGCTTAGCCTACTCACCCGGCTCCCAACATATGAGATTGTCATTCTCTATGTCATCTGAAAGCGGAATGATGGTTCGAACCCGTTCTTGACCTCGAAGAGTGGTGAGCAGCATGGAACTTATTTCAATCAAATGTCATAGTATTAGGGTAGGAGGCTTTTCTTTGTTATAGAAATCCACAAACAACAATTTGGAACTTCCAAACCAAAGAAATGAAAAATGAGAAGGAGTTTATATATACACACATAGTAAAGCTAGATTTAGACAAGGTGATGTGAACCTCTTTATGGCCATCATTCATATTTATCTTCTTCTTTTTTCTTTTTTTTTTGAGTTTTTCCTTCATTTTTTTCATTAAACAATTATACATTTAATAATCAAATAAATTATCATATTTACTATATCTAACTATATTTCACGAGTTACAAAAAAAGTCTATCTACTTGTATTCTCTATTAAATAACATGCCTCCTCAATTCCCTTCTACCTAATTTTTCATGATTTAATTCAGCTATAAATAACAATCCTCTTTGGAGTAGTTAGCCACTAAGTTTCATTTTCTCCCTATTTAATCAATATACCTTCTCCCTCTTTAATCGTTTTCTTCATTTTGTTCAACAATCATGTGGTTAATAATCAAAAGGGATGACATGAAAAATGTGATGTGATAATTTATGACCGTCACTTTGATGAAGGTCATAGATATATTTCTTTAAAAAAATTGTGTCATAATAGCCAAACACAAGTTCATCCAGATAAAAAGTAAGGGTGTGTTTGGTATGAAGGAAAACATTTTCCGGAAAATATTTTCCAATTTTCCCATGTTTGGTTGGATTAAATGTTTTGGAAAATGTTTTTCAAATCAACTCATTTTCCTCAAATTTAAGGAAAATGACTTCCCTTAAAAAATTAAGGAAAACATTTTCCAAAATTCTTCTCCAACTTCAAATTACAATTTTTTTTGTATGAAAAATAAATTTAAAGCTTATTTTTAAAAAATATTTTCAACTTCAATTTTTTATTTTTTACCCCACCCTCACCCCCCTACCACCCTCACCCGCCAGCCCCCTAACCCCTCCCCCCCCCCCCACACACAGACACCCAAAAAAATAATATTTTATAATTTTTTCTTAAACAAATATTTCCAATTTTTATTTATTCACCCCACCCCACCCACCCCTACCCTCGAACCCCCCCCCAACAGCCCCCCACCCCCCTCCAAAAAAGGAATTTTAAGTTTGTTTTAAAAAAAAAATTAAATTCAATTTTTATTTTATTTTTACCCCCCCCCCCCAAAAAAAATAATTAAAGTTTGTTTTTAAAAAATATTTTCAATTTCCAATTTTTAGTTTTCATCCCACCCCTACCCTCGAGACCCCCCACACACACACACACACCAGCCCCCTACCAGTCCCACCCACCCACCCCCCACCCCCCAAAAAAATTAAGGTTTATTTTTAAAAGATATTTCCAATTACAAATTTTTATTTATTCACCCACCCCACAACTACCATCAGCCCCCCACCCCCTCCAAAAAAATATTAAATTTGTTTTTAAAAAATATTTTAAATTTTAAATTTTTACTTTTTTACCCCATCTCATCCCTATCACCCCCCTCCCCCCAAAAAAAATTAAATTTATTTTTAAAAAATATTTTTCAATTTCAAAAATTATTTTAGCTCTCTAGTAAAAATAAAAGATATTTCTCAAAATATTTTTCATTCATAAATCAAACACTAAAAAATTTTTTTCGAAAAATATTTTCTACTCACCAACCAAACATGAGAAAATAAGTCAAAAATCAACTTATTTTCTAGGAAAACATTTTCCTTCATACCAAACACACCCTAAGTTTGATAACTGTATAAGATTCACCAAAGAGAAATGATCAGATTAATTTCGTACGATTTCATCAGAATATGAAGAATGAAGTTTACTGATGGTGGTGAAGATATAATCAAATTAGTTTGGTAAAGTAGAAGTTTAAATGATATATATACACACACTTATTATTGCTTATTTTAGTATATTTAAATAGTTATTCTATGAATACAAGATGCGTATCCTTCAAGGACAAGATGTTATTACAAAGTTTTACACTTTTTGTGTATTAAAGGTAACAAAAAAGGTCTTCAAATAATAGAGGGAATCATTGGTAAAATTTTATTTTATTTTCTAAATTTAATGTAGTAAATTTGTCAATTACAATATACAATAATGCTCTGTAAAATAGTAAGTTATTTATCATTATTTAAATGTATAATATATTTGAAAGTTATGATACTCCATAATCCATATTAATACGATAATAATTATTTGGGATATCTATAGTCTAGAATTGAGAAAGGCATACACTTGGAGATTATCGTTAGATGTATTTCAACAATATTATTTAAGTTCAGTGAAATGTTAGCTCCATAGAAAAGTTATCTTAAGAAGTTTTTAAATTATTGACTTTTTAAGTCATGACTATTTCTTTTTTGTTTTTCTTATCTCTGTAGTTAAAAACATATGTATTG
The DNA here is from genome assembly GCA_035578085.1 of Solanum pinnatisectum. NCBI lineage: Eukaryota > Viridiplantae > Streptophyta > Magnoliopsida > Solanales > Solanaceae > Solanum > Solanum pinnatisectum. Next base: position 23,858,075 of record CM069081.1, on the reverse strand, counting down.
GTGACATCTTGATTTTATATTGAATAAGTACTTCAAAATTTATGTTTTACAAAATGCTTTTTGGAATTAATATTTTTTTAATATATATATTATGTGCAAGAGAATACACATTTAAACATAAAGTCGATGACGTAACGTTCTCTACGGTCTAAAATCTTATTTATCCTTTTTTTAGGTTCGTTTTACCTTTTTCTAACTTAGAAACTCTAAAAATTAAGGCAACTACAAATTTCAAAGAGATGTCATGATCAAGTGCCAATTGAAAGAACATTACTCTTTATTATTTTTGTAACTTCCATGTTTTTCTTCTTTTAAAATATTTATTTGTGATTGAAATTTTTTTATTTCATTTTTAAGTATTACCTCTCATTATTTACTCAAACTACATTTAATTCATTGTAACCTCTTTCGTCTCAAATGGTGTGACATGTTGATAAAAAAAAAGGGAATTTTTCACACTTCATCTTCTATATAACTTTGTAACTTATTTCTCATTAGCCAACCTCTGAGTTAATATAAAAAAATTATAGAATTCAAGAGCCTATTAACAAATTAAATATAGACAAATTGATTAATATGTGTAAGAGAAGTTCAAAGAACACCAATAAAAAAAACTATATATAAAGACAATAAATGGTTTTCATTTCCCTTGAAGAAGTTTTTCGTTATAAATATTGTCCAATTTAAGTAAATAAAAATGAAAAATATTTTTAATTAATTACTTAATTTGCTTTCCATGAATCTTGAATTTTTTTTGTTTTTTTATGTCATAACCTTGGAAGTCTTTATATTTAATCTATATATAAATATAAAGCTGAATATAGAAAATGTGATGTGGCACCTATCTATGACCAACATTTGTATTTATCTTTTTTCTCATTTTCTTGACATTTTTCTGATTTTTTTATTACTATTTTTGGTTAATTTCTGCTATTAATTAAAGGATAACTCCTAAACCTCATAAAGCTCAATTAAACATGCCAACCCAATGCAGTAAAAGCCCAATTAAAACCAGCCCACGTTGCAGTATAATCTATACATAAATATAAAGCTGAATATAAAAAATGTGACGTGACACCTCTCTATGACTAGAATTTGTATTTATCATTTTTCTCATTTTTTTGACATTTTTTTAATTTTTTATTGCAATTTTTGGTTATTTCTGCTATTAATTAAAGGATAACTCTTAAACCTGATAAAGCTCAATTAAACATGCCAACACAATGCAGTAAAAGCCCAATTAAAACTTGCAGCCCACGTTGTAGCATCCCTTCATTTCTTATTTAAGTCTATTTACGGTAATAATCCAATTAGGCATATAATTAAGGAAAAATGGTATATAATAGCAAACTATTAGTTCAAATTAAATGCTATAAACATAGTTTGATTTAATTGTACCACATAGCAAACTGTTGCTATTTCGCACTCCTAGTGAATCTCGCTCGCCACTCTCGTTCTCTCCCTCGCATCTCTCGCTTTTTATATAAGCGCAAATATATAAAATGCATTTATATTTGTATAAAGCGAGAGAAAATTGTATATGTACATATATTTTCGTTCCCCTCTCTCCCCTCTCACAGATCTCGCTCACCACTCTCCCAGATCTTGCTCGCCAGTCTCTCCCTCGCCTCTCTTGCTTATACAAACAGAAATTTATAAATTGCATTTCTGTTTGTATAAAGCGAGATAAAATTATATATACACATGCAAATACATATATCTTCGTCCTATACACTTGTAATTATACAATACAAATATTCTCCTGCCCAGTTCTATTTTGTCTTTCTTTCTTTCTCGCTTTATACAAACACAGATTATATAATTGATCTTTTGTATATGTATACCGAAACAGAAACAAATTATATACAACTGCTTTCTTTTGTATATGTATAGCGAAATATACATATTTATGTTTGCTATGGAGCGCAATTATGCAAACTATAGTTATAGCATACAAATATGATTTTTATATTTGTTATATGTGAAAGTTGCTCTATAATTAATGCACTAAATACTCATTTATTTATATTACTCAAATCCATTTTTTAATTGTTTTTTAATTGTAATGTTATGTTACTTATTCTTTTGAGTTCTATAAATACTAAACTCTGAAGCATAACATTTTTCTTTTTCCATTCCATGGGTTTCTTCTAAATTTTCATTATTATTAATATGAAATATTAATTTGCTCCTTTTTCCTTGGAAAAATTCTTTGTCCTAAAAATAAATAATCGTTCTTTTTTATTTTATTTTTTTATTATTTCCAAAATTATTAGTTTTATATAGTGTGCTGGTGCAAAAATTTATTTGTTAGGAAATAATGTAGACTGACATATGGCCTTCTTTTAGCAATTTAGCAATTTTGTTATTTTTATTATTTATTGCAGTATATAATTATAATGTGAATTTAAATGTAATAGATTTATTTTATGGGGTAAATGACCTATTATACATACTAGAAATAGTTATACTAATTTCATATTGAATTTTGGAAATTCTTACCCATTTGAAGAATGCTTTATCATCGATATACAAATTTTATTACTTTTAAAATTTATTGTAAGCTTGTACATAGTTAATAGTGTGAATTGAAATGCGATAATTTTATCTTTTCTATGATAAATGCCTTATCATAATTTTAGAAATAATTAATTATTTTCGTATTGAATTTTGATTATCCTTTCATTATAGATATTAAATAAAGGCATCAGTATGATTTTGTAGATTCTCCCAAAACAAATCACATCTTTAGAAAATGTGAATATTTTTTTCATTTTAAATATAAAGCTAGGCAAAAGAAGAGTGATGTAATACCTTTTTTTAAAATTAGAAATTCATTATTATTTTTTCTCCTTTTTTTCTTATTATTTGTTTTACAGATTTATATTCATATTCACCTTCATAACTTCTTCTATTAATTAAGTAATAATTTATACAATTCCTAAAGTAGAATTAAAAGTTGCTCCTTAGCGCCAATATCCAGCAAGACATTTAATTTCAATGATTTTTAGTATGCATAAAATATTAAAAATTTAGCATTAATTTTTGCTTATAATAATTGTTTTTGGGTTCTATTTGGAATATATATATATATATATATATGGCTTGATCTCCTTTGTGTTTTGTAACACCTCGAAATCTAGTAGACTAGGGGCTAGGTGTCAAGTCACTAGCCAAGGTTTTGAGCCTGGGCACCCTTCACGAAGGGCCACACGGACCATGAAGGGCACCACGAGGTGTGGTGTTGCCCATGGTGGCTCACAGAACCTATCCAAGGGAATCTCACCTCCCATGAGCACCAAGACGGCTCGTGGTGATGGCCGTGGAAGGGAGGCAATAGGTACCCTAAAGGTTGACCCTCCACACGAACCACTTGACGGCTCGTGGAGTGGGTCGTGAAGGAAGTGGAGTTTAAGGAATGGCAAGCCAAGCCACTGGTCAAGGACCACGGCCACCACTACAGGCTGTGTGGTCCTTGACAGCTCGTGAAGAGCATCGTGTGGGGGCTTCGTCAGTTTTTAGTTCAGGGGTTTTTGGGGCTTTTTCAGATTTCTTTAAAATAATACTCTATCATTTTACCATGCCTAGGACCCCTATATAAGTAATTTTAACCCCAAATCCAACCCATTCAAGTCATTTTTCTAAAAACCCAAAAGAAGACCAAAAGTCCTTCCTCTCCAAATTATTTCTCTCTCTAGAACTTGAAGAAATTGAAGGGTTGAAGCTAGGGCTCAAGGTCAAGTCTCCGTTCTCCAATTATTTATGGGCTTTGATAGTAAGGTATGATAACTTTTCATCCATGGAATCCTTGCATCCATGGAGCCCCTAAGTTCTCCTAATTGAAAATAGAAATTCCCCAAATTGAGTTAGGGTTTTCTTCTAAGTTATGGGTCCTTGTGAATGTTGATTCAATTGATTGAACTAAGCTTGTTTACGCATGAATTGAGAGGATTCTATGCTTTTATGATGGATTTTCATGTACCCATGCCTAACCCATGTTTCTGAGAAGAAATTGATGTAAATGGGTTTTATGCTATGAAAGGAGAATTTATGGATTTAGATCATGTATTCTTATAGGATTGATAAAGTACATTGTGGATTGCTTTGACATTGAAGTATATGTGATGATTTATGATAAGAATTGCTTTGAGAGTGAAGCTTATGTATTAATTGTTGATTGTTGATGTGATTGTTGTGGAAGGGATTCTTCCCACATGATTCCTTTATGTATGAATGTGAAAGGCTTTCTCACATTGAATGATTCTAGGTTTAAAGGTTTTATCACTTAAAATGAATCTAAGTTAAAAGACTATGAAATTGATGAGGCAAGAGACGATTACCCATGACCTCTAAATAAGAAGGATATGAGACTATTACCCATATTCCTTAGAAGAGAATAAGAGGAGATTACCCTTATTCCTTGAAGTTGAACAAGAGGCGACTACCCATGTTCCTATTATGTAAGTTGGACAAGAGGCGACTATCCATGATCCAAAATATGAATTGGGCAAGAGGCAATTACCCATGATCCCAAAGTAAGAAGGACAAGAGGGGAGTACCCATGATCCTTTATAGATAGGCAAGTGGCGATTCCCCATGTCTTTAAAAGTAAGCTATAAAATGTAAAATGTTATGATGAATGATTAGTTTGGATTGTTGCTTGAGTTGCCTTCCATGATGAGTAAGACTAGAGGCGATTACCCAAGTCTTGACTAAGGATGAATTGAGGTTACTTCAAGAAGTACTCCTTACATGTTATGATGATCTATTATGTGCATTGATTATGCTTTATGACTTATGTTGTCTAACTCTTTTATGTTATGTTTATGCAAGCTATCCTATTTAGTACATTCTTGTACTAACACATACTCTTGCCTACATTTCTTATCCAAATGTAGGGTCCGGCGTTTCCGATTCTCATCCACGTGGCTAGGATCTATAGTAGAGGCAATGTTGAAGATTGGTGAGTCCTCATAGCATCTGAGGATTTGGCCACTACTTTTCTTATGTTCTTTCGTTTTAGTTTGTGAACATTGTTGTACGGGTTGTGTCCCGAGACTCTATTGTATTAGATGGTTTTTGAGAAAAGTGTATTAGACTTCCACTTTTGAAATGAAAAACTTTGATTGTGTTGAAAATGTTTTAAATTCTCATCGATTTCTACTATCTTGACTATGATAGCTAAATGGCTTGTATGAGGCCTCTCGGGGTCTTGTACGCCATGTTACATCTAGAGGGTACCCCTGGGTCATGACATGTTTATTGTTTTACCTAGCTAATTTTTTTTGTTTGGATAGGTGTTATTGGAGACGTGATGAACCAAATCAAAGAATAAAAACGTCGAAATTAAATGTCAATGAAAAAGAGTTGAAAAAATATATTTTATTTTCATTATTTTGCATTTTTGAAGCTTTGATTTTGTAACGCATCGGGTTTGAGAAGAAAGAAAAATGCAAAAATTTCATAGCTGGTGTCTGTATCTACGGTCCCCACCTACAGACCGTAGGTGCTCTTACGGGCCGTAGGTGGTGGTGCTCTTCGTTGAGCTTTAATCTAATTTTTTCATCCTAAAATCAATTCTAAACTCAATCAATCCCCCTTAAAATTGATAGATAAACTCCAAATGGTATTTTCAATTATTTGCAAGAACAATCAATCCAAGCTAATCACAAATTCGTAAAATTCAAATAATGAATTCAAAGCTTGAAGCTTTTTAGTGGCCGTCAATGATAAACCCTCACTTTTATAATTTTAAAGTTTTTTTTAAAGATTTGAAATTCCTATTTGTACACATAATTTTATATAAATGGAGGAACATGCTATCATTGCAAGTTGAGCAAGACAACTATGTATCCTTTGTTGTGATCTCAAAAGCGTTGGAGGAGAATTTCAAAGCGAGGAACCCATGGATCCAGCTTCAGCGATGGAGGTACAAGCTGAAGATGATGGAGAGGCTGAGCATCTTTTAGGAAACCTATAATCTAGGGTCTTAATTGTGGGCTACATTTCTGTTTATGCTTTATTTGTATTTTGTGGCACTATTTAGGATCACATGAGACTTTATCTTAATAAATAAAATCGGACCAGTGGTCCAAGTTTAACTAAAAAAAAAAAGAATATCTCTCCCAAAATAATCTATTTATTTTATATAAACAACATAAGGAAAAAATTAATATCTATATCTATAATAAAACTAAATATAAATAAGATGATGTCGAACCTCTCTACAACTAATATTGTTATATATCTTTTTGTGAGATTTTTGACTTCTTTTCAACAATTTCTTTCTTTAAATTTACAAATTTCCATTCATTGAAGAGGCATCATAGTTTCTTCCCCTAATTTGATTTTTTTAAAAAAGTGATAACAACTGAAAGTTTTTTTTTTTTCCACAATAAAGGCAACCAATGAAATATGTTGAAATTAGGGTAATTCCTATAAAGAGTTTTAATAGTACTCTTATGGAGATGTAAGATTGCTCATTTATTTACTTTATCTAATATTTTATTTGAGTATCTACGAAACTAGACGAAAATTCTATCCATATGTGTGATGCTATTTAGAAGATTCTTTAATCGAGATTCTTAAGTTGCTTTTGAGGGATAGATTTGTCCAAATATATAATTGAAAACAATAATTTATATTTATATTTAAGTCAAAAGAAGTGTTACAAGTAAATTGAAATAAGAGAAGTTGTAATATCGTAAATTTTTAGAGATGGGTATTATAAAGTTAAATTGAGAGGAGTGTATTTAGAAGATTCTTTAATCGAGATTCTTAAGTTGCTTTTGAGGGATAGATTTGTCCAAATATATAATTGAAAACAATAATTTATATTTATATTTAAGTCAAAAGAAGTGTTACAAGTAAATTGAAATAAGAGAAGTTGTAATATCGTAAATTTTAAGAGATGGGTATTATAAAGTCAAATTGAAAGGAATGTCTATTGAATTATATCTTTTTTTTTCTTGACAGATTGACTATTTTTATGCTAATTGTTTGTTCTACATTTTATACATTTACATTAGACAATAATATGATTTTAGTGGAAGCAAAATTTGAGCTAACCCTATGTTGATGTCTAAATCTTTATTTTATTTATCTACTATCAAATTTATATCTTGCTTTCTTTTTTCTTTTTTTTCCTGATAAATTTAGTATTTTTATTCTTATTACCATATCATAACTCTATAAAAAACACATTTAAATGGATAATAAAATCATAAATTTTCAATTATTATAACTTTAACCTAAAAGAAAAGGTATTAGATAGTGCTTAATTCAAGGATTTTTTGCCTTTTTTTTTTTTTTTTATAGATAAAATCGATATCCTATGAATCAAATTAAATTTATAAAATTAAGTGTTAGAATATGCTATCTAATTTATTTGATGTTGAAGATCAAAAAGAATTTTTAGAACTTTTTCATACAACGCGTAGCGCGTCTAAATTTACTAGCAGAGATAAAAGTGGATTTATTGGAATGTTGTATTGTTTTTAATTCAAAATAAATTGCTATATTAAATTAAAGAAAATTCAATGGATTTTTTCAAGTGTTGTATTATTTGTAATTCAAACTAATTGCTGTATTAAATTAGAAAAAAAAAATTTCTTTTATTATATATGGTAAATAAATATATAAAATATTTTTTTTTAATATAGTATTCTGATTTTACCTTTTTTCTTAGGCGATAGGCAAAAGCCCAGCACGTCTAGGGATCCCCAAATCTTCAGCACCACCACCTTCTCCCCTCTCCTCGGATTCCCTTCTCCTTTCTTAGTCGTGCGTAACCGCCGATCAGCAACCTCCATGAACCGGCAACATCGGCATAGCTTCAATCTTCATCAATGGCGCTGAGATCAACTGGACGTAAGGTCTCATTTGACATTCTCTCAACTTCCCTCTCAGATGACGATTACGACTACGATACCTCCATCATCCCGACTTGCCTCCGATCGAATTCCGATCCTTCCCCTCATCTTATTCCGATCGATGACGCCACAAGCCCTACCGGAATTCTCAAGAAGAAGAAGAAAAAGAAGAAGCATAAGAGAATTACAGAGCATTCCACAATTTCCGAATTTTCCATCACGGACAAGCAGCTAGACCGCTCATTTCCTATGGGAGAATTTAATGGTTACAGTTATAGTGTTTCTCAGAGCAGTAGTGTTGTGGTATGTGAGGAACATGAGACGATGCCGCCACCAATGCCTTACAGTAGTTGTTCAGTGAGTTCAGTTACTGGGCTTCCCTTTGGAGAGTTGAGACAGAGAAATGTAATGGTCAATGGAGTGAGCGAAGAGAGTGTTGGGTCACCACAGATTGCCGAGAGAGAAAGAGAAAGTGTTAAGGAATTGGAATCGAGGTCAAATTCGAGAGTTGAAATGGATTTGAATATGGATGGGATTGCAGGGAGGAGTTTGGAGAAGGAGGTCTCTTTAGATTGGAAGAGGTTGATGGCTGAAGATCCCAACCGTAAGTATTTCTCTTGTTTTAATTTTTTCTTATGGTTTTCTAAATATTTTTCATTTCCTGCCAATTTGCCAATATCAGAATGTTTTGACTCAAGTATTAAATATACACGGCAATTTGGGACAGCTTTAGCTCTTTCCCTCCCATTTTGCATGAATGCCTTTGGATGATATATATTTGTGGTTGATAAGATATATAGTGACATGATGTGGTAGACGTTAGAAGAGTATAAAGGTATCACATCAAGCTAGAAATACTCTAAATTGCTAATACCTGCCCTTTTAGGGAAGACGCCGTAATTTTGGGAAGGACTAAAATTGGAAGTAGGTCAACTAAATGGAGTAGAGGCTAGAGGGTCTACATGTTAATGAAATTGGAAAAGTGAATAATGTCAATCGTATGAAGTTAGGAACTGATAGAATATGCCTAAATCCCCTAGCAAAGCTAGTTATCCTAGGCCTACTACCCTGTAGAATAATAGAAACCTTAACAGTTGTGCTTACTGCTTTTTGGGGCTTTACCTTAAAATGAATAAGGATCGATTCCCGAGGGAAGCAAAACTTGTTGGTTTTGTCAGTATCTTTATCTGTACCAGTTGTAGAGAAAAAGGAAGTTTCTAGCTTTCCTAAATGCTTAGCTTTCTCCTTTCTATGCTCTTTTCCTGAGCAAGAAGAACGCTTATGATCCTTTAGCAGATGATATTATAAATCAGTTGGAGGGAAAATCCCTTAGATATCACCAAATTATGGCATTGGTATGTCATGAACACCTACAGGAATCCTGTTTTATCCATGGTACACGGGGGAACTAAGGCAGTCAATATGCACGTATGTACTTGAAAGCTATAATCTTGTGATAACTACACATGTAGAGAAACGGTGGCGATTAGTACTTGGATTGAGAAATTCTAGTCCTCAAGAGAAGCTTGAGTGAGGTGTCCTTAATCTTCATTTTTTTAATGTTGAGCAACAGCGTCATTGCACTTTAAATGTAGTCATGACAGTTATTTACCATTTTGCTTTGTCCTAAATATCAAACTAAGATAAATTTCTCTTATTGGGTGGTGGGGAATTGGGATGTCACCATTTGTCTCTAAATTGAATTTAGCTTCTAATTTATTTTAGTTACAGAAGCCTACTTCCCATGTATCCTTTCTTTTCTCTCACTTCAGTTGTGTGGTATTTTGCTAGAAACATTTCCTGTGGATAAGTCACCAGTGAAGTGCTTCATGGAAGAAATGTATGCTGGTAATTCGTTAAGGAGTACGGTTGCCCTTGGGAATGAGAAAGAGCGGGAAAGAGTTTACGACACCATATTCCGCTTACCATGGCGATGTGAGCTGGTATAATACTTTATTAAGGCACTGCAATATGAAACATTCTCAAATTATATTTTGAGTACGTCTTTCTTTTTGCGCTGAGTTGCCTGTTGTTCACTGCTTGACTTGCATCTTGTGTTCCTCTGTTATTTATCTATGCTAGAGTATGATAGTGCAAATACGATCTTCTCTTTTTACTTCCTGATTTGTGTCCAAACTAACTATAGGCCAGGAGGTCAATTCCTTGTTCTTTGTAGTTCTTCTTGGATATGGTCTTGTCTCAGAAACTATCAAGCTTGTTTAGCTGTATAGATGACTAGACTATTGCTTTTGCAGCTTATTAATGTTGGCTTTTTTGTCTGCTTGGATTCATTCCTTTCACTGCTTACTGTCATGCCCACGAGGTTAATCATGATCTGTTGGAGGTTTCTGAAAACAAGGTTTGTATCTCATACTTTCCTATACCTTTTGTTTGAGCTTAAAATGATTATTTTGGGATCTCCACTGTGCGGGAGAGAATTTCACTGGGTATGCTGTTGTTGTTATTGTTATTGTTGTTGTAGTATTGTGAGTTTGTGACCATACAGCAGATGGGATCAGAAGTTTTCTGTAATCTCAAATTAATCCAGTTTGAGGAGTGTTAAGATTGTTATATGATTTTACACTTATTTGGATTGTTTAGGTTTGATTTAATTTGATATGAATATTATATTTATGCAAAGATAGGTATGTAATCTTGCAGAGGATCAGTCTTTTACCAAAACTGTTAACAAATGTAATCACTATAATAACTTGAACCAAATTTGAGGGGAAAGGCAAGTTTCTACTTCATTCTGCTATCTTTTCTTCTTTACAAACTGTCTTATTCAAAGAGGCTGATACTTTTTGGTGGTCCTGATATTTTGGGTACAGTTTATCTGTGCAATGGTTTTTAATTACTGGGTTGGTCATTAAATTCTTTTGATGTGAAGTCGTAGCTGGCATATGGTGTGCATTGCCTAAAATATCAATTTGAAGGAGAGGAGGAGGGACAGTTATTGGTGGGTGTATTGCTAATAGATTTTTCCCTTTTTATGTATTTTTGGGAGCTTATTACTGATTTGGCATACCTTCATGTCTTGTGTGCTGTTTGGGTTTATTTGTGATTGGGCTTAACTTCATGTCTAGATATTGGATCCAATTGTACCATTGTTTAATTAATTATCAGATATTTTATGGTTCATAAAATTAAAAAAAAGACTTAGTACAACTTCTGCTTCCACAAAAAGTTCACGGAACATCAGCTTGTTTCTTGTATTATTTCATTCCCTGATTTTCTTTTTAAATTTAGGAGTTCAATAGATTGTCAATAAAAACAACAAAAGGGAAAATGAGTTTCTTTTTGCTGAAAATAGTGTTCGATTGGTGTCCCCAAGGTAATGTTTTCTCCGAGATTGTTCTCTAGTTGCACGTGGAGAAGTTTCGGTTACTGCCAAGTAACAGTTCCTGGTTAAGTGAATTTGTAGAGAGGAGCTTATGGGAGGAACTATCAGTGGAAGCAAGGGTAATACCCTCAAGTATCTAAGAGGGTGGAGGTTGTGGGTGTATTGCTTTCAAATTTATTTTATTGTGTACCTCTTGAAGTAGGATACTTTCCATCAAATTACAGAGGGAAGAAGAGAGACTGCCGTCTCGATTTACCCTTCAAAGCTGAGAGGGTCCTTGTTTTATTTTTCTTTCCCCTGTTATTGTTGTTGGTTATGGTAAATCTAACAAAAATTATTCACCCTCCCATCTGAAGCATTTCTTTACTTTATTATTTCCCTAGCTCCTTACCCTTCTTACCCCTGATTTTGTTGTGTTAAAGTAAATCTATTTACCTGCAGCTTATGTTTACAAAATAACCTGACCATGCTCATGGCAGGCAGTTCAAGAAACTTTCCGCAGTTGAGCTTTCTGATATTGGCTGTTGTGTCGCCCTGTGTAGTGGAGCGATTTTGTTGCAACAAACAGGTACAGTAAGATTCCTTAATCCTCACCAATACTCTTTAGATTTTTTTCACCTACTAATTACCCTAACCGCACATCTGAGCTTTGACTCTTCATTTCATGGCTTCCTTATTTGGGTTCTTTTGGTTAAACTTACTCCTGTTTGCCATTTGCTATCATAGATATCAGCCTAATCTATCACATGATTCGTGGTCAAGGAACAATCAAGCTTTATGTGGTTTACAATGTGTTGGAGGTGAGAAGTTGACTAGTTGATCTATAATTAAGGCCATGTGAATAATTGCCACAAAGTGGTTGTACTTTAGGTCTTCATAGTTTCATATCATGTTGAAGTTGTTTGCACTCTTAAAACATCCCCCTCTATTTCAATTTGTTCGTCTTACTTTCCGTTTTAGTCCGTTTCAAAAAGAATGTCTTTTTCCTTTTTTGACAACTCTTTAATTCTAACTTTCCACGTGATATGTTTAAAACTACAAGATGAAAGGACATTTTGGTACATTCTACATATCTTTAGTTTAAGACCAGAAGATTCAAAAGCCTTCTTTACTGTCAAGTCAAAACTAGACAAATAAATTGAAACGAAGGGAGTCATTAATTTCATAGAATGTAATCATGTTTGTGCTTCAAAGTAAAAAAATGATATATGGTCTGACTCTTGCGTGTAAGAGAATAGAATAACATTGATGGAGAAGCACCTCTAGTCATATGCTCGGATATGTTCATATATCCTTCATCACATATTTTTTATTTTTGTTCCAGTCTGGTACACAAACTTGGTCTATTACATATGCATGTTCCTGTCCTAACGTCATTCACTATGCTATAGTATTTTATTGACACTCTTTTTTGAAATTTGTAGACAAATTTGAGGTAATATTTGCCTTTCTTTGGCAGGTTTTTGATAAATTGTTCCAAAGCTTTGGTGGAGATGTGATGCAGACTCTCTTTAATACAGCAGAAGGGCTTGCAAATAGTTCAACGGAAAGTACACAATATTGGATTAGAAGATTTATTGTGGATGAAGTTGTAGCTGTGGCTTCATCAAATATCCTTTCCATTCTTGTATTTTGGTCAATATCAATAAACTTCATTCCTCGTATCATCTGGTTTCCTTGACTCCCCATACTTGTTCATTCTTTCATCCTGCTAGCTCAAGCCATCACTTTGTCAACCTGTATAGTTGCCCACAACAATGCATTATTTGCTTTGCTTGTATCAAACAATTTTGCGGAAATAAAAAGCAATGTATTCAAACGCTACAGCAAGGATAACGTTCACAATCTAGTATATTATGGTGAGTTATCTTCTCGCATTATTTACCTGAAATTTTTAGGTTCTAATGCAATGATTAAGAAATTGTTATCTATCTGCTGTTACCAAGCCTAGTTTGTTCTTTATTATGTTGTGTGAAGTGGTCCCATTTGTGTCATGTTGTCATTGACATGTTTGTGGTCTATATAGTGTTGTATCTCAATGCCAATCAATCATTCGATCAATTTACCTTTTCATAAAAAAATCACTCAATCAATTTATTCTCAACACTAAATTTCATGGTAGGCTAACATGAATCCTCTGGTCCATTCTATTCTATTCAGGGTCATTCATTCAAAAATACTAAGTAATTCGTCTTTTAAGATCTTTTAGGTTTTCTGGATTAGATATTTTCTAAATTGCGCATTTATCTGCATCTTGACATAGAAAATTAAATGCGGGTATATGTAAAAACAACTTACTTAAATAAAAAATGTAAAAACAACTTACTTTTTTTGAATAAGTGAAACACGTAAAAAAGCAACGACAATGGTTTTTTTTAGGTGTGAAGCATGAAACAAAGCACATTTTTATTTGAAATAAAATGCATAATTTCAAAAGTAGAAAATATAGCTATATAAATAAACTTAGTACCCGTAATGTCAAGTTTCAGAGGAAGTTACTAATTTTGGCGTCTTCTCCAACATAATGACAATAGTAATCCAATGACTAAAATTATACATCATTAAAATTAATCACAATAAGTTCTGGTGCAAATTTAACATTTATGATAAAGAGAAAAGGAAAAGAAAAGATGCTCAATATTTTGTTAATCAAGTATGAAATAGAAATCATTTTTAGCATTATATTTAATAATTAATTACTTAAGTAATTTTACTAAGTGAGTAGAAGAGAAGCGAAAGTAAAATCTCAAAATCAGTAGTAGTAACCCTTCGGGGTGGCCCAGTGGTTTGGGCTTGGGACTTTCATGTTGGAGGTCTCAAGTTCAAAACCCCTTGCCAGCGAAAGCAAGGGGTTTGCCTTCTGGGTCGAGCTCGTCGCACTGGGCTTGCCTAGTGCAGGTTACCTCTCCTATGTGGTTTGCGAGCTATTGCATAGAAGCGGGGTTTTTACCTTGTGCGCACCCAAAGGGTAGTGACTGTGGGTTTCCCTTGTCATAAGAAAAAAAATCAGTAGTAGTAAAAGAAGGTGATTCACATAGTAGAAGCTTTATGGTCTGTAGAATAGAAAAAGAAAGGTAAATCAAAAGATGCAGAGGAAATGTAGAATGTGGCCTAGTGGTCAATGAGGTGGGTTGAGAATCATGATGTGTCAGGTTCAAATCCCAGGGTAGGCAAACACTAGGTGATTTCTTCCTATCTATCCAAGTCCCGGTGGACAGAGTTACTCGGTACTTGTATTGGTGAACAAACTAAAAAGAAGAGGAAGGCATTACAAACTCAAAAAGAAGACGACAACAACAACAACAAAAAGAATACTATCATGTTTTGTTCCCAATGGGAGGAGCTTTCCCTTCGGATCAGACAAAATCTACTTCCCAATGTTTGATCTGATCATAGACCTATCATGCTAGTTTGTGGGGACTGGAAAATTAAAAGGGCCTATTTCAAATTTGAGCAGTGGTGGTTAGGTGTGGAGGGTTTTAAAGATAAGGTGCGAGTTTGGTGGGCTTCTTTTCAGGTCAATGGCACCCCTACTTTCAATTTTGCCACTAAACTGAAGCTTTTAAAAGACAAACTGAAGGAGTGGAACAGGGAAAATAATGTCAGTTGGAGGAATAATAAGGAGGAAATCTTGAATGAAATCTCAATGCTGGAGAATACTCAAGATCAAAGGTTGCTCACTGAGGACGAATTGGTCCAAAAAGTCCAATTATTTATGGAACTTGAGAAGGTGGCTAGAAATGAGGAGATAGCTTGGAGGCAAAGGTCCAAAGTTCAATGGTTAAAAAGTGGAGATAAGAACACTAAATATTTCCATAGGATTGCCACAGGCCCACAACACACAAGAGGTTCAATGCTAGTGACTCTCTAGAATTGGAGGGTGAAACAATTACTGATCTTGAAGTGATAATAGAACATTTAGAACTTCTATTGAAACCTATACAAGGAATCTGAAAATTGGAGACCGGACTTTGACCTCCATGAGGCTCCAGGAAGAACAAGAATGGTTGCAAAGGCAATTTGAAGAGGAGGAAGTTCTTAACGGTATCAAGCTCTGTGCCAGTGACAAGGCACCTGGCCTAGATTGGATACCTTATGTGTTTCTACTAGTCTTTCTGGAGGTCTTGAAGGAAGATATCATGAACACTTTGCAACATTTTCATTCTCACCAGGTCTTTGAAAGAAGTTTCAATGCGACTTATGTAGCTCTCATTTCCAAGAAAATTGGAGTTGCTGCATTAAGGGATTATAGACCTATCAGTCTCATCAGTGGGGTCTATAAAATCATTGCCAAGGTGCTGACAGAAAGGTTGAAAAGGGTAGTAAATAAATTGGTGAACACTCATCAGATGACCTTTATTAAAGGAAGACAGATTATGGATGTTGCTTTTATAGCCAATGAATGTGTGGATACTAGATTGAAAGGGGAGGTGCCAGGCATTATGTTCAAGCTAGATACAGAGAAGGCTTATGATCATGTGAACTGGACTTTTTTGCTAAACATTCTCAGGCAGATGGGATTCGGTGAAAGGTGGTTGAAGTGGATTGGCATTTGTATTAAAACTGTTAGGTTCTCCATACCTGTAAATGGAGAACCTGTGGGTTTTTTCTGTCAGAGAGGGGTCTTAGACAAAGTGACCCTCTCTCCCCTTTCCTATTCATCATTGCCATAGAGGGTAATAACAGTATGATGAGGATTGCAATTAGCAATAGGTGGATAAAGGAATTCAAGGTTAGCTGCAGAATAGGAGTAGGTATAGAAGTATGTCATCTGTTTTATGCAGATGATACTGTGATATTTTTTGAAGCTATAGCTGAACAAATTTGCTATATTAGGATGATACTAACTGTTTTTGAAGCCATTTCTGGTTTAAGCGTTAACTGGAGGAATAATAACCTCTTTCCTATTGAAGAAGTGGTGCATATGGAGGAACTAGTTGGTATCTTGGGGTGTAGGGTAGACAAATTACCAACAGTCTATCTAGGCATGTCATTAGGCAACAAACACAGAATTGATTATCTGGGATAAGATTTTAGAAAAGACGAAAAAGAAGTTGGCAAACTGGAAGACAGAATACTTGTCTCTTGGAGGTAGGCTCACTTTGATAAATGCAGTTCTGGACTTGCTACCCACATATGTGATGTCCCTATTCCCTATTCCAATAAGTGTGGTCAAGAAGTTGGACCGATTAAGAAGAAATTTTCTTTGGTTTGGGAACAGGGAGGGAAAGGGGTATTACTTGGTAGAATGGAAGATTGCACAATTACACAAGGAGGCTGGTGGTTTAGGAGTCAGGAATCTGAAACTGCAGAATGATTGGTTGCTCATGAAATGGTTATGGAGATTTAATGGAAATGAACATGCTCTATGGAACGAGGTAATCTTGAATAAGAACGGCCAGACAGAGCAATGGTGTACCAATGTAGTAACAACCACCTATGAAACATCGGTACGGAGATCTATAAGGAATCTTTGGCCTAGACTAGTAAAGAATTCATGTTATGAGGTGGTTGCTGGGAACAAAATACTATTTTTGAAGGACCTAGTTGAACAAGAAGTTTTAATGCAAGCTCTCCCTGATCTGGCCTATATGTGCACTAAACTTGAGGTTACAGTGGTTGATAGTTGGTCCCCGCAGGGATGGAACTTCTTCTTCAGGAGGCATCTTAATGACTGGGAAGTAGGCAGCTTTGTGGAGCTATTGCAGATGATTGATGGTTTCAAAGGCATTACTGTAGAGGATGACACTTTTAGATGGAAACATGACAAGGATGGCAAGTTCTCTCTAGGTAGAATTTATAAGGCTCATCAGTAGATTGACTACGAGGCCGTCAAGTGCTTTGTTTGGTTAGTAATCACGAAAGCTTGCCTCACTCATGAGAGCCTACAGAAAAAGGGATTGCCAATTGTGTCCAGATGCATGTTATGCAGTGAGGCTAGAGAAACGAATAATCATCTGTTTCTCCATTGTAAAGTCACATCTCAACTTTGGACTATGTTCTTCAGTTTAACAAAGACAAAATGGTCAATGTCAAAGCACACAACAGACTTGTTAAGTTGTTGGATTAGGAGAGAGGGAAGCAAGACACATAAGAAGTGGTGGAGAATAATCCCGCACTGTAACTGGTGGACTATCTGGAGAGAGAGGAATGGAAGAAACTTTGAAGATAGATTCAACAACATTCAGAAAATCAAAGCTGTATTGCAACTTTCTACTTTTGGTGTAAAGAACATTGAATAGAAAATGCTGAACAATTAGTAGATCTTTTAGGATTACTGTAATTAGTCTCTTGTTTTAGCTTGTTACTACCTTTTTGGAGGTCTCCAGCATACCTTAATGCTGAGGAATACAATACCAGTTTCCAAAAAAAAAAAAAGGAATACTAAAGCGTATGTGGAGAGTATGCTACCCCCCACCCCCCCTCTCCCTTTTTATTATTTATATATTTATAAGCTAGATGCAAGGAATCAATTTTCTTCAAGTGGCATACATTTGTGCCTGAATGATTGAAGTTACGGTTCAGAGCAATGCTTCACTGAATTATAAACCCTCATTTTTAGTGGGTTACTCACTTGAAGTGACTAAGCAATGACTTTAACATCACTGGTATATCCACGCCTTATCAACTAGTCAATACCCGTATATGAATCAAGGTTGATGATAAAGTCGGCAAAGTTTCCATGGTGTTCTACCTGTGCGTAGTACTTTTGCTTCCACCTGATAAAAAATGAAGCTTTGTTTCCATTCTAATGTTTTTACCTAAATCCTCATTAATTTAGGGAGAATGAATTCTTTTCATCTATATGATTTTGGGTCTACTTCGTCTTTTTTAAGCACGTTGAACCATCATAGTCACATTTACTGGATTGTACATTTGAAACTAGACCATAACATTTTTTTTTCTTATTTTTATCGTTTATAAGTGCTAAGTTGAATCTCTGTTGGTTGTGATCATTTTTAGTCTTCTCTAACCTTTATATGACTGGGCATCAATCTTCAGATCCACATTTCTATGATTCTCATGGTTACATTAAGTGTTAGAGACCAGATATACTGCTGTTTCACAGCGTTGGTTTCTCCACCACTACTGGACTTGGTCTTTCAGTTTGTTAGGGTTGTGTCTTTAATGTTAACAAAAATAAAAGTGTAACCCACAAAATACAAATAAGGTGATGATTGTTGAGTCCTTCGTGGATCATTGTTTTGACTGACGGTGTGAGTGGTATATTCCAACACACAGATAAATGGTTGTTTCTGATCTGCCATGTTATATGTGCACAGAGAAGTGCCCAGAGTACTTAGGTGCAGAGTCAAATATATTGTTTGTAACAAAAATGCATAAAGTAGAAATACTAGAAATGGTAGCAGCACTACTTTATCATTACCCTCATATAGTGTCTATTTATTGTTAGTATTCAGTTTATGCATAGGTAGTTACCAATCTTACCCAACCTTCTCCCTCTCTAACTAGAAGAATTGCAACACAGAAAAGGATTCCCTCTTCCTTCAACATAGTGCTTCTTGGCACCTCAGAAGAAGGAAGCTGAGTGCTAATTTTGGTATTGCCTATCGATAGATTTTGGATTTTATTGCTCGGTGTGGGCTTTTTTGCTTTTTCTGTTCCTCTTGTTTTGCTAGTTCCCATGTTCACATATCCATGTATTAGTTGTCGACTACTTATTTGTTGTTCTACTTATCATTTTGTTTAAGCTTAGCGATGTTTGGAAATACTCAAATCTTCAACTGATTTTATTTCCAAGGTTGTGCTTCATTAATAAGCTTCTATGCATTTAAACTTTAATTTCATTGGCTGTGGGCAGATTCAGTGGAACGGTTCCATATTTCAGCATTTCTCTTATTTGTCTTAGCTCAAAACCTTCTGGAGGCTGATGGACCTTGGTTTGGAAGTTTTCTTTGTGTAAGGCCTGCTCCTGATAACTCCTTGTGCAATGAAATGATTAATTACCTGAATTGTTTTCGTAAGAAACATTTACTTTTTTTTCTCAAAAAAAGAAGAGAAACATTTACTCTTCCTAGCAATTGGCTCATATTAAAAAGTTCTTTTTAATTCTTGCAGAATGCACTCGTTGTCTATGTAAGTGAGATGACAATTGATATCATCAAGCATTCATTCATCGCAAAATTTAACAACATCAAACCAATTGCGTTTTCAGAATTTCTTGAAGATCTCTGTAAGCAGGTACTTCTAATTTACAAGCTGATATTTGACTTGGCTGGTAGAGTCGAGTTATTTAAGCTGGTGGATTTTTCTCATAGCTTGAATAGTTTGTAGTGTGTACTGCTATATTGCTATAAGTCTTCATCCTGCTAAGCTGTTGTGGAATCTAGTAAGTTTCTCTGTTTTGATGATTCCGGTTTTCACATTACTCTTGTTTTGACTTTCAACAGACACTGAATATCCAAACAGACAATGTAAAGAATAACCTCACTTTTGTCCCTTTGGCGCCTGCTTGCGTGGTGAGTTTTTTCTTTCTGAATTTGACTGAAGCTGCCATCTCTCCCTTTTATTTTTTGTGAATTACATCATGGTTTCTTTATTTCAAAAGACTACATATTGAATAGGGAAAATACGGGAATAGGAATCTATTCACTTGAACCCTATCCTATTTATCCAGAGCTGATGTATTCCTTACCGAGCAGCCTATTTGCATGGCAGGTAATCCGTGTGTTACGTCCTGTGTTTGCTGCTCATCTTCCCTATAATCCGCTACCTTGGAGGCTCTTTTGGATTTTCCTTCTGTCTGCAATGACATTTGTTATGCTTGCAAGCCTTAAAGTAATGATTAGCATTGGGCTAAAAAAACATGCTAGATGGTATATAAACAGATGCCAGAAGAGAAAACTTCACAGCGACTAAGATAGGATACCAAGATGAAGCTGCATTATTTGCCTCAGATTTAGAGATGTCCTTTCTATGAGAAGACAAGGAGGGTGGGGGCAGGAAAGGTTGCGTGAGATGTGGTTGGAAGTTTCTATTGCTGCTCCCAGCACTCAGCAGTTATAGCTTCGAGTTTCTAGTCGTGCAGCAGGATGCACTCATGTGGAAGTATTTAACATTAAATGATCAGATGGCCCGTACTTCCATTTTTGCATAGGGAGAAGGTCCATATAATAAGGAGGAAGTTATATTGATAATGTATTTCATGTGCAATTTATTTAAAACCTTTTCTCTATAAAATTGTTATTTCAGAAGTCGATTTTGAAACAAAGTCTTGTTTGAAATTTTCTGAATTTGCTCGGTAGATTCAGAAAAGATAGTTTGATGTTTTACAGAAAGGTAAAAACTATCTTGTTAGTTAATCTGGAAAGGAAGGATGAAAAGAAGACCAAGAAGGCAGATGTGATGGCTAAGTCACATAATGCTGGAGGGTAAGAGTGACTGTGTCTAAGGGAGCATTGAAAGGCCCTAAGCTTGGCGGCGGTGGTGGACTGGTGGTGGAAAACGTTAAGCTGTGGTTTATATTGTTTCCCAGCAAGTACGACAGTGATTTTGCATCGTGACTTGAGTGATGGATGTATTTCTTAACACAGCTTCATAACTCATTGCCTCTTTATTTATTATGTTGAGTTACTTGCACATCCTTTAGTGTTGCTAAGAGTGCACATAAGTCGGTTTGGTTTGGTTTGATTTTTCATTATAAGATAATTATATCAATTATATCGATTTATTTAATTTATATAAATTGAATCAAACCAACAAAAGTAGATCATTTCGGTTTTAGTTTAGTCTATGTTTGGTTTTCTCATTTTTTAAACAATTACACCATGATTGAAAAAGAGGTCAAATTGAAGAGGTTCGTTCCTTGATAGTGTGATTTGATGCTAACACTTGGAAGTTTTTAATTGAAGAGACATTTGATACCATTAGCACATGCGAGTGATTATATTATTTATTGACATGACACCTGAATAAATAAAATTTAAAAAGAAAAGAAAAAGATGAATGGTATTTTCAAGACTGTTCGGAAATCATACAAAAAACTCATCAAGAGATGCAACACGCTATTCTTTTTAGTCATATTACGAACCCAAATATTAAATGATATGTTTAAACATTGTAAGGTGTAAACGAATTTAAAAATACTTACAAAGTAGATTATAATTTAAAGGTAAAGGGATATGATATTTCCCTAACTTTGTATGTATAAATTGATATCGCATTGATGAGCAGATCTATGAAGGGCAGTGGGGTGCCACGCCACCCTCGAACTTCGACGGAAACTCTCTCTCTCTCTCTATATATATATAATATTTATATAAATATAAAGCGCGCCACCCAATGAACAAAATTGGCTTGTGATGCCACGGTAGGAGGGCAATTTTAAATGGCTAACGTTGCGGGTTCGAATCCCATTTGTACCTATTTTTTTTTGAGAAATTTGCTGTAGACATTTTTTAAGGAAAAAAAAAAGAGGCTCCAAGCATGCTTTTTTAAGGAAAAAAGTTGGCACATTAATCGATAAGTGTATTTGGCACCCACGGACTCTAAATCCTGGATCTGCCACTATACCTGTTGTTATAAAAGTGGTTCACATATATCCCTACGTTACAAAAGTGAAGAAATTAATTTTAAATTGTTTTTTAAAGTTTAATTTTTTCTAAAAAAATATGTATTTGATCCTTTTCACATGTGAATTATTTTTCTGACTTCTTTGATTATTATTATTTGAGTTTTTTATTTTTATTTAAAATTTTTCTTTCATTCTTTAGTGTAAAAATAAGAGAAATAAAAAGAAAAAAGTGTGAGTGGGAAATATTTAAAAGTTAAACAAAAATTAAAATTATTTTTTTGAGTTTATATTGTAATTTATTTTTTATGTGTAAAAAATATATTTTGGCCATCTATAATAAATTTCACAAGAAAATAAGTCAAAAAAAAGTTTGACTATCAGAATAATAATTTCAAATTAGTCGATAAATAAAAATAGTATTAAATAATTAAATAAACATGTGAGAAGGATCAAATATACACCTACATATATTATCTTTCTTTTAATAAAAAAAATTAATTTAAAATTACTTTTTTAACTTCCGTTAGAGGAAAAAGGATATATGTGAGCTATTTGTATAACAGTAAGGGTATATATGAGTCACTTTCATAACGAGAAGTATATCAGCTTTAAGTAGCAAAGTTGAGGGCTATAACAAACCATTTTCCCTAGTTTAATTTATATATATATATATATTGGTTCAAGTTTGGCTTAATTTTTTTGTTAATAGAAAATCAAGTCAAGAACGATAGGATTTTTTTTAACGCCAGATCAATCCTAAACTACAAATCAGTTTTTTAATCAATTTGACTTGACGATTTGACATGTACAAAGTATGGCAAAGTTTAATGTCGTTGACATTTGTTTCGACAAATACCAAAGTTGTCCTCTCTGCCATTTTCTTTAACTAAAATACTTCCATTTTTGCATTAAATAGTTTATGAGAAATTTCTTAACCTTCTTTGTTTCATCCCAAAGGTAAAATAAATCGAAAAGCTATAGTGATTTGAAATCAAGAAACTGAATGATTTTAAATGAATTTGTATTTCACTTTGATTAAGCTGAAAGAAATGAAGTTAATTTCTTTTTCTAATTTTCCTCTATCATGGTAATACAAAATTAAAATTTGAAAAATCATTATAAATTGTCTTAATACCGCAAAAGGGTAAAGAAACAGATCTTAAGCCTAATTTGTCTCAAATTCTAGCTCAATAGGGAGGATTGTCTAAGATCATATAAAGAGACCACTTATTTTATTTTCATTCACAGTGGAACTCTTCAACACCCCATCCACGCTTAGGACAAACATTTAAAGTGCGGACAATTTACCATGAAGCCCACTATCTATAAATAATTAATTGAGATGGATCATGCTGTAATATCATGATAACGAATTAAATCTTTGGCCTAACTATGATAAATAAATAAATCTAATCTAACTCAAAAGTTAACTAACTAACTAACTAACTATATATATATATATATATATATATATATATATTTTGCTTACTCAACATATACTTTCATTTAAAATATACTTTTCTAGCTTTTTTAGATGTGAAGTCATTAATTACTGTTTTATAATAGTTTTGTTTTAGTAATTGTTCGCAACAAATTTCCGTAAGCCCTGAAAATTAACTGCAAGCAAAATAAATAAAAGAAAAATGTGATTTTTATTAGTGAATCTTGTGAGTACAATTATGTTGTTCTCTTGATTCTTCTCTCCTTAACTTCTCCAAGATTCGAGGGCCTTCAGTAGCATATTTCTCGAATGTAGGATGATGTGGACTTCCTTGAGATGTGTTTGATCTCCGAAAATATTGGAAAGCAATTCATTGTTTCAAGCAGTGACAGATCTAGGATTTTAAGGTTGTGGGTGCTCTCGTAGCTACAATGGTGGCGACAAACTTTTCATTATGGAACTTCAAAATATAAAATGTAAATAGATGAAGAAGTCAAAGGGTGTTCAATATATATATATATTGCGGTCTACCTAGCTCCGACCCCACTTAGTGTCCGCCCCGAGCCTACACCCTGGGCGGGACCGGTACTCGAGAATCATTTTTGGCCCCAAGCGACCTTGGCCTGGCTAGACTCTCAGCGGAAGACTCTATTGCATTATTACAATGATCAAATGTACTTATAAAACAATTGTCTCAAATTAAACTCAGAACGTTTGAGGATAAAACATTCAACTAGCCATAGATGACAACTCAAGTCTTAACATAAGAAATAAAAATGTAAAGACAACTGAACTACTAACTATCTATGAAGCCTCTAAAACAAGGAGGGATGTCGGGACAAGATCCTCAATCATCTTAACAACTAAAGTACTAGAGCAATGTAAAATGAGCCCTCCGGAAAGCAAGGAGGCTCACCAACTAACTCTGAGTGTTCAACTGGATCAACGAGGCGCTGGATGCTGAACCTAGTTACCTGTGTCTGCATCATAAAACGATGCCGGCTAAATGACATTAGTACATTGAATGTACGAGTATACGAGGGGAATACTAAACAAAACATAAGCTTGAAAGAAATCTGAAAATAACACTTACCTTGGCTTTACTCAACTTGAATAACTCAACTCAAATGCAAAGTAAACAACAATAATGGTGCAATTGTACAAAACATTTAAAACAAAAGGTAGCAACTCAATTTGTTAAAGAAATGCAATAACAACTCAATTTACATGTAAAGTAATATAATACTATGGGAGTTTATCTAACCAACAACCACCACTATGAGCCTAAGTGATGATACAACGTCTTGCCCATACTGCTAGAACTGTCCTATACTTTGCCGTCATATAGAACACCTTAACTAAGTGGATCCACTAGTCTGCTAAAAAGCACTAAGGAATCATCTAAAAAGTATAATCCTTTCTACCCATGATGACTACATGATTTATGGAGAATTGAGTTATTATGAACTCGCATCCCCATATCGGTGATCAATACTACTCCCAAAATATACTCAACTCATATAATTTAAAAACAAAACTCTTTCTTTGGTTTGAGATAATTACTCAAAAACTTGCCCAAAGGCTCTCTTGAAAATCGGTGTTTCCTTTCTTGCTCAAATGTGAAAACATTTTAACTCTTGGGAATACTTAGTTCCCATATAATCTTTGAAGAAATGAACTTTGCTCTTACTCTTTACTCAACTCAAAGCTTATGCCTTAAAAAAAAGTTAAATTGTTTGAATTTTTTATTTTGGAAAACTCTAAGAACTCTCTAGACTTGGCTCTTAACTTTCCTTGAATTTGAATTTATGGATTCAAGGATTGTGATTTATGATAGGAAGGATCTCATGATGTTTAGGAGTGCTTTTAGATAGTTAAACATGAGAAACGATCAAGAAATCACTGTCTGGAAGCAAGTCCGCGACGCGGAGATGCATTAAAATATTTGATCGCGAAATTAATTTTGAAACAGAGGAGTCCGTGTCACCTCCGCGATGCGGAGGTGATTTTTTTACACTGGGGGAGCAAGTCCACGACGCGGACTTGGGTGCCAAAACCTGCTCGACTTTTTCCTTTTTCATTTTCTCACCCCAATTCGCCTAAATTTGATTCTTTTTTCAATCCCTCTTTAGATTTAAATACCCAATATATGTACACAAGATTCTAACTCAAAACAACTCTTAAATCGACACGATTCCATCAAGAACTCCACAATCTCATCAAATCTCAAGAACTAAAGCAAATTTCAAGAACATAATTCAAGAACATCATACTTTCAACTTTGTAGAAACGAATTTCACTGAAACAAACATGATTGGCGCGTGGATGAATGAATCCAATTCCATGAAAGTCTCACATACCTCGTAGGATTGAATCCTTCGCAAATTCCACAACGAAATCTTATGATCTTGACGAAATCCTGACCTTTTCTCCCTTTTCTCTTTTCTCAAAGCTCTAGCGTGATTCGGTAAATGCGTAAACTGAACTAACTCAATTTAGGCCCCAATTAAACTTCTAAAAATGAAATAAATTAATTGGGTATGGAAAGGACCATAATACCCTCCTAAAATCTGGTTTTGACTTTCCTTATCTTGTTTTGATTTTCCTTATCTGGATAGCCCAACTTCAAATGGACATATCTCCCTCATACGAACTCGAAAATGAGAAAACTCGACTGCGTTGGAAAGATAATTTAAATATATTTCCTACGGTATCTTGTAGCACCTTTAACTCATCCGGAACTAGAAGTTATGGTCATTTAAAGTTGACCATAAACTCAAACTTAACTTAAATTAACCAATTTTCCAGATTTTTCCTTCTTTCCTAAAATGACTCTTTCCAATTCTAACTCTTTCTAGTTCTTTCAAATAGCGAGATGTTACACTTAGTACCAATAAAAAATGTAAGTTTATAAATTTAACACTTCATCATAAAAAAGACAATCATATTTGAACATGATAGCAAAAACAATCCATAAGAAAAACTACAATAAATATTATTTTTAATAAAGGAAAAAAGAAAAGATTATTTTGTATGAACTCTATTTTAGAAAAAAATAGAAAAACCCAACAAGTGAAAGAGAAAAAAAACAATCAACCTAGGGAGTAAGGGAGAAAAAAGATAAAGAAAAAACTAACTGAATACAAAAATAAATAAGGAGGGAAGAGTTAGTTTTTAAAATTTAAAAAATGTATTGACTGAGAATTGAACCCATGCAAAAATAATAATAAGAAGGAGAGAAGAGTTGATTTTTAAAAATTAAAAAAAGAAGTCCTGACTGGGAATCGAACCCGAATGCAAAAGCTAACATACGACCTTAAGCACCCTCAGCCAGCCAATGCGCCATTAAGGCTATACATCCTATGGGTGCTCTTTGTTTAGTTATATACATTTTTCTTAATTTCTATATAAATAAAAATAGTTTGATACAAGGTTAATGGGTGCTTGAGCACTCAGAAATGCCTATGTGGGTCCACCCCTAGTTTCAAGTCGATCTCGGGGAAAGAACTCCATTGAACACTCCTTTGAAGAGCTAGTGTTTAATCTCCGGAAATGCGGGGAAGTAATTCATTGTTTCAAGACGATCTCCGGGAAGAACTCCATTGACCACTCTTTCAAAGAGTTATGTAGATGATGTTGTAGCTTTCTCTAATGCTTGCTCCAATGCTTGTTGAAGTGTTTTGTAGAATTCCCTTTTCAGAATGTCATGTCCATCCACTATTTATAGTTGTATGGGTTGTACAAGGTTTCTTATGATTGGCCAAATGATGTTATTTTGACACTTGGTGGATTGTGATTGCTTCTTGCATTTGATTGGGACTATCACCTCATTTGGACACGTGGCGTCACCTTGTTGATCTTGGATGCCTAGTCACAGTGACAGATGACATGAGTTTGAGCTTCAAGGTAAAATGGACCTTGGACTTGAATTTAATAAAAAATAGACTTATTTATTTGTAAAGCCCAAAATAATCATTCAACCCAAATAAACATGGATTTAATCCAAATTTCGTATGAATTAAATCCAATAAAATTTGTTTGTCTACAATAATTCCTTTTCAATTGATAATATAGCTAATCCATTCAATATCTCTTGAGACATTGTTGATCTTAGATAAGTTTTTATCAATGTTAGTTTCGAAAAAAACTTCTTTCAACCGAGACAATGATTAAGGAATTGTTAACATTATTCTATAAACAATATATGTGTTAGGAAAAGAATCAAGTCTTTTTATTTGATTGAGTATTTTCATTAGATCATTATCTTCTACAAGTATTATTTCTCTTAACACTTTTAATTCAAAAAAAGAAATCTAAATCATCAACTATTATGGAGAAAATAGTCAAATGCCCCCTTAACCTATTATCGAATTTTCAACTACACACTTATGCTTCACGAGAGTCCTATCACCCCCCCTAGAATATTTTAAAACGGAATAATTACACCCTTAGATGCTGACATGGCATAGAGAGTGTCCTCACTCTCTTGGAGGCATGTGGAAGTCAAAAGAATTGGTAAATAATATTATAATAATGTTTTTAATTTAACTTTTTGTTAAATATATGTTGTTTTTACTTTTCTCTTTAAGTTTTTTGTTTCTTTTTATTTTTTTCCCTCTCTTTCTCATTACTCAACATTCACCCAAACCACCATTTCCTCCACCTTGAACCACCATCACTGCACTAACCACATTTTTTTAAAATCCATTTTCTAATATTTTTTTACAATTTGCTTCACTAGTTTCTACAACTAGCGCTGCAAATCATCATTAAAATCATCAAATAATCTTAAAATTATTACTTATATTGTCGGACAAATCTAATTTTCCTTAATTATCTCACTATTCCAAAAATAATAATTCACAGAGACAAAAAAAAAAAAAATCAGAAGAAGAAAGATAGGAGAAACAAAACCAAAAAGAAAAAAATAGAATTATTAAACACCTTCCTTCATAAAAATTCATTCTATTATTGATTTTTAATTATTGGAGAATTTCAGTTAATTAAAACAATTATGACTATAAAATAGATTTTTTCGATCATGAATTTCATAAACCAAACTAAACATGAGTTTTGGGTATATGATCTGGGTCATCATCCAACCTTTTTTTCATTTTTATCAATCTCAAGTTAGTTCAAAATATCAACACCATAAATCTACATTCTCACCGATTTTGGGTCAGTAACATACATCAACCATCAGATCTTATCTTCAATCTCTATTATTGTTTGGTGAAGACCAAGAATTTAACCATCGACAATACGTAAATAAAATATGAAAAATTTGGTGTCATGGAGACAAAGAAATAACATAATAAAAAAATTCAAAAAAAAAAAGAAATAGATGAGTAATCAAGCCTATCAAGGTGCCTGAACAATGCTATAAAGAGATGAAAAAATGATAATAAAAATAGCTTCAATTTTTTTTCGTGGGTGAGTGATTTGGAAGAAGGGAACGAAAACAAAAGAGAAAAAGAAGAAGAAGAAGGAGGAGGAATAAAAGAGTGTACATATTTTTGTAATTAATGAAAAAGGGATAAAGAGAAAAAAAAAATATAAATAATAAAAAATAACAACTGGAGCGAGTGTGCATCACTACATGTTGAGAATGTGGTTGTCTAGTTTTAGGGTGGTATATATTTTGTTTTTAAAAAGCTCAGAGGGGTAATAGGACCCCCGCAAAGTATAAATGTGTAGTTGAGAATTCGATAATAGGTTAGAGAGGCATTTGTTAAAGAAAGTTCAAGGTCAAGACAAATCTCAATTTTTTACCACTAAATAAGAAACCAAAAATATATTTTCGTGTGCTTCAAACTGTTCAAATCTATTTTGAAGTGAAAAATTGATTGATCGACTATATATATATATTACTTTTATTTTTTATTTATCATATATTATTATAAGTGGGAAGCTCCAAAATGCAAAGTTGGATTATCGTTTTATCCTTATACTAATTCAAAATATTTAACTAAATTACATATTAATAAACACTACAAGTGAGAATATGTAGAATCAAAAATTAAATTGTTAAAATATCCATAATAGTGTGTATTTATTTGGTACATGAAAACGTGTCTAACGTTTTTCCCTTCTCTAAATTGATATTAATTTGAATATATAACTTATAATTAATATAGTAGCATTTGACTTCATGGAAATTCATGTGCATTTTGTATTCTGAAGTTCACAAAAATAATTATTACTTTCGTTTTAAAAAAATAAATAATTGTATTTGAAGTCTTATTATTATGTAGTTAGATTTTGTTCACTATAAATAATATGTAACACTAATTATTTAAATATCATTTGCCGTAATATTTCTCTCTCTTTTATTTTCTTATTTATTATTTTTTTCTTTAGATATTTAGTTTCATAACTCATACTATCTAATTTCATAATTGATATTTAACTAGTGAACTTGTCCGCGTTTCGTGCCGCGGTTATGAAAGACGATAAGATATCAATATATATTTATTGAGACATATAATTGATTTCATGGAGAAAAATGTTTGGTTAGTAGTTAGATGACCTTCAACAAAATCATACGTTACTCTTTTGAACCAAAAGAAAATATAAACTTACGATAGTAATTTTTTTTTATAAATACAAAACACAGAGAAGTCATAAAGAGAACTACAAAAAAATGCAACATTATTCTTATAATCTTAATCATTAAAATAAAAAGGAAAAATACGAAAGCAATACACAATCTTTCGAGTTCTTGTCGACATCCATTCTCACAAGTCGATCACCATTCAATAACATTCATTTTATTCTTCAAGTCAAACTAAAATATGAATAAAATAAGTACCGAAAACATAACAATTTAAAAGGCTAATGTGATCATCTCTCCAAAATCTTACAATGCTTCTATTTATAGGACTATAATATGAATAACAAATAATGTTATGAATATGACTATTAATTATTTTAGAGTTTATGGTAATAAAAATTATGATAGTGATGAAAATAACAACCATTAAGTTTTGCATTAAAAATATGAAAGAACGATTAATTGATATATTTATTATTCTACTATAAAATATAAAAAAATTGTAAATAAATAGAATTCTGAGCCAAAGATTTTAGTAAAGATGAAAAAGTCAAGAGACTCAAGGCATTATTGTGTGGATTTTAGTGTTATTTAAAACTTGTAGTGGAGGATTTGTAATTGGAAATTCATGGGGAAAAATATATTTAGACATTTTTGAGGAAGTTAAAGGCCAAAAAAATAAAATAAAAGGAGAGAAGAGATGATTATGTCCAACAAAGTCATAACATACTATTTTGAACCAAAAAAGTTTATAAATTTACAACAATCAAAACTTTATACAAAATACAAAATAAAGAGATGAATTAACTAAACTAAATAAATAAATAATACAATATTATTCTTACAATTTAATCATTAAAACGTTAAAAAAATATAAAATAAATGTACAATCTTCCGAGCTTTTGTCGATGTCCACTTCCACAACCCACAATCACCATTCAATGGCCTTCATCTTATTCTTTCAAGTCAACCAAAGCATCAACATAATAAGCACCGAAAACATGACAAGTAAAAATGTTGATGTGCTCATTTCAACAAAGTTTTACAATCTCTCTATTTATAGGACTACAACATAGAATA
Source organism: Solanum pinnatisectum (assembly GCA_035578085.1). NCBI lineage: Eukaryota > Viridiplantae > Streptophyta > Magnoliopsida > Solanales > Solanaceae > Solanum > Solanum pinnatisectum. The sequence goes on along the minus strand of CM069081.1, from coordinate 23,827,253 downwards.
CCAAATACTATCACGAATTTGACTGTTAATTATTATAGAGGTTATAATAATAAAAAGTCATTAAAGTAGTGAAAATAAAGACCATTAAGTTTTACATTAAAGAAAATTAAAAAATGATTTTGTAATTTCACATTAAGCATTTGATATAAAATTTGCATTACTTGAATTTCTTGTCAAGTTCTTACAATAAAATTCAAGTAATACAAGTACGACTTACATATAAATAAAATTCGATCCGTTCATCAAATGTCATGAAAAAGATGAAATTTTCCATTCAAAAAAAAAAAAAAAAACCTGCAATAAAATAATCAAATCGCATATAAGTAAAAACTAACATATAAAATAATATTTTATAAAGTTGTAAAAAAATTGAGATTCTTAGCCAAAAAGATGAGATGACTTCACCTAGTTAATCCATAGCTCTACTATACATATAAATTTAATCCTTTCTTTTGTAACAAAATTTTCTAATGCCTCTATTTATAGGACCATAATATCGAATACCAAAAGATATCATAAACATGACTATTAATATGAATTAGAAGTTATGATTATCAAAAGTCATGGGAGTAATGGAAATAAAGACAATTAAGTTATTATATTAAAGAATATGAATAAATGGAGTAGTAATTGTTCGTTTTTGTACAATAATAATAATAAAAAAATAAGGAAAAAGATAAATAGGATCCTTGGCCAAAGAGAGGTGGCACATCACTTTTCTTTTATCTAGCTTTATATTATATATAGATTACCTATTCAGTTGTTACTCTTAATATTCATAACTCACATGCTTTTCATATTCATAACTTCAAGTATTTAATTTAAAACTTTAATATGTCTTTTGATATTCCTCTATTTTTATCTATATAAACCATATTTTTTTATTTCATGAACCCAACCATTTCATTGTACAGTTAAAGTAGTAAAACCTTTGGATCATTATTCTACTATTTGATTCATGTTTTAGTTTGACTTGATGAAGAAGTCTTTTGAATTTTGATCGATTATGGGAAAAGGTGTCGTCAAGAACTTGAAAAATTATGTAATGATTATGTATTTCTTTTTACCATCTATATTGCTATAATTAAAATCTTAAAAATTAGGTGAATATTGTATTTGTTCTTATCTGTTTGATTTATTCTGTATTCTCTATCTATTATACTTCTTTAATTTAATATTCTATGTAATTCTGAATGTTGATCATCAGGTGAATTCTGATTTCAATGTTGTTACAATTTTGTTTATTGTTGATTGGACTATCATTAGAGGTTAATTTATCTTAATTAGTTTTGCATATTTCTTGCTTGATTTTCAATGTATCATTTGATTGTGTTATGAATTTTATTTAATGAATAAACAATAAATCGGTAAAACTAATAGTGTTAATTTCAATTTTTTCTATATAATAACTAAACTTTATAATAATTGTACGGGACAAACGTGCAACACACGTTCCCAGAAACTAGTTATATTAAAAGAGGGACATCACAAGTTAAAAGTTAAAATACCATTATACCCCTATCCTAATTTAAAATGTTATAAAATATCTGCTAAGTTAAATATTAATTAATCAAAAGATTTCAAAACCTTTTCACCTCCTAACTTAATTGCAAGGTAAAGAGCCATAAACTGCTCATATTCATCTATAAGTTGAAATATCTTAACTGCATGCATTTAGTTTGAACTAATAATAAGAATGGTATTGGTCAATAACATGCAAAACTTTTCATATTTCGGATAAATATAGGCAATTTAAAGATTAACTAATAGTTATGCAACTTAATGAAATCCTATTAAATATTAAATATTTGCTAGATGTTGTCAAACCTTTTGTTTTCCATCATTTAATATCAATCAACACTAATAATGGATAATGAATTTATATTGAATTTTGCTCATTAAACATCTTATATTATATAAATAGATATCAAGAATGTGTCCAACCTTCATCATTGAATGACACAAATTCAATAGGTATGTAACAATTTACCTTCAATTTGTTAGTTCTACTTTTGTTTTCTTTTCTCATTTTTTCCTCAAACCATTAAGTAAAATGGTTAAGCTCTTTTATATTTTATGTAAATTTTATGAGGTCACATTTTATTGTTTGTTATGCAAACCATAGAACTACTTTTAAAGTTTATTATAGTGCATTTCAATGTAGCAATGATATCTGACAAAGGGTGTGCTTCAAGTTCTTAATAGAATCACGAATTGGTCAATTCCTTTCTATTTTGTGTGACAAAATTGACATAAACAAGATCACTTATATGATATGTCTGATATTACAAGTTCTATGATTTGTTATGCCTAATAAAGTTATAAATATAGAATTAGTATGTGGGGGAGAAAGAGAGCAAGTTTGAGGAATTACGAGCTTTTCTTTGTTCCTAATTTTCAGTTTTTATTTTTCTTCTCTTATCAAGTTAAATATTGCATTCTTATATTTTTTTTTGATAATTATGTCCTATAATATATTGTACCAAATTTATCATTTATGATATGTTTAGATTAAATTTTTGGTGTAAAGGTGCAACACACGTTCTCAAAACAAATCCTTTTTCTCGCTATTTTTTGAAAAATAGAAATTCGACCTCTTAACTGATCTATGACAACATCAATATGAATATCCTTAGATTGTAAACTTTTACTAATTGAACTAACTGCAAATAATATGTCATACCAAATAGTTATATCCAATAAAAAATCAAAATTTTCAAGCTCATATGTTTTTAAATAAGTAGTCACTTTTATTTTTTGGATCCTCACTAACTTCATCTAGTTTCAATAAAGCATCTCTTATTTTTGGTGCTTGAAATCTTAATGCTTTTATGCTTTCAATACGACTTTCCCAAAGAGTCTATGTCAATGATTTAAGAGTTAGATTGAGTACAAAATCTTTTAAAAAATTTCACCGCTTAGTAGAAGAAGCAAATAGTGTATATAAACGTTGTATCATTTCAAAAAATGGTAAAACTTTTGTACGAGAATTAACTATATCACAAAGTATCAAATTTAAATTATGAAAACCACAAGGTATACAAAATACTCTAGGATTTACATCGAGAATTCTTTTTTGCACTCTTTGATGTTTTTCCTTCATATTTGATCTTGGTAAAATGGTCTAATGGGCTCTTGTAATCGTATGACTTTGTATTCTGTACCCTTTGCCAATTGAACCTCCGAACCCATTGAAACACAATTATTTAAACCTTTTATCATAAGGTCAATCATGTGTATAATACAACTACTACACCTCAAATTTCACGTCATTTATAATTGCCACATAAGAAATAAAATGGTAAATTAATTAAACTTTCTAAATTTTATTTGAGAAATCATTTTTTCTTTGTTTCAATTTTTTTTCCTGATTTCTCTCTTTTCTCTTCTCTCATTCCAACGCTCTCACTAGTAAATCAATCTCCACCACAATGTGGTGGTGGAGCTACCATTCAAAGATGAAGACTACGTCACATTCGATTTGAAAAAAAAAAAGTATGTAGCCACAACCTATTCTTGACGGTCCCAAATCGCTGGGACACTTTCTCCAAAACCCTATACGCTCACTGCACGTCTTTGAAAACATTAACAACGATGATACAAGTGCATAATGTTAGGTTGGGATGAGGAATATGTTATTTCCATGTGAAGATTTACATAAATTGGAACGATTGATATTGTTCGGCTCCGTCGATGTTGAGTAGATTGGAGGATACGAGGTTACTTGTTGAAGAGTAAGATCGATAAGTTTATTCATTTTTGTAGAACAATAGAAGGAATTTGTATTTGTGGAGACTCTTTCGTAAAGTGATAAAGAATAAATTTGCATAAGAAATGATGAGCTCATTGAAGAAGATGAAAGGCAACACGCAACAACCAAAACGAAATGGGGAAAAAATTGACAGAAAGATTTGAAGAGTAGAAAAGCCAAAAAAGCTTCTTTTTGTTCAACAATGGTGAATGTATAAATCGAAAAAAAGATGACTCTTGATTAGGTCAAAAATTGTCATTTGTTGTCTTTTCCAAAGGCCTCACGCGCATAAAATATGTGTAGCACACACTTTGGAAAAAAATGCCACATAGGATGACAAATCCAAAATGGAGTTTTAAATACAAAGTTTCAATGGGTTTGTTGGCAAAGGGTTAAGTAAAATGGTCCAAAATACAAACTCATGCAAGTACAAAGGTCCATCAAACCATTTCGCCTTTGATCTATTATCATATTCTTGTCCTCTTAAATTATGAATATCAAGTCCAATATTTATTATTTCATCTATAATAACTTCAAAGAGACCATTTTTCACTTGTATCATCCACTTTTTAAAACTCTAAAAACAGTTCATTAATTTTTATTGGAGTAGTTGAAATATCCACACTCTGCTATATAAAATTCATTTATTCTTGATAGCTTGCGTCCGGAGTGCAATCAAGTATGATTGAGAAGTTTGCTTCACCCTTAACTAGAGGTCTTGAGTTCGTTCCTTGATTATGGAGTAAATCCTATTGGGAGTGCCACACCCGAATGGGCCCTGCAACACATGATTCAGATTTAGTCGGGCCTCTAATGTGAGCTTGCGACACTGATGAATAATGCTTCAAATACACGTCATCCAATTCTAAGTGCAAACGATAGTTAAGCAATGTAAAACCCAACAAATGAGTTGGGGTCGAACCCACATGGAGCAGTACGTGTTCAAATTCAATTAAGAAATACAAATGTGATCTAGCTAGTTATAATAATAGACATTATTGAAAAAGACATGAAATAAATTAAAAGGGTTGACACGAATGCCAGATTGGGGGGTTTTGGTTTGAAATTATCAACTATAACGTAGTCAAACACTGATAAAATAACAATAGGGAGATGAATTCTTGGGATGTGATCGATTATAGGCAAATTTCACTACATGAGTAATTGTAACTACTAATACATAGCTAAATATCAGTGGGTAGGCTAGACTATGAGTGAAATAACTTTCTCTCGAACAACTATTTCACTTCAAGCTATTTCTTTCGAACATCGACAAGCATAGCAATTAAGAACAACCCACACCTTAATTCATTTACTCTCTCAAGCTAGATGTGCAGAATTGGATTTAGGATTCACTCTCTTGAGCTGAACCCATATCAACCCAATACCTACAAACCATTAATTGAAAGCTTTAGCCCCAAACTTCTCTCTTGAGCAAGCTAAGAACACAAGATTAGAACTGCATTTGCAACTACAATTCATAAATTAAACCTCAGCTAATTATTAAACCCACTTCAATATAGCATTTAAAATAGTAATTAACAACACCCATAAGTTAATTCAACTCTTAATCACATGAGCACACCACAAGAATTGGGGTTTTAGCTAAACATTATAAAAAGGTGAAAACGGTTACCAAATCGATTATTCATCAACGTTGATATCATTGCTGCTGCATCTAACCTGCCTTCTTCAGAGCATCACAGACTCCACTGGCCTGAAGGCACTAGCCTTCTTCTTTCCTTGAGGTACTAGGTCACCATAGGCAACATAGAATTCCTGGACCCAGGTGGGAATGTATGGGCCACGAGGCCTGGTGAATATCTTAAAATGGTGGAACCGGAGAGTGTCCCACATATTCGGGTATTTGTCCACTACGCCATCAATGGACAATTTTTTTCTTCCAAAATGGTCTGTAATCCCTCAGCCTTTAACCTATTGAGTAGACGGGGAGAGGGACCTTGAATTGGTGGTGCTGGAACCACCGTCTGTGCTGAAGCTGGCACTGAATCTAAAGAAGAAGGGGTTGACTCTAGAATCCTAGACGGATCATGATGAACTTTGGCACGAATCTCTGCTGGCCGGGCTTGTAATAATTGATTATCCTCAAGCTCAGAGAGTGAAGCCTGAGAATCAAATGATTCTCCTTCACTGCCATAGTTATGCTCCAGTTTCTCAGCTATGGGCGTCTTGCCCTTTCCTTTGCCTTTTCTTCCCTTGGTAGGGATCTTAGATGCCTTTGCCATAGATGCAACTTCATCCTCATTTATTACGACTCCTCTAGCCCGCTTGCGGGGTTTCATGTCTCTTCTTGACACTTTGGGTCTAGCCATATCTGTAAAACTCATAGAAACATGTGAGAAATAATAGAAAGTACAGAAATAAAGTTGCATAAAGACTCGCCGAATCAGTCGGCGAGTCGCCGAGTCACTTAGGCTAGCCAGATCAGGCTCACCAAAAGTACCAGCTCAAAAAATTTCTAAACTCAAGATAGGTCGGCGATGTTCAGGGCCATTCAGTGAATAGCTGACACAAATCGGCAAGCTAGTAGTAGCTCGCCAAAAATTACAGTGCATTTTATGGGTTAAAGGCGCAGAAAGGGCGATCTACAGAACCTTTCGTCGAGTTACCGAATGAAATCGGCGAGCTCAAGCTTCCCGCCGAAAGTTACTAAACAAACTTAGCGAAAATATGAAATTAAGGGCGATCAAACTTAGCTGAACCACTCGGCGAGCTCGACGCAGCTTGCCAAACGGCCCAACGTGCCAGTTTCAACCCCATTTCCCAAAATCAAGCCCACAGCCTCCAAATTCAAAATCATACACAAACATCATGAAATTAAAGGTAGAACCATACGACTGTTTCCCTCGGGGTACTCAGACTTCCCCCTATTTGGCCAAAATTGGCCATTTGACAACTTTTTCCCTTAAAAATGATGTCAAATGTTCCATCATTGGGCAAATTAGATCATTTGGCACAATTCGGGGTTACTTAGACTTCACCCAACTAGACCCAACACAAATAAACCACAACCCAACAATTTAAAACTAATTTAATCAAACAAGACACGGGAATCGAGCAATTTTAGAACATTAGGCACACATTTCAACAAACTACAGACAATCCAACATAAACAACACAATTAAAGCAATTAACCAACATCAAACAATACCCAATTACTTATTGTATTTGATTTCAACCAAAAACTTAAAGTGCGGGGTTTGGAAAACTAACCTTTATGCCAAATATCAAAGTTGAAAAGCTAGGCGGCAAAGATTTCCAATTTCGATCCTGAGATCACATAAAAATGTGGGCAAAAGAGTAGAATATGGAAGATCTAAAGTTTTGGTGAGAATGTACGAGAGTTAGAAATGAGAGAAAATGAAGGATTTTGAAATTTTAAACCGTTTGGCCTTTAAAACCTTTCAGTTCACGACACTATCGGTGGAGTAAGTCGTTCTCGCCGACCCACTCAATGATGTGCTAAGTGGTATTTCCCTCGCCGAGTTTTACAGGACCTCCAACAATTTTGAGGGTTCAAACGGTGGACGGGCTCGCCGACCTGTTCAGCAAGTCGCCGATTAAGCATTTAGTGTGCCGAGTTTTACAGAGTGCCCTTTAAAGCCTGGTGATTCCAACGACGGTCCTAGTCGGGGCTCGTCGACCTGTTCGACGGGTCGCCGAATAGACTATTTGCTCGCCAAACTACCCATTTTCCAATACTATTCATTTTTCAACCTGCACAATCAACACCCGTTATTCAAAATCAAAATTTAAGCATTAAAAACTCGGGTTGACTCCCAAGAAGCACCTTAGTTAACGTCGTGGCACGATGGGGATACCAAATCAAGCTTCATTTTTGGGGTTTGCCATTGTGTCACTAGCAACCTCCCTTGTTGTCCTGGATTCAAATGAGAAGAAATTTGACCCATTTGGGTCTCCAGCTTCTTAATAGAGACTGAGTGAGAGGTCATTGTCTGATTGAGAGTCAAGATATCCTCTTTTATCTCTTTCAACACTTTGTCTGACCCTTCAACTTTGTTCAGAATGCGTGAGAGCATATATTTTGTACGGCCAACTTCAGATTCCTTGGGTTTTTGACGCTAATGGGGAGGGACATACCTATCTTTGTCACCCTTCCTTTCTTTCCAAGTGGCGTTACGATCACGCCAATCTCTGTCACGGTCTCTCCAGCCTTTATCTCTATTCCAACCTTGATTTTCACTCGATCTTGGGTAGTTTGCACGATAACCTCCTCCTTGATTGACTAGGAAGTTCACTTCCTCATTGTACATTGCTTCAAATTGTGCTTTATCATGGTTTACTCCACCAACACCCACATCATTGACACTCTTTGTACCAACACCCATGACATTTTTAGCCAAGATATCCAGTTGGGTCATCATTTTGGCCATATTTTAGTCTCTCTGTTGATTGTATTTGATCTGCTCTTTTGTCATTCTAAAATTTATAGGAGAGACTTGGTCTTCACGAGTGTACCACACCCTATTGATCTTGGTCATGCAATCAAGGAGTTGAGACGCTACTTCATATGGTTGTTGCATTATACCATCGGGAACAAGTTGATCAACAACTCCTTTGTTCACTGAGTCGAGGCTCCTATAGAAGTATTGCAGCAACACATTATTTGGAAGTCCATGAGTTGGGCATTGGAACACCAACTTCTTAAACCTCAGCCATATCTCATTGATTGGCTCACCTTCCAAGCGTTTAAAACCTTGGATGTTATCCCTGAGTATCATCATCTTCGATGGGTGAAAGAATCTCACTTGGAATACTGTGATCAACTAATCCCAAGATGATGTAATGGAGTCTCTTGGTAACTCAGATAGCCATTTGGTAGCTTCACCCATCAAAGAGAATGGGAACAACCAGAGATAGACTGATTCTTGCGATATGTTCTTAAATGAGAATGGACCACAAATGTCCACGAAGTTTTGAATATGCTCATGGGGATCCTCATGAGCCAGCCCCACAAACAAACTTTTCAAATGTAGGAGTTGAAGCATTGTGATAGTAATGTGAAAAACAACGTTTCCTTCAGTTGGAGGTAGACGTATTGCTACCACACTACCCAATGGAATTGGGTCATTGTCATTTGGGTCATTTACATCATTGAGGTTTACAACATCATCTTGGTGGCCCACTTGGCTACTATTACTTCCATTAACGCTCATATCCTCCTCTATTTCACACAAGCAACACAAAACCAAAAACTAAAATAAGTAGATTCACCTATAACTAAAAAGATCACAATTCAACTTCACTAAAATAATTTTAAACAACACTACTCCTCGGCAGCGGTACCATTTTGATGAATAACACTTCAAATACACTTCATCCAATTCTAAGTGCAAACGATCATTAAGCAATATAAAACCCAACAAATGAGTTGGGGCCGAACCCACAGGAACGGTACGTGTTGAAATTCAATTAAGAAATACAAATGTGATCTAGCTAGTTATAGGAATAGACATTATCGAAAAAGACATGAAATAAATTAAAAGGGTTGACACGAATGTCAGATGAGGGGTGTTGGTTTGAAATTATCAACTACAAAGCAGTCAAACACTGATAAAATAACAATAGGGAGACGAATTCTTGGGATGTACTTGATTATAGGCAAATTTCACTACATGGGTAATTGTAACTACTGACACATAGCTAAATATTAGTGGGTAGGCTAAACTATAAGTGAAATAGATTTCTCTCGAACAACTATTCCGCTTCAAGAGATTTCTTTCGAACATCGACAAGAATATAATTAAGAACAACCCACACCTTAATTCATCCACTGTCTCAAGCTAAATGGGTAGAATTGGGTTAAGGATTCACTCTCTAGAGATAAACCCATATCAACCCAATACCTACAAACCATTAATCGAAAGCTGTTGCCTCAAAACTTCTCTCTCGAGCTAGTTAAGAACACAAGATTAGAACTGTATTTGCAACTACAATTCATAAATTAAACCTCAGTGAATGATTAAACCCATTTCAATATAGCATTTAAGCTAGTAATTAACAACACCCATAAGTTAATTCAACCCATAATCACATAATCACACCCGAAGAATTAGGATTTTAGCTAAACATCATAAAAAGGTGAAAATGGTTACCAAATCGATTATCCATCAACTGCGTAAGGGTAATCAAGACTTTACAATGCTCCAAATTGAAGAAAATTAGTAACCCACTTGCAAAATCTCTGAATTGAATCCAAAAAACCTTCAAATCTACTAGGAAAACTATTCTAATTGGTAGCAAGCTAAAATCTAGAAAAGTTCTTCTCAATTAACAATTCTAGATTCAATATAGTTTCCAAAAATTAGCCACGAAGGGCCATTAGGAGAGATAAGTCGGGTTCGCCGACTGGTTTGGAAAAGTGCTTCTCATTGCTCTCTTCTATCGCCTTTTTGCATTGGCTTTCAGCATCCTCAAGTTCTGTAACTTTGGGTGATCACTCTTGTCATCGCGGAACTGATTGGCAATTCGCCGACTTCCCCTTCCTGTCGCCGACTTGGTTTCTTCCCTCAGGGCTGGCGCACTGTAACTTTAGGCGGTCTAAATAGCCACTTGGTGATCATCAGGCCCACCTTTTTCCACTTCTTCAATTTGTTAGTTCCTTTTTGCCTGTTTGTGTCCTTGCTTTGCTTCTCAATCCACATACCTAAAAATCAAGGCTTTAACATTAGTTTATGGCACAAATTAAGCATTTGAGGATACTAAAACTATATAAACAAAGCCCTAAATGACTCCAAATCTAGGACTCATCAGATAGCGACCGAAATGTGAACTGGAGCCTTTTGCGGTCTGTGACTCACCACAGTCACTCCCCGAACTCTATGATCCCTCTTTAGATTTGGAAACTGTTGCTCTAGTTGGGGGGGGGGTCCATCGCGTACAACAATGACACAATTTCAAGCCATTTAGATTGTTGGCGAGTGTTTCGAGGTGTATTAGGTGAGTCATTATTAGTACCCGGGTTGATAACAGATCCACTCAGCTCATCATCAGCCGACTCATTTACAAGTTGAAATCGGGCTAAAGGCTTGGTGGACTTTTCCCCTTGTCACGATGGCGTGCCCTTTGGCGGCATAGTTAATGTGAAAGACTCATGAGTACTAAAAATATATAAAAAGAAATCCAGAAAAATGAAAATAAAACTACGAAAACTAAAGAAAAGTTGTTGGAAAAACACTGCTTTTGTCCTACGGTTAGGCTTCTACGGATCATAGAAGTTTCTACGGGCCGTAGGACCCAACCATAGGAAAGGAACTTCACTTTTTAATTCCTGAAGTTGGAACTATAGTTTGACAATACAGTTCATCAAAATTTCTATGGACCGTAGGTCAAGCCATGGTTCCTAACTTTGGCTACTATTTTTTGCATTTTAGATGACGAGATTGATCTATGCGGCATAGAAAATTCTATGACCCATAGATCGAAGTCGCAGGCTTCAATATTGCCTTCATTCATGTGATTTTCATAATTTCACTTTAACTACCAACCCAACCTTTCCTAATTCATGCATTTCAAAATATAGTATCACTACAATATACCATCATCCTTAGCATATCATTTAAAATTAAAAATCAAAGTAACACAAATAACAACAATTCAACCTAAATCAAGTTTAATTTTTGATTCAATTTATTCACAAACCTACGTCACATATGCATATAATTGACAACACTCACAACGACTATCATCCCAAGGGTTGATTTTTAAATGATTAAGCACATAAATAATAAGCAACACTTCCCTAGGTTAAGTGTAATCAACCTAAATTCCAACAAAATGAAGCCAAGGCTCGAAACCCACACCCTTATGTGAGAATTTAGAGTTGTGTGAGTGTGCCTCCAAACTTAGACGCCTAGAATTTGAAACCCAACTCAATGCTCGGCTGACCCGTGCCCTTTGTGTAATTCAGTGACTTTGGGGGAGAGAAGATGTAACACCCCGTAGTTACCATCTAGGGTTAAGTTTGAGGGCTACAAGTCAAGATTAGAGGGTATGAGCCAAGGCTAGGGGGCGAGGGCCAAGGCTGCCCCAAGCTTGCCATGGCACTTCCTAAGACCACGAGAGCCTTCACAGCTCGTGGTGGTCTCCACGGCTTGTGGGGCCACTCGTGGAGTTGAGGCAATGAACCCCTCAATGCTGCCCTGAAAAGGCTTCCCTTCACGAGCCACTTCACGGCTCGTGGTGAAGACCACGGATCGTGGGACTGCCTTCACCTTATGGGGGGGCTTGCCAAGGTTAAGGTGGCTAATGGTCAAGGGACCACGGGCACCACCATGAGCAGTGGTGCCCTTGATGGGTCGTGAACATGAGCGTGGTCCCTGACACCCTACTTTAAAGTGGGGGTTATTTTAGGTAATTCCAATTTAGGTAGTTATTAAATGAGGTTGTTTTGTATTGTTTCTATACACCGATATAACCCCTTTTTAGTCATTAACCAACCCATTCACTTCATAAAATCCCAAAACCCAAATCAAAACCCAAAATAGTTCATCTTCTCCAAAATTTGTCTCTCTAGAACTCCAAGGAAGAAGAAGAAGAGGAAAGTTGAAGCTAGGTCTTGAAGAAAAAAGATTTTTCTCCTCCAATTCATGGGAACTCTTCAATAAGGTATGGTAGCTCTTCATCCATGGGTAGCCTTCACCCATGGAGCTTTTTCAAAACCCCCAATTTCAAAGTTAGAAAACCCAAAAAGGTAGGGTTTGACTTCAATCTCATGGATTCCTTTCAAATTCATTTTTAATGATTGAATTATGTTTGTTTATGGATATATTGATGATTTTATATGGTTTTAAGTTGAATTCCTCAAGAATCCATGAATTACCTTATTTTCTGAAATTAGATCTCAAAGTGTGGGTGTTGATTGATGCAAGTAGAATGTAATAGAATTATGAATGTTATGAATTATTTATGTGAATTATGTTATCATCCATGTCTAATGTAGTAATTCTAGATGTGTTGATGAACTATGATCCATGGTCCTTGAAGGGCAAAGTATGAGAATTATGCATGATTATGAGATTTATGTATGTGCTTTAAGGACACTTTGAGAGTAAAGTGAATATGAATATGATCTAACTGTTGTGTTGTTGGATAATTATCTTCATGTACACACCTATGTATGAATATGACATGTTGTGAAAGGTTTTCACATATAATGATGTACCTTGGATCGGTAGGCTAAGGGCATCCCTTTCATGTAAAGTTAAAGAGCTATCTTGATTGATATACCTTGAATCGGTAGGCTAAGGGCATCCCTTTCATGTGTAATTAAAAGTTATCTTGATTAATATACCTTGAATCGGTAGGCCAATGGCACCCCTTTCATGAGTGACTAATAAAGTATTATAAGGCTTTGTCTTGAATCGGTAGACCAATGGTACCCTTTTCATGAAGAGTCAATGAGCTATTCTAATGATGTACCTTGAACCGATAGGCAAATGGAGTCCCTTTCATGTGTAATAATGTTAATAGAGAATTAACTACTTCGTGGGAATTTAATGCTTAGCACCGAGTGGATATTGTAAGGTGGAAGATCTCCCTATTATGGATAGGTTTCTAGCAACAACCTTGTTATCCCATAACTATGTGCCCCCATAGGTCTGTAGCTAGTGGACCTACCTAAAAGCTAATACATGTTAGTTCTACCTTAGGCAAGTAGGACACATCTCTTAGTGTGGGGCATGACACCGGATTGCATGTTAAGCTCACATGGTCTATGTCGGTTAAGGCCTATTCCCACTATGAACAAGAAGATGAATTATGAACTATGGTTACTCAAGAAGCACTACTTAGAGTGGGTGGGGGTATGAAACTTCATCCATGTATTGCACAAGTAGGTTTTGAGATTAGTTATGGTGTGTTTCTTTTATGCTATAACGACTTATGAAATGAATATGCTTATGATGATGCTACTAAGTATGTTGATATGAGGGCTATTTGTGATGATGAATGCTTTACTTATCTATGAGTATTAACTAAAGATGATATCAAAGAAGGGTTAGTATGATTATGGTGGCATAAAAGTGGTACTTAGTATAGATGGGATTATGGGATCTTTATCTATGCATTGCACAAGTATAACTTAGGGTTACTTATGAGATGGTTCAATTATGCTATGATGATCTATATGTTGAATATGCTTATGACTTATGCTTTTATACTAATGTGCATGATGATTCTCAAACTTAGTAAAGTGCATGTTTTTCAACTAAAATGTCCTTTTTAGCATGATTTCATGATTTTATGCATGTCTATCATACTTAGTGCTTTTTTTGTACTAACCCATATGTTTCTACATTTTCCCCAAGTGTAGGGATTGACACTCAATTTGATTCCCCTTGTGGGTAGATCTTGGAATTGATCATTCTCCTTGCTAGTTGGTGAGTCTTCATGATTTGAGGACGTATGAGTCATTTGTAGTTTCTTTCTAGCATTTCATTTTGGATTATGTTGTAAGGGCTGTGTCCCTATTTGATTCAAAGATTGTATTAGATGGCTAATTGAGACAAGTCTAGACTTTCGCATACTTTTATAAAAGACTTCGATTGTATGGATAAAGTTTTAAATTCTGCATCATTTCTTTTATCTTATGTTATGATATGCTAATGGGCTTATATGAGACCTTTCGGGGTCAAGTACGCCATGTTACATCTAGGGAGTACCCCTGGGTCGTGACAGAAGAAAATTTGGGAGATGTAGTGATGAATTTATTGATGAAAAATGGAGGAAATGAAGTGATTTGGGATGGTTAATATGGAAAGGAATAGAAGTTTTAGAGTTTGTAACGGTTTGAAGAATATTGGTAGGTGGGGAGAATTGAAAAAACAAATTGGTTTTTATTGTAAAAGGGATGCGGGTTGGGTCATTTTAATTTAAACTAACTATAGTTGACAAAAGCTCATCTACGAACTGTAAGTATTTCTATGATTCATAGAAGGCTTCCGTAATTTGACTCTAGACTTAGAAAATTTCAGAATCATACTTGGAGTCTATGAGTATTGACCTAAGATCGTAAGAATTGCTACGACTCATACTGTGCACTATTAGATCTAAAGCTGCAGTTGTATTTTGAATCAAGTTCTACATATGCCATCTACGGTTTGTTGAATGAGCGATGACTCGTAGATGGGAACCGTGTAACTAGTCCTTAAGTGTAACACCTGGGGATCAAAATGAGGGCACCATAACATGTTAGAACTTCAAGGTGCCATCTCACAAAGGCCACCCAGGGCCCATGGATGGGACCACAGACCGTAGGTGGTCCGCGGATAGGCACCAAGAAAATTGTCAGGGAAAGAACCATGGCTAGGACCCATGAACCGTCGATGGGTCCATGGCTCGTGGGTAGGGAACCATAGGTCAGGCCCAATTTCTCTAGATCTATTGACAATTGATCAGGACGAACTGTTGGTCAGTCCACGGTCCGTCAGTGGGGTCTCGTGGGTCGTGGCTGGAAGTTATTTTTAGGGGTAGTTGGGTCTTTTCCTAATTAAATTATCTCTATACTAAATCATTTTTCCTATGTCTAAAACCCCTATATAAGCATTTTAACCCCCAAATTCAACCCATTCAGGTCGTTCTTCAAAAATCACAAAAGAAGATCAATTTTCTCTCCAAAAATATTTCTCTCTCTAGAAACTTGAAGAAGAAGAAGGGTTCAACCTAGGGTTTCAAGGCAAGCCTTTATTTTCACCATTGAAGATAAGCATTTGGAATTGAGGCATGATAGTTTTCATCCATGGATTCCTTCCATCTATGGAGTTCCCAATTTCTCATATTTTCAAAGGTAGAAATCCCCACTTAAGTTAGGGTTTTCTTCAATTACCATGGGTTCTCTTGATTATTGATCTAAATGATTGAATTATAATCTCTTATGCATGAATTGATGAAATAATATGATTTTATGATGTTTCCCCTATAAACCCATGTAATCTCGATGTATTCTAAATTATGATCATATGATGTGGTCTTTGGTTATGAAAGAGGAGTTTTATGAAATTAAAGCATGAAGTGATAAAATCACATGAATTTATGATGAAATCTCTATCTAATCCTTCATTTCTAGATATGGTGATTGAAAGTAGGTTTTGAACCTTGAAAGGTAAAGCATGAGATTATGCATGTTCTTATGAAACCTATGTAAATGTTTTAAGAATGCTTTGAGAGTAAAGTATCAATAATGATGTTGTTGTTGTGTTGTTGAAAGGATATTCTCATAAACACATGCAAACATGATTGTGAAAGGGTTTCTCACATAATAAGGATTCTAAGGTTGAAAGGTCTTCTCACCTAATTGAATCAAAGATAAGGAGCTATCCTAATAAAACCTAGCTTGGATTAGATACTTAATTGTACATTTCCATAGATGTCTTATGACTTAGCTTGGATTGGTAAGATGACATGTCCTTCCATGGATAATGAGAATAATTAAGAAATGACTATTTTGTGGGATTTATGCTTAGCACCAAGAGGATATTGATATGGAAGCTCTCCCGTTAGTATAGACCGGGTTTCTAGAAGCAATCTCGTTATCCCTTACCTATGTGCCCCCATAGGATGATTGTCTAGATAGACATTAGCTAGTGGATCCACTTAAGCTAGAAATTCACGGTCCTTACCTTGGAAAGTAGGACAACCCTTTTTGGGTGTGGGAGACACTGGGGGATCCTGTTATAGCTCACATGGTCTCTATGTTGGTTAAGGCTACTTTCCACATTAATAATGAACTAAGGTTACTTCAAGGAGTATCTCATATGTGTTCAAAGGTTTTAAAGATGTTAGCTTGCATTGACCATGTTATATGAAGTATGTTTTCTAACCTTCTTATATCAAGTTTTAGCTTGCTCAATTGCATGTCATTAAATGTGCTGTTTTAGTATGATTTAAATGTTTTATGCATGGCTATCATACTTGGTACATTATTTTGTACAAACACAACTCTTGCCTACATTTTTCTTAAATGTAGGGTCCGATATTTTGGGTTCCCATTTTCGTGGCTAGAGGTTGACTTGGTTGATTTCTGAGCTTGGTGACTCCTCACGCTTCGATGATGGATTTCATTGTTCTTAATTTTCTTCTTATTTCAGTTTTGGACATGATGTATGAGCTAGGCCCAATCTCATTCTATTGTATTAGATGACGATTGAGACAAAATGTTTTAGACTTTCGCTTTCTTTATAAATGTTTGGACTTGAAATATTGTCTTTACTTCCATTGTTCTATTTGTTAAGTTATGAATGATAAGGGCTTGTATGGTGTCTCTCGGGGTCCTATATGCCATGTTACATCTAGGGTGTACCCCTGGGTCGTGACAAACTTGGTAATCAGAGCACTAGGTTTTGAATGGTCCTAGGATGTCTCATAAGCCATGTCTAGTAGAGTCTTTTTCATGAGTATGAAGTGCATCACGTTTATGAATGAGAGGCTATAAGATGATTAGGAAACTCCACTTCATTCATTACTCTAAAGTCGTGCGATAGATTTAAATCTAGAAGGTCTCTCTCCTAATCCTTATCCGATGCTCTATAGGATATGTCTACTCGAAGAGCTTATACTAGAAGGAATGTGAGGGAGAAATTGGAACAAGAAGCTCCACCTCAAGCTCCGGTTGACCCTTTGGTCGAGAAAGTGACTAATGCGGAGTTTAGGGCTGCTTTTCAAGTATTGGCTTAAGCCATGACAGCCCAAGCCAATATGGAGGTTGTGGTTCCCATGAACCCAAATGTGGGTACGACCGCTTCTAGAGTGAGGGACTTCACAAGGACGAATCCTCATGGTTCTAAGGTTGAGGAAGATTTTCAAGAGTTTATCGATGAGGTTTATAAGATGTTGATGATCATGGGAGTGACTCCGGTGGAAAAGGTAGAGTTGGCCACTTATCAACTTAAAGGTGTTGCTCAAATATGATACAACCAATGGAAAGAAGAGAGACCGAAAAATACGGGTCCTCTTGATTGGGAGAAGTTTAAGGGTGTGTTTCTTGATAGGTTCTTTCCCCTTGAGATGAGGGAAGCAAATGTACTTGATTTCATCAACGTTCGTCAAGAAAGTATGAGTGTGAGGGAATATGCTTTGAAGTTCACACAATTTTGTAAATATGCTCCAACAATGGTTGCTGATTCTAGGGCAAGGATGAGTAAGTTTGTTTCGGGTGTGTCCGAAATAGTGTTTAAAGAATGCCAAACTGCCATTCTCATTAATGACATGAACATATCTCGTCTCATGGTTCATGCTCAATAGATCGAAAAGGAGAAACTTAAAGAAAGGTCCAGGGAGACAAAGAGGGCTAAAATCGATAATGGTAATTTCTCTCATGCAAGGTTCGATGTACATGGTCGTCCTAAATTTCAACAAAGGTTTTCCGGTCAAGGTTCCTCGAATGCTCCTTCTAATTTCAATAAAGATATGGTGTCTAACCCTAAGACTCAAGGAGGTAATGGTAGTGAATCTTCATTGCCTATGTCTACTTGTGTTAAGTGTGGAAAGAAGTACGAGGGTAAGTGCATAGCTGACACAGATCATTGCTTTAGTTGTGGTAAAAGTGGTCATAAGATGAGGGATTGCCCAATGCTTACGACTAAGGGAAGAGAGGGTAAACAAGCTCCTTCTAGTGGTTTAAGATCCAATGCTTCCAAGAAAAACTAATTCTATGCACTTTAGACTCGTGGTGAATAAGAGGGTTCTCCCGATGTGGTTACCGATATGTTGAAAGTCTTCCAACTTGATGTATATGCTTTACTAGATCCAGTTCTACCTTGTCTTTTATGATGCCATATATTGCTATGAGGTTTGACGTTCTTCTGGATGTGTTGTTAGAACCTTTTT
Organism: Solanum pinnatisectum; assembly: GCA_035578085.1. Taxonomy (NCBI): domain Eukaryota; kingdom Viridiplantae; phylum Streptophyta; class Magnoliopsida; order Solanales; family Solanaceae; genus Solanum; species Solanum pinnatisectum. The sequence continues at coordinate 23,808,637 of CM069081.1, read as the reverse complement.
GTGTCTCTACCCATGTTGGTGATTTTGTTGTGGCTAGAAGGGTCTATAGAAAATGAGCTGTCTCTTTATCCAATAGAGTAATTCTTGCTGACTTAGTAGAGCTTGGTATGCTAGATTTTGATGTTATCTTTGGTATGGATTGGTTGCACTCTTGTTATGCTTCTATTGTTTGTAGAACTCGTGTAGTCAAGTTTCAGTTTCCAAATGAGCCTATCCTAGAGCGGAAGGGGGGAAATTTATGCCTAAGGGTCAATTTGTCTCTTGTCTTAAAGCTAAAAAGATGATTTCTAAGGGTTGCATTTACCATCTAGGTAGGGTAAGGGATGTAGATTCCAAAACCCCTACTCTTGAGTCGGTCCCCGTTGTAAATGAGTTTCTGGAAGTGTTCCTTGATGATTTACTGGTATTCCTCCTGAAAGAAAATAGACTTCAGTATTGATGTTCTCCCAGATACGCAACCTATTTCTATTCCTCCTTATAGAATGACTCCGGCAGAACTAAAGGAGTTAAAAGAACACTTAAAGGATTTTTTGGATAAGGGTTTCATCCGACCGAGTATCTCTCCATGGGGTGCTCCAGAGTTGTTTGTGAGAAAGAAAGATGGTTCTTTTCATATGCGTATTGACTATCATCAGTTGAACAAGGTGACCATTAAGAATAAGTATCATCTTCCAATTATAGATGATTTGTTTGACCAACTTCAAGAAGAAAGTTACTTCTCTAAGATTGACCTTCGGTCGGGTTATCACCAATTGAGGGTAAAGGGAGACGATATTCCAAAAATGGCTTTTAGAACCTGATATGGTCATTAGAGTTTTTGGTGATGTCTTTTGATTTGACTAATGCTCTGGCGACATTTATAGATTTGATGAATAGGGTGTTTAGGCAATACCTTGATATGTTCATGATGGTGTTCATTGATGCTATACTGATTTATTCAAAGAGTGAAGATGAGCATATTGATCATTTGAGAATTGTGTTACAAGTTCTTAAGGACCAACAACTCTTTGTAAAGTTTAGCAAATGTGAGTTTTGGTTAAGGTCCGTAGCTTTTATTGGTCATATTATTTCAAGTAAGGGTATTGAGGTAGATCCTAATAAGATGGATGCGGTCAACAGTTGGCCTAGACCTCTAACCCCTTCGGATATTAGAAACTTCTTGGGTTTGGCCAGTTACTATAAAAGGTTTGTTGAGGGGTTTTCTTTCATTGCCTCTCGATTGATGGCTTTGACTCAAAATAAGGCTAAGTTCATATGGTCTGAAGCTTGCGAGAAGAGTTTCCAAGAGTTGAAAGATAGATTTACTTCCGCGCCGGTGTTGACTTTACCGAAAGGGACGAATGGTTTTGTTGTTTATTACGACGCCTCTAGATTGGTTTGGGATGTGTGCTTATGAAATATGGGAAGGTCATTGCCTATGCTTCAAGACAACTTAAGATTCATGGGAAGAACTATCCTACCCATGACCTTGAAGTAGTGGCGGTTGTTTTTGCCTTAGAGATTTGGAGGCATTATTTGTATGGTGTTCATGTTGATGTTTTTACCGACCATAAGAGTTTGCAATATCTATTTAACCAAAATAATATAAATCTTTGCCAAAGGAGGTGGCTTAAGTTATTGAAAGAATATGACATGAGTGTTCTCTATCACCCCGGCAAGGTGAATGTGGTGGCAGATGCTCTTAGTTGGTTATCTATGGATAGTGTTGCTCATGTTGAAGATGATAGAAAATAGTTGGTTCAAGATGTTCATAGATTAGCCCGGTTGGGAGTTCAGTTAGTAGACTCTACGAAGGGTGGTGTTATGGTTCACAATGGTTCAGAATTGTCTTTTGTGGCGGATGTGAAAGACAAACAAGGTCTTGATTCAATTTTAGTTGACTTAAAAGAAAGAGTGCTTAATAAATCCATTGAGGCTTTCTCCCATGGAGGAGATGGTGCACTTAGATATTGAGGTCGTTTGTGTGTTCCTAATGTTGATGACTTGAGGGAACAGATCTTGTTAAAAGCCCATAGTTCTCGATATTCCATTCACCCGGGAGCCACCAAGATGTACCGTGATTTGCGGGAGATTTATTTGTGGAATGAGATGAAGAAGGATTTTGCAGAGTTTATGGCCAAGTGTCTTAATTGCCAACAAGTGAAAGTTGAGCACCAGAAACCGGGAGGTTCATCCCAAGATATTAGTATTCCTACTTGGAAGTGGGAAGATTTGAATACGGAATTGATAGTAGGGTTGCCACTTACTTGGTGACAACATGACTCGATTTGGGTTATAGTAGATCGGATGACAAAATTGGCTCATTTTATTCCCGTCAAGGTTTCCTATTTGATGGAATATTATGCCATGTTGTACTTGAGAGAAATGGAAAGGTTGCATGGAGTGCCTTTGTCTATTATTTCTGATCGTGGTACTCAATTCACTTCTCAGTTTTGGAAGTCTTTCCAAAAGGGTGTTGGTACTCGTGTTAAGCTTAATACGACCTTTCATCCCCAAACCAATGGGCAAGCGGAGCGTACTATCCAAACTTTGGAAGATATGTTGAGAGCTTGTGTGATTGATTTTAAGGGTAATTGGGATGACTATTTGCCATTGATTGAATTTGCCTATAACAATAGCTATCACTCGAGTATTGGTATGGCTCCATTTGAGGCATTGTATGGTAGGAGGTGTACATCTCCTATTGGTTGGTTTGAGGTGGGTGAAGTTGCCCTAATAGGTCCCAAATTGGTACATGAGGCTATAGAGAAATTTTGACTTATTAGAGAAAGTTGAAAACGGCTCAAAGTCTACAAAAGTCATATGCTAATGTTAGAAGAAGAGATCTTGAGATGCTCATGATTGGGTTTACTTGAAAACTTCACCTATGAATGGTGTAATGAGGTTTGGTAAGAAAGGGAAGCTTCGTCCCCGTTTTGTAGGCCCGTATGAGATTTTGAGACGTGTTGGTATGATTGCTTAGGAACTTGACTTGCCTAATGAGTTGGCATCGGTGCATCCAGTTTTCCATGTCTCCATGTTGAAGAAATATGTTGGTGATCCGACATCCATAGTTCCTTTAGAAGGTTTGGGAGTTAAGGAGAATCTTTCTGATGAAGAAGTTCTAGTTGAGATTTTAGACCGACAAGTCAAGAAGTTGAGAATCAAGGAATTTGCTTCCGTGAAAGTGTTATGGAGGAATCATTTAGTTGAGGGTGCTACTTGGGAGGCCGAGGCTGATATGATGTCCCGATATGCTCATCTTTTTCCTTCTACTCCTACTCTAGCTTGAGGTATTGAGTTCCTCATGGTTTGCTATTTTTGTTTCATGTGTGTTTTAGCTATTCCCATGATTTTCTTCTTTTATGCATGTTCATGAAAAACTTTTGTTTTGAAAGAAAATGAGTTTATGTGATTGATTTTCCTCATGTTGTTGTGCATTTAGTATGAGTTGTCTATGGACTTCATGAGATGAATTGTTGAACATGCTTTAGCTTGGAGTTGTATTTCCTCCTTGGATATATGCTTTTGAGTATAGATTGCATATAGGCTCCGTGAGATTGTGTTGAACATGCTTCTAGCTTGGAGAATGTAGTTCCTCCTTGAATATGTGAAATATTGAAATTTCATGTTTGTTGGGTTACTAAGACTAGTTCCTACCTTCCTTATGATGCATTGAGTATGTTTAGCTTGGAGTCGATGTTCCCTACTTAGTTATGTGCATTTTGATGAGATTGCATGCATGATGGACTGCTAGTATTGAGTCTTTTCTTTAAAAGGTGTCTAAAATCTCATTTGAGGACGAATGTTCCCAAAGGGGAGATAATGTAACACCTCGGGTTCGAGATAAGGGCATAATAGCATGTCAGAACTTCAAGGTGCCATCCTAAAAAGGCCAACCATGGCCCGTGGATAGGACTACGAACGGTAGGTGGGTCAGTAGATAGTCACCAAGAAAATTGTCAGGGCAAGAACCACGGCCAAGACCCACGAACCATCGATGGGTCCACGACTCGTGGCTAGAGAAGCATAGGCCAGGCATAATTTCTCTGGATCTAGTGACGATTGAGCAGGACGAACTGTTGGTCAGTCCATAGTCCGTCAGTGGGATCTCGTGGGTCGTGGTTGGCAGTTATTTTTATGGGGTAGTTGGGTCTTTTTCTAATTAAATTATCTCTATACTAAGTCATTTTACCTATGTATAATACCCCTATATAAGAATTTTAACCCCTAAATTCAACCCATTCAACTCATTTTTCAAAAATCACAAAAGATGATAAATCTACTCTCCAAATATTTCTCTTTCTAGAAACTTGAAGAAGAAGAAGAAGGGTTCAACCTACGGTTTCAAGGCAAGCCTCCATTTTCACCATTGAAGATAAGCATTTGGACTTGAGGTATGATAGTTTTCATCCATGGATTCCTTCCATCCATGGAGTTCCAAAATCCTGCTATTTTCAAAGGTAGAAATCCCCAATTAAGTTAGGGTTTTCATCAATTGCCATGGGTTCTCGTGATTATTGATCTAAATGATTAAATTATGATCCCTTATGCATGAATTGATGAAAAACTATGATTTTGTTATGTTTCTCCCATGAACCCATGTAATCCCTAATGTTTTCCAAATTATGATCATATGATGTGGTCTTTGGTTATGTAAGAGGAGTTTTATGAAATTAAAGAATGAAATGATAGAATCACATGAATTTATGATGAAATCCCTATCTAATCCTTGATTTCTAGATATGGTGCTTGAAAGTAAGTTTTGAACCTTGAAAGGTAAAGCATGAGATGATGTATGTTCTTATGAAATCTATGTTAATGTTTTAAGGATGCTTTGAGAGTAAAATATCAATGATGTTGTTGTTGTTGTGTTGTTGAAAGGATATTCTCATAAACACATGCGAACATGATTGTGAAAGGTTTTCTCACATAATAAGGATTCTAAGGTTGAAAGGTCTTCTCACCTAATTGAACCAAAGATAAGGAGCTACCTAATGAAACCTAGCTTGAATTGGATACTTAATTGTAACTTTCCATGGATGTCTTATGACTTAGCTTATATTAGCAAGATGAAGTGCCCTTCAATGGATAATGAGAATAAGTAAGAAATGACTATTCTGTGGGATTTTTGCTTAGCACCGAGAGGATAATAAGATGGAAGCTCTCCCGTTAGTAGAGGCTGGGTTTCTAGAAGAAATCTCCTTATTCCTTACCTATGTGCCCCTGTAGGATGATTGTCTAGATATACATTAGCTAATGGATCCACTTAAGCTAGAAATTCATGGTCCTTACCTTGGCAAATAGGACAACCCTTTTCGGTGTGGGAGACACCGGGGGATCATGTTATAGCTCACTTGATCTCTATGTCAGTTAAGGATACTTCCCACATTAATAATGAACTAAGGTTACTTTAAGGAGTATCTCATATGTGTTCAAAGGTTTTAAAGATGTTAGCTTGCAATAACCATGTTTTATGAAGTATTGTTTTCTAAACTTCTTACATCATGTTTTATCTTGGTCAATTGCATGTCATGAAATGTCTTGTTTTAGGATGATTTAAATGTTTTATGCATGGCTATCATACTTGGTACATTGTTTTGTACTAACGCTTACTCTTGCCTACATTTTTCCCAAATGTAGGGTTTGATATTTAGGGTTCCCAGTTTTGTGGCTAAAGGTTGACGTAGTTGATTTCCGAGCTTGGTGAGTCCTCATGTTTTGAGGACGGATTTCATTGTTCATAGTTTGCTTCTTATTTCAGTTTTGGACATGATGTATGGGCTAGGCTCAATCTCATTCTATTGTATTAGATGACTATTGAGACAAAGTATTTTAGACTTCCGCGTTCTTTATAAAATGTTTGGACTTGAAATGTTGTCTTTACTTCCATTGTTCTATTTATTTTGTTATGAATGCTAAGTAGCTTGTATGGGGTCTCTCGGGGTCCTATGGGACATATTACATCTAGGGTGTACCCCCCGGGTCCTAACATCAAGGTTTTCAACTAACCAAGATTCTACGAACAGGGGGTACAATTCATAGGAATTCCTATGACCTATAGGACCCATCCGTAGGACCCTCTGCACATACAAATTTTTCATATTTTTCTTTCTATCCTGCACATGTAGCAAACATTAGGCTTCATTTTACATTTCTTGACACCTTTTATCCACGAACCCTAAATTAACCTATTCTAGCCAAAAATCAAACTTAAGAACATAGAAAACTTTCAAAACTAGCTAAATTACATCTTTGGTTGCCTCCCAAGCAAAACATGATTTAACATTGTGGCACAAAGCAGACTCCTTGATTACTTAGACTTTATCAAGATTCCATTCTTCAATCACCTCTTTGACTTCCTCCGGTTGCCCCAAGTATATTTTTATCCTCTAGCCATTCACCTTAAACCTTTTTCCTTCCTTATTTTCATGTTCAACCGCTCCGTGTGAAAATACTTGCACCTCTCTAAATAGTTCGATCCACTTTGATTTGAGTTTTCTAGGAAACAAGTGCAACCTTGAATTGAATAGAAGGACCAAATCATTGGGAGAAAATTGACGCTTTTTGATCTTTTGATCATGGTACTTCTTCATCTTTTCTTTATACAAGGCTGGAATTTCATATGCTTTTAAGTGAAACTCATCAAGTCCACTCAACTCATTCAACCTCTGATTTGACGCAACACCCCAACCTAGATTCAACTTCTTGAGTGCCCATATAGATTTATGTTCTAGCTATACATGCAAGTGACAAGGTTTCCCAAATACAAGTTGGTAAGGAGACATACCTATGGGAGTCTTGAATGTAGTATGATAGCCCGTAGAGCTTCATCAAGTTTTCTTGACTAATTAATTATGTTCACATTCACAGTCTTTGCAAGGATTTGCTTTATTTCTCTGTTGGACACTTCAACTTGCCCACTAGACTGCGGATGATAAGGAGTTGCTACAATGTGTCTAACACTATACTTCTCATGCAACGCCTTGAACAACTTATTGAAAAAGTGAGAACCTCCATTGCTGATATCGCCCTTGGTGTACCAAATCTAGAGAAGATATTTATTTCCAGGAATGCGGTGACACTCTTTCCTTCATTGTTTGAAAGTGCAACAACTTCCACCTATTTAGATATATAGTCAATCACCACAAGTATGTAATTCATCCCATTCAAACTCACAAATGGAACTATAAAGTCAAGGCCCCAAACATCGAGCAGTTCAATCACCAAAATAGGAGTAAGTGGGAGTTCTTGCTTCACCTCATTCTCTGTGAGAACGATCACAAAACTTGGAGAAATCAGGAGCATCTTGTTGAACAGTAGGCCAATAATACCCACACCACAAGATCTTATGAGCAATCTAGATACCACTATGATGACCACCAACAGGAGACGAATGACAAACGTCCAATATATTCATCATCTCAACCTCAGGAACACAACGACAAATAATCCCATCGGCGTAGACACGAAACAAATAAGACTCCTCCCAGAAAAAATTCTTCACATCAGACATGCATTTTCTTATTTGGTTAAACGACATATCTGAAGGCACCACATCACTCACCAAATAATTAGCGAAATCTATGAATCAAGGGATAAGGTCAAAAGAAATAGCCAAAACTTGTTCATTTGGAAACATATCATCAATTTCAACTCCATCAGCTAACTTCAACATTGCTTCTTCCTCTAATCTGGACAAATGATTATCAACTCAATTTTCTATCCCTTTTTTATCTTTTACCTCAGAATTGAATTCTTGCAATAATAATACCCATCGAATTAGTCTCGGTTTTGCTTCCTTCTTTGCCATAAGATACCTCAACGCTGCATGATCAGTGTGAACAATGACTTTAGTGCCAAGCAAATATGATCCAAATTTTTCGAATATGAAGACTACAACAAGCAATTCTTGTTCAGTGACAATATAGTTCTTTTGAGCAACATTTAGGGGTTTGCTCGCATAATATATGAGATGAAAAATCTTCTCACACCTTTACCCTAATACCATGCCAAGTGCCACCCCACTCGCATCACACATAATTTAGAATGGTTGTCCAAATCCAGTGAAATTATGATCGGTACAGAAATCAACTTCTCTTTTAACCCCTTCGAATGATTTCAGACAAGAATCATTAAACTCAAACTTTGTCTCTTTTTTAAGTAACTTGTATAATGGGTGCAAAATTTGGAGAAATCTTTGATAAATCTCTGATAAAAACCAACATGTCCCAGAAAGCTTCTAACACCCTTCATAGAGATAGGTGGTGACAACTTTTCAATCACCTCGATCTTTGCTTTATCAACCTCGATACCTTTGTGAGAAATCCATTGACCCAGAACTATGCCCTCTTTCAGCATAAAGTGACACTACTCCAAATTTAGCACAAGATTACATTTTTCACAACGTTTTAGAATATCACCTAAATGTGCCAAGCAATCATTAAATGAGTCATCAACCATAGAAAATCATCCATAAATACCTTGATAATGTCTTCCATCATATCAAAAAAGATAGACATCATGCAATGTTAATAAGTCGCAGGTGCATTACACAACCCAAACGACATACTCTTGAAAGCAAACGTCCCATAAGGATAAGTGAAATTAGTCTTCTTTTGGTCTTCCGGTGCTATAGAGATCAGATTGTATCCAGAATACCAATCAAGAAAATAGTACCAACCTATTCCAGCAAGACGATCTAACATTCGGTCTATGAGCAACATTGGGACGTGATCTTTCTATGTCCATGCATTCAACTTGCGCTAATCCATGCAGACTCTCCAACCGGTAATCAGCCTCATCGGGATAACTTCATTCTTTGAATTAGGAACCACAATGATTCCTCCCTTATTTAGAATGCATTGAACCAAACATGTCCAATTACTGTCAGTAATCGGATAAACTACTCCAGCAACTAACCACTTGATAATATCCTTCTTCACAACTTCTTGCATTGGTTGATTCAATCTTCTCTGGTGCTCAATACTTGGTTTACTATCAGGCATGCGTTGGATCTTATGAGAACATGTACCTAGTGGAATACCAATAATGTTAGCAATCGTCCATCCAATCACCTTTTTGAACTGCTTCAAGAATGAAATCAAAGCTTCTACTTGCATGCCGTTCAAATCAGTAGTAATAATGACTGGCATATTATTATTTTTGCTCAAGAACACATACTACAAATGAGATGGTAAGCCTTTAGTTCCAACTTTAGAGGCTCATCAATAGATGGTTTTGCAGGCGGAGTTTCTCAATTTTTTAGTCTAAATCCAGCTTCTTCGGTGAGCGGCGAGTATAATCTTCCCCATCAAGTGCAACAACTAAATCATTGTACTCCTTAATATAATCTCCATAAAAATTCATGCTAACTACAACTAATGCTTTAACACCTAATATTTCCTCAATTGACATCTCTAGTTACTCAATAGTATAATTCATAATGGACACCGATTTAAGATCACTTTGATGCTTCATTGATTTGGAGTTATTAAATGTCACCACTTTATTGTTCAATCGGAATTTCATCTTCCCTCTCTCCATATCAACTCAAGCACACCCAGTAGCAAGGAATGGTCTTCCTAAAATGAGAGACACTTTAAAGTTAACCTCGCAGTCTAATATCACAAAATCCATTGAAAATATGAATGCCTAAACTGTAACTAGAACTTCTTACAGAACCTCAATTGGTTTCTTCACAGTACGATCAACCATAAGTAGCCGTATTGCAGTCGTTTTGGGGGTTCTAAAGCCTAACTTTTTGAACACAAATAGCGGCATCACATTTATGCTAGCACCCAAGTCACATATGGACTTAGCAAAGTGTAACACTCCAATAGTACATGGAACAGTAAATTCTCCAGGTTCCTCATTCTTTTGGACTAACAATCTAGTAGCAATGACACTACAATGCTACAACTTATCATCACCTTCAAAACTGACGGTCCTTTTTTTTGTCACTAGAATTTTCATAAACTTAACATAGCCAAACATATGTTCTAGTGCTTCAATCAAAGGAATATTTAACAATAATTGCTTCAACATGGATATGAACTTATGATATTTTCCTTCTTTAGTTTTCTTGACCAATCTTTGTGGGAAAGGAGGTGGAAGTCTGGCATTGGAATGATCTTCTGAGTAATTTCTAATTCTTTCTCATTCTGATCTTTTGGTTGTTCCACTATTTCAACTTCATCCTCCTCTGGTTCCTTCACTCTTACCATATCGGTCGGCATAGGAGGTTCAATAGTCTATTTTCCACCCCGAGTAGTAACTACCATACAGTGTCCATCATTCTTTAGATTTTGGATAGTATTGCTAGGAAGTATTCCTTGTTGTCATGGATTCACACTTGAAGATAGTTGACTCATTTGTTTCTCAATCTGTTTAGTAGACACTGCATATGAATCTACATTTTGTCTAATACTCGATAAATTGTTCCACATCTCTTTTATATTTTCATCAGTCTGATCAAACCTTTTCATTATCTTAGCCATCATATCCTAAATGCGATTTAAACTTGATCCTCTGTCTCGATATCCTAGTGGACATATGGATCATTGTTATCGTTTATGTTAATAAACCCATTTATATTACAGTTATTATCACAATTATAGTTCCCTTCAAGATTGTAATTACTGAAGTTCCGACATTGATTACCTTGACCTTGGTCCCAATTATCCTGATTGGATGCTTGGGCGTTAGTCTGGAAACTCCTCATCTGCTCATTTACAAAATTTGCATCTTCTTCATATATGCACTCATCAACCGGTGGTTCTCTATTATGATAATTTACTGCATTAACTTTCTCAGCACTTCCACTCACATGTTTCAATATCAAGGCAACTTCTATTCTCAACTATGCCATCTCTTCACGAATATCATCATTTGATTGATAATGTATGGCTTATATAGAAAAAGTGCTCTTTGTGGCAGCTGAAGTACTAGTGCTATATTTTTATTATTCTTGGAGATCTTTTCAGGTTTCTCCATAATCTCATGAAATGTGTTTGCCCCGTAAGATCCTCCAACACTAGTATCTAACATTGTTTGTCCATTGTCATCCTGCCCTCTATAAAAGTCTTCTATGAGCGATTCATCATCAATATGGAGATTGGCAAGCTTCTCATGAAACTTGTAAGTTTTTCCGCAAGAATCACTTACTGTCTCCCTTGCTAGAGCAACAAAGTTATTGAGTTTATCCTTAAGCTTTAACTTCTTGAATACCGGGAAATACTTCTCTAAAAACACTTTGTACAACTCCGTCCATATGGTAATTGAGTTATATGGGAGCTCAGATAGCCACACAGTAGCATCACCTTTTAATGATAATGGAAACACACATAGCCCAATCGCATCCATGTCTAAGTCCCAGAGTACTCTTACACGCGTTGATGACTTTACTAAGATGAGCATATGGGTCTTCAAATGGAATACCATAAAATAACCCTCTAGATGTAAGCATTTGCGTTAGAAAGCTAGTAACCACAAATGTATGTCCCGGTGGTACTGGAAGAACAACTATGGCACCCGTTGATCCCACGACATTATGATCAACCCTAAAATTATCACACACATCGCGTGCTTGTTGATTTTTCAATCTCGCAGGTTGTTTTGGTTGTTTCCTAGTACCTTCAATACTCCTGGAAGTTGGACTCCAACAATATTCTCATTACCCTTTCCGATTGGATCATTGTCCAATCCTAGATTCCGACCTCATCCGACCATTTATCACAGAGTTTTTGGTAGTTCTAGATTAAAAGGGGTCAGTGGATTGCCTTGACTCTGTGTACTTAACATACACTTTGAATAAAACCTGCAGAAAAAAATAAATAAAAATAAAACGTAAATAAGGAAATAATTGAATAACAATGCAATAACAAAATTAGTCTAATCTAAAAGCCTTATTCCCCGAAAGCGGTGCCAAAATTTGATACACCAAAATACACCTCCCTAAGGAAGTATAAGCGGTTGTTGTTCAAACAGAGGTTAGGGTCGATCCCACAAGGAAGAAGGTATACACTTAGGTCAATTAGCTTGTTGATTGTACTTTTAGTCAAATTATCTCCGTAAGGGGGGGGGGGTTGTAACACAAAATATTAATTGATTGATTTCAGTAACAAGTAACCAAGTAAATAAGATTCAATGTTTTCTAATATCAATATAAGATGAATTAGGGTGTACATGTTCCCCACAAGTTTTTAATGCAGTAAACCTTATAATAGTAACTCTTAACTAGTGTTTGACATGCAAAGTCAATAAGTTAGGTATCTCCTAAGTGTTAGTGGTCCAAGTAGGGAATTTCATCATGCAACTTGGTCCGACGGATGTATGCTTTACTAACCCTTACCCATGACCCCATATTAGTCCTCGTATCTTGAGTTCAGGCTATTAGATAGCGAATTATCAACGCAAAATCTTAGTTGTTTAATGTCTTTTCCCATTCGCTACTTCATTAGTCGGACAAGTAGGAATAAGACATGTTCTAACATTGGCCACCATTAAAAAGCAATCAAAACAAAGAGATCAATAATACATGCATAAACACTATTTAATGATTACTTAACTATTAGGTCTACATTGTTAATTACTCATCATTCCCACAACCCTAGTTGTGGATTTAGCTACTCATGCTTGGGTGATCATAATTCATAACATGTTTGTTAAAATAAATCGTAAACTTACAATTAGAGTAGATGAAATCTAGAATCTTTAATTGACGAACAAAAGCAATATTATAAACCAACACTTCAAGAATTAAAATGGACAAAGTGTTCAAAAATTAATTCTCAAAGCCAAAAACACAAATATCAAATTGTGTAACTCTCAAAAATGAAAATTACAACTAATATTTATGGACATCAAATCCTAAATAAAGTCAAAAAAGGAAATGTAGGAAAATTCGATTTGGCAGTTAATCCTACGGTTCGTTCCTACAACTCGTAAGAATTCCTACAGTTCGTAAGAACCTTCCATCAAATAACAACTCTACTTCTTAACTTCTTGACTCTTCTACAGGTATGTTCTACGACCCATAGAGTTTTGCACAACCCATCCCGGCCTTCCGTTATTCAAGTAATGGAGCTCAAACTCTTGAACTTTTCCATGATTGGTTTCTACGGCTCGTCATTTGGTCTTATCATTTTACACTTTGCCCCAATTTCCACTGCCTCAGTCCACGAGTCATTCCTATGGCTTGTAGGTTGAGTCATCAAATACCAAAAATGCTACTGCTTCAACTCTTTTCATCTTGACTGCTTCAAAGGCTATTTTCCTGCAAAATACAAGCAAAATACTATTACATCTACTAACAAATGTTTCAAAAACACGCAAAACTCCAAGTTTAGAGTATTCAAAGTACCATAAATCTGTGGTACATCAACTGCAAAGAAACCTAGCAGCTCCTGAAATCTTACATTATATCAGTTGTATAGATCCCTAGCATATATGGAATCTTATATCAAAATAGCTATACACCACTATCTAACCCTTCCTGGAATCTCACCTTGCGTTAGCTATGACACTAAGAGAAGTAGGGTCCTGAACAAGACTAGGTAGTGAGCTCACAACTTGTACATACTAAATAGGGCTATCCGAAGGTCATAGCCTAGCCCAAAGGATTGTATCTAACCCTAATTCACACACAAAACATGCCCCATAGGCTACCTAAGTTAACATGTAAGGTAAGCACTAGCCAAACCTAGGATAAGGCTTAACAATATCAATACTAAGACCATCCTAGCCCACTCACAACACACAAGGAAAACCCTAACGTCACACTAATCAAGATTAACCAAAACATTGTTCAAAATAACCAAAATAAGACTAAATAAATTCAATAACAATAACAATAAGAAATCATGCTTAAAACATCTCAACAATTAGCAAATCGTAGTCCTAGAATAACCAACAAACCTCTCTAAAAGTAGTACGTCGTATACTACCTTAAAGCCGAATACATGCACTCCAAAACTCTAAATTAGGGATTTTCCCTTCTGAGCCGCCTCAAATGATGCCACTCTATCAAAACAGTGATCCTGACATCAATACAATCATTTTGACACCCAAAATGCAACAATTAAATTTTGGGTCAAAATTGGCATTGTGAGACCTATGCAAGGAATTACAAAGTGAATTTCGCTAATATATCCCTGCCTGCTCAAGAACTTTTACCCCAAAAACAGAATCAATTTGAGATCTAGTATGCCTCAAAACAACCTATCATGAAGTAGGATTCCAAGACCCATTTCAAGCTAAAATCAATGAATTTAACAAAAACTTATGGGTTTAGGAGCAAGAATATCAACCCGTGTGATGTCCCTAAGCAACTCCTAGTTTAATGCAAATATTTCCATAAGAAATCACCGAAGAAATTTCTATCAACATTTTTTTTCCTAATGAAAAATGAAAAAAAGAATTGGAAATACTGCCCCAACCGCTCCGGCAAGCCCAACATCGTACAAGAGGCGTCGTTGGAGCAAAAGAAGTTCCGTTTGTATGGAAGTCAATGGGGTTGTCTGACTCCACAAGTGCGAGGTCCCCAATGTGACCAAGCTCCACATGACTAAGGTATGCTGACGTGGCCAACATCCGTAGGAGCGGCCATCTCTCCACCGGAGCCAACCTTTCTCCACAGGAGCGGCTGCACTAGCAGCTAGTGCACAAGTCTTGGGATTTAAATCACAAGCTTCAATAGGACCTTAGAAATTAGTTTAGGGTCCCAGCAATGCAAACCGAGTATGCTACCCAACCAGAAGCAACATTCTGAACTCAAAAGAATTGTTGAAACTTTCAACAGAGGTCGTCTCAATGTAAAGTAGGTTCCACACCTAAACTTCATTTTTACCAAATTTCACAAGGTAGCCTTAAAAGAGTCTGGAAGTCTTGGGACCCAAACCAAAGGTCCTTCTAGAATAAACTCGATGTTCTGGAGCTAATGAAACTATCAGAATTGTATTTTGAGATAGTTTATTCCTTAGGAGATACACATTCATTAGACACAACTGCTTCTACATGATTTTTTCTCTTCTCGATAGTGTTAAGTTAGTAGAATGCCTATTAATTTCCATTGTCACTAGTATGTTTCAATGATTTTTCTTGTCAAATCCTTTAATCTTTATTTTTCAATAAAGGCATGCACAGAAGAGAACAAGGGCGTGAAACCCCCTTTATTAGCAAATAAAACATACCAATAATAATGAATAAGAGTCTAATAAGTTGGTATAATACCAAATCATCAATACTCCTTGTTTAAATTAAATTACATGATTTTGAGTTTATTAATGGTGTTTTATGCTTTATAGGTGAAATTGAATCAATACGAAGAAAAAATTGGACAAACCCTGCAAAACTAAGTTAGAAGCTTACCTAGCGAAGAGGGGGGGGGGGTCAAAATTATACCTCTTGTATATTTGGCCCTTCTATGACAAAGGGCAATGTGAAGAAACAAGCTTCGCAGCACGAGGGCCAGTGCAAAGACCCATGCCTTGCGGTACGAGATGAGATTGACCAGGGTAAAAAGTTGCCTTTTTATAGTCCGACTAGGTGGAGGCCCAAGGTATTTTTATAGTCTATAAATACCCCCTTGGATGTTTTTAACTAGAGTTTGACATTATTGAATTCATGATCGTTATAGGAGCATAAATAAAAGAATAATCTCTATTATTCTATGGGTTCCTCTAAGATTTTTTATCAGATTATTATTTTCTTTAATTTAAATGTAATTAATTAAGGTTTCATGACCTATAAGATAAATAAATAATTTCTAGTGTAAATGGACACAGGAAGGCTAGGAATAGAATATGGGTTAAGGGGATGATGGATTAGCGGCTAGAGTACCTAATTTACCCTACTTGTGTCTAATACAAGAAGATATATATATATATATATGCATTTGTAGCAATTTACCACATCTCCAATCAATAATATACGTGCAAGGTCAATTTAGATAGGTGATTATATGGTTTGAAACACAATGATCATATTATCAATCCGTATGATTCAATAATTTGGTAGATATTTTAATCATGTTTAACAACTATAAAGAAGCTGGTAGTATGCAAAACACATAGTCTTTAATCTTTGTGATCAACTCATACAATAAATCTTTGCTTTAATATAAGTGTCTTTATCAAATTCAATAGTAGTTTTAGTTAGTATAATAAACACCAAACCAGCTTCTCTGAAAATGGACAACACTAGTTCTAATAAATATGATGCCTATCTCAACCTAGAAGGCCTAAACTATCAAGCTTATAGTTCTTTCAATTCTTGTCAACTCCAACCTTGTATACAACCATTGTAAGCTCAAATACTTGCCTTTGTACCTGGGCACTATAAGGATTCAGATCAGAAGGTAAAAAAGATGATTCTATTAAATCGGGCAGCAAGTCTGTAATATAAACTATGCAACTAACTGGACCTATGCATGGCTCTATTTGCACATTATCTATAACTAACTGAAACTACCAACTATTTATAACTAACTGAAGCTACCAACTACCTATTCCTAAATATGATCCAACCATCAGGAGACTAATTCAAACTATAACAACTAGTAACAATAGATAAATAAAGATAGTTAATACACCCCCCTCAAATTAGGCAAGGTGCAAAAATGGCTAATTTGGAATGACACCTTGTAAAAGCTGATTTAGGAAATGGCTTGGTGAAGGTATCAACAAGTTGATCACAAGCATGAGTATGAGTAACATGAACTTGAGGAGCTTGAACCTGGTCATAGACATATGCAAAATCTACAGCAACATATTTCATATGGGCATTGTTATATTCAAGGTGTTTTGATGATCCTCATAAATGCAGGAACCCGGTCCCTGCATAGTGCTCTTGTCCAGATTCAAAATGGGGTACAACTATAAAGTTGTCATGTCAGGTGGTAGGTGAAAAGTTAAGTGTACTACACCAATAGGAAGAGCGTAAGTGATTATCTATTTCAGTGGCTCACAAATGTAGGGACCCAGTCCCTAGCAGAGTACTCTCCATCAGATGTATAATGGTGTACATATATAAATCTGTCCTGTCAGTGGGTTGGTGAAGTCGTCAGCGTACTTCAATAATAGAAACACATGAAATTGTTTGTCTAATGGGCAATAATTCTCTTTGGTCGATATAATCAAAATGACAAACAAAAAGAAGATTTATTCATTCAAAATAGGAAGAGAGTTAGCAAGTCTTCTCAAGAACTCAAAAAGAACATTGCAAGGGACCTGGTCCCTGCAAGACTGTGAATGTGAAAAGGACAACAAGATAGTTGTCAAAAAATGTACCACCTCTGAAGTGGTATGTGTACATCCTTTTAGGGAAGCAAACTCTTAGCCAATGAGGTCGTCTCAAGGAGTTTGTGTTCATTTGATATAATCTCTCAACACAAAACACAAACTCAAGATTTGGCAAACAAAAATTCTTAAGATTACAACGAGAAAGCCATCTTCAAGGAAGAACACTCTTAAATCAACAAAGGGACCTGATAGAGTGAAGAAGATTCTTGTTATATTTTGAGCTTTGTGTCTTATGTGCTTACATTGTAAATCTACTCCTAAGTTATAAAGGATAGTAGATCATTTTCTTTCTTAAATGTTTAGTTTGAGTCGTATTAACTAGAGTTAGTTAGTCGAATCTTCCAAGTTTTGGTCAATCCTTTTACACCATTGTTTTTGTGTTCTCTTGGGTAGAGTTTCCTAGGATTGTCAACTAGAGTTAGTTGATGTGTGGTGCAGCAAAGTTGCTGATCGTTTAAGATCTTGTCTTGGAGATCGGAGTTGGTGGCTAGAGTTTGCCTTTGGGGTTTTTAAATTCTAGATCAACTAGAGTTAGTTGGTTTAGTGGGAAATAGGATTATTGCTTTGGATGCTTTAAGTAATAGGAATATTACTTAGTGTGGGATTAGGGTGTTAATCTCATTGTTGTGGTTGTAATCTGTGTTTCACTTTTGCTTGAGAAGATTAGTGAAAATAGTTGGAAAATCATGTGTGACAAGTCGTGGTTTTACTCCCTTGAGCAAAGAGGTTTCCACATAAAACTCCTGTGCCTATTTTACATTGTGCTATTTATTTTTTGCACTTTTTACTTCAACTACTGTTCTTGCTAAGTCAATGGACCTGGTCTGTTGACTGATAGTGGACGCATACATTCCAATAATTGGTATCAGAGCTTGGTCTCTCTATCTAGTTAACACCAAGAGAGCGATTCCTGCAAGGAATGGCGACACCAGCGAGCGTGCAAAGAAGTCAGTCCCCCACAAGGCCACCTTTTTTTTATGGCCAGTTTTATAGATGGTGGAAGGTTCGAATGAGGACTATCTCATTGCTGAGGACATTGAGGTATGGAATGTTATTTGTGAAGGTCCTTCTGTGCCAACTATGGAGATTAATGATGGAGAGGTTACAAGAGTCATTCCCAAAACTTGATAACAATATAATGACGCTGACAAAAGATTAGTCGAGAAAACCACAAAGCTCAGAAGCTACTGATGTGTGGAATTAGTATGAATGAATATGATCTGATCTCATTTTGTGAATTAGCCAAGGAAATCTGGGATCTGTTGAGAACAACTTATAAGGGTACTGATGAAATAAAGATATCAAAGATAGATCTCGTTACTACTCAGTTTGAAAGTTTCACCATAAAAGAAGGTGAATCTATTCATCAAATGCATACCAAATTCTCCACAATTACAAATAAGCTTATGTTCCTTGAAGAACCAGTCCATGTGTGTAAGCAAGTCTCTATGTACTGGAAATTCTTCCTATATCTTAGACAAATGAATTTGTGATAGGTGATGAGACAAGGGACCCTGAAGTAGTGATGTTGGATGCACTATTTGAGCTTTTTCAAGTTCATGAGTTGCACAGAAAAAGGGAGGGTATCATTCTCAAGGGAAAAGATAAGAGGACAGATCTAATTGATGAGGCTGATCAGAAGAAAGAAAATCATGACAAGGCAACGAGCTCAAGTGAAGTGTGTTACATGTGTGATCAACTAGGTCACTCTACTGGAAACTATCCTATGTATAAGGCTGACCATAGGGAATATGTCAAGACTGAACAAGGTAAAGATAAAGAGGGGGACTAGGTCCGTCACAAGACAAGTAGAAGAGAAGCTTTTTTCCAGGCGGTGAAGAAGGATCTGACTACATGGGAAAATTCCTCAAGTGATTCAGATGATTCTAAACACTCAGATGATGCTTTCATGGAAAAGTCAGATGAGGAAAATGCTGATGAAAAGGTAACCCTATCATATTTCAAATAAAACTTGAATACCTTTTCTACTAGTAAATTGAGAAAGCTAGCTGTTGTACTATTTGATTTGATAAGTGAGCTAACAAGCTCACTGAGAATCATCTCATGAACAATAGCCTAGACATCTCTCAAGATAGAAAAATTGTTTTAGTTGCCCAAATATCTGATATTGAAAATCAAATGGTTGTTCTAGAAGCTGAAAATCTAGAACCAAAGGAAAACATAAAAGGTGCAACTACTACAGTTTTTAAAGGAAAGAATGAGGCCAGCAGCTTGCAGCTGGAGCTTGAAAATATGCTGCACACTACTGAAATGAAGATGAAATTGGCTCTAGAAATAAATCTTGTGTTGGAGAAGGACCTGGACCGTGTAAAATAGGAACTGGACAAGTCCCTCAAATGGACTAATTCCTCTAAGATTCTATCTAATTGGTCTAGGCAACAACAGTAGAAGAGGGCTGGGCTGTGAGCAGATAGATTCCCCATACAATCCTCATAACAAAAATATTTTTGATGCTGATAATCTATTATGTGTGCATTGTGGTCGAGATGGACGTCTTAAGAAAGATTGTCCGGTTTTGAAAAAAATATGAAGGAAGTTCGTCAAACTATTCCAAACAGAGGAATAGACTGAAGAAGGTACCTGGTCCTGCTACTGGTCCTAAGTTGAAGAAAACCAATATTCCTCACTAGACAAAAGATGTTTTTATCACATTGTTATCTGCTTACTGGGAACTCCATCTCAAATGGGTTACTAAGACAAAAAAGTGATATGGTATTCATGTGAGAAGAAGTAGCAGCAGTCAGTATTGGTTCATGAATAGCGGATGCTCAAAGCACGTGACTGGAAACTGAAAACTTCCTCTCTCTCAATGCAGTTCAAGGTGGAGGTGTCTCATTTGGCGATGGCAAGAAAGGGTATATTTTTTGTGTAGGCATGTTTGGGAAATATATGGAACACACCATTCAGGATGTGTACTATGTTAACGGTTGAAATACAATCTTTCAAATATTTCACAGATTTGTGATGAATGAAATGAAGTTAAGCTCTTATAAAAAAAATGTGTGGTCTCAAACTTGCTCTCTCGGGTGATGATCTTGATAGAAAAAGAGATGCAAGAACATGTATATTGATGATTTGATTACTGCTCATAGTGACAGTCTCACTTGCCTTAGTGCTCAAAGTGAGATTATTGAGGTATGACATGAGAGACGTGCTCATGTGAATGCTTCTCTACTGCACAAACTTGTGTCAAGGGACCTGGTCCGTGGTCTGCCCAAAATAAAATTTACAGATAATAAAGTTTGTAATGCTTGTGTTAAAGAGAAGCATATCAGACTATCCTTCAGGTAGAGTAAGCAGGCTTTTAATCTTTTAAAGAGCTTTTGGGCTAAAATGGTGAATAGTACATGTTTTGTGACCAAAATGGTGATATTGAGAAGTTTGATCTCAATATTGATGAAATAATAGTTGTGGGATATTCTTCCTCCAGCAAGGCTTATCGGGTGTATAAAAAGGTGGTCATGTGATTTTTGATGAGTCTGGAAGAATTGAGAAGTTGCAAAAGAAAAAAGATTTGGAGATGGACGAGTTGCTTCATATTAAAAGAGATGGTCAAAATAGTGAGCTTGCTGAAGAACATCCTCATCATGAATCCAACAATCTCAAGGAAGCTGATGTAGATGATTAACCTAATGAGGGACCCAATCCACTAGACAGTGCTGAACAAAGATAATGCAGTTCAAACTGATGATGTGAATTCTAAAGGAAAGAATGAAGAACCTGATCAAGCTTAGTTTGAAAGAGGCAAAGTATGACACTCGGTTCCCTAACAAGATGATAAGTTGTCCGAATTCCTCTTCAACAATGGCATCAAAAGAGGTAAATTGACAAAACCCTCCTTTTGAAATCACAAGGAAAGGAATTGTTGAATATTCAAGTACATATTGAAGATGTCATCTTTGAAGCAACCTTTGAGGTGTTGTGTAACAACTAGAAAACTAGTAGGTGAAACTAGAGACTTACGTGAGAGTTTTTGAGTTTGATGTGGGGTTTAGAAGTGTAAATGGTTTCCCGAACTTAAGATGAGGGGTTTAGGGGTTAAACGTCAAGGTACGACCCCCAGGGATCAACCAAGGGCCCTTGAGGAGGACCCTAAAGCCTAACCCCCAAGATTACCCAGAACTGCCCAAAAATGTGAGCTACAGATGGGACCTACGGAGCGTAGGTCTATCCACGCCACGTGGGTATAGCTCGTGGGTCAAGGCCTAGAAAATGAGATGCAGGCCATAGACCTACGGACCTACAGGATGGCCAATAGGCCAACCTACGGACCTCGTAGGTCATGGGCGTGAGTCATGCCTGCACAATTTGCCAAAGACTTGGCCAAGGGAGGGGCGAATTAGGAAATTCCTTTTGAGGTTAATTTGAAGTGAGGTCGTTTTATATTGTTTATTTAGACCTATATAAGACTTTTTAAGCTATTAACCAACTCATTACCTCATAACTCCCAAACCCAAAATCATAACCAACTTAACCCTTTCCAAAAATCTTCTCTCTAAAAACTCCATTGAAGCAGAAGAAGAAGATCAAGTTAGGGCTTGAAGAAGGGAGATTTCTCACACAATTTTGGTTGGATTTCTTCACCTAAGGTATGGTGGTCTTGATTCATGGAATGCTTTCTTCAATGGAGTCCTCAAACTTTCAATTTCAAAGAAGAAAGTTCTCCAAAACTTAGGGTTTTCACTCCAAGTCATAGATTATTCCTAAAAACATTTTCAATGATTTAATTATCATATATTAAGATTGAATTGTTGTTTTATGGTGGTTTTACGATAAAATCTCCGATGAATCCATGAATTCCCCATAACCCTAATTTATGACTATGTGATGTGAGTGAATTGTAGTAAGGTGAATACTATGAAATTGTTCTTGAAGTAGTTTAGTTATTTGAATCATGTAATTATCCATGCCTAATTATAGTAATTCTAGGTGTGTCGGTGAATTATGATTCATGGTCCTTTAAGGGCAAATTGTGAGATTTTGTATAATCATGATGCTTATGTACATGCTTTCTGAATATATTGAAAGTAATATGATCATGACTATAATGCAATTATCGTATTGTTGAAAGGCTATTCTCTATTATACACTTGTGAATGATGACTACATCCTGTGAAAGGTTTCCTCAATGTATAATATACCTTGAATTGGTAGGCTTAGGGCATCCTCTTCATGTGTGTAATAATGAATCTTGAAACGGTAGGCTAGTGACATCCCTTTCGTAAATTACTAATGAAGTAATCTAAGGCTTTGTCTTGAATTGGTAGACCAATGGTATACCTTTCATGATGAGTCCATGAACTACTATAATGATGAATCTTGAATCGGTAGACCAAATGGTATCCCTTTCATGAGGATTCATTCAATGAGCTATCTTAATAATGTACCTTGAATCGGTAGGCTTATGGCACCCTTTCATGTGTTTAATAATGTACCTTGAATAGGTATGCTAATGGCACCCTTTCATGTGTGTAATAATGTACCTTGAGTCGATAGGCTAATGGCATCCCTCTCATGTATAATAATGTTAAAAGAGAATGAACTACTCTATGGGAATTTAATGCTTAGCACCGAGTGGATATTGTGAGGTGGAAGCTCTCCCCATGTTAACCCGGGTTTCTAGTAACAACCTCCTTATCCCAAAATTATACGCCCATATAGGTTATTAGCTAGTGGATCCACCTAAGCTAAATTACCTGTTCTACCTTAGGCAAGTAAACCAACCCTTACGGTGTGGGATAAACACTGGATTCCATGATTTTCTCACATGGTCTATGTCGATTAAGGCTTATTCCCATCATGTGGTTTATCGGCTACGATTACTCAAGAGGTTCTATGAAGTTTGGGTGGTAGTATGGGATGCCATTCATGCATTGCAAGAGTAGGCTTTGAGAGTGGCTACGGTGTGTTCCTCAAATGTCATAATGTCTAATGAAATAAATGTGCTTATAATGACGCTATTAAGAATGTTGACATAAAGTCTAAATGTAATAGTGAATGCTTAACTTGGATTGTTATTATGAGTTGCTTTCCTTGTCATGACTTATTAAATGTGAATGTTCCTTATCTATGAGTATTAACTAAAGATGAGAATGAAGAATGGTAACATGTTTATGGTGACCTCAAAGTGGTACTTAGTATGAGTGGTATTATGGGATGTCATTCATACATTGCACAAGTATAACTTAGGGTTTCCTAAGAGATGGTTCTAATGTGTTATAATGATTTATATGATGATTATGCTTGTTACTCATGTTTTATACGAAAAGTACATGATGATTCTCAAACTTGTTAAATGCATGGTTTTCAACAAATATGTCCTTTTTAGCATGATATTTGCATGGCTATCATACTTAGTATATGTTTGTGTTAACACATATTTCTGCTACATTTTTCTACAAAGTGTAGGTTCTGGTGTTTGAGGTGTTCTTCCTTGGATACAAGCTCTGATCGACTATTTTCCTAGCTTGTGGCGAGTCCTCAAGATTTGAGGACGTATGAGTCCTTAGTAGTTTCTTTCTTGTCATTTTATGTTTCGGACTATGTTGAAGGGTTGTGACCCTATTGTTGATTCAAAGTTGTATTAAATGGCCATGTGAGACAAAGATAGACTTCCGCTTGCTTTTAAAATAAAGACTTCGCTTGTATGGATAAAAGTTTTTAAATTCCACACCATTTTCTTATGTATTATGTTATGAATGCTATGAGGCTTGTATGAGGCTCTTCAGAGTCTTATACACCATCTCATGTCCGGGGTATAGGCTTGGCTTATGACAAACATGGTATCAGAACACAAGATTTTGGGATAGTTTTAAGATGATATCTCATAAGCCACGTCTAGTAGAGTCTTGTTCATAAGTATGAAGTGAGCCACATTTATGAATGAGAGGCTATAAGATGTTAGAAAACTACACTTCTTTCATTATTCTTAAGTCGTGCTATGGATTTTAACTGTATAAAATCTATCTCCTAATCTGTCCTTTGTGTCTTCAGGATATGAATACACGAATGGCTAATGCAAGGAGAATAGAGGGCAACAATGTCAATGAAGAAGCTCCTCAAGCTAATCAAGCTCCGGGTAATCCTCTGACTATGGCAGATGTGGAAATTAGGCCGGCTCTTTTAACATTGGCTCAAGCCATGACGACTCAAGTCAATAGAGATGTTGGGAATCATGTGAACCCTAATATGAACTCCACTACTTCTAGATTGAGGGATTTTATTAGGATGAATCCTACCGTGTTCTTGGTTCCAAAGTGGGAGAGGATCCTCAAGAATTTGTAGATGAGGTTTATAAGGTAGTTGATACTATGGGGTGACTTTGGTAGAAAAAGTGGAACTAGCTAATTATCAATTGAAGGATGTTGCCCAAGTTTGGTTTACTCAATGGAAGAGAAATAGGCTGGTGGGAGCGGGTCCCATAGATTGGGAGGTATTTAAGAAAGCATTTATTGATAGGTTCTTTCCCCGAGAGTTGAGGGAGGCTAATGTGGAAGAATTCATTAACCTTAGGCAAGGTAGCATGAGTGTTCAATAGTATGCCGTGAAATTTACCCAACTATCCAAGTATTCTCCATCTATGGTGGCGGAGCCGAGGGATGAGATGAGTAGATTTGTTACGGATGTGTCCAACCTAGTTGAGGAAGAATGTTGTATGACAATGCTTCATGATAACATGAATATCTCTAGGCTTATGGTGTATGCACAACAAATTGAGGAGTCAAAACTTAAGAGAAAGAATAGGGAGATGAAGAGAGCTAGGTCCGATGAACAAGGCCAACCAAGGTTCAAAAAAAGATCCTCTAACCAAGACCCTTCCAACACTCCTAGGGTTAACCAAGAGAAAGGTAGTGGATCTCCATTTCCTAAACCTACTTGCACCAAATGTGGAAAGAAACACCATGGGAAGTGCCTAGCCGATATGGATGGTTGCTATGGTTGTGGAAAGAATGATCATAAAGTGAAGAATTGCCCTACATTTGCAGAAAAAAAAAGAGATGCCAAGCAAGCTTCTCTTAGTAGTCCAGATCCTAATGCTCCAAAGTATGGTCATTTCTATGCACTCCAGTCTAGAGAGGAAAAATAAGCCCTTTTGGATGAAGGTACCAGTATGTTGACAACTCCTTATAGATGTAAATGTTTTATTAAGGTCCCTATGCTATTTGTGAGATTTTCATGTTAGCCTTAGTATGGGTTTACTCCCAAGGGGGAGATGGTATGCTTAGAAGGCAAAGATTGTTGATAGTTACGATATCCTTATCCCTTTCTTCTATTCCTATTCAAGCTTGAGACAAAGAGTTCATTGTGGCTTGTTTCATGTTTTGGAGTCATGTGTGATTTATGTGCTTCCATGGTCTCCTTATGTTATGCATGTTCTTGATGAATTCATGAGTTGTTATGCTTTATGTCCCTCATGTTGATATTAGTATGAGTTGATTATATGCTTCATGAGATGAATTGTTGAGCATGCTTAAATGTGCTTTTGAGAGTAATTTCATAATTTGCTTCTTGATGTTGAGTTAAGTATGCTTTGAGTTGGAGAAGGTAGTTCCTCCTATGAATATTGAAATGATGAAGTTTTCATACATAATGGGTTGTTAAATGTAGTTCTTACTTCCTTGTGTTGCATTGAGTATAATGAGATGGAGTTGATGTTTCCTCCTTGTTTTTTGCATTATTTAGATGTTTCATGCATGATGGGCTGCTAGTCTTGAGTCTTTAATTCTGACAAGTGTTTAGAAATATCATTCGAGGATGAATGTTCCAAGGGGGAGATAATGTAACACCCGAAAAACTAGTAGGTAAAACTAGAGCCTTACGTGAGAATTTTTGAGTTTGATGTGTGGTTTAGAAGTGTAAAATGGCTTCCTGAATTTAGGATGAGGGGTTTAGGGGTTAAAAGGCAAGGTACGACTCCCCAAGGACCAACCAAGGGTCCTTGAGGAGGACCCTAAAGCCTAACCCCCAAGACTCCTCAAGACTGCCCAAAGCTGCCTAAAAAGGTGAGCTACGGATGGGACCTAAGGGGCGTAGGTCCATCCACGCCACATGGGTCAAGGCCTAGAAAATGAGCTATAGGCCATGGACCTACGGACCTATACGATGGCCAGTAGGCCAACCTACGGACCTCGTAGGTCATGGGCGTGAGTCATGCCTACACAATCTGCCAAAGACTTGGCCAAGGGAGGGGCGAATTAGGAAATTCCTTTCGATGTTAATTTGAAGTGAGGTCATTTTATATTGTTTATTTAGACCTATATAAGACTTTTTAAGCTATTAACCAACTCATTACCTCATAACTCCCAAACCCAAAATCATAACCAACTTAACCCTTTCCAAAAATCTTCTCTCTAAAAATTCCATTGAAGAATAAGAAGAAGATCAAGTTAGGGCTTGAAGAAGGGAGATTTCTCACACAATTTTGGTTGGATTTCTTCACCTAAGGTATGGTGGTCTTGATTCATGGAATGCTTTCTTCAATGGAGTCCTCAAACTTTCAATTTTAAAGAAGAAAGTTCTCCAAAACCTAGGGTTTTCACTCCAAGTCATAGATTATTCCTAAAAACATTTTCAATGATTTAATTATCATATATTAAGATTGAATTGTTGTTTTATGGTGGTTTTACGATAAAATCTCCGATGAATCCATGAATTCCCCATAACCCTAGTTTATGACTATGTGATGTGGGTGAACTGTTGTAAGGTGAATACTATGAAATTGTTCTTGTAGTAGTTTAGTTATTTGAATTATGTAATTATCCATGCATAATTGTAGTAAATCTAGGTGTGTTGGTGAATTATGATTCATGGTCTTTTAAGGGCAAATTGTGAGATTTTGTATAATCATGATGCTTATGTACATGCTTTGTGAATATATTGAAAGTAATGTGATCATGACTATAATTCAATTGTGGTATTGTTGAAAGGCTATTCTTTATTATACACTTGTGAATGATGACTACATGTTGTGAAAGGTTTCCTCAATGTATAATATACCTTGAATTGGTAGGCTTAGGGCATCCTCTTCATGTGTGTAATGAATCTTGAATCTGTAGGCCAATGGCATCCCTTTCATATATGATTAATAAAGTAATCTAAGGCTTTGTCTTGAATCGGTAGACCAATGTTATCCCTTTCATGATGAGTCCCTAAACTACTATAATGATGAACCCTGAATTGATAGACCAAATGGTATCTGTTTCATGAGGATTTAATGAGATATCCTAATAATGTACCTTGAATCGGTAGGCTTATGGCACCCTTTCATGTGTTTAATGATGTACCTTGAATCGGTATGCTAATGACACCCTTTCATGTGTGTAATAATGTACCTTGAGTCGACAGGCCAATGACATCCCTCTCATATATAATAATGTTAAAAGAGAATGAACTACTCTATGGGAATTTAATGCTTAGCACCGAGTGGATATTGTGAGGTGGAAGCTCTCCCCATGTTAGGCCGGGTTTCTAGTAACAACCTCCTTATCCCATAACTAGTGGATCCACCTAAGCTAAATTATCGGTTCTACCTTAGGCAAGTAGACCAACCCTTACAGTGTGGGTTAGACACCGGATTCCATGATTTGCTCACATGGTCTATGTCGGTTAGGGCTTATTCCCATCATGTGGGTTATGTGCTATGATTACTCAAGATGTTTTATAAAGTGTGGGTGGTAGTATGGGATGTCATTCATGCATTGCACGAGTAGGCTTTGAGTCTGGCTATGGTATGTTCCTTAAATATCATAATGTCTAATGAAATGAATGTGCTTATAATGATGCTATTGAGAATGTTGACATAAAGGCTAAATATAATGGTGAATGCTTAGCTTGGATTGTTATTATGAGGTGTTTCCTTGTCACGACTTATTAAATGTGAATGTTCCTTATCTATGAGTATTAAATAAAGATGAGAATAAAGAATGGTAACATGTTTATGGTGACCTCAAAGTAGTACTTAGTATGAGTTGTATTATGGGATGCCATTCATACATTGCACAAGTATAACTTAGGGTTACCTAAGAGATGGTTCTAACGTTTTATAATGATTTATATGATGATTATGCTTATTACTCATGTTTTATACTAAAAGTACATGATGATTCTCAAACTTGTTAAATGCATGATTTTAAAAAAAAATGTCCTTGTTAGCATGATTTTTGCATGGCTATCATATTTAGTACATTTTTGTGCTAACCCATATTTCTTCTACATTTTTCTACAAAGTGTAGGTTTCGATGTTTGAGGTGTTCTTCCTTGGATACAAGCTCCAATTTCTTGTGTCTTATGTTATGAATGCTATGAGGCTTGTATGAGGCTGTTCAGAGTTTGTTGCACTCATGAATAGTGAGTTTTGAAGTGAGCATAATGGAAGAATTAAATTTCTTCTTGGAGCTGTAGATCAAGCAAACCTCTTACGGTACCCTCAGTTGTCAAGAAAAATACATCAATAAGCTGCTCAAAAGGCGTAACATACTTGAAGTCAAGACAATGATAAAGAGGGGTATTGTCATCATGAAGTTTTGCAAATAAGAAGATCAAATGGCTGACATTTTCCCCAAAGACATGAGCAAGGGCCAGTTTGTCCAGAACAAGGACCTTGTTTCAGCTCAGAGAAGCTACTGAAGAAGTTTTCATATTATGGTTTCTAAGACAATTGATATTCCCATATGGAGCAACTCTAAGCTGGATGCTGATGGATCTGGTCCAAATGTAAATGATGCATGTGTTAGGATTTATGCAAGATTCCATGATTGTCCAACGGAATCACATTTGAAGGCTGCTAAGAGAATCCTAAGACGTTTGAAGAAGATAAGGGACCTGATTCTATTTTATCCATCAGGAAACTTTTTTATTTGGAGGAATATAGTGATGCTGATCATGCTGCATATTCAATTGGTAGAAAGAGTACCTCATGAATAGCTTATGTTCTAGGCTGATCTCTCACTCATGGGGAACTAAAAGGAATGATTCAATCGCTCTTTCAACAACTGAGGTAGAGAATGTAACAAGTGCAGCTTGATGTGTTCAACTCTTGTGGATAAAGCAGCATGTTGAAGCTCTTAGAAGATCTGGCTGAGATAATCAAACTAATGTTGGGAATGCTGAAACCTTCTTGAATGGATCCTGCCTGAAACAATCAACTCTTACATGACTATGCAAAGGGAGCATGTATCTTTGCTTTTCAGTTATGTATGTTTTAGCAAATTCAGTATCATACCTTTTGTAGGTATACACATATGGCAAAAGGGTTGAAGAAAAAGGGAGATTAGGACAGATCTAGGCAATCATAGTCAAAATACAGGTAGGTACCCGGTCCGTTCTCGAATGTTAGCACTCTTAATATTGCAGTTTGAATTATGCATGAGAACTGTTGCAATTACCACATGTCTGTCAGTCAGGTATCTGACCATTGTCCCATCTTTTGAATACCAAAATGACACTTTCTATCACATAATACACCTTTTTACTTCCTTTATACTCCATATTTCTTTCCAAATCCCTTCCAAAATCATAAATTTTTAAAACCTTTCTTTCTCCTTTCTCAAAAAACACTTCAAATGGTTAAACCCTTTTGTTCTTAGTGGAGAACTTTCTGATGAAGATGTTTTTAAGTATGAAGAGGGACCAGGTCCAACAAGCAAAAAGAAGAAGGTGGAAAACATGATGTTAAAAAAGGAAGAGGTTGATATTCTAAGAACTCAAAGTTTTCTGACTAGGAGGGTGTCTTCCTTTGAAATAAATTAAAAAAAATGAAATGGTTCCTCAGTTATTGATCTATTCATCTCAGAGGCCTTGAGGATATTGAAATGGTTTGCCTGAAGGCTCAGCTTTTGAAACAACACAATCAGAATGACTAGGTTACACAAAAAAAAATTGGCAGCCCTGAAGGTTCAATATAAAGCATGGGCAACAAACAATGTGAACTTCACGAGCGGCTAAGGGATATGCTCTACTAATTCTATTCTTTCAATCCCTTGCTCCAAAGACATCCCCTCTCTTTCTATACTCCCGTGTCAGTCCTCCTCGTTCTCTATCGAAACTCAATGGGCATTGTCTTGGTTCTCATTCGTAATAATATGTGCAATGCTTTGACTGCTGATTGTTTGTTTATGAATGAAAAATGTCTTGTTTCTACTAACTTATCTCATTACTTTATACATTTTTACTCATGCTCAGTATTGCCCAAGTGGCCATGAATTTGCTTGAACTGCATTTCTGTCAACTTGGTTTACTGCTTTAATCCTTTTTTATGATGTCAAAAGGGGGAAAATTGTTAAGGTATGATATCAATGATGTTAGCTATTTGAAAGAAGACATGGTCATGCCGATAGGGGGAATAAATTCTAGCTACTTGAAGAGGACATGGTCATGCCGATAGGGGGAAGAAATTGAACAAGTTTGTCATCATCAAAAAGGGGGGAAATGATATTTTGATGTTTTCATGATATGACAAACTTTGGGGATGATCAAAATAAGGGGGCCAATCCAATTACCTGAAGAATCATGTTAATAGTAGGAACTAGTGAAAGGGGGAAGAAGGTAAATAAGTCTGTTATCATCAAAAAGAGGGAAAATGTTATTTTAAAGCTGATGTTAAGTTTTGATGATTTAACAAACTTAGAGATCTAACAAGGAACCAGATCCTTGTTATTAGGACTGATGACAATGAAATGAAAGAATAAACTCAGTGTGAGGAATATTTGTGTGTCATCATCAAAAAGGGGGAAAATGTTATATTCTAGGTGTTTTGATGATCCTCACAAATGTAGGGACTCGGTCCCTGCAGAGTGCTCTTGTCCAGATTCAAAATGGGGTATAGCTGTAAAGCTATCATATCAGGTGGTAGGTGAAAAGTGCAGTGTACTGCACCAATAGGAAGAGTGGACGAGATTTGTCTGTTTTAGTAGCTCACAAATGTAGGGACCCGATTCCTGACAGAGTTCTCTCCATCAGATGTATAATAGTGTACAGCTGTAAAGTTGTCCTGTCAGTGGGTTGGTGAAGTCATCAGCGTACTTCACCAATAGAAACAGACAAGTTGTTTGTCCAATGGACAATAATTCTTTTTGGTCGATATAATCAAATTGACAAACAACAAGAAGATTCATTCATTCAAAAGAGGAGCAGAGTTAGCAAGTCTTCTCAAGAACTCAAAAAGAACATTGCAAGGGACCTAGTCCCTGCAAGACTGCGAATGTGAGAAGGACGATAAGACAACTGTCAAAAAAGTTGCCACCTCTGATGTGGTTGGTGCACGTCCTTTTGGGAAGCAGACTCTCAGCCAATGAGGTCATCTCAAGGAGTTTGTGTTCATTTGATGTAATCTCTCAACATAAAACACAAACTCAAGATTTGGCAAACAAAAATTCTTAAGCTTACCAAGAGAAAGCCATCTTCAAGGAAGAACACTACTCAAGGGACCTGATAGAGTGAAGATGAGTCTTATTGTATTTTGAGCTTTGTGTCTTATGTGCTTACATTGTAAATCTACTCCTAAGTTATAGTAGATCATTTGCTTGTCTAAATATTTAGTTTGAGTCGTATTAACTAGAGTTAGTTAGTTGAATCTTCTAAGTTTTGGTCAAGCCTTTTACAACATTGTTTTGGTGTTCTCTTGGGTAGAGTTGCCTAGGAGTGTCAACTAGAGTTAGTTGATGTGTGGTGCGGCAGAGTTGCTACTTGTTTAAGCTCTTGTCTTGGAGATCGGAGTTAGTGGCTAGAGTTAGCCTTGGGGGTTCTTAAAGTTTAGATCAACTAGAGTTAGTTGGTTTAGTGGGAAATAGGATTACTACTTTGGCTCGTTTAAGTAACAGGAGTATTACTTAGTGTGGGATTAGGGTGTTATTCTCATTGTTGTGGTTGTAATCTGTGTTTCACTTTTGCTTGAGAAGATTAGTGAAAACAGTTGGAAAATCCTATGGACAGGTCGTGGTTTTACTCCCTTGAGCAAGGAGGTTTCCACGTAAAACTCTTGTGCCTGTTTTACATTGTGCTATTTATTTTCCACACTTTTACTTCAGCTACTGTTCTTGCTGAGTCAAGGGACCTAGTTTGCTGACTGATAGTGGACACATACATTCCAACAGGTATGAAACACTGGATTGTGACATAAATAAGTAACCTCAACATTGCCATAGTAGATCATTGGTGTCTTCGATGGTTACATGTAACTCATTAATTAAGTTTCACACCCACGTGATCTCTGTAAGTGCAATGGCGACTGATTTGTACTCTACTTCAGTAGACGAGCGAGCTATTGTACGTTGCTTTCTTGATGACCAGCTCACTGGATTCTATCCAAAGAAAGTATGTAACCTGATGTAGAGATTCTGTTATTCGGATCGCTAGCCCAATTAACATTGACATACATATATAAATTGGAGTCAGAGCTATGAACGATGTGAAGTCCTAAACTTTCCTGTTTCATTGAGATACCATAGTACTCTTTTGACTTCTTTCTAATGTTCAGCAGTTGGAGTATGCATAAACTACAACAATTTATTGACTGCATAAGATATGTCAGGCTAACTGAGGGACAAATACTGTAACTTTCCAAAGGTGCGCCATTAACGCGTGGCATCTATAGGTCGCGAGCCATCAGCTACTCGAAGTGGTACACTGGAATACATGGGGGTTGAAACACCTTTACAATTGTCCATGTCCAGTTCAGAAAGAATTTCCAGAATGTATTTTGATTGTGAAAGAATGAGGCCATCTGATACTTGCTTAAGATCAACACCCAAGAAGTAGTTTAGATAGCCAAGATCCTTTCAATGAAAATCTTTCTTCCAAGGAATTGATGACGAAATTAATCACTTATGGATGATTTCCAATGATTATGATATCGTCAACATAGACAAGCACATAAATGGTTACAACCAGATGCTTCCATACAAATAAAGATATGTCAGACTCTATTTTGACAAAGTGCATTTTCAGTAGATGTTCATGAAGAGAATTATACCAAGCTCAGGGGGCTTGTTTGAGGCCATAGATAGCCTTCTTCAGTTTGCAGACATGAGTTGGAAATTAGGGATTAATAAATCCCCGGGGTTGAGACATAAAAACTTTTTCATCCAGTTTTCTGTGTAGGAAAGCATTATCGACATCAAGCTGATGGATTGGCCAATTATATATGTTGCACAACTATAGATAACACTAATCTTACGGTTGTCGGTTTGACAACACGACTAAATGTCTCATGAAAATCTAAGCCTGGGTGCTATGTGAACCCTTTTGCAACTAAAAGGGCTTTGAAATAATCTATAGAACCATCCGCTTTTTTCTTGATCCTGTACAACCACTTGCAGTCCACAACATTTTTGGGCATGTCACGGCATGAGTTCCCAAGTCCAATTTCTTATTAAAGCATCGTATTCTACTTTCATTGCTTGTCTCAAATCTTTATGATTATCAATCTGTTTGAAAGTGATAGGTGTAGAACTCAAATGGGTCAAAAAAGAAAGTTTTCTTTTAGGCTTGAAAATACTATTATGGGATCGAGTTATAATTCAATTTGAAGGTGGTGGTGGAATCGAGATAGAATATGGTGTTGGAGAGGGATCAATTGTGTGTTGGTGGGATGTGAGCTTTTGTGGCAGGGGTGAAGGAGTGGCTTCTCTAGTGGTTGGGATTGCAGGTTGCTTGGTTGTGATTTTTTGTCTCTGGTATGTTAGTAGAGGCTTATGTGTAGCAGGGTCAACCAGAGGAGAAAGGGCTGGAAGTTGATGAGAAGAAGAAATAGGGAATTGTGGATTACCTGATGTCTCTGGAGCCTGGAGCTTCTGGTACTGGGCCATTTATGTTGGAGTGGGCAACGTCAGGGGAATTGGTTTTATTGTTAGAGTTGGATGGTATAGAGAGAGGAGCCTGAAACATTTTGGGACTGTCCTCTTTGGAGTCAACAACTTCCCAGATTAATTAGGAAGGAGATTTTCGTAAATGGATGAACATTTTTTTAAAAGAAAATTCTTTTTCAAAAAATTGAACATCATGACTAGATGGGGTCAAAGAAGATGTGAGCATGGTGAGTGTAAGAGATACCTTAATACACACACGGGGTAGACCAGGGTTCAAGTTTATTCTTGGTATAAGGTTTAAGCCATGGATAACAAAGGAAACCAAAAACTTTTAGGGTGTTGTAGTCGGGAGATCGACCAAATAATTCTTGGTAAGGTGACTCACTATTGAGAATAGGAGTGGGAAGTCGGTGAATAAGGTAGACATCATAGTGACAGGCAAAAGACCAAAGTTCAAAGAGGTAAAGAAAATTTCTTCAAAATAAAATTTAAAATGGTAGAGTGAGGATGACCCAATTGATAGTGCCAAAGTTGAAGGGTGGCTTTTGTGGAGGTAAGGTTAATGAATAGTTTCCTGGATTGTAGATGTGGCCACTCATACAGTCTATTTCTATTCCGGCCTTGTACTAACAACTTCAGAGTACGCAAGTCCTTCACAACCAAAGTAAAAGGAAAAAATTCAACAGATGTGAGGTTATCTTGACAAAACTTAGCAACATAATTGAGATTTTTTGTCACGACCCAAGGGTACCCCTTAGACATAACATGACACATAATACCCCTAAAGGCACTATGTAAGTCACTTAGCATATCATAACATAAAGCATTAGAACAATAAGAGTAAAAACACATTTTTCAAGTCTTACGAAGTTTTTATAAAAGCAAAGCGGAAGTCTAGACACTGTCTCATTTAGCCATCTATTACAATCGAAGTCTCAAATAGGGTCACAACCCTTACAATAGAAATCCAAAAGCCTAATACAATGACAGGAAAAGAACAACAAGATATCACTCATCCTCGGATCCATGAGGACTCACCACAATCTATGATAATATCGATCCAAACTTGTATCAAGGAAGAACACCTCAAACAACGGAACCTACACTTTGTGGAAAGTGTAGAAGAAATATGGATTAGTACAAAAATGCACTAAGTATGATAGCCATACATAAAATCCTTGAAAATCATGCTAAAAAGGACATTTTAGTTTAAACGTATACACTTTACCATGTTTAGAGTTCATCATGAAAATTAGTATAAAATCATAAGGCATAAGCATATTCAACATAGAGGTCATCATATCATATTGGAAACATACCATAAATACCCCTAAAACATCCTTGTGCAATGTATGAATAAGATCCCATAACTACCCACACTAAGGAAAGCTCATTGCGTAACTATAGTTCATAACTCATATTCTAGTTCATATTATCATAGTGGGATTAACTTTAACTGACATAGACCATGAGAGCTTAACCATGGAATCTGGTGTCTACCCCACACCGAAAAAGGGTTCTCCTACTTGCCTAAGGTAGAACCAAACTCTTAGCTTAAGTGGATCCACTAGCTTAAGACCTATGTGGACACATATTTTACGGGATAAGGAGATTTCTTCTAGAAACCCGGACTCAACTAAGGTAGAAGGTTTCCATCTCATGAGATACCTACTTTGGGAACCCGAACTTAACTAGTGTAAAAGGAACTCATTGGGAAAGCCGGACTCAACTAGTGTATAAGCTTTCATCTCATATTCATATCCAGTCGGTGCTAAGCATAAATTCCCATAAGTTCATGTTAAGTCTTGACTTAATTTCATAATTACGGAAGAATGTCTTGACACTTAATCCATAAAACTCCTACAAAAGCTCATAGATTCATTAGGTGACACTAGTCTTCCAACCTTGAAATCACTACATGTGACCAACATTTCACATCATATCATATGCATATATAAGTGTGTACATGAGGATAATCATCCAATCAACACAACAATTAGATCATAGTCATATTCACTCTATTCTCAAAGTGAACTAAATGCATATACATAAGCCTCATAAGCATACTTGATTCTCATGTTGCCCTTCAAGGTCCATAGATCACATTCAATCAACATATCTAAGATTACTACATTATACATGGATGGTAACATGATTCAAATAACTAAACTAGTACAAGTACAATTTCATAGTATTCATCTTACTATAATTCACCCACATCACAAGTCATAAATTAGGGTTATGGGGATTTCATGGATTCATAGGAGATTTTCTCATAAAACCTATTATAATCAATAATTCAATCATAATATATGATAACCAAATCAATGAAAACATTTTAATAAAGAATCCATGACTTGGAGTGAAAACCCTAGCTTTTAGGGAATTTCCTACTTTGAAATTGAGAGTTTGAGGGCTTCACGGATGAAAGTTATCCATGAATAAAAGACTACCATACCTTAGGTGAAGGAATCCAACAAATTTGTGTGAAAAATCCTCCTTCTTCCAGCCCTAACTTGATCTTCTTCTTCTTCTTCTTTGGAGTTCTAGCGAGAGGATTTTTGGAGAGGATTTGTTTTTGATTTGGGGATTTTGGAATTATGACTTTAGATGGGTTAGTTTAGGTGGGAAAAATACTTATATAGTTGTTTAAAATAGGCTTAAAATGACACCACATAACCATTAAATAAAAAAGAAATCCTCAAAAGAGCCCTAGCTTTAACTGCCAAATGGCAATTTCAGGCATGACCTATGACTGGGACCCACGGACCGTGGGTGGGACCACGGCCCGTGCTGGTTAACTGTGGTCTGGTGGTCTGCAACCTATTTTTTTTTGCGGGGGGTGGGGGGTGGGGGGGTGTTTACCAACGGCCATGACCCATGAGGCGTGGGTCCACCTACTGTCGTGGTTCCCCTTCGTGGGTGGACTGCCAAGGTCCTATTTTTTTCACTCTTTGAAGGGGCCTCCTCAAGGACCCATGGTTGGTCCTTGGGGAGTCGTACCTTGATGTATTAGCCCAAAAACACTCATTTTAGACACTGTTAGTTGTTTACGACTCTAACCCTTATGTAAAGCTCTAGTTTAGGCTACTAGTTTTCGAAATGTTACATTTTTTCTAATGGATGGAGCACGAAGTGTGTTAGAAAGCTTAAAAGTATTTTTAGATGCCTGAATCAGAGTTGAACCTGTATGAGTGATGGGAATGGTTTTACCGTCACCCATGGAGATTTCTTCCAGTCATGTATACACTTCAAGGTTGTGGGGTTAGGTAGTGACATGGTGAGTTGCACCACAGTCTAGAACCAAAGAGTTTCCAGACAATTGTAGGCTAGATGCAAAGTTAGCCTTAGCTTCAAAATGATTGTGCGACTTGGAGCGACACACATCTGCTGTCACTACTAAAAAAGTGCTAAAAAAGGACGGACAGAAAAGCGACGCCATTTGCCACACTGTCCGTCGCTTTTTAATAAAATAATTATTTTTAAAATTATTTTACAAAACGCGACGGACGACATCTCTTAGTCTGTTATATATATAAAATTAATAATGATTTATTTAATGTATATAAAGATGCAGTCCGTTGCTTTTTACTAAAAATAATTATTTATAAATTAAACAATAACCACAATGTCTGTCGTTTTTAATTTTTTTTATTTTATTATTTAGTTTTTTTAAAAAGCGACGGACAACATCTCTTAGTCCGTCGCTTTTTGGTCAAAATATCTAGTCAAACATTTTTAAAAAGCGACAGACAACGTCTCTTAGTCCGTCGCTTTTTAGTCAAAATTTTGGTCAAATATTTTTAAAAAAGCGACAGACAAAGAGACGCTGTCCGTCACTTTTTTAAATTATGCTAAACCAAAAAGCGGGTTTTCCCCCCATTTTTCCATCTCTCTTCTCTCCCTTCTCTCTGAAACCAAACTGTTGTGCCGCCGCTGCCCCACGCCACCCCACACCGCCGTCGCCCTTCTCTCCTTGAGCATTAGTCCCGTCGTACCCACTGCCTCTTTTTCTTAGCTTGTTAAGGTTAGGGTTTAATTTTAGTTTTTTTTTTCAATTCTAGTAATATTTGATTTGTTATAAATTAGTATATTGTTTTAGTTTGATGAATTGTGTTATTCAATTGTTAATTTGTATGTTTGATTATTGTTAGTTAGGTAGAGAATTGGGGATTTTTGATTTTAGGGTTTTCTTCTAAATTGGGATTTTTTAAATATGATTGTGAATTGAGTATCAGAAGATAGAACTAACAAATAATTAGAAGTTAGAAGTTAGATTAGTTGCATTTTCCAACTTTGAAATTCTTGAATTTAGTATGTTTGACGGTTGAAGTTAGAAAAACATCGAATTGTATATGAAAGTTAGATTACTTTGAAGTTAGAAAAATATTGGATAGTATATGAAAGTTGAAATTAGATTAATTGAATTTTCCAACTAAAAAGTTCTTGAATTTTGTAAGTTTGAAAGTTGAAGTTAGAAAAATTGGGGATTTTTAAATATGATTGTAAGTATTAGAAGTTAGAACTAACAAATAATTAGAAGCTGGAAGTTGGAGATTAGTTGAGTTTTTCAATTTGCCATTGTATTTGTGCTTATATGTATTATATTGTTGTTGACAATTGGGTTACTTGAATTATATTCTTAAACTTAGAAATTCTAGAAATTAGATATGAACTTGAATTTTTGTAGGATTTTAGAACTTTAATTAGGTTGTGGACTTTAGAAATCTTGAATTATTATAGGATTTTAGAACTTTAGGTTGTGAACTTTAGAAATCTTGATATTTTGGGATTTTAGAACTTTAAGTTGTGAACTTTAGAAGTCTTGAATTATTGTAGGATTTTAAACTTTAGGTTGTGAACTTTAGAAATCTTGAATTATTGTAGGATTTTAAACTTTAGGTTGTGAACTTTAGAAATCTTGAATTATTGTAGGATTTTAGAACTTCAGGTTGTGAACTTTAGAAATCTTGAATAATTGTAGGATTTTAGAACTTAAAGGTGTGAACTTTAGAGAACTTGAATTTTTGTAGGATTTGAGAACTTCATAAGGTTGTGAACGTTAGAAATCTTGAATTATTGTAGGATTTTAGAACTTTAAGTTGTGAACCTTAGAGAACTTGATCATTGTAGGATTTTAGAACTTTAGGTTGTGAAATGTTAGAAATCTTGAATTATTCTAAAATTTTAGAACTTTAATTTGTGAATTTTAGAGAACTTGAATTTTTGTAGGATTTTAAAACTTTAAATTGTGAACTTTAGAGAACTTGAATTTTTGTAGGATTTTAGAACTTTAGGTTGTGAACTTTAGAGAACTTGAATTTTTGTAGGATTTTAGAATTTTAGGTTGTGAAGTTTAGAAATCTTGAATTATTGTATGATTTTAGAACTTTAGGTTGTGAACTTCAGAAATCTTGAATTATTGTAGGATTTTAAACTTTAGGTTGTGAACTTTAGAAATCTTGAATTATTGTAGGATTTTAGAACTTTATAAGATTGTAAATGTTAACAATCTTGAATTATTGTAGGATTTTAGAACTTTAGGTTTTGAACTTTAGAAATCTTGAATTATTGTAAGATTTTAGAACTTAAAGTTGTGAACTTTAGAGAACTTGAATTTTTGTAGGATTTTAGAACTTTATAAGATTGTGAACGTTAGAAATCTTGAATTAATGTAGGATTTTAGAACTTTAAGTTGTGAACTTTAGAGAACTTGCATTTTTGTAGGATTTTAGAACTTTAGGTTGTGAAACGTTAGAAATCTTGATTTATTGTAGAATTTTAGAACTTTAAGTTATGAATTTTAGAAAACTTGAATTTTTGTAGGATTTTAGAACTTTAAGTTGTGAACTTTAGAGAACTTGAATTATTGTGGGATTTTAGAACTTTAGGTTGTGAACTTTTCGGAGTTTGCAGTTGAAACAATAAAGAACTTAGATGGAGAATGAAGAGAAGAAAGAAGTGAAGAATCATTTAAAAATCTTGAATTATTTTAAGATTTTAGAACTTTAGGTTGTGAACTTTAGAAATCTTGAATTATTGTGTCATTTTAAAACTTTAAGTTGTGAACAATAGAAATCTTGAATTATTGTAGAAGAATTTTAAACTTTAGGTTGTGAACTCTACAAATCTTGATTTATAGAATTTGTGAACTAATTATTAGGTTGAACTTTAGAACTCTTGATAAAATATCGTCTTTATGAACTATTTGTAATTTTGAAACAATTTTTTGTAATTTTGAAAAGAATTTTGAAAGACTTTATAATTCTTTAAATTATGATTTAGATATTTTTGAATGCTAATTTAAGTTTTTTGTTTTATATTTTGTATAGCTTCTTTATAATGTTTTGTGATTGATTGGGACTGAACTGAATTGAATTGAATCGAATTGCTTTTGCAGGTGGACAACAGAAGTCAAAAAGATTACAGAAAAAGCGACGGACAGGGTGGCTTTGTCCATCGCTTTTCTGGATTTTATTTTTTAAAAAACCCAGAAAAGTGACAGACAGGGTCCTTTAGTCCATCGGTTTTTTTAATTTTATTTTTTTAAAAACCCAGAAAAGCGACGGATAGAGTCCTTTAGTTCATCGCTTTTCTAGATTTTTTAAAATTTTATTTCCAAAAAAGCGACGGACGGCGTCTCATCCGTTGCATTTCAAGATTCTAAAAAAATTAAAAATTAATTAAAGCGACGGACTTCGTCTCTTTTTTAAAATTAAAAAAAATAAAAATAAGAAAAGCGACGGACGGCGTCGCATTCTTTAAAAAAAAATTAAAAAACAAAAGCGACCCAATCCGTCGCTTTCGGAAAAATGTCGAGCCAAAAAGCAATGATATTGACTGCATTTTTTTCCGTCGGTTTTGGCCAAATAAGTGACGCAGTCCGTCCCTTTTTTTCATCTCTTTTTGGCAGTTTTTTAGTAGTGTGTGGCCAAACTTTTGGCACAATTGATATTTGACAGATTGCTTAAATTGTCTCCTGTTTTGTTGATTGTTGGAACTTGATTGGTGATTATTAGAACTCCATTGTCAAGACTGAGATGGTTTCCATGGTTGATTGTTGAAGCGAGGATTGTTCCTATTGAATTGCGGAGGCGTGATGGACATTTGGACAACAACAATTGTGATCATAGAGGATGAATTTTCCAGATCTTGATGTTTGAGGAAAAGCTCATAATCTGTGAGCTTGTGAAATAATTCTTCAAAGCTCAATGAAGAGTCTCATGTGCGCATTGCAACAGAGATTTCACGGTACTCGAGGCCAAGGCTACTTAGAATTTTGACAAGAAGTTTATCATCATTAATAGGTGAACTAGCAACTTTGAAAGCATCAGAGAGAGAATAAACCTCCTGGAAGTATTCAGCAATGGTTTTAGAAGCCTTCTTGGTATTTTGCAATTGATCTCGCAAGCTAAAGATGCAATGTTGACACCAAATTTTGACTTACCTCTAACCATTTTTCGGGAATGCTATTCGATTAAATATGTATTTTTTTTTAATGTTTTTCGAGTTAAAATTTAACCAATTTCGTCTTAAAATTATATATTTTAGTATGCATGATTTCAAAATTATTGTAATTATTTTCAAAAAATTAAAATTATTTTTATCAATAGTTAAACTTGAAATAATTAATTTACTTAAATATTTTAAAATCCTAGATGTATTTATTTATATATTTTATAGGTGTAGTACTTTATTAAATTGAATAGCATTTCCTTGAATTTTCTCTAAATTATTTAATTTTTAGCCCATTCTGATCTAATTCCTTTCAATTCTAGCCATTCTTTCATTCCAATTCTAGCCATCTTTTATTTCAATTCTAGCCAATTTTTATTTCAATTTTGGCCATTCCAATT
The DNA here is from genome assembly GCA_035578085.1 of Solanum pinnatisectum. NCBI lineage: Eukaryota > Viridiplantae > Streptophyta > Magnoliopsida > Solanales > Solanaceae > Solanum > Solanum pinnatisectum. The sequence goes on along the minus strand of CM069081.1, from coordinate 23,766,679 downwards.
CAATTCTCAAGACCCATCTTTTAATCTCAACCGTCTATACTTTAAATTAAAACCTAGATCAAATCCTAGCCGCTCATCTAATTCTAATCCTACGGTTTAGATTAAATGTCCCATTCCTTCTTATTTTAACAAAAGACCCCAATCCTATTCATTCTTCTTCTTCCTCTCCTCTTTCTCTCCAGCCGTCGACCCTCTCTCCCTCTCCTCTATATTTTTCGGCAAGCGAGAACAGCCCTGCCGCCTCCTCTCATCTCTTCTCTTTTTTCGGCGAGGCGAGGCCAGCGACGGCTCCGGCAGCATCGCCAGCGAGCAGCCGCGGCGACCATCAGCAGCAACCGGAGGCAATAGCTGCGACCAGCAGCTTCAACCAGGCGAGGCCACCGGCGAGCAGTGGCTCTAGCTGGCGACAGCCCTGCAGCCTCCTCTTCTCTCTTCTTTTTTCTCCTGTAGGCGAACAGCACCAGCAGCTCCCCAGTGGCGACAACAGCAGCACCGAACGGAGCCGGCCAGCGAGCAGCCACGAAAGCCAGCCGGAGACCAGGCGCCACCTGCGATCCTTTCTTCTCGCCAACAAGCGAAGGCCGTGCCGGCTAGAAGCAGCGCGAGGACCAGTTCCGACAGCAAACTATCGGCGAGGAACACCAGCAGCTAGCGAGATCCGGTGAAGCAACAACTCCGGCGAGGTCAGCTTAAGGTCCTAATCGTCTGAAAAGGCAGATCTAAACAGATCTGTGTGGGTTCGTTCTTATTTTAATGTTCTCTTAAATTGCTCATAAATCTATAATTATATGACTGCTCTATATGGAATTCTATAGTATCAGTATCGTTATCAGCATGTTCTTGTTTTAAACATAAGATAAATCGTGATTTGCTTGATTCTATGGACTGTTCTTGTTGATGTTTCAAATTTCGAAAGCATGTGTATTTTAGTTGTATTAAAATAACATTGTATGCTAATTCGTTTCCAGTTCTCCGTAAGTCCGCTGAGTGTGATTTTGGTGTTGATATACTTTTGAAATTTAGCATTTGACTGCGTAGGATAATTAATTAAAATCACCGATTATCTTGAGATGTCCCTATTCTAGATTACTTCCCATAATGTCATTTAATCCCTTTGATTGATGCAACTTTACTTGTAGTAGTAGTAATAATTTTGTGTGTTAAATTTATAATTGGGGTTGCCACTTGAGTTTAGATTGATCCTGATTTCTTTTTTTTTTGTTATGAATATATTGTAGTATTATAATAATGTGTAAATACTACTTGACTTGTGTTTTCTTCCTTTAATATAATTATTCTATCCTTGCTTGATATTGATTAATTGATACTAAGATGATTTTTGTGCTATTGGGCTAATCCGGACAGATTTTGTGTCTCTTGGTTAGGTAAATTTTGCTTATCATTTTTATTTATTAATGTTAATTGATCTTAATTGGCATAATTGAAGTTGAATTGTTTCTTACTTGTTATATTTTAGTAAATTTATATTTGATTGAGCAAAATAACTAAATATATATTACTGATTTAGTTTTATAAGGAGTAATATCTGTTTGATCCTAAAATTATCCTTGTCTTATTTAGATGCTTTTATATTTGGTAAAAAATAAATTAATATTGAATCTAATTCTGGCTCCTTTGAAATAAGGAAAAATTTTAATTGATCCTAAATAATTTTTCTTCCATTAATATATGTGTCCTATTCACTATATAAAGACACCTCTAACAATCATTCACAAAAACATCCTTACATTGGGCTGACACTCTAAAATACTTAAAGACATTCTGCTCTCTACTCTAAAAAAGAATTGAGTTTTTCCTATAAGGATTAAAGCTCCTCTCTACTTGTTATTTTGCTGTGTTTAGGTCGGTTATTGGAGTAATTGGGTCTTCATTGCTGATAAAAAATCTTCTTAACCGGTTAGCTTCTTTATACTTATGTCATCTTTGCATATCTAGTTATTTACCTTTACGCATGAGTCCAAATTTGAATTTTGAATAAAAGGAAGCATCTGGGTTAGTCTTCTATTCCCTCCTTACAATGTGTGATTTTATGTGATTGTGTGAAATTCGGGTGTTTTGCCATGATTTGCTTTTATGTGTATCAATTAGTTATTATCATGCTATGATCTCGTGTCGGGTGTTATTATGTTAAACAGGTTTTGAACTTGAAGTTCAAGTTGAAGAGTCGCCATGAGACGAGATTACTATTTGTATTTTTATTTATTATTTATTTCGGTTTGTAATATTTGTATAACTCTCAAACTCATATATGAAATGTATTTGGGGGATCGCCTAAAGAGGGGGCGGGGATATACGTGCTACTTGTTACTTTATCGCAAATTATTTGTGCTAGAAAAGCATGCCTATAGGATTGTGATTTGTTGTATCGTTCTTATTCTAAAAATACTCATGCGAGATTTGTCTAAAAAAAAATAATAATAAGTCACTACCGCCATTAATCACATGTTTAATATTATCTAATTATAGTTTAAAGTTGATTGTGCATATTACCGAAGTGTCGTGGTCACCTTCTAAATGATAATAATAAATAATATATTTGCTTCTTGTGTCATCTAATTCAACCAAAGCTCCTTTTATATAAAAACGAATAAATATTTAAATATTATCATATTTTGTTTTGTATTGGAATATTCTGCCATTTTTCATATCATATCTTTAAGGGTTATAATTTTTAATATATTATGCTAGTGTAGAAAACATGTCTATAGGTGGTAGATTTTGTGTCCTTTCTTAGAGATCATGCCTATAGGATCTAATTAATTAGATTGATATGGTAGTCGGGTCTATATAGGTGGTAGATTTTGTGTCCTTTCTTAGAGATCATGCCTATAGGATCTAATTAATTAGATTGATATGGTAGTCGGGTCTAATAAATTGCAGCATGTTGATCATTTAGTTTATATTTGTCATTATATTATTCACCTAGAAATCATGTTCATAGGAGCTATTAATAATTTTCAGCATGTCTAAAAAATAAGATGAATCAACAAAAAGTGTTTTGCCCACTGTTCTGCACTACATTCATTTGGAATACTTAAAATAACATCAACTTATATGACTGTTTTCTGCATATTTTAGAAAAACCAGCATAGTAAATTGCCTGAATTACAATCTGAAATAAAAATCTGCCTGATATAACTGTTTTTCTGCATTTTGAACAGTGTCCTGCCACTTAAATAAATAATTTTCTGCATATTTTAATCTGTCCATGTTAAGAATAATTACCAATTAAATCTGCCTCTATTTTAAAATACGTGCCCTTATTCTTGACCGATCTTTGCCAATAATAAAATTAAACTTGCTTCTGTTTTTAAAATAATTTTGCATTTGTGATCACTTCGTTGCTATATTTAAAAATCAAATTGATTAAATTTGCCGTATGTAATGATTGTTGCCATGCTTGGTTAAGTAATATTGTTGTTTGTTATGCTCGTTTATATGCCACACATGTAGCATGAGACCTTTCACAATTACTTGTGTTTGCTAGCATGTTTAATTAAAACTTAAGAGGCCAACTTAAGACTCTACTTGCTAAATGATTGTCCAACTTGTTTGACTTGGTGTCTAGGTGGGCCTATTAGGATTTTATTTTGTCTAAACCTCCCAATAGTAGTCCAATGCCTCTTGGACATTAAGCGGGGGCGCTAGGCACCTTTTAGAGACGAAAGCATGCGGTGGTGGGGTAGGGGTAGTTTAGGCCCTACGGATATGATGACATCGACTCAGGCTTAAAACGACAAACCTTGGTTTTGTCTGTCCCTACACAGAAGCCTATCAAAAAAATAAATAAAAGTCGAGTGCTGATTTGTAAAGTCCTTCAGAGTCTCCCTTCCCTTTTACTCCCTTTATGTGTTTTATAATTATAATTATTTGGGGTAGTTTAATAAAAATAAAATATGATTATCCTATCTATTTGTGTAATTTCTGTCTCCTCGCTTATCTCTTTATTAAATTGTTAATATTTATCTGTTACTATACTAGCACCTAGTCTTGCATGCATAGGTAATTAATCAAAATAAGAATAATCTTAATTGTTTATTTATTGTTATCACCTAGTTCGCATGTCTAAATTAAATAATAAATAAATGAAGTGACCTTAATGCTATTTGTAACCTCCACATATTGCATGATATACGGCCGAGATCCACATTTGTGGACCTCGAGGGATGCCTAACACCTTCCCCTCGGGGTAATTTGAACCCTTACCCGATCTCTGGTTCGTTGACCTTAGCTAGAATTAGTTAAGTTAGATAGGTGCCCTAACGCACCTTAATTCGTTAGGTGGCGATTCTTCAATCTTCCCAAAACCCAAAAGAGTTGTTAGGTCGTGCACCAAAATCTGTTTTGAGAAAAATGGGGCGCGACATGTGAGTATGACTTTTGTTGGCGTAGGCTGTGTGAAGTAGTTCCCACGCTTTGTTTGCATATGGTGCTGCGGCAACGGTTGGTGCAATGGTAGGATCGATAGATGCCATCATTTCTTGTTGAATCAATTGATCTTGAGAGAACCAAATCCGATAATTGGGATTTGGTACAGTAAGATTATTTTGGGTAGTAGTAGATGATGGAGCTGTTGTGGTTCCATCAAGATGTCCCATGAGTTGATGACCATTTAGTAGCATCACAAGTTGTGCTTTTCATGTTGAAAAATTGAGGTTACCTTGTAGCTTGAGAGGTAACTGAGCAACAGGATTAAATTGCACTACATGAGTAGTGGCAAAAACTGCAGAACTTCTGGCAGCAGTAGCATCAATAACTGGAGTCATAGATGAGAAGGCTTTAAAGGAATGAGATAGATCTAACTCGGTGGAGCTTATAGGTGCTCTGATACCATATGAGGATTTAGATTAGAAGGTCAAAAAGATAATCTATACTACCTTAAAAATATGAACTCCAAAACTTGAATATTGATTTACTATAATACCCCCAATTAAAAACACTCAATTTTTTAATTAATTTTATTATATTGAAAGTAGATACCTTTTCAAATTAAAGGATTGTGACTTTTTCAATGAATTGTGACTTTTTCAAAGGGTTGTGACTTTTTTGACGGATTGTGACTTTATCAATGAGTTGTGACTTTTCCGAAGGGTTGTGATTTTCTCGAAAGGTTGTGATTTTTTCGAAGGGTTGTGACTTTTCTAAAGAGTTGTGCCTTTTCTGATTTGTTGTGCCTTTTTCAAAGGGTTGTGACTTTTCCGATAAGCAGTGATTTTTTCGAAATGTTATAACTTTTTGGATAAGACACAATTAACACATATTCATACTTCTATTTGGTAGTTATAAATAGAGGGGTTTCCTCACACTTTTAAACTACAATTTCTTTAAGTTCTCTACTCTTCTTCTTCTTAAAAAATCTCAAGTGTTATTTGCAAAAATTGATTAAGTTTGAAATTCAACAAAATTTGAGGTACCTCATAAGAAAGAGTTGGTGAAAAAATTGTAGCAAATCATTCATCAATTCACACTCATATTTTTCTTACCATTTTCATGAAAAAACAATGACAAAAAGTTATGGCAGAGACAATAATATTAAATAGATATGAAAAAAAGCATATGATTTGGGTAAGATATTTCATCTTTGTGTTTTTTTTTTTTTTTTTTGTTCATTTCCCTCAGACGAAGGAGTTTATTCTTAATTTTCTAAAACTGTGGGTATCAACGTAGTCCATTGAATTATTAGTTTTGATGTTAAATTCACTATTTCAAAAAAGATTTTTACTTTTACTTATAATATGATAACATAGTCATGATAATAATTATTTTTAATGGATATGTATGTAAAAATGAACGGAGAAAGTAAAATGTTGGTGGTTTTAAAGATTTAAATCAAATGGAACACTAGAGTGAATATAGCATGAACATATATTTTCGTCTTCCTTCTTTATTGACTATGTATTGTTCCATATAATTTTTCTTTATGTCACAAGATACACTCCTTACTAGCTATATAAAAATAGATAAGAAAATAGTGATTGATCATAAGATGATATTAAATCAAATTAATGATTCTATAAATAATAGGGAAAGGATGTGAAATATATCCGAACTTTGACCGTAATTGTTGTTACGATACTAAACTTTGGAAAGGACCTTTTACCCCCCTGCACTATTTAATAGTGTATTTTAAAGGTATATATGTGCCCACGTGGACATAAAAAATATTGCATAATTATAAATAGTAATGTATCTATGTGGGCACATATATACCTTTAAAATACACTATTAAATAGTTTGGGTGTAAAAAATACACTATTAAATAGTTCGGGGGGGGGGGGGTAAAAGATCTTCCATAAAGTTTGGTATCGTAACACCAAATTTCGGCCAAAATTGGAGTATTTTTCAAACCCTTTTCCCTAAATAATACTTTAAATTTATTCATCTATTAATTTTTATCATTAAAAATTTTAAATATTTTATATCATGATACAACTTCTATAAGATACTAGATACTTTTATTAGGAAACAACTGTATTATATGTATGCGGCAGAAAAAGGAGAAGACTACAATTCCACAAAGATAAGGTAGAAACTTAATGAAATGAAATATTTTTCATCATAGGTGATGTTATTCATATATTAAAATTAAATTATTCTACTGAAGTATATATATAACAATCATTCATGATAACAACGAAGTACACTTTTTTTGATAAAATTACCTCTCTATGATAGACTTACTCAATTATTAATTGAGTAATAATATTTTGTAAATGATATGTTACATATAAAGATAAAATATTGAAATACTTATGGTAATTCTTATTAGTGTCATGTACATACTAAATTCGAAATATGAATATTTAAGACAAAATTTCTACTTAAATGGTTTACATCATTTATGTTCATAACCTCAAGAGGAAAGACTATTGGTGACATTTTTTTAATGTACTTTTTTTTCTATTTTGTTGGTTAGATTTGTTTACAAAATTAAGTGAAGTAAGAAATAATATTATTAAAGAAATGTCACTTTCTTCCATATTTAAACTTTGAATGTATTTTGAAATGTTTTAATGATATCTGGTCATTTTGATCTCAAAATACAAGTAACTCTTGTGACAATATGTATTAATAATTTAAAAACATTTGCTATATGTTTGTTGAATTATAATTATTTACTAAAAAACTTTAATTTAGTAATATTAACTCTATTTTACAACATCATATACTATATATACGATGCCGTACAACCAGTTCTATTAAATGTGGCAGCAAGTCTTTAAATACAAACTATGCAACTAACTGGACCTACAACTAATTGAAGCTAAGAACTGCCTATTCCTAAATATGCTCCAACCATCAGGAGATTAATTCAACCTATAACAACTAGTAACAACAGATAAATAAAGATAGTTAATAGGCACAACCAAATTCTATGAGCTGCATTAAAAGAGTTTAATCTTAACCCGAGAGTACGGGGTATTGCAATAAGAGCGTCAGCGTGGATTTTTAGAAAGAGCAAAAAACTCAATGGTAATAATAGGAAAGAATGATCAACTCATAACACATAAATAGTTCATACCTGAATTACCTAAGGTGAAATCTTACAATTTATGACTTAAACTATGACAAACCCAATAAAACATGGGATAAATCCGGTAACACAAGCATAATTAACTAGGTGTGCTAAAATGTGAATACACTGTATATTACATATTATAAATAGAGAAACTTAGATTTTAGCTAGTTCACTATGATTCTGCCAGGAAGGAGAACTCCTGGTATATGAAGTTGTTGAAGATAGCTCTCGCAGGTCACAAGTTTCACGACAGATCGAGCACTTAAGCTATATCTTTCTTGAGCTTCTACAAATCCCCTTCCAAGAACATGTTGAATCCAATCTTTTATTTTCTTGCTGTCACTTAAACATGCTGCTGCCAGAATTTGTTCCACTACTTTTGAGTCAATCTCTAGCAAACATTCTGGACCGACAATTTTGTGGAAGCATTGTCTGATCTCCTTCAATAGCTTCTCAACAAGAGAGTCTAAATCCAATGGCCTAAAAATTGCGGTCTCATCAAATTGTGTAAACAATTGTTTCAACCATTCTGTGGTGTTTTCATTGGAAAAGTCACAGCCAGAATCTCCAGAAAAGTTCTCATAATTTTCAATCTCTTCAGCTGGAAGATTCAAATCTAAGCATGTGTTTGATGTCTTGTGGGCTCGTTTGGCCATCTCCGAGCTTCCAAGTTGCAGATCTACACTTTCGATTGGACCAGTAGTTATAAGTTTTCTATTATTCACAAAGATTTGGCTAGAAGATCTTTTTCTAGTTGTTATCAATGCAGTTGAGTTTGGACTTTTGACATCATCTGTAAGATCAAATGCAATTAGTATCTGGATTTGGTTACCTTTAGCTGCCAATATATCTTCTTCCGAATAGTCAGCTGTTTCTTTGGTACAAGGAAGAGTTCTTTCTTCATCTAATCTTGATGATGTCGTCACAAAGATTGCATTACCTATGCTAACTTCTCTACCATGAGAGTCCAAAAATCTACCAGTCTTAACAGCTTGGGACAAGTTTTTCTGCATCAGTATATCAGCTTTATCCACATTTTCAAGGAAAACAACAGATAAAGGGCAGTTCCTCAGTTTATCAGCAACATAGTCAACAACATGCTTCCCTCTGAATCTCACGTCATATTGATTCAATACTTGAAGATCAAACAACCTGACTTCATCCTGTAGACTTAGGTCTACACAGATTAAGTTGTTTGTGCTTCCATATAGAATCTCAGCCAATGCAATTGCAATTTTCTTCTTACCGAGCTTATCAGGTCCAAGAAAGTTGAGCCATATGTCTCCTCGACTTGGACAATTGTTTCTTTCATTTCTACATCTGCACCGTGCTATTGTTTGGCTAATGGCATTTACAGCCTCCTCTTGCCAATTAACCTTTTCTATAAGAGCTGTATATAGCATCTTAAAATCCTTTGGATCCAATTGCTGCTGAAGAGGAGAGCGGTTAATGAAACGAGGCGCCTCAACACTGCATGATATGTCATGTGGTTGATTAATGCTAGTGTGGTTTGTGAGGTGCTCTTGTTCTTTGCTTGGAGAAGTAGAGGCCATGCACAAACCTAAATCTGTTGTGACTGAAGTTAGAGAGGTTGGAGAGTTGAAGCCATGGTCATCGTCACCTTGTGACGGCGTTTTGGAGAGAAAAATGCTTCTTTCATTTGATGAAGAAATTGTGCAAGTCATTTTCTTCCTTCCAGTTTCAATGTTTTCGTTATTGAGACTTTGTTTTCGGTCTTCAACAACTTGAAAGCCTACAACTGATGGGATTTCAGAAGTCATGTGAAAGTTTCTTGTCTTGGGTAAAGGTTGCTTGTAGTGTAAACGCTGGCATAGATTGTCCCATTTTCTCTGCAAACCAGCAACTTTAGCACCCAATACCATTTTATCATCTTTGGCCTGCACTGAAGCCATACAAAGAAGTTATTCCATGATTAGAATACATTTATTATGCTCGTGTTGGGAGTTCCATGTGTATTTTCATATTAACTATCTCCTTAAAAAGAATGAACTCCCACATCAAATGAGTCTCAAATAGGGGTGGCAAAATCAAATGCGGCATACTTATCCGTTCATTTATTAGTACAAAAAATTGGGTTGATATATAGTCTAAACTTAACTCATGAGAAATCATGTCCAGATATTTTTAAAAAGACGTAGTTTTTATTTGATATGTTATATAGTCATAGTAAAGAAAAGATATAATATATAAATATGCCATTGCATTTGTAGTCATTTACAATTTATTAAATATAAATTTATAAAATGATTCGGATTATATTAAATTTATGAATATATTAGCCCAAATAAATATTATGGATTAATATTGAGTTAATTATTTAAATCTAATAAATATAGATTTAATTAAAGTCCGCTCCATAAAGCTCATATGTCATGTCACTTAAATCTGATTGGCCGAAGGGAGTCCTCTTCCAATCACAACTCCTCTATTTTAAAACTATAAATAAGGGTCCTCATAATTCAGAAAAGAGAACCAAGACTTCTAACAAGAAGCTAGAGAAAGCTCGTGGAGCAAAAGCAACAGATGCTACAAGTTCAAGAGTTCAAGAATTGAAGCGTTCAAGTTTCAAGAACGATCAAGATCAAGACCGCCGGATTCATGATCAAGCTTGAAGCCCTTGGATTCAACTAGAAATCAAGATAAAGTTCAAGTTCAAGAATGATCAAGATCAAGATCAAGTTCAAGAGCCCTTGAATTATATTCGAAAAGGCGAATTCAGAGGAATCATAGAGATTGTAACACTGGCACTTTAAATCAATAAAACAATTGTTGCATAAATTCCCGTTCTTGATTATTATTTTCTCGACGTGACTTTTATTGTCTACAGTCATTTAACTTGATTTCAGCTGACATATATATCCTTCAACTTTAAGTATGCACAAGTAGACATTTGAACTTGCATAAAATTGAACAAATAGACATATTCATTCTACGAGGTGTCCTACATGACAATTTTGTATCATATGCGGTGTAAAATGTCACGTAGGACTTGTGTTTCTACTTATTCAACTTTATACAAATTTACGTGTCTGCGTATTCAGACCCATAGTTGGAGGGCATAGATATAAGAAAAACAGAGAGAGGTCATGGAGTAGAATTGTGAGAAAGACAGACCTTCATTGGGTCGAGTCCTCCGTTAGTGTTGAGTTGAGTCATTTGCAACCAAGAAGGCAGACTTGATTGATAGTGATCTGCAACTGAAACAGTGCTTATTAATCCACATTTTGAGAGAGCATTTACTTCTTGTTTGCATTTCTCATTGCATAAGTGACACCGGGATGCAGTGTGGTATGAACAGCTTAACGGGCTTTTAGTATCACTAGCTGCCGTAGAAAAGAATCCTCCCAATGGCACAAAAGATTCCATCAACCTGTTATGTAATTACCATATCAAATGAAACATGTCAATGACCTAAGTGGGGTTTCGCAGGTTCAGACCAACCCATTGTGTAAGACTCGACTTTCGAATTTGCATATTGTAAGACTCAACTCCCTACTATGATTTTTTCTATATTCAAAATTTAAACTCAAGATTTTGATTACCCAAAACTAGAAAAAAATATGAAATACCTAGAAAAAAGTCATAGTAATCTAGATTTATAGCCGTCTATGAAAATGAAAATCAATTATTCATATGCAAAAAATATAATCTAAAGTTGAACCTTAGAAACTAAAAGTAAATATTTACATGGATCAAAGATCCCACGTCATGATGAATCTTTTTGAGCTATTACAGTAATTTATAATGGGTCAATTTGGATTACCCCAATGCAATTTATCATCAAAATTACTCTTTCAAAATTATTATTTTTTGTTTTTCATCCGGTATCCCATATTCATATTGAAGTCCGATTAAATATGGATTCAAGACGAGAAATCCCACATTGGGAGTAAAACGCTCTCTAACAGGTATTTCAGATTCAATGGGATTCGAAGCTAATAAAAAAGTACTTACTTCTCCATCACAAGTCATATTGGTTACTCTATCTCAAATCTATTAAAACTTGGGCGTACATATAAGTTTGAGTTAACTTTATCATCCCTAATTTGGATAAAAATTACAAAATAATAGTGGGTTATAATAGAAGGATATTAAAAGAAAATGTCACAAAATAGAAAAAAAAAAAAAAAAAAGAAAGATCAACCGAGCTGCTATAAAAGGAGGACATCATCGGAAAGTGACTCAGGAAAAAGTTATAGAAAACGATAAAGACTATGAACAAAGAAAGAAAATGAAATAGCATGAGAATAAAAAAGGAACATTAATAAGAAAATAGATAGAAAAATTATGATATTTTCATATAGCAGCGTGTGTATACCATCGATATCAAAAAATTGATTATGCTGACCCAGTGTTATATTCATTTCGTTTTTAAAAAAATCTAAGAGATAATAGCACCCCGCAAAGTATAAGTGAGTAACAACAAATCCGAAGCAAGTTTAGGTGTATTTCTATGCATTTTCCATTTACATTAATACACACAAATCCTCTAACGTTAGAAAAAATTTCAGCTTCACCAAGAAAATCCTCAAATGTTATCGAACAAATTAAAATTAATACAAGTTCCTTAACAAAAACTATAAACTCTTTATCGTTTAACTAGCATATCAATCTATTCGCACTATGGTATAATGATGGGATAAGTTATCCAATCTTGACAATCAAAATTTTATCCCATGATTATTTATTCTTATCCCAAACGACTCTGTTACTTATGTCTATTCTAACAAGTCCTTCACCAGTATCAGACAAGAAAAAGCAAACAAACTACACCATTAAAAAAAGAAAAGAAGAATCAAAAAGCTAAGATATGCTGCATATCTGAAGTACATCATACTGAGTCCCACTTCTATGGTGCAATAATTACTTACTAAAAAGCTTAATAAAAATAATTGAAGAAAACAGTATACCTGGATCTAGGAAATGTTTCTTCCTTTGGATTTCCAGAAGAAATGATTGTCAAAAGCTGCAACTCCCAATCTTTTTCTATGTAAGGAAATATATTCAAAACTTTCAAATATATCTCATACTTTTCTACCCACCCAATCAACCAGAGTTTTCCATGATTAATCTGTAGCAAACTTGTCAATTTGCTAACAATATATCTGCAAGAATTAATATAACCATCATCGCTTGATAACAGTTTTAAATCTCCGTAATTGACAACAATACCAGATCCTAAACTATTATTCATCAACATACTTCCAATCTCCTCAAACTTCGACTTCATTAATTCCTCATCATATTCTCCTCTAACAAACCTTATGATCTCTGTCTCTATACAAATCACACTCAATCCATATACCTCAACAGGAAGGATTCCTCCTCCTCCTCCTCTGTTACTCTGTATCATTTCAAGGAAATTGTTCATAGCACCCTGTGCACAAGTACCAAGAATAAGTGGATTTTTTCCTCTATTATTGACGAAAACCTCCCCAATTCTTCTGCAATCATCTTCTCCCCCAGAGAATCCCACGAAGGGGAAGCTAAAACTTCGATCGGTTTGATTGGTTAAATTACACAAAAACAAGGGTGGTCCTTTGAATCTTGAATATCTGAAGAGTTGATGAACAGGTCTAAGAATAGCAAGCTTAATATCACAACTCCTGAAACCAGCTTCCCCAAATACTCTGCTTACAACAGGGTCATCAAGGACAGATATTATGAGATTCCGTAACTCAACCTTGACTACTGGAACTGAAGAAGAAGAAGAAGCTGACTGATTCTGAAGCTGTTGTTGATAAAAGCTGAAATTCTCCGGCTGTCGTCTCTGATTCGCTTGCGACCTCTTTATGGCTGCCATAAGAGAATTCGAAACAGGTGGATAGTCTACCTTGCTGCTGCTGGGAGACGAAGGCAACCGATCCATTGAAACCCCTAAACAGAGGTCTAGAGCTTTGAATTGAACACGAACAGAGTATGCATTGTTCCTTGTACGAGAACATGCCTCACGTATACATGAAGAAGGAACAGAGAGTAAGGAAGATATGTAATGAAGAGATGTAGTTTGAGCATGACCACGACGACCTGCCATGGCCACAGCATCGTCGAGAGTGATGGAAGCTTCATGCGTCAAGCATTGCCTAGCCGTATTAACTGGCGTTGGCATCGGAAATACAAAAAAGAAAGAGAAGAAATACTCTGTTGTTGTTGTTGTAGTAAACGTGAACACAGAGTACGGAATGTAATCAAGAAAACATAAATAAATTTAAAAAAAAAAAAGGCGCTGACAATAGAAGTACGGAGTAGTAATATATAATACTTAATACTCCTCACACTCCACTAGTATAAGAAAGAACATAGAGAAATAGATTGGCAGAAGGTGTTAATAGAAACATTCAAGCTAAGTGTATCCATCACATTGAGTTATTTATGAGGTTTTTTGGAAAGGAAAGGGTCAGGTAGGAGATGGTGGGGTAAGATGGTTGTTGATGGTGCTTGACACTGGTGGTGGTTGCTGTTGCTGGTGGGGGGACTTGTGAGGGTTATACCAGTACCCAGTAGGGGACCATTTGAGTGAAAAAAGGCAAGTGTAACCAAACATGGATGGATTGTGGTACACTGATCAGATTGCTTCACCCTTAACTACACATTTCGGGTTCGAATTCTAAATATAAAGAAAATATTGTTGGAAGTTTCACCCCGAATGAACCCTACAGTGTGCAATTTGTATTTAATCGAGGCTCTAATCAGTGGCGAAGCCAGAATTTTCAAAAAGGGGGTTCACAATCTATAGAAATAGACACACGAGGTAGCCAAGCGGTTCGACATCTACTATGTATATATATTTTAACCATGTATAAATAATATAATTTTCCGTCGAAGGGTTCGGATGAACCCCTTAGTACAAGGTGGCTCTGCCCCTGGCTCTAATGCAAACTCTGAATACCGGATAAAAAAAAAAAAAAAAAGAGGCAATTGTAGGTGGTAACTGAGTATAGATTCTTTTGTATTTCACATCTTTCTCAACTTACACTTATAATTCTTTGTTACCAATACTTGGTGCATCATGACATTGACACAGAGATGCTGAGTCCACTTATTAAATAATGGGCCAAATAGGACCCTAAAGTCACTTTCTACTCCCCTATTTGTAGTGCAGCAATACATCCAAAATCTATGTGAAGACTAAACAACCGTATGTTCCTGTTTACTCAACCTAGCTACATTATTCTCCTCTCTCTTTCTTATAATGTTTTTGAATAGGTTGTTGTTTCATATATAATTTTTATAATTTCAGGCATAATATGCTTCTTCTTCTTTAACGTCATATTAGAGTCGGACCAATTCATATTCTTAATTTATTCATGATCCAACCTTCTGCTAGGGCAGCTTAATGAAATTGGTGGCTAAACCTGAATCTTAATAAAAGGTCTTTAGATTTATTTAATAGAAATATATATATATATATATATATATATATATATATATATATAGAGAGAGAGAGAGAGAGAGAGAGAGAGGCGTATCTAAAGGGGGTCGCCGGGTTCATGTGAACCCATGGTCCCCTCCTGAGATCATATATAATAGTGTTATATTTTAAAAAATATATTGAAATATAGATGTGTTAACCCACACTTGAAGTATCACATAATGCGATTATGACTGGGTGCACCTCTCTCCGCGAGGTTAGAAATTTGAAATTTATATTTATCTTTTTTTTCTTTCTAAAATTAGATAACACTTCTCTAAGTGGTAATTGATATATATATATTAGACCGACCTAAAATTTTAACGGTTTTCAATAGTAAAAAACCTAAATGTCGAACCGATCAAATTTATATCATAGATCAACCTTTTTATAACAGTGCACCCATCATCTCAAAATCCTGGATACGCCTCTGTTAATATATATATATATATATATATATATATTTGTTTGATTTCTTTTTTGATGTTGTTGTATGGATCATCTAGTACATATGTTGATTATTCCAAGTTTTCACAAGTGAAGTCAAAGGAAGGTCGAGCGTATGTGGACCATACATCTACCTTGTAGAGATAGAAAGATTATTTTCAATAATCTCTAGATTTAAAATAAAGCATTCCCAAGCAGTTTGAAGAAGTGAATACAGAAATGAGAGCAATCGCAACAAGAGAATGATGTGAAATGAGAAGAACACACAACATACACTAGAAAGAATCACTTCAACGCCGACCTCATGCCTAGAATCACTAAACTTACACTCTAAGGGCACGTTTGGTATGAGGAATAAGGGATTACTAAGTTTGAGATTAGTTTTAAGAAGAGATTATTTCATATTTGGTTGGGATAAATTGCGGGATAATTTATTCTGGGATTATTTATCCTGTGATTATAGTATATTGTTATCCCACATTGAGGGTGGAGTAAGAATTCTAGAATAACTAACCCTAAGATAATCAATTCTAGAATAACTTGTTCCCCAACCAAACGAGCCCTAAGTATTCAATCTTGATCTTGCTCAACTTAAACTCTTTAAACTCTAAATTTAGTCTTCAAACCTCTAGCTTATCATTAACTCCGCCGTTACAAATCTCATCAATCAGTACTATATTATCGACAAATACATAGTATATAAAATAAAATATTTTGGGGGCCTAAAGCAATTCTTGCCCCATCAGCCAACCTTGCCTTATGTTTGCGCGGTGCTAGAAAGTTTTACATTAGCCGAAGGAATTAATAATGTTTTTATATATGATCAATTCTTACCCAATGAATTAATCTAAATTTGAGTTAGGTTTACTGTATATGTTCTTTAATAACCTTTAGCCACTATAAAGTTAAGAACAAGATGCATCCTCATAATCTGCAACTTTTCTTTTGATTCTTAAGTCAATTGTATTCCAGGTTTGCTTAAATACGATTTAAGTCTTTAAGAAGTCATTTAATATGAGGTATAATGTATAATAATCTCGGGATAAAATGCAAGATAATTTTATCATGCATTTGATTGGTGGTATTCTAATCTTTGGATTATTTATCCACTGTTTATACCTTAATGATGCAATAAGTTATTCTATATATATGTAACTTATTTCGAAATTATTATTTCCGAAATAACGTATTTCCAACCAAATAACCCCTCTGCAATGGGTATTAGTAGTATATTGTTGACTTAATTCAAAATACCAATAGCTTCGAAGAGTTCTATTTTTTTTTAGGAATTTTCGTAAATAGTCACGGTAATAAACTTAATTATGCTCTATAGTTTGCATATTTATGGGCGGTAACTACAGTTTAAGCTGTATCGTTTGTATAATTCGCGGGAATACATAAATCACAGGGGAGTTTCTATAATTCGCCGATACGTTTGTATAATTGAGCTATTTTCGTATAAACTCAAAATAACGAATTTATAGAAACACAAACATCTTATAAATTACGAATATACAATCGTATTAATATACAAAACTCAAAAATCATACAAACTCAATTATTACTAAATATTAGTATTAGTGTGTAAATGTGTGTAGTAATTAGCTGTAGAGTAATTTTTTTCCCACTTGTTGTGAGATTATTATAGTGAGGAGTTGTTTACTGCACTATAATCATTAGTGTTCACTTCGTGCATTCTTGGAGTTAATTTTTACTACTATTATTTTTTCCTTTGCTAATTCTATGAAGTAATTATACCATAGTTGAAATGATTTGACAGCAAAAAGAAGTGAAGAAAGTCGTCAACCATAGACTCAGTTTGTCGTCTTCCCATTTTCCCAAAAAATATTTGATTCGGATTTTCTCACACTTTCTATTAGCATGATGAGCACTTATGTGAAAGAATATTGAAAGAAACCTATCAACTTTCTTGAGGCCACTATCACATTTCTTGTTAGTTATATTTTGTTTTATTCTTTATTTATAAAAATAAATCATTTGATCAAGATGAACAAAATCAAATCAGAAACTGCAAATCGAGAAAAAAAGATTTGACTAGTGATTTGGTTTAACTATATATATATATATATACACAAATTTTTAAAATTATTTTATACATAAAAGTATTTACTTTGATATAATTTATAAATATTTCTTATATTTTCATCTTATAACATATTACTTCAATTTTAACTTCTTAGAATTTTGAATAGTCCAATAAAGGTTATATTTCATAAATATGAGCTCTAACAAAGTTCAAATCAAAACCAAATCAATATCATTGGCAACAAAAAAAATCAACTCAAATACTAAGAGTAACAATAATGTTGAATATTTGTTCTTTAGTTATATATTTGCTTAGATAATTAAAATATATAACCTAATTTTAGTTCTTTTTAATGTTTAGTCATATAATTAATTCTCATTAGACTTATTTTGGCATGATTTAGTACTTTAAAATTATGGTCATTTTCATTTTGAGTTATTTATTTTATGTGATTTCATTATTGTTTTTGTTGAATATTTTAGTGTCATCATTCACATCATATTTTGTGATATTTTCTTAAGAAACACCTTGGATAATTATATTTTGATAAGACTAAATAAATATTTGAAACAAAAAATAATCATATGTTTTGTACGAATACTCTACCAGAAAAACTCCAAAAAACCCGAGAACCCGAAAAAATTCGACATTGAAAAACCAAAATATTATTAATTTGGTTTGATTTACAAATTTAAAAATTCGACATAATTGATTTGATTTGGTATGTAAAAAACTCGAACCAATCTGATCCATATATACCCCTAGATCCAATTATTTATCCTAATTTTGCATTGTATAAGTTTAGAAAGAAGCAGTCCTATTAGGAATTTTGGAATTCTAAAGTTTGAATTCGAAATATTAATTTTCAAATTCTAAAGTTTGCTAATACAATCATTGTTTTAAAGTTAAGATACACTAATAATAATGACATAAAACACAACAATTTAGTACATTGCTTTATATTACAAAATATATTTTATAATATCATTGATAGAGTTATTGTTAACCCTTTTACATATTTACTTTAAAATCAAAGATTATATTAGTAAATGTTTATCTACTTCAATTTAAAAAAGATTAAGAACAAGAAATATTTCTATTCTATTGGAATTTCTTAAAAAATAATATCTAGATGAAAGTTAATGACTAATCTTATATATATGATCTACAATATCAGCTTAAAAAGTAAATAGGATAATTATATTTTGATTGGTAAAAGGAGATTAATAACAAAAAAGATTGCTTTCGGTAAAGAGATTTTTTTAAAAAAAATAAATAAGAAAAAGGCTCTTTAAAAATAACATTTTACCAGGAAAATAATGTGTTTAAAAGAAAAGAAACAATATGTTTATTATGAAAAATACATTTTTTTTATTCAAATTAACAATAAGCATATTCCTGAACCAAAATGTTAATGACATAGCATTATGGACTAAGGGGTCGTTTGGTAGAAAAATAAATAACACATGGATTAATGACACATGAATTAGTAATGCAGAGATTAATAGTGTTGGGATTAGTAATGGAGGGTATATTTTTTATCAAGTGTTTGGTTCATTGCTTCCCAACTCATCTTGTGTTGGATTAAAACTCTACAAAAAGTTTTTTTCCAATTATACCCTTGAATTATTATGAGATTTTCTATTTTATGTAATCGGGACAAGGTAGATAATTGCCGGACAATATTATTTTTCTATGGCCTTCTAACTAGGTAGGTAAAGAACAATTTTGTTGTCATGTTTGCTATTTTCTCACTTGAATTATTTGAGGGTAAATAATTGTTATCTTAATAAATTAATTACTTAAAAAAACATTAATTTTCAATTTAGAATAGATAGACCATCTACTTTAAAAACTGAAAAGACGGTTAACAATAGTAAAATTGAATAAATCATCTACATTTATACATAAAAATTGCAAGTTGTAGTTTTAATATGTATGCAATTTATAAATTGTTCAAAATACAAATAATTAGAAACCACATATAAATCAACAAATAATATATTCAATTCAGATCACAAACATCATGTGGTGATGTATTCGCCTTTTCAAGTAGTAAATGTTAAACAACTCACATTTTAAATATTATATTGATATGTATTTGCATTTATTTATCAACAAACAACTCTCTCTAAATAATAAAATTTGTAAACTAATTTATTTTAATAAATTTACTAGTGCCAATATAAAATATAAAATCAAGAAAATAAATAAAATGATTTTAGGGATAGTTTTGTCTTTACATAGATAATCCCATGGTATTAAATCCAATGTATTACTAATACCACCAAATGGAATGTATTAGCTAGTAATACATTATATAATACCATGTAGGGTGTATAACTAATCCATGGATTAGTTTTATTTAGGCCCAAAAATTCTACCAAACATAGTACTAATTAATACCGTATATAATACATGGACTATTTCTCCTAATACTTCCTACCAAATGATCCCTAAAAGTATTAACGAAAGAGGCATTTTTGGATAAAGATATTAAGGATAGAAGAATTTTCGAACCAAACTATTTACACATGACCCCCTAGCTTATCATCGGATTTCCAACTACACACCTATACTCCACGAGAATTCTATTACCCCCCTGAACTACTTTAAAATGGAATAAATAATCCCTTAATTGCTGAGTTGGCATAGATAGTGTATTTCACTCTCTTCGAGAGGGTGAGTGGCCTTATTTTATTGTTTTTTAATTTCCATTTTTTTCTCTTTTTTTTTTCTTTCTCTTTCTTTCTTGTTATTTTATCTATACAACTACACCTTTTTCACCATTATCATTTTTGAAGCTTTATCATGGATGTTTGGTATAAAAATTAGGGGAAAAGGTCTGAAATATATTTTAACTTTGACCGAAATTGCTGTAACAATACCGAACTTTGGAAAGGACCTTTTACCCCCCTGCACTATTTAATAGTGTATTTTAAAGGTATATATGTGTCCATGTGGACATCATAAATATTGCAATATTATAAATAGTAACGTGTCCACGTGGGCACATATATACCTTTAAAATATACAATTAAATAGTGTAGGAGGTAAAAGATCCTCCATAAAGTTTGGTATTGTAACAACAAATTCGACCAAAGTTGAAGTATTTTTCAGACCGTTTTCCCTAAAAATTATCAACAACTAATCCGTTTTATGAATAAATAATTTTTCAATAGACTTATTTAGAACATATCTAAAAAATTAAATTTATTTTTTTAAAAAAACATACGTATTAGTTGATTATTTTTTAAAGTCATGGACGCAAGAGTAACAAAGTCAAACTAAAGTAATTGTATTTTTTGAAAATATTTTCAAACTTATTAGAAGTAATTGAAATAGAACAATTTCTTCTACATTTTAAAAAGAAGATACTACGTATTCTCCTAAAACCCATGAAGAATCAAAATCAAAAACTCAAATTATAAATTAATCATGAAAATTTTAGAGGGAGAAATAATGGAAAAGTGAGAGAGAGAGGTTTCTCAAATTTGTGTTACAAATTGGTCTTCTCATACGCAATGGTTTGAGCCGTCGACGAAATCTTCGGAGGTTGAATCTGATCTCAAATATTCATGATCCATTCAATGTGTATATGAAATTGTGTAATGAAGAAAATCGAACAAAATGTAAAAAGCATGAAAATTGTTGAATTGGTTGAATGAAAGATTTGATTAGGACAACTATCTTCTATGCTCTAGAGATTCGGAGTGGATGAAAAAGCGACTTGAATTTTTGTTTTTATAAATTGTTAGAAAAATAGAAATTTATTGAGGTTAAAAATGATGTTTGTTATAGTTAGGGTTGAAGAAATGATTGGAAAAGAAAGGAGGAAGAAAGAGGAGATTTTTTTTAAAAAAATATATTAAATGGTGAAATACACGTGTCAAGTGTGTGTATTTCAACACAAGATTGCCCCCCGTAAAGTATAAGTGTGTAGTTGAAAATTCGGTAATAGATTGGAGGACCATTTGGCCATTTTCTACATTTTTATATAATTTCACATAATTTAATGACATTTTAAACTTTTTTCGATATAAAAATAATATTAAATTGCTATCAAGATATATTTTTTTTGGGAAGGCGATATTTCAAGTAAAGGCCACTAGGCAGATCACATAGGAGCTATTTCATTATTCATCAATAACCAACATAAAAATAAAAATACAACTATTATGCAGACTGAAAAAATGAGATGCAAATATTATTAATTATCCCTTAATTATATTAGTTTCAACATACATGTATTGTACATGTGTATTGCATTAATTTTTAAAAATTGTTTACAGGAGAAATGAATTGTGTAAATTAAAAAAAAATAACGTTAAATAGATTAAACTTCATTAAATTGAGAGAAAAATGTTTATCATATTCAGCTAGATAGATCAATTAAGAAAATGAAATCATGTCATACAAAAATCCTCAGAAATATAATGCAAATATTGATATGATAATTATTAGAATCAACCAAGAATTTTATAAATGATATTTTTTTCTCTTATTCATTGGGATAATGAGAAAATTATAGGTACTTGGAATAATAAACCATTTATATTAGAATTTATTACTAAACCTTTTACAAGAATGATAAATGAGTTAACTTCAAAATTGATTTTAAAAAATAATCAGATGAGTTTTTTGAAAGGTGAAATTAATAGTATAGAAATTGATAATATTTTGCAGAATCCTAAATTACAGGATAAGATTGCTATTCTACAAAACCAGTTCTCACTTGATATTTGCGGAGATCATCCAAATGCTTTTTGGAATAGGAAAAAGCATGTTGTTAGTCTTCCATATGAGGATGATTTATTGAGGATAATATTCCTACAAAAGCAAGGCCCTGCCAGATGAATTCAGAGTATTTAGAATTATGCAAAAAAGAGATTGAATCTCTACTTCAGAAAGGTCTTATAAGGCATTCAAAGTATCCATGGTCTTGTACGGCTTTTCATGTTAATAAACATGCTGTACAGGAAAGAGGTGCCCCCAAGTTGGTTATCAATTATAAACCACTTAATAAGGCTTTACGATGGATCAGGTATCCTATTCCTAATAAAAAGGATTTATTAGATAGATTTTATGATGCTATTATATTTTCTAAATTTGATTTGAAGTCAGGTTATTGGCAGATTTAGATAAATGAATCTGACAGGTTTAAAACAGATTTTAACGTCCCTATGGGTCAATTTGAATGGAACGTTATGCATTTCGGTTTAAAGAACGCTCCATCGGAATTTCAAAAAATTATGATTGATAATTTTATACCTTATAGTAATTTCATAATAGTTTACATAGATGATATTTTAGTATTTTCAAAAAATATAGAAACTCATTTTAAACACCTTGAGTTATTTAAAAAAATTATTATACAAAATGGTTTGGTTATATCGGCATAAAAAATGGCCTTATTTCAAACTAAAGTTAGATTTTGTCATACTTGAATGGTATAAATATAGTCCTATTGATGATCTTTAGAAATCTTTTCTCTTGCCGTGGATCTTACTAACAAGTTCTTCCATAAGCATATCTTGGGGAGTAGGTCTTAATTATGTAGTACATCCTATAAAGGTTTTAGCACATATTTTTCTGATATCTTATTAATGACATGCTTAAAATTCCTTATTACCACCACTATTTTCCCTCGAAAGATTATTAATCTTGAAGTTTAAGGTTATTACCTTTAAAAGTTTTTTCTAGGAAATTTTCCAAATCGAGAAATCCTTTAACATGAAATCTTCAATCTGGTGGAGAAGGCTAGGTTGAGCAACATTTCCTTTTCCTTTCTTATCAAAATTCAATTGTGAAAGAAGTCTATCAACTTTATCATGAAGAGAAACAATATGATCACCTAACATGCTCATATAAATATTTGTATAATTATGTTATTTTATCATGATATTAATATGCCATAGTAACTAAAGAAATCTTCAAATAATTTTGAAAAGCATTAAAATGTACAATCTTGTCATCTTTATTAATTTGAAAAGTTTGTGATAAAACAGATTTAGTAATTTCACCATTACTTAAAGTAAAATCTTTTTCTATAATAAATATAGTTATAAACATGTTTACTCATAAACAAAGCAATTATTTGCTAGATTCAAGATCTTTACAAAATTCTTCTTGAAAACCCTTTTGAGATTCATTATTAAAGGAGAAACTATAAAGGTTTCCATCTAGATTTCTTCTTTAGAAATATCTAGACTAAAATCAATAATTTTGTTGACATCATAAAACATTTCATGTAGTTAACCCATCCGAAATTCAATTTTATTCGCAAATGGAAGCCACCTAGAAAAATTATGCCATGGTAGCTAAAAATCTAAATAATTATTGGGACTATGTTGATGGCAATAAAGCTTTGTTATAATGCTTCTACTAGTGGAGAAGGGATGAATACTAATCATCCCATGTATAAAGAATTTATGGATTTTATGAAATCCAAACAAGGTCAGGATAATACTCCAACCTATTCCACGATATTAGTGGATGAAGAAAATACAGAGGTTTTTTGATAAGAATGAGAAAAAAGAAGTAATACTTTTTTTAGAGAATAATGACTTAAAATGGAAGCATGATTCTTGGCAATTAATGACCAGGTATTTAGATACAATTTGTTATACTACAACTGCATATAAATACAGGATGCATTATGAGATGATACTCTCAGCAATAGGGTCAGAAGAATTTCAGCATTTCTACCCTGTAAATACTAAGAAAGTTTATAACTTCTCTAAATTTATAATAAAGAGAATTCTTAGTCCAAAAGAATAGGGAATGAGTCCTCTAAAGGAAAAAGGATTATATCCATCATGAGCAAAAAATTACAGTCAAATATAATTATTGGGACTATGTTGATGTCTTTAATAAAGCTTTGTTATATGAGAATGCTAATCGAAAGCATTCATGGTTTAGAAAAATTTGACCAAATATTTTTACCCAGCAATTACAAATTGATTTTGCAAATGGTGGATATTATACGGTCCTTCCATAAAGATCTTACCCGAACAATATAAACAATTATATCTAGAATGGTTAGACATTTCCCCAAAGCTTATATGCATGGAGAAAGATAATATCTTCTTTGAAGGAATGTCGGTAATGTATTTCTTTATAGAATTTTCAATTCCATGAATTATGAAATGGAATGTAGAAGTTAATACTACTTCCGAATGATTTCCTTGTTTACAAAGAACTTTTTATACAAAATTTTGGAGTAAGTTGATAACTAAAGACCTTGAAGGCAAGATTCATGGTCAAGAAATCTTAGACTTAATAAATGAAAAGATTAATAAATATCATGTTCAGGAAATATCCAAGCCACATGATAATATTCTTAGTCCGTTCAAACAAATTGCACGGAAACTTCAAATGAAGAAGGGTGTAATATCCAAATAAGAAATTATAGCTTTATATATGGAAGAAGCAAAGAAAAATTTAATGAAAAATCTTGATATTGAAAGTGGTGATGATATTTCAATGACATCTGCAACTCATACGAATGAAGATGATGAAGCATGCTTGGCAGGAGAAGCTCAAAGTGATCACAATATAGAAGAAAATGATATTGATGCTCTTTTCATGAAATTCCAAGAGCAAGTGGAGGAATCCTCCGAAAAAACCACATGCAAAAGGAAAGAAAAGATGTGAGGACAAAGATAATATGACAAAGAACTTTAATAAAGTAAAAAGCATCTTTCATAAAGATAAAAGGAGCCGAAAGTTAAGTCGGCCATATGAAATAATGGAGAAGGCCATTTGGGTTTGTCAGTCTTATCTCTTTGTTATTGGCCATTGTAAAAAATGTGGGCCATTTTATTATTCGTTATGTTTTGTTTTCCCTCTATATAAGAGGTTGTAAGTTTTAGGAAGAAAGTAGGTTTTGGAAAGCCCTTCTCTCTCTCTCTCTCTCTCTCAATATTCTCTGTTTTGTAATATTTTTAAAGTATTAAATAAAAATTTGCAATTTGTTGGAATTAACGAGGATTTTGAAGTTCGGTCACAAGTACTATTTTCTTTTATTCATTCCTTCTTAGATATAGCCTAAATGATAGGCTAGATTCTTTGTGTTGAACTGTATTATACTAGATTATTATGATTAACTGTCATTGTGTCTATTAAAAGATGGTTTAAATGGTTAGGATTAAGGTCTAATTTAGGAAGTTTAAGCATATGATTATGAAAGGCTATCAAGAATCTGTTGGATTACCCTGTGTTAAGGGCGGACTTGGAATGTGCCGTTGGATTACCCTAAGAGCGGACCCGAATAGATGAAGCTTTCATAAACATTGTTAAAAGTTGCTTATGTTTGTAAATGATTCTTATAATTGTCCGTGCGATCCAACTTTGAATGGTATCCACTGTCTTCTCCCAATTCGGATTTGCCAAAGTAAGACATGGAAGATTTTTAACCTTTATCTTAATCCGTTTAACTGCTTCAGTATGATCTGTTTACCAAGATTTCAGATTATTCTTAAGCCTGTCATATAATATAGCCGTATCAAGTGCTAAATCCTTTATAAAAGGTGCTACATAATTAAGACTTCCAAGGAATCGCTGCAGCTGCTTTTTCCTGAATCAGAAGTAAGCTTAATCTTGTACAAAGAATCCTTTATAATGTTATATGGTCCTTCCATAAAGATCTTACCTGAATAATGTAAGCAATTATATCTTGAATGGTTAGACATTTCCCCAAAGCTTATAAGCATGGAGCAAGATAATATCTTCTTTGAAGTAATGTCGGTAATGTATTTCTTTATAGAATTTTCAATTCCATGAATTATGAAATGGAATGTAGAAGTTAATACTACTTCTGAAGGATTTTTTTGTTTACAAAGAACTTTTAATACAAAATTTTGGAGTAAGTTGATAACTAAAAGGCCTTGAAGGCAAGAAGAATTAGATCTAGTTATTCTAGAAGACATGCTACCATTATGAATTTGATTATTTGAAGTATAATCAGAAAACTTTATTTTAACGTTCAATTTATGAAATCTCTTCATTAATATTATTTTTCGGAAGAGTAGCTCCCTCAATAGCCCATTCTTGTGGGAAATCGATTGAGATATGATGACAATAATTAGACAAGAAAAAATTAGAATGTAAATTATTTAAATTTAAATAAGTAAATAAGTGTGAACACAAATAAAAGAGTATATATTAAGTTAAAAAAAAATAGAGTATATATATTAAGTTGTTAACTCCTTAAGAACAGTGGCGTACACTATTTTTTTTAAAGCAATGTTGATATTGAATAATAAATAAATAAATGAATAATTGATATAACAATACTGTTCAAAGCTTCTAACAATTCTCCTCGATGACTTAGTTTTAACTTTATAACTTATTATTTTTTCAAAGTTTTGTTTCGAACAAGTGGTTAAATTATTACAATAGGCTTGAACTTGGGCAATTGGGAGAATTATTGCACTCCAGCCACATGCCAAACCAACAAGCCAAGGCTGCACATCCGTAGAAGAGGTATCATTTATATTATTTGTAGTAATGTTTTGTTTTTTCCCCAGATTTTTATGTATATAATATTAAAAAATTTCAACGAAGCAGTGTTAGATGACACCCCCTGACATAGGGTGGGTCCAACCCTGCTTAAGAACACAAAATGTAAGAAACCCATAAATCATGTATGTTCTAATAATATCTCTCTAAATTAAACTTCAATTTAATTGATGTGTGGAAACAAAACATTAAATAGATAATTGGAGAATAATACCTTTTATGTTAGGGTTGCTTTACTCTTTCTCTTTCTTACTATGCGTAAGAATACTACAACAATAACAATAACAATAATAGAGATATTGATGAGTGGTATATTTGCACTCATTTAAGGTTCATTTAGCTCAATAATTGGTTTCCTCAATGCCTAACTTTGTCATTTTCTAATCAAATATTGATGATTTGCAACTATGAAGGCAATTAGATAAGGCATGGACTAAATCTTAAAAGAATAGCCAAAAATGCAAAATAAGTGAAAAATGAACATTGTTGATCGCCTAGCATGAAGGGGGATCACCGATAGAGCTAGACTTTGCTCAATCCGACAGTGCATAGCAATTTCATTTACCAAAGAAGGTCGGTGACCTCATGTAAAAAAGGCGATACACCGAATGAGAAAAGTGGATCTGAAGCACATCGCCCAAAGTGACAATGTGTAAAGAAAAAATTTAATGCTCGAATGGTGAACTAAGGTGGTATTTGTGATGCGTCAAACGTGAAAGGCTGACTCAATCGAGTTCGCCAACTTAGGTTCAAACACCTGAAGCCTAGAGCATCACAAAGGTGGGCCGAGGAATTTAGGCGAGCCTGACTAGTGTCGCCGAGTGTCACAACCCAAGATAGACCCTAGGTGTAACATGACGTATAAGACCCTGAGAGACCCCATACAAGCCACTTAGCATACGTAGACAAGATAATATAAATCAAGAGATTTAAAAGATCATTTCAAAAAAGAGAATTTCATATAACGAAACGGAATCTAACAATGTCTCAAAGCAATCTAGTACATAAGAAGCAATTAGGACATAACCAGTACAACAAGTCTAAAACTCAAGTCTAAAGACATAATGAAGTAGGCCCGATCATCGAAACAGGAGGACTCACCAATCTTTAATCTTCTACTATAGATCCTAGCCACGGAAGTGCAAGTCTGGAGCGTCGGACCCTACATTTTGATAAGAAATGTAGGCAAGAGTATGCATTAGTACAAATATGTACCAAGTATGATGGTGATGCATGGAGTGTAAAAATTATGATAAAAGGGCATTTTCGTAATATGAAATGACCAAGCTAAAACATGATATAAAAGAGTTGGAAAATGCAAGT
The DNA here is from genome assembly GCA_035578085.1 of Solanum pinnatisectum. Classification (NCBI taxonomy): domain Eukaryota; kingdom Viridiplantae; phylum Streptophyta; class Magnoliopsida; order Solanales; family Solanaceae; genus Solanum; species Solanum pinnatisectum. The sequence goes on along the minus strand of CM069081.1, from coordinate 23,738,368 downwards.
CACAAAACATGGCCAATGCAAGTAGACATCATCTTAAATCACATGTGAGATACTTCTTGAAGTAACCTTGGTTCACTAATGTAGGAGTATTACCTTTGACCGACATGTAAGACTATGTGAGCTATTAACATGGAATCCGGTGTCTACCCCATACTGAAAAGAGGTGCTCTCACTTGCTAAGGTAAGAACCATGAACTTCAAGCTTATGTAGATCCACTAGCTAATGTCTATCTAGAAAACCTATGGTGGCACATAGTTTATAGGACATGAGTAATTGCCACTTGTCCACTCGGTGCTAAGCATAACTCCCACGGAATATTCATTAGTCTTATTTATCTTTTCTTTAAGGACTTGGATAAACACCTCTTGTTCTTATATCATATGACATGGGTAATCGCCTCTTGTCTTTTTATTAGAGGGCATGGGTAATCGCCGCTTGCCTCATTCTTAGAGTAGCTCCTTAATTTTGATTCATTTTAGGTGAGAAGACCTTTCAACCTTAGAATTCTTTATGTGAGAAAATCCTTTCACATTCATGCATGAGGTAGTTATGTGAGAAATCATTTCACAACAATTAGCAACAACAACAACATATATGCTTCACTCTCAACGCAATGTACATCATATTTCATTAATTCCGTAATAACATGCATATTTTCATAATTCATTTTCACAGTTCAAAATCCACTTTCAATCATCATAATCTATAAAATATGGGTTAGGCATGGGTTCATGGGGATTCATTTTAAAACATGGAATATTCTCAAATATTCATGCATAATAGATCATAAAATAATCAAATAAATCAACATTGAAAGGAACCATGACATAGAAGAAAAATCCTAACTCAATTGGGGATTTCTAACTTTGTAAATTGAAGAATTTAGAAACTCCATGGAGGAAAGGGATCCATGGATGAAGACTGTCATACCTCAATTCCAAACGTTTGTCTTCAGTGGAGGAATTGGAGACTTGACTTGAAACCCTAGGTTGACTCCTTCTTCTTCAAGCTTTCTAGAGAAAGAAATATTTTGGAGAGGAAGACTTGTTCTTCTTTTAGGAATTTGAGAGAATGATTTCAATTGAGAAAATTTAGGGTACAAACACTTATATAAGGATTTAGGCAAAGGGTAAAACGATATAGTATTAGTCTAGAGTAATTAGGAAAAAACCCAAAAATCCTTAAAGAAAATAACAGCCGACCTCACTCACGCCCCAACCCACGGCCTGTTGGTTAGACCATGGACCATCTTGGTTGGTCGTGGTTGAGATCAGAGACCACTAATTGTAGACCCCCAATGATGGACCATACCTACGACCTGTGGGTCCATCGATAGATCGTGGACCACAGATATAGGTCTCAACTCTTGGCCACAAAATCTCTCTAAGTTTGGGACTCACCTACGAGACCTATCTACGACTCGTGCATTATATGATAGATCGTCCTAGTGAACCTTTGAAAAGGTACTGGAGGTTGATATTTTGGGAGAATTCTAACTTGTCAACCACCCCACCACTAATGGACCATCGTCCCACCTACAGGCCATGGTTGGTGTAGTCTGTGCTGGCAACAGGTTTGTGAAAAACTAAAATTTTCCCTCTTTTTGAATCTAAGGTGTTACAATATCTCCCCCTTGGGAGCATTCTTCCTCGAATGGGATTCAAGACGTCATAAAGAAGGTAGGAACTTAATCTAACAACCCAATCATGAATCCAATTACATAAATGCACATAAACATGTAGAAATCAATCGAGTAAACTCTTTTTTCTCAAAATTAAGCTTTTCATGAATCATGCATTATGAGGAAATCATGGGAATATCTAAGACACATAACACCAAGAGAGTATACCATGAGGAGCTAAATACCTCAAGCTAGAGTAGGTACGGAAGGAAAGAGATGAGAATAATGGGACATCATATCGGCCTCAGTCTCCCCAGTAGCACCCTCAACTAACTAAAATCTCCTAAGAACTTTTACGGAAGAAACTTCTTTGTTTCTCAACTTCTTGACTTGCCGGTCTAAAATCTCAATTGAAACTACTCATTAACTCCCAAACCTTCTAAGGGAACTATAGGTGTCGGATTTACAACACATTTCTTCAACAAAGAGACATAGAAAATCGGATGCACCGATGCCAAGTCATTAGGCAATTCAAGTTCATAAGCAACCTTGCCAATTCACCTTAAAATTTGATACGAGCCCACATAACGGGGACTAAGCTTCTATTTCTTCCCAAATCTCATTACACCCTTCATGGGTGAAATTTTCAAGTAGACCCAATCATGAACATCAAACTTAAGATCGTCATATGACTTTTGACGACTTTGAGCCATTTTCAACCTTTCTCTAATAAGCCAAACTTTCTCCACAGCCTCATGTACCAATTCAGGACCTATCAAAGCAACTTCACCCACTTCAAACCAATCTACAGGAGATCTACACCTCCTACCATATAGAGCCTCAAACAGAGCCATACCAAAACTTGAGTGATGGCTACTGTTATATGCAAACTCAATCAAAGGCAAGTGATCATCCCAATTACCCTTGAAGTCAATTACACATGATCTTAACATATCTTCCAAAGTTTGGATAGTACGCTCCGCTTGCAAATTGGTTTGTGGATGAAAGGCCGTACTACGCTTAACACGAGTACCAAGACTCTTTTGGAAATATTTCCAAAACTGAGAAGTAAATTGGGTACCACGATCGGAGATAATGGACAAGGTAACTCCATGCAACCTCACCATTTCACTCAAATACAACTTAGTATAGTCCTCCAGTGAAAAAGAAACCTTGACGGGAATGAAATGAACTGATTTCGTCATTCAATCTACAATAACCCAAATTGAATCATGTTGCCGTCGGTGCTTGGTAAACCAACAATGAAGTACATGTTCAAATCTTCCCACTTCCAAGTAGAAATGCTAATATCTTGAGATAAGCCTCCTAGATTTTGATGCTCAACTTTCACTTGTTGACAATTAGGACACTTAGCCATAAATTCTGCAGTATCCTTCTTCATCCCATTCCACAAATAGATCTCCCGCAAGTCATGGTACATCTTGGTGGCCTCGGGTGAATGGAGTATCGAAAGCTATGTGCTTATGATAAGATTTGTTCTCTCACATCAACATTAGAAACACACAATCGACCTTGATATCTAAGTACACCATCTTCACTTGGAAGAAATCGTCTACGTACTTTTTGAGCACAACTTCATTCAATTTAACCAAAGTCGGATCAAGACCTTGCTTGGCTTTCACATTTGCCACAAAAGATGATTCTGAACCATTGTGAATAATAACACCACCCTTGATAGAGTCAACTAATCGAACACCCAATCAGGCCAGTCTATGAATATCTCGAACCAACTCCTTTTTATGTTCTTCAATATGAGTTAAACTACCCATTGATAATTGACTTAGAGCATCTGCCACCACATTTCCCTTGCCAAGGTGATAGAGAACACTCATGTCATAATCCTGTAGTAACTCAAGCCACCTCCTTTGGTGAAAATTTTGATCTCTTTTCAAACACATATTGCAAACTCTTGTGGCTGGTAAAGACATCCACATGAACACTATACAAATAATACCTCCAAATCTTAAGAGCAAACACGATTGCTGCTAATTTAAGATCATGGGTAGGATAATTCTTCTCATTAATTTTAAGTTGCCTTGAAGCATAGGCAATGGCTTTCTCATTTTGTAAGGACACACCCTAACCCAATTCTTGAGGCATCACAATAAAAAAACAAATCCATCGGTTCCTTTCGGTAAATTCAACACCATAGCAGAAGTAACTCTATCTTTCAATTCTTGAAAACTCTTCTCACACGCTTCAGACCATATGAAACTAACCTTCATTTAAGTCAATGCCGTCAATGGAGAAGCAATCGAAGAAAATCCTTCAACAAACCTTCTATAGTAACCGGCCAAACCCAAGAAACTTCTAATATCCGAAGGGAATAGAGGTCTAGGCCAACTCTTGACCGCATCCGTCTTCTTAGGATCTACCTCAATACCCTTATTAAAAATAATATGACCAAGAAAAGCCACAGACCTTAACCAAAACTCACATTTACTAAACTTTGCAAAGAGTTGTTGGTCCTTGAGGACTTGCAACACAATCCTAAAATGATTGGTATGCTCATCTTCACTCTTTGAATATATCAATATATCATCAATGAACACAATCACAAACATATCAAGGTATTGTCTAGACACCCTATTCATCAAATCCATAAATTCGGCCAGAGCATTAGTCAAACCAAACGACATTACCAAAAACTTATAATGACCATACCGAGTTACAAAATCTTTCTTTAGAATGTCATTTGCCTTCACCCTCAATAGGTGATAACTTGACATGAGGTCAAACTGAGAGAAGTAACTTGCCCCTTGAAGTTGGTCAAATAAATGATCTATCCTTGGGAGAGGATATTTTTTCTTAACGGTAACCTTATTCAATTGTCGGTAGTCAATACACATCAGAAGCTAACCATCTTTATTTCTAACAAACAAAATTGAAGCATCCCATGGAGAGATAGTCGGTCGGATGAAGACATTATCCAACAAATCTTTCAATTGTTTCTTTAATTTCTTAATTTCTACCAGAGACATTCGATAAGGAGGAATAAAGATAGGTTGCATATCCGGGAGAAGTTCAATACCAAAGTCTATTTCCCTTTCGATAGAAATACCAGGTAAATCATCTGGAAATACTTCTAGAAACTCATTTATAATGGGGACTGACTTAAGAGTAGGGGTCTCAGAATCTATATCCCTCACCCTAACTAGATGTTATTTGCAACCCTTAGAAATCATATTTCTAGATTTAAGACAAGAGACAAATTATCCTTAGGCATATAATTTCGCCCTTTCCACTCTAAGATGGGTTCATTTCGAATTGAAACTTGACTATATGGTTTGCACAATCAATAGAAGCATAACATGAATGCAGCCAATCCATACCAAGGATAACATCAAAATCTAGCATATCAAGCTCTATTAGATCAACATGAGTGACTTTATGGGACAAGGAGATGAGACACTTTTTATAGACCCTCTTAGCCTCAACAGAATCACCAACACGTGTGAGACAGAAACAAGATTTAACAACACATCTAGAAGAATATCAAACCTCATAGCCACATATGGATTCAAAAAAGACAAGGTAGCACCAGGGTCAAGTAAAGCATAAACATCAAGTAGGAAGATTTTCAACATACTGGTAACCACATCGGGGTAACCCTCTTACTCATGATGAGTCTGAAGTGCATAGAATAAGTTTTGCTTTTGACTCCCACTAGGACTGAATGAAGGATTAGGTGTTACCCGTTGACGATTATCTTTCTTATTTTTAGCAACTGAGGCACAATCCCTTATCTTGTGCTCCGTCTTACAACACCCAAAACAAATATTGAAACCCGCTAAACATCTACCCTCAAGCTTCTTTTCACACTTAACACAAGTAAGCAATGAAGATCCATCATCATTCCCTCCTTGATACTTAGGGTTAGACACCCTATCTTTGTTTAACTTAGGAGGAGCATTGGAGGAACCTTGGCCGAAAAACCTTTGTCGGAACTTAGAACGACCATGTCCATCGAACCTTGAGTGTGAGAAGTTACTATCACCAGTCTTAGCCCTCTTTGCCTCCATAGACCTTTCCTTAAGTTTCTCCTATTCAATTTTTTGAGCATGAACCATGAGATGAGAAATATCCATATCATTGATAAGCATTGCGGTATTACATTTCTTAACCACCATTTCGGATACACCCAAAACAAAGTTACTCATTCTCGCCCTAGGATCGACAACTATAGTAGGAGCATATCGAGGCAACTATGTGAACTTCAAAGCATATTCCTTCACACTCATATTTCCTTGATAAAGATTGATGAATTCAAACACCTTTGCCTCTCTCATCTTAAGGGGAAATAACCTATCATAGAAAACCACCTTAAACTTTTCACAATCAAGAGGACCCGCATCAACTACCCTCCCTTCTATTTGTTGAACCACACTTGAGCAACACCCTTAGGTTAGTAAGTGGCCAATTCCGCCTTTTCCACTAGCGTGACTCCCATGATCATCAACACCTTGTATACCTCATCAATGAACTCTTGTGGGTCTTACTCCACCTTAGAACCATGAAACTCCAGAGAATTTATTCAAGTGAAATCCCTCACTTTAGTTGCAACCTCCCTAATGACTTGAGCCAACGTAAAACATCCCTAAACTCTGCATTAGTCACTTGCTCGGCCAAAAGGTGGATCAAAACATGAGGAGCTTGAGAAGGAGCCTCTTGATTCACATTCACTCTCGCATTCTCCTAACATATGCCTTTCGAGTGGCCATATCTTGTAGAGCATCATATAAGGATTAGAAGAGAGACATTATAGAGTTAAACTCTATCGAACGACTTTTAGAGTAATAAAAGAAGTGGAATTTCCTAAACATCTTATAGCCTCACATTCATAAATGTGGCACAGGTTACACTCATGAACAAGACTTTACTTGACGTGGCTTATGAGACTTTCCTAGGAACTTTCTAAATCTTGTGCTCTGATTACCAAGTTTGTCATGACCCAAGGTAGACCCTAGGTGTAACATGGTGTATAAGACCCCAAGAGGCCCCATACAAGCTAGTTAGCATACATAGACAATATAATAGAAATCAAGATATTTGAAAGATCATTTCAAATTAGAGAGTTTTATATAACGAAGCGGAATCTAATAATGTCTCAAAGACATCTAGAACATAAGAAGTAATCGAGACGCAACCTATACATCAGGTCTAAAATTAAAGTGTAAAGACATAATAAAGAAAGGCTCAGTCCTCAAAACATGAGGACTCACCAATATTCAATCGTCTACTATATATACTAGCCACAGAAGTGCGAGTCTGGAGCGTCAAAGCCTATATTTTGATAAGAAATGTAGGTAAGAGTATGCATTAGTACAAATAAGTATCAAGTATGATAGCGCTACATGAAGTGTAAAAATCATGATAAAGAGGCAGTTTTCGTAATATGAAATGACCAAGCTAAAACCTGATATAAAAGAGTTGGACAACATAAGTCACAAAACATGGCCAATGCAAGTAAACTTCATCTTTAATCACATGTGGGATACTTCTTGAAGTAACCTTGGTTCATTAATGTAGGAGAATTACCTTTAACTGACATGTAAGACCATGTGAGCTATTAACATGGAATTCGGTGTCCACCCTACACCGAAATGAGGTGTTTTCACTTGCCAAGCTAAGAACCACGAACTTCCAACTTACGTAATTCCACTAGGTAATGTCTATCTAGACAATATATGGTGGCACATAATTTATGGGACATGGGTAATCACTACTTGTCCACTCGGTGCTAAGCATAACTCCCACAAAATATTCATTAGTCTTATTCATATTTTCTTTAGAGGACTTGGGTAATCGCCTCTTGTCCTTATATCATATGACATGAGTAATTGCCTCTTGTCTTTTGATTAGAGGGCATGGTTAATCACCACTTGCCTCATTCTTAGAATAGCTCCTTAAATTAGATTCATTTTAGGTGAGAAGACCTTTCCACCTTAGAATTCTTTATGTAAGAAAAACTTTTCACATACATGCATGAGGTAGTTATGTGAGAAATCCTTTCACAACAATTAACAACAACAACATATATGCTTTATTCTCAACGGAATGTACACAATATTTTATCAATTCCATAAGAACATGCATATTTCCATAATTTATCTTTGATAGTTTAAAACCCACTTTCAATCATCATAATCTAGAAAATATGGATTAGGCATGGGTTCATGGGGATTCATCTTAAAAATATGGAATCTTCTCAATTCAGGCATAATAGATCATAAAATAATCAAATAAATCAACATTGAAAGGAACTTATGACATAGAAGAAAAACTCTAACTCAATTGGGGATTTCTAACTTTGTAAATTGGAGAATTTAGGAACTCCATGGAGGAAAAGGCTCCATGGATGAAGATTGGCATAACTCAATGCCAAAAGCTTGTCTTCAATGGAGGAATTGGAGACTTGACTTGAAAGCCTAGGTTGACTCCTTCTTCTTCAAGCTTTCTAGAGAAAGAAATATTTTGAAGAGGAAGACTTGTTCTTCTTTTAGGAATTCGAGAAAATAATTTCAATTGGGAAAAATTAGGGGGTAGAAACACTTATATAGGGCTTTAGGTGAAGGGTTAAACGACATAGTATTAGGCTAGAATAATTAGGAAAAGATTCAAAAGACCTTACGTCGACCTCACTCACGCCCCAACCCACGGTCCGTTGGTCAAACCACGGACCGTCCTGGTTGGTCGTGGTTAAGATCAGAGACCAGTAATTTTACTGAAGGTTGACATTTTCAAAAAAATTCTAACTTGTCAACTATGCCACCCCTAACGGACCATCGTCCCACCTACGGGCTGTGGCTGGTGTCGTCCGTGTTGGCACCAGGTTTGTGAAAAACTAAAATTTTCCCTCTTTTTGAATCCGAGGTGTTACACCAAGTGGGTTAGAAAGTGGATTTGGGCCAAATTTTGGAAAAGTATAAATAGCCCAAATGATAGAGTTTGAAAGAGTTGCTACAAAGAGTTGGAAAACATAGTTGAGGAGAAAGTTTTGAGAGAGAACACTTTACTTTTTTGAACACTTTTTATAGGCTTCTTGGAGTTTTACAATTTGAACCTGAATTAATTAATTTGAAATGAAATTCAAAGTTAGTTTACTCTTAATTGCTTGATTTCAAGTTACCCATGGCTGCTTTCACGAAAGGTATACTTTCTTTACTTTTTGAGGAGTCCAAAGCTTAATAAGGTAACTTTGCTAGCGAAGCCAAGGCATCCCAAAAATGTCTGGGTCGAAATATGGCTTTCAAATTAAGTTCTGAATTAGTAGATGTTGCCAAAGGGAGTGGCGATGCCATATGCAAAAAGGAAGAGACTCATAGAATGGCAGAGAGCGTCAAGCAGCCCTAACTCTAGCTCTAGAGTGCTCCATAGAGTAGGAGAATACTCAGGTCCATCTACGTATGATTCCTTATTTGGTTCTTGGGTGGCTGAAACCACAAGATCTAGGGGTGCTCTAATGGGGTTAGGTGTTAATTTAATATAGTGATTATTGTGCTATGCTCAATTTTGTTGCTGTTCATGAATGAATTTGGTCTAATTACCATGGGGTTAACTTAAGAGTTAAGGTTACAAACTTGGTTTCTACTTCTGATCTCCGATTGATGCTCGAAAGAGATTATTGGAGTGGGTAATTAGTTCAATACTAGTAATTTTGGTTTGATGTCCTTGACTTGCTCAAAAAAGAGGTTATGGGTCAGATATATTTGTCCTATTCTTGAAAGAGGGAATACAGTAAGGTATTGGGTTATTGAGAATTGATAGTAGATGAGACCAAAAGGAGATTCTAGGTATAGATGCTTTGAGATCAAAATATGATTAGCGTCATTGAAGATGAATTAGCCGATTCATGTATACATATCACTACAGAGAAACACATTTAGTCCTATATGACATTGATATCCAATCCCCACACCCCTAGATTGCTTGATAACTCTTGGTTTCGTTCGAATTTTTAGTTTAATTATGATAATTGACAACAAATTTTACATTAAGTTGGTGGTATCATCCACCTAATTTCTATTACTACTTCAAATGAGTTGATCTAAAATCCAAATCTCTCAATAAAGAATTCTCCACAATATACCCTTTCATGTGGGATTCGACCCGACTCTTTGTTGGTTTTTTACTAACTACGACCTCTTATCGTTTTAATAAGTTTTAAAGGGTGATTTGAGCGTTATAAAAAATGAAGCCACTGTCAGGGAGCAGTGGTTGAGAATTCTAATTAAGAAATTAAATTTTAATTTGGATCATTTGTAGAGAGTAGTTGTTTTATGTTGTTGTTAGCTGATTTGCAGGTTGAAAAGATGAGTGACCTTTAGAGTGACAAAGTGACAATGATAGTCACTATGGTCAAAATGATAATATGAGTGACCTAAATGACATGCCCATTAATGTCATTCAAAGCACGAAAGCAATTTGAATATCTCCTATAATCGGGAATATGGTGTTTCACATCACCGTCACTATGATCCAATTGCTCCAGATGAAAGGAGGTGTGTGGACCCTTTATGTTCAAGAATATCTCTAAAGAATCCATAAGGTTGAGACTATTCTCGTTCTCTATAATGAGAGAGGCTACACGGTGGTTGGCAGAGTTACCGACTGATTCTATTACTTTGTATGATGAGCTAACGGAGGCATTCTTGGAACAATTCTTTCCATCCTCGAAGATGGTTAAAATTGGTCTCCAAATACAGAATTTCAAAAGTCTTGGAGGTGAACTCTTGCATGAAATATGGCTGAGGTTCAAGAAGTTGCTCTTGCATTGTCCAACGCATGGCATTCCAGACAATTTGGTGCTACAATACTTTTATTGGAGCCTTGATTCAGTCAATAAAAGTGTGTCTGATCAATTGGTCCATGGTCGATTGATGAGACAACTTTATGATCTAGCTGCATTGTTATTAGATGACATGACCAAGGTCAACCGAGCATGTCACACTAGAGAATACTAAGCACCCCTTCTACAAGTGGGCTTGAGTAAAGAACAAATCAAAAGGGACCACGAAAGGGATGAAAATATGGCCAAAATGATGACCCAAATCGATTTGCTCTCAAAACATGTCATAAGAGGTGGAACTAAGTCAGTAAATGTAGTTGGAACAAACAATAGAGAGGTGGAAAAATATATATACATACCTCCCCATGATCGTCTATGCCGAAAAGATCCAACTGGTCTAGAAGGAAGCAAGATGGAAGACATGCTTGTGAGGATCTATAATAAAGTTGAAGGAGCCTATAAGGTGTTGAAGGATTTAAAAAATGACTTCTCCACTTTAAACCAGACGGTGATTTCATATTTAGTTTCTATCAAGCAGCTGGAGACCCAACTAGGTCAGATTACCACCCACTTAAATCCAAGATAAAAGAGAACTTTGCCTAGTGATACCATCCCGAATCCCAAGAAAGATTATTGAATTTTGATGACTATGTCGTGCCATGATATTAAATAAGACACTTCTTGGGAGGTAACCCAAGTCTTTACTATTATTTTTATTTGTTTTTTAATTACATCCGTTGTGAGTGCAGGGGGATAAAAGGTTGAAAGATAGATAAGGGAAGATTGGGCAAGGCCTTAACCAAAATGGTGATGCACCAAAAGCACTAGGCAGACTGATACTTGTCCTCCTTTTAAGCATAAAAATTGGCAAAGTGCAGTGTCAATATCGACGAGTACAAATCCAAAAGGTGATTCACTTAAGTGCATAAAGAGGACTCCATCGAGTCCGCTGAATTAACCTTCAAACTTGGTCATTGTTCAGGTATATTTGGTGAGCTTAAGATCCATATGACGATACACCCAATACGATTGGCGAAGTTTGTAAGTGCGTCGAATGGGTCTACCATAAAAGGGTCCCAAGGTTTTTTTAATTTAAAAAACCAAAACCCTTTGAATTCTTGGAGACTTTTTGATATCCTCTCTTACATTGCACATTTTGAGTGATTTTGTGTCTTGTGTGAGTGTGTTGAAGTGCTAGGAGTGCATTTGATTGGATCTCGATTCAACCTAACCTCGATTCCTCAATTTTTTGATTGATTTTTGGTGCTAAGGTTGACTTCTCATTGATGATTTTAGTGAGGGTGTGGGTTTGAGCCATGTAACTGAGATTAAGTGTTTGATTTTGGTGGGTAACATCATATTATTGAATTTTGAATTGTACCCATGTGATTTTAACTACGAGTGTCTGTAGGAATGGTGAATAAAGATTATTTTGGTTCAAATGCTTAATTGAATCGATGTGATTGATGGGTTTATGATTAATTGAATGTGAGTGAAGTTTGAGTAGGTCAGTATTGACCCATTACATGATTTTATCTAACGATAGACATGCTGACTACTTTCTTAACGACAAATCATCAAATAGAGCAACACTTAGTGATAAGTGGGGGAAATCTGAGTACCCATGAGTAGAAAAACAAGTGGATGGATTGTATTTGTTGAGGGAAACTAGTATTTCGTGTGCATGTTAGATTTGAATTTTAAAAATAGGCACTGGGCTGAAAATTCTTGTTAGGCGGACTTGTCTTAGCTCGCCAAGGAAGATAGGCGAATCATCGAGTAAGACCCATCTCACCTTCTTGAGCTTGTGCATGGCCTCGGGGTACTATCCCATTTGATGGGCTTGTCTTAGTCCGCCGATCTCATTGGGTGAATTTTCAAATGGGAGAGGACATTGCCCTTGATGCCTCTATCTTTCCCCTTTGTAATGTTAGTTTTAGTGGACTTGTCTTAGCCCACCAAAACTAACTCGATTAATTACTGAGTTGGCATTGACTCTTCCCTGTGTGCCTGTTCCCTTAGATTTGTACTAGTGTCTAAGTAGGCAAGCTCATCAGAGCTCCTCGACCCTAATGGATGATACACCTTCCCGTTAGGCGAGCCTTAGGACTATTTTAAATCTTGATTCAAAGTGCTTTTGATTTAAACTAACCTTCACAAATCTTGTGCTTTAATGTGTACCAAGTAATGGTGAGAACAAAGGGTAAGAACATGTTCCACTCTGATATTCAATCAGATATGGATTCTCCTCCTCCTCCTCCGCAAAAGAAACAAAAGGGCATTTCAATCAATGAATCTTCTGAGACTTCAAATGCTCAGAAACCTACAAGCTGAGGCAAAAAGGAGTGGAAGCATATTGCCAAGAAGCAAATGAATATCCACTCAAAGTTTGTGTCACCAGCATAAGACCTGAACTCTGCTTTGTTTGTTCTCCTGATTATAGCTCCAAGAGCTTTGAATAGGCTCAAGGCAGATGGGGAACACACAATTTGAGATGAGCACCGACATTCTACTGATAGGGTTATGAGTGAGCACCCTAATATATGGAGAGTAATCGAATTCTACAAGTTGGAATAGTTCACAAGAGTCAGGCAACCATACATGTTCAAGTGTGGACGAGAGTTCTATGATGCCTATGCAAGGGCATTGCTGAAAAAGAGGAAAGGGACTGTCTGGAAGACAATGGATGAAATAAAAGTTCGAGAAAAGATGATGTAGTGTAATAGCACTGTGATTAATGAAGTATTGGGTACCTCGGACAATTTGATCGACGAATATAAGATCCAGATGGCCACACCTTTGGATTTGTTAAAAGAGTGGCTGGCCCCTCTAATATCCGGTGAGTCTACACCATCTTGGATGGCTGAAGGTGCCAAAATTGAAAAGAAGGAAATGAGCATAATGGCGAGGTACTGGTTTGGATTTATCAATAGCAATATGATGTCATCCCAAAATCAGTCTATACTTAGGCTTCTGAATACCATAATAATGGGTTTCATTGTTGAGAAAGAAGATTAATATGGGAGAGATAATTGTGGACGAGATATTACTACGATCCAGACATGAGTAAATCTCTCTTCCCTTCTCGGTGCTCATTACCAAGCTCTGCAAAAAAGTTGGAGTCCCATATATAGTAAAAACCAATGTCAGGATCACACCAGTCTCTTCTAATGATATTCAAAGGATCGAGGCTGAGTGTTTGAGAGATGATGTGGCTCAGAGGAAGTCGTCACCACCAGAATCCACTCCATTGGTGACCCTCTGACTTTGACTAATGAGACCAGCACACTTGCTCCTTCTGTGGAGCAGGCAGGTATTCCTACTCCTTCATCTGTTGCTCGTACTTCTGATTCCACCACTGCATCTACACCTTATAGTTCTATGACTTTGGACAGTACGAGGCCTTGATTAACGTTTCAAGGACACTTCATCCAATTCTAAGTGTCAACGATCGCTAGTCAGTATATCACCCAACTAAATGAGTTGGGTTCGAATCCCATAGGGAGTGGTATGTGTTTGAGAATCAATAGAGAAGTACGAATATAGTCAAATCAGTCATAGGAACAAAAATTATCGAATAAAGATATCATTCAAATCAGGGGTTGACACGAATGTCAAATAGGGGTTTTGGTTTTGATTATTAACTACAAACAGTGGTAAACAATGCGAAATAACAATAATGAGACGGGTTCTTGGGATGTGCTTCGATAATAGGCTAATATAGAAAAATGGGTAATTGCAACTATTAGAAAATAACTAAATATTAGTGAGTAAGCTAGACTATAGAGGAGGTAAACTTTCTCTCGAACAATTTACCCCGAATCAAGTCGATTTCTCTCGAACATCAACAAGTATGCAAAATAAGAACAACCCACACCTTAGTCCATTCACTATTTCGAGCTGAATGTGTAAAATTAGTTTTAGGATTCACTCTCTCGATCTGAACCCATGGTAACCCAATACCCACAGATCATCAATCAATAATCTTAGTTTTAAAACCCCTCTCCCGAGCAAGACAAAAACATAAGGGTAGTACTGCATTTGAAACTACAATTCTTAAATTAAACAACAATTACTGATTGAACTCACTTCTAAACAACATTTAAACTAACAATTTGCAATACCCATAAACTAAATCAGCCCATAGTCACATAATCACATAATCACACCCCAAGAATTGGGTTTTTAACTAGACGTCATAAAAAGATAAAAATCGTTGCCAAATGGAGTTTCCATCAACTGGGTAAGATTGATTTAATCTTTACAATGGTCCAATTTGAAGAATCTTAAAGACCCACGTACAATTTCTCAAAAGTGAAAAACTTCAGTTCTTTAGAGCTAAAGGAAAACTAGAGAAAACTTGTCTCAATCTCAGAATATTCAATATATTGAAAATTAGATATCTCCTCAATATATAGATAGATAGATACTAAACTAAATGTTCAAAAATGTATTTATAGTCGCCAGAAATATGCTGCGAAGAACCACTTGGCGAAGTAAGTCGGGCTCGTCGAACCACTCGACGAGCCGCCCTTTGGTCACTTTCATCGTCTTTCTGCCTTGACATTCAGCATCCTCGAGTTCTGTAATTTTGGGCGATCCAGTATTGTATTGCGAAACTACTCGGAGATTCGCCGACTGCTCCTTTCCATCGCCAACCTGATTTCTTCCCTCAGGGCTTGGCACACTGGAACTTTAAGCGGTCAAATGGCCATTCGCCGACTCGCCAAGTGGACCTGGCGATCACCAGGCTTGTGTTTCTTCATTCTTTCAACTCGCTTTGTTCCTTTTTGCAAATTAGTGTCCTTGCTTTGTTCCTCATTCCATATACCTGGAAATCTCAGTTATTGGCACAAAATAAGTTTTTGAGGACACTAAATCTATATAAATAAAGCCCTAAATGAGTGCAAATCTCGAACACATCAACACCCCCAACTTAAATTTTTGTTTGTCCTCAAGTAAAACTCAAGTTCAGCAGTTCAAAAAGGATGTGTCAAACAGTGCTACACAAGACTCAATCATGAATGCACACAACAAGACTCAACTTACTTATGCAAGGATCAATTGTGCACTCAAAGTTTCAAGTTGTGACTCATTATCATCAAAGATTCTCAAGTTCACAATACTTGCTTCAAATGCAAGTTCAAGCTCAACAAAGGTGCTCAAATGTCCTCACAAAAGAATGATTCCATATTCACGCACAATTGTTCAACAAATTATAGTTCCAAAATCACATAAAACTCTCACACTCACAAAGATGAACACATGCATGACTTCACCCATAGGTTTGCCCTTATTTTCTAATCAACATTCACTTCAGTTCACTCAAGATCAAAAAGGTCTTTTCAAGGCTTGTAATGGGGCTGAGTGCAAAGGTATGGTCATTTAGGCTCGGTGGCTGCTATCCTCATGAAATGTGGTGTGAACATCACTTTCTTTCCTTTCCTTCAACATTCTCATTCATGCTCAAAATTCACCCCATTATTCACTTTTCATGGAATACCGGACAACCTATTTCTTTTGCAACTTTCACAACTTTATTCCACAACTTTTTCATTCTCTTTCTTTTTCATTCTTCTTTTTTATTTATTTTTTGTATGGAGGGGTTCCATATTTTTCAAAACCATAGATCAAAGGGTGACTTCTTTGCACTTCTTGATTTACCTTCTCCTTTCACCACACCCCCAACTTAGGCTTTTGCCTAAGTTGGCTATTCAAACAAACCACACTTCATGAGGATTATGGGTGAATAGATAAAAAGGAGTTACAATTTCATCAAGTTTCTTCCAAGAAAAGGAATAAGGCTCAAAAAGGGAGTTCAAGCAATGTTCACACACTCACAAGGTTCGCCACAAAGAGGTATATTGTCAAATTGGTTCACTCTTCCAAATTGTTGCCTAAGATCATTTCAAGAGCTTGCATCACTTAGTCAACTGGACCAACGGGGCAAATTCTAGGTGTCATCACACAAGGTTCACGGTAAGCTCATCACACAAGGAATTGGTACCAATATCAAACAAGACTCCACACTTTTACAAGCGTGCAAAGTTCATCACAAGAGATTCCATTCGATAACCGGTTAGTCACAACGAGATGCAAAAAGTTCACATATTGTTTATGCAACTTCATTTGGCCTCATCGTAGCCGCACATTCATTTTTGTTCGATTAATAGCACTATTTAAGTCATCGGTATTGATCATAACCAACACTCAAATTTTGGTATTGATCATAACCAACACTCAAATTTGCACAAGAATAACCATAATCAAACACAACAAGAGGTGGCAAAATTTTTAGAAAGGTCAAAAACCATTTGCATTTAAAATAAGGGAGCCACAAGCTCAAATATCCACAAAACAGTGCCAAAACAGAATTCACACACAAAAACCCAATATATATACAAAAATGATAATCACAAGAGGTAGGTATGGAAATACCTCACCCCACCATAAATAAAAAGCAATTTGTCCTCAAATGCAACAAAACGATAAAAAGTCAATAAAAATGACAGAGAGGGAGGTAAAGAAAGGTCTTGTCTACACAGTCTCTCCATTTGTCAGGGCATCAGTGCTCGGTGTCACATCAGCTGCACTGGCTCCACTAGAGGCTGCGATGGACGTCTCTGTCAGTGATGTCTGAATCACCGACTATACAATCGTCTCATCTAGGTCTGGCAGGTCCCCATAGATAGTCTCCTCTGACACCTCTATCTACTCATCGCTGGTCTCTACCTAAGAATCATCAGTTGCCATATCATCCATATGCACGCCTCTAGTGGTGGCTGGAGGAATCTCAAAAGTCGCAGGTGCATCCACATCATCAGCTGCCTCCAGAAGTGAAGTGAAATCTGTTGACTTCAAGTACTCCACATCCTTTCGCAAATCAACAACCTCGGTTTTCAAAGCTGTCACCTCTGAAGTGTCCCCCTATCTGCTCTCACAAGTCTCAACTCTCGATGTGAGAGTGTCAATAGAAGCTCGGAGGGGCATTAGTGCAACAAGGATAGAATTCTCAATCATCCATGGTACTGCAACCTCCAGTTGAGTAGCCCTCACATTCGTAGAATGGACTAAGTGGCTCATCTGCAGGATCATGGCCTGAGTACTCCTGGTAGGCTGGGAAGTAGTACATGTAGCAGGAGCCTGGGAGGAAGTGGAAGCATGGGTACCTGAACGCCCGGAGTCCTGAGTAGGCAAAGGTGCCACTGTAGGTATCCTCTCAATATCAACCTCTGGGATGCATCCACCGGAGCTGGTCTCCTCCTGTCTGCTTTCTCCCGAGTGTACTCAGCCTTTATATGCCAGATGTGTGTGAAGGATGTGGGAGTGACCTCAATATCCCTCTTCTCATCACGCGGTACTCCAGCACAACTCTGTAATTAAGATTAGGAATGGAAGGGACGTCTAGATCTTCTTGGCCCTTATGGCCATCTCCTGCTCTATGATGAGTCCCAAATCAATGCTCCTCCGAGAGATGATCGACCCAAGGCAGGTCACCTTAGGATGGCGGAGGATGGACTCATTATAGGATAGTATAACTGAGTTGCTGATGAATCCAAACCAGTATCACACAACTTCATTCAACTCCTTCTTCTTAATATGAGCTCTTGCCTCAATCCACCTTGGGGTGGTGTCAGAGATGAGGGGTGCAAGATAGCCCTTGAGATCATCTAAGGGAGTCGTAGTGGTAGCCAAATTTGGGTAGTGAAAGACTAACCCTCTATCCAATACAATATTGATATGATCACGGCTGCATCTCACTACGTCCCCCGTACCATGACGGATCCTGCTGGCCTGAAAGTGCTGGCCTTTTTCTTGCCTTTTGGTACCAATTCACCTATGCTGCATAGAACTCCTGGAACTATGTAGGAATATAGGGGCCTTGAGGCCTGGTGAACTGCTTGAATTGGTGAAACTGGAGCGTGTCCCTCACAACAGAGTATCTGCTCACAAAACCTTCCATAGACATCATCTTTTCCTCAAGAATTGTTGTTAGTCCCTCAGCTTTAAGTCTAATGAGTAACCGGGGAGGGGACCCTATACTGGTGGCTATGGAACCACACTCGGTGCCGGAGCTGGCAATATATCAGTTGGCAGAGGGGTGGCCTCTGGAATTCTCGACAAGTTTGGGCGAGACCTAGCACGGATTTCTTCCCTCCGGGACTGTAGAAGTTGGTCGTCATTTAGCTCAAAAAATTCAGCTTGGGAATCAAAGGACTCTCCCTCACTGCTGGAGTTGTGCTCCGGAATCTCAGATATGGGCTTCTTGCCTTTGCCCTTGCCTCATTTGGTGATGTATTTCCCTTTTTAAGAGGATTGGCTGCCCCTTCATTTATCACTATGCCCCGTTCTCTTTTACTGGGCGACATGTCCAAGTTGGTTCTAGCCATATCTACAAAAACATAGTAGACAGTTAGAAATATTTCAAGAAAAATCACAGAAATCATATTGCAGACAGACTCGCCGAATCACTTTGGCAAGCTAGATCGGGCTCGCGAAAGGATTGACTTCAAAATTTTCTAGAAAAATGGCATTTAGGCGATGGGAGAGGCCTTTTAGCGAATCACCGACAGAATTTGACGATCTCAGACTAGCCCACCGAAAGTTATAGTGTAGTTTAGGGGTTAGGGGCGCGAAAGGGCGATTGAAGAAGATATTCAGTGAGTCGCCGAGTGCACTCGGCGAACTCAAGTTTCTCGTCGAATATTACAGAACTAAAATCATCCAAAGCCAAGAAATTAAAGGCGGCCTAGGGGGTTCGGCGAGCTCGACCCAGCTCGCCAAACTGCCTAACGTGCTTACTTTGTACCCCGACTTCCAAAATTAACCCCGCAACCCCCGAAAATAAAATCAAAGCATATAGATACTCAATTAGACTCAGACCCATAAGACCCATGCCACTTGGGTACTCAGATTTCCCTCGATTTGGCCAAAATTGGCCATTTGATGACTTAAGCACCAAGAATGATGTCAAACGCTCTATCATCAGGCAAAGTACGTCATTTAGCACAATTTGGGTTACTCAGAGTTCACCCGAATAGACCCATTCAACAATTAAGTACAACCCAAATACGGATTCAGAGAGCCCCAACACACATAATTAAGAACAAAACGATTGCAAATGAGTTTAACCACTAAATACAAGGTTTGGGTTCGAAAAACCAGCATTTGATGCCGAATATATGAATTGAAAAACTAGGCGGCAAAGTATCCAACACCAAATACAGGATCAACAACCAAAAAGCAAGAAAATATGAGAATATAGTAAATATAGATTGCGGGTTTGATTATAGGAAATTAAAAAGTGAGGGAATGTGAAAGAGTTTGAAATTTAAACCTTTGGCCTTTTAAAAACCGTCCAATTCTTACCCTTTCGGCGACATTAATTTTCATCGCCAAACCACTCGGCGACACGCCGAGTGGGAACTTACCTCGCCGAGTTTAACAGGACCTCTAGTTAATGTGGGGGGTCTAAACAGTGGACTAACTTGGGATCGCCGACCTGTCCGGTGATCCGCCGATTAGTATATAGGCCCGCCAACCTGCACTTTTCAAACACATTCTACAATTCAACCTGCACAATCAACACACGATTATTTCTAAAACAAAAATAAAGAAGTAAAACTTGGGTTGCCTCCCAAGAAGCATCCTAGTTAACATCATGGCACAATGCAAGTCCCTACTAAAACTTCATTTATGGGGTTTGCCGTAGTGTCACTAGGCAGTCCCCCTTTTGTCTTGGGTAGAGACGAGACAACGCATGACCCATTTGGGTCTCCAGTAGCTTAATAGATATGGAATGAGAAATAGTCATCTGATTCAGCATTGAGACATTCTCTTTTATCTCTTTCAACACTTTGTCGTATTCTTCGACTTTGTGGAGAATGAGTGATAGTATCTCTTCTACTTGTCCGCCCTCGTAATCCTTGGGCTTTATACGCTCTGGAGGGGGATTGTACCGATCTTTATTTTTATATACTACCTCCAATTCCATTATCTTTTTGTCCCAGATAGCCAGCTGAGTTAGCAAGGTGGCCAAATTCTGGTCCTTCTCTGTCTCTTTGTGGGTCTTAGTCATGTGATCAAGGAGTTGGGTTGCTATTGCATAGGGATGTCGTATTAGACCACCCGGAGAAAGTTGGTCAGCCAATCCTCTATTCTCAGGACCAAAACCTCTATAGAAGCAGTCCAGTAGCATTTTATCTGAGATTTCATGAGTTGGGCATTGTAGAAATATTGTTTTAAATCTCAGCCATAACTCATGGATTGAGTCACCCTCCAGTTGCCTGAAATTTAGGATGTTATCCTAAGAATCATCATTTTTGAAGGAGGTAGTCCACTTGGGTACCATTGCTACAAGACATGCTCATTCCTTCTGTTCTAAGCAAGCAACACACAAACCAAAACTGAAAGTATGTAGATTAAACTATGACTAAAAAGAACAAAATTCAACTTCACCAAAAGAATCTCAAACAACACCAATCCCCGGCAGCGGCGCCATTTTGATTAATGTTTCAAAGACACTTCATCCAATTCTAAGTGTCAATGATTGCTAGTTAGTATATAAGCTAACTAAATGAGTTGGGGTCGAATCCCACAGGGAGTCGCACATTTTTGAGAATCAATTGAGAAGTATAAATATGGTCAAATTAGTCATAGGAAAAAAATTATAGAATAAAGACGTCATTCAAATCAGGGGTTGACACGAATGTCAAATGGGGGTTTTGGTTTTTATTTTCAACTACAAAAGTGGTAAACAATACGAAATAACAATAATGAGACAAGTTCTTGGGACGTGATTCGATTATAGGCTAATATAGATAAATGGGTAATTGCAACTATTAGAAAATAGCTAAATATTAGTGAGTACTCTAGACTATAGAGGAGGTAAACTTTCTCTCGAACAATTTACCCTGAATCAAGTCGATTTCTCTCTAACATCAACAAGCATGCAAAATAAGAACAACCCACACCTTAGTCCATTCACTCTCTCAAGCTGAATATGTAGAAATAGGTTTAGGATTCACTCTCTCGAGATGAACCTATGGCAACCCAATACCCATAGACCATCAATCAATAATCTTAGTTTTAAAACATCTCTCTTGAGCAAGCCAAAAACACAAGGGTAGAAATGCATTTGCAACTATAATTCTTAAATTCAACCATAATTACTGATTGAACTCACTTTTAAACAACATTTAAACTAACAATTAACAATACACATAAACTAAATCAGCCTATAATGACATAATCACACCCCAAGAATTGGGGTTTTAGCTAGACATCATAAAAGATAAAGGTCGTTGCCAAATTGCGTTTCTATCAACTGGGTAAGATTGATTTCATCTTTACAATGGTCCAATTAAAAGAATCTCGAAGACCCACTTCTAATTTCTCAAAAGTGAAAAACATCAATTCTTCAGAGCTAAAGGAAAACTAGAGAAAACTTGGCTCAGTCTCAGAATATTTGATAAATTAAAAATTAGATATCTACTCAATAGATAGATAGATAGTAAACTAAACGTTCAAAAATGTATTTATAGTCGCCAAAAATGTGCTAGGAAGAACCACTTGGCGAAGTAAGTCGGGCTCATTGAACCACTAGGCGAGCCATCTTTTTGTCACTTTCATCGCCTTTCTGCCTTGACATTCAGCATCCTCGAGTTCTATAACTTTGGGCGATCCAGTACTGCATCGCGAAACTACTCGGTGATTCACTGACTGCTCTTTTCCATCGCCAACTTGATTTCTTCCCTCAGGGCTTGGTACACTGAAATTTTAAGCGGTCAAATGGCCATTCGACGACTTGCCAAGTGGACTTGGTGATCAGCAGGCTTGTGTTTCTTTATTCTTTTAACTCGCTTTGTTCCTTTTTGCAAATTAATGTCCTTGCTTTGTTTCTCAATCCATATACTTGGAAATCAAGGGTTTTATATCAGTTATTGCATAAAATAAGCATTTGAGAACACTGTATCTATATAAATAAAGCCCTAAGTGAGTCCAAATGTTGGACTCATCAGGCCTTCTTCTTCTTTTGTTTCCCATCCTATATTGACCCATGCCCTTATATACCAAATGGGAAGTTTTTCCCGATTAGTGAACATGAAAGTTGCTTAGGTTGAGAAAGACTTGCCCAACTCATTGACTAGGCTATCCAAAATTCCTTGGACCCTTTGACTGAGTGGGTGGTCAAGTGTGAGAGGATTATTGAGAGCCACCTCTGAGGTTAGATGATTTGATTGTGAGGATAGCATTTTTGGAGAAGATCGAGGGTTGTTCTAGTGCTTTGGACACCCTTAGGGCTAAGGTTGCCATATTGAGGGCTGAGGTGGTACAGATTCAGTCCATGGACATCTCGACACTTTAGGGCGATGTTCCCCTTTCAGATGCTGCTGCTCCTAGATGTCTAGTGTTGCACTTTTTTCTTTTGTTCTTGAGGCCGCTGTAGATGTGGATAGTAAGGTTGAGGAGTTGGCTTAGGAGAATGATAAGTAGGGGTTGAGAGAGGACAAGCATGGGATTGCTAAGACCTTGACAGAGCTGCATGAGACTGATGAGGTAATTATTCATACTACTTTAGAGAGGTTTATCCTAGATATTTCAGCTGTTGGGTCCAGTGGAGTCACCCCAAACTCCCTCATACTTGCCTTTGTTGAGTCGGGCAATCATGCCCAAATCGAGCCTTCCTTTCCACCTCTTATTATCCTATTGCTAGACATTGATGTCCCACTTGAGGTTTCTCCAGTAGAGACTCCAGAAGAGAGTGCTCTACAGGAGTAGCTTGTAAGGGGGAATCTATATCTCAACCTCCTAGCATTTCATTTATTAAGCATTGAGGACACTACTTTTGATTTTTGGTTGGGTGAGGGCATTCATGCCAATATTTCTCTTTTTGCTTGTATTTTGTTTATTTCGTATTTTGAATTTTTGTAGTTAATGTTTTGTTTCTTTTTGAGTGCTTCTATTTCGAGAAAGTTTGTCTCTTTGCTTCATGTTTCATTCTCTCTTGATAAATGCTACCCCTTATGAGTTCTCTAAAATTGTGAAAAACTTAAGGTTTTGATTGATATAATTTGAGAATCAATTTTGCTCAATATCGATGTCTTAAATAGTACTGATGATGAGTGTGATGCGTAGTGTTGGTGTTGTGGGAATAAAATTGATGGGGTTACACTTTTGAATGATCTCTTTGAATCTTTTGTTGACTAGCTGTGTTTGGATATGAGCCTTGCAATGAACATCACACACATTTCTGATCTTTTCGGGATGTGCTAGATAAGTGTATTTCGAAGTGCCATGCATGGTGAGTTTTACTTGAAAACATGTATGTTGAGTCGTAGAATTTTCCTTGTTAGCCTAGTTGGTTGAGTCTTAGTAAATATGGGACATGATCTTGGGAAACAATTCAATAAGGAAGCCAACTTTTCTATAAAGTCGATTGTGACTACCTTATGAGGGTGTGAATCTATGTTGGCATCAATTGAGCCTAACATATTTGTTGACAACCCAAAGAAGCCTCTTGAACCAAATAGTCCCTACCTTCTCAGCTAAAATCCTTTTGAAGTATTATGATGTTTGAACAGACAACTTAGGCCAAAAGCCTAAGTTTGGGGTTTTGATAGGAATGATGAACGAGAGCCAAGTGAAGGACAAAGAAAGAAGAAATGAGAACCAAAATCTGGAAGTTTTATAAAAAAGAAGGAACCCCTCTTTATAAAGAAAATGTATGTGTAGTTGTCATCAATTTGATGGGAAATGAAAATGAAAAATAGAAGTGAATGAAATAAAGGAGAGTTCCAAATAATTTGAGTGGAAATTCGTGTTTTGAGTTCTCAAATGAAAAATAAGAAAAAGAACTTGAGAATAGGTGATGATGATTGCAACAATGCTTTGAAAAGGTAAAGTCACCAATCCAAATTGACCATGTCTTAATTCTCAGCCCAATTACAAGCTTAAAAGACCCTTGAGATTTTCATGAACCAGGTTGTGTAATAATTGGAAAATATGGGCAAACCTATAAGACAAAGCTTGCATGTATTTCTCTTTTGAGAGTGTGAGAGTTGCATTGATTCCTATTACCTTTGTTGAGTTTCTCTGTGAGAGCATGAAATTGTTCTTTATGTGAGGGCACTTGAATGCATTTGTTGAAACATATTCTTGCATTAGTCAAGGAGCTAAAGTGAGCTTGAGTGTAACACCTCAAATTTGAAAACAAGGAAAAATTTCAGGTTTTGTAGAACTGGTGTCTGTACTGATGGACTCACCAACGGACCGTAGGTTCACTAACAGGCCGTAGGTGGGAACCGTAGGTGGCAAGTCAAAAGATTTTCAAAATTCAAGTTCTCGAACCTTTTTTACGGTCCACTAAGATAGTTCGTCATTCTATTTACGAGTTATAGGTAAGTCTCGTAGGTGAGCCCAAACTTTGTGAAATTTTGAAGGTCTAAGTGGGGAATGATGGAGGGCATGTACGGACCGTACATGGGATCCATCGAAAATGGGTAAAATTCTAGGTCCTAGTACTTGACCTACGACTCATCAGGACGGTCCGTAAGTGGACCTACAGACCGTAGGTATGAACTGTAGGTCGAGTTAGGAGTTATATTAATAGGGGCCTTTGGTTTTTTTTCAAATTATTCTAACCCAATATTTTGTCGTTTTACCTTCTATCCTAGAACCTATATAAACTTTTTTGCCCCCAAATTACCCAAATGAACTCATTCTCCTTAAATCCCAAAAGTTGATCAAGTTGCTCCCCAATATTTCTCTCTTTAAAGCTTGAAGAAGAAGGCTAGGGTTTCAAGATCAAGTCTCCAAATTCATAATTAGTTGTAAGCTTTTGTCATCAAGGTATGATAGTATTCACCTATGTAGTCCTTTTCTCCATAGGGTTCCTAAATTCTCCAATTTTACAAGTTAGAATCTCATATTGCAATTAGGGGTTTTATCCTATCTCGTGGGTTCTTTTCAATTTTGATCTAATTAATTATTTTATGTCTTTTTATGAATGAATTGAGATAATTACATGATTTTAAGATGAATGCACATGAACCCATACATGATCCATGATTTCTAGAATTGATCATTTGATGAAGCTTTTGAAAGAGGAAAGATGAACTTATGAAGATGTGCATGTTCTTTATGAAAATGATTTAAGGTTGCTTTGAGAGTAAAACATCAATATTGTTATTGTTTTGTGAAAGGATTTCTCACATAAAAGATTCATAAGGTTGAAAGGTTTTCTCACCTAAGTTGAATCGAGCTTTAGAAGCTATTTTGATGAAATCTAGATTGGATTGAATACTTGATGTGCCCTTCCAAAGATAATAAGATAAGTTAAAGTTAAGATTAATGACTAATCTGTGGGATTTATGCTTAGCACCGAGAGGATATTGAGATGGAAGCTCCCCCGTAGTTGAGGCCGAGTTCTAGTAGCAATCTTCCTATCCCATATCTATATGTTACCATAGATTGTCTTAGATAGACATTAGCTAGTGGATCCACGTAAGCTAGAAGTTTATGGTTCTTACCTTGGCAAGTAAGGACATCTCTTTTTGGTGTGGGCATGACACTAGATTCCATGTTATAGCTTAGATGGTCTATATGTCGGATAAAGGAAAATCTCCCACTAATAATGAACTAAGGTTACTTTCTAAAAGTATCTCAAAACAATTTTAAAGATTTTAAGCTTGCATTGACCATGGTTTTGAATGATGTTTTATAACATGTTATCCTATGATTTAGCTTGGTCATTTCATGCCATGTAAAGTCCCCTTTTGGCATGATTTCATAAGTCTTATGCATTGCTATCATACTTGGTACATTCCATGTACTAACACATACTTTTACCTATATTATTTCACTACTGTAGGGTCCGACACTCCTGTCCCCATACTCGTGGCTAGTGGTCCCTTTTAGAGATTTGAAGATTGGTGAGTCTCCATGTTCCGAGCGAGATTCTTTTATTTCTTTCATGTATTTTCATTTTTAGATATTTTATGTGATGTATACGTTACGTCCCAATCAGTACTTTGATGTAATGGATGGCTTAGAGACTTATGTTTAGACTTCTGCTACTTTTTTTTGAACTCTTTTATTGAAATTCTACTCTTAAACTCTTTTGGTTTTCTATTATCTTTTACAATGCATGCTAAGTGGATTGTGTAGGTCCTCTCGGGTCTTATACGACATGTCACATCTAGGGTGTACTTTGGGTTGTGACAAACTTTGTATTTAGAGCACAAGATTTAGAAAGGTCCTTGAAAGTCTCATAAGCCATGTCGAGTAGAATCTTGTTCATAAGTGTGAGGTGTGCCACATTTATGAATGAGAGGTTATAAGATCTTAAGGAAACTCGACTTCTTTTATTACTCTAAGTCGTGCGATAGAGTTTAAATCTATAGTCTCTCTCTCCTATTCCCTATTCGATACTTTTAGGATATGGCCACTCGAAGGGCATATTCTAGAAGGAATGCGAGAGAGAATGTGGAACAAGAAGCTCCTCAAGTTCCGATCAACCATTTGGCCAAAAAAGTGACTAATATGGAGTTTAGGGCTGCTTTTTAAGTGTTGGCTCAAGCCATGATAGCTCAATCCAATAGGGAGGCCATGGTCCACATTAACCCAAATGTGGGTATAGCGACAACTAGAGTGGGGGACTTCACTAGAATGAATCCTCGAAAGTTTCATAATTCCAAGGTTGAGGAATATCCTCAAGAGTTCACTGATGAGGTGTATAATGTGTTGATGATAATGGGAGTGACGCCGGTGGAAAAAGGTGGAATTAACCGCTTATCAACTTAAGGGTTTTGCTGAAGTGTGGTTCAATCAATGGAAAGAAGAGAGGACGGTTGATGCGGGTCCTCTTGATTGGGAAAAAATTAAGGTTATTTTACTTGATAGGTTCTTTCCCCTTGAGATAAGGGAGGAAAAGGTACTTGAATTCATCAACCTTTGTCAAGCAAAAATGAGTGTGAAGGAATATTCTTTGAAGTTCACATAATTTTCTCGAAATGCTCCAACTATGATTGCCGATCCAAGGGCAATGATGAGTAAGTTTGTTTTGGGTGTGTCTGAAATGGTGGTTAAGGTTTTTCAAACTGCCATGCCTATCAATGATATAAGCATTTCTTGCCTAATGGTTCATGCTCAATAAATCGAAGAGGAGAAACTTAAGGAAAATTCAAGGAAGTCAACGAGGGCCAAGACCAATGATGGTGACTTTTCAAGTTTGCTGTCCGATGGACATGGTTGCTCTAAGTTTTGACAAGGCTTTCCGGCCAAAGTTCCACCAATGCTCCTCCGTAATTCATCAATCATAGGATGTCTAACCCTAAACCTCAAGGAGGAAATAGTGGATCATCTACTTGTGCTAAATGTGAAAGGAAGGATCAGGGCAAATGCTTAGCCGACACAGATGGTTGTTTCAGATGTGGTAAGAGTGGTCATAAGATAAGGGATTGTCCATCACTTAAAGCTAAGGGAAGAGAAGGTCGGCATGCTCCACCTAGTGGTTCGGGTTCAAGTGCTCCAAAGCAAAATGATTTTATGCACTTCTGACCTGTCATGAGAAAGAGGGTTCTCCTGATATGGTTACCGATATGTTGAAAGTCTTCCATTTTGATGTTTATGATTTACTTGATCCTGGTGCTACCTTGTCTGTTGTGACACCATATGTTGCTATGAGGTTTGATATTCATCTAGATGTATTGCTAGACCTTTTTTACGTCTTTACCCCTATTGGTAAATCTATTATGGCTAAGAGAGTCTATAGAAAGTGTCCCGTCTCTTTATCCCATAGAGTCATTCATGTTGATCTTGTAGAGCTTGATATGTTAGATTTTGATGTTATTCTTGGTATGGATTGGCTGCATACATGTTATGCTTCTATTGATTGAAAAACCCAAGTAGTCAAGTTTCATTTTCCAAGTGAACCCATCCTAGAGTGGGAAGGGGAAAATTCTATGCCTAAGAGTCAGTTTGTCTCTTGTCTTAAAGCTAGGAAAATGATTTATAAGGGTTGCATTTACCATCTTGTTCGGGTTAGGGATATGGATTCCGAAACCCCTATTTTTGAGTTTGTCCCCATTGTTAATGAGTTTCCGAAAGTTTTCCTGTTGATTTACATAATGTTCCTCCCGAAAGGGAAATATACTTCGGTATTGACCTTCTCCCAGATACACAACATATCTCTATTCATCCTTATCGTATGGCTCCCTCAGAACTCAAAGAGCTAAGGAGCAATTGACAGATTTGTTGGATACGGGTTTCATTTGATTGAGTATCTCTCCATGGGGTGCTCCAGTTTTGTTTCATCGAAAGAAAGATGGTTCACTTCGAATGTGTATTGACTACCTCCAATTGAACAAGGTTACCATTAAGAAAAGATATCCTCCTCGAGGATAAATGAGTTTTTGGTCATGTCCTTTGAATTGACTAATACTCCAGCCACATTTATTGATTTGATGAATAGGGTGTTTAGACAATACCTTGATATGTTTGTGATTGTATTTATCGATGATATTTTGATTTACTTAAGGAGTGAGGATGAGCATGTCGATTACTTAAGGATTGTATTGTAAGTTCTGAAGGACCAACAACTCTTTGCAAAGTTTAGCAAATGTGATTTTTGGTTAAAGATCTGTGGCTTTTCTTTGTCAAATTGTTTCTGGTAAGGTATTGAGGTAGATCCTAAGAAGACGGATGCAGTTAAGAGTTGTCCTAGACCTCTATCCCCTTTGGATATTAGACGTTTTTTGAGATTGACTAGTTATTGTAGAAGGTTAGTTGAAGGGTTTTCTTCAATTGCATCTCCGTTGATAGCATGGACCCAAAAGAAGGTTAAGTTCGTATGGTCCAAAGCATGTGAAAAGAGTTTCCAAGAATTGAAAGATAGACTTACCTCTACTTCGATGTTGACTTTAATGGAAGGATCTGATAGATTTGTATTTTATTGTGATGTTTCAAGAGTTGGGATATGGTGTGTTCTTATGTAGAATAGGAAAGTTATTGCTTATATTTCACGACAACTTAAGAATCATGAAAATAACTATCCTACCCATGATTTAGAATTGGCGGCGGTTATCTTTGCGTTAAAGATATGGAGGCATTACTTGTATGGTTTCCACGTTGATGTGTTTATCGACCACAAAAGTTTGCAATATGCGTTTAAATAGAAAGATCTAAATCTTTTCCAAATAAGGTGTCTTGAGTTACTAAAGGATTATGACATAAGCGTTCTCTATCACATCGACAAGGCGAATGTGGTGGGTGATGCTCCTTGTTGGTTATGGATGGGTAGTGTCTCTTATGTTGAGAATTATAAAAAAATAAGTTGGTGCGAGATGTTCATAGATTGGCCCAATTAAGGTGTTTGGTTGGTTGACTCTACCAAAGGCAGTGTTATGGTAAATAATGGTTAAGAATCATCTTTCGTGTCAGTTATGAAAGCCAAGAAAGGTCTTGATCCGAGTTTTGTTGAATTGAAGAAAATGATGCTTAAAAAGTTCGTAGAGGCTTTCTCCCAATGGGGAGATGGTGTGCTTCGATATCAAGGTCGTTTGTGTGTTCCTAATGTTGATGATTTGAGGGAGTAGATTCTATCAAACCCCCATAGTTCTAGATATTCTTATCACCTTGGAGCCACCAAGATGTACCGTGACTTCTGGGAGGTCTATTGGTGGAATGGTATGAAGAAGGATATTACAAAATTTGTGGCTAAATGTCCTAATTGCCAACAAGTGAAAGTTAAGCATCAAAAGCTGGGAGGTTTGTCCCAAGATATTAGTATTCCTACTTGGAAGTGGGAATATTTGAATATGGACTTTATTGTTGGTTTACCCCGCACCCGGTGACAACATGACTCGATTTGGGTTATTGTATATCGAATAATGAAATCAACTTATTTCATTCTCATCAAGGTTTCTCATTCGGCGGAGGACGATGCTAAGTTATATTTGAGAGAAATGTTTAGGTTGCATGGAGTGCCCTTATCCATTATCTTCGACGTGGTACCTAATTTACTTCTCAACTTTGGAAATCTTTTTAAAAGGGTCTTGGTACTCGTGTTAATCTTAGTATGACCTTTCATCTGCAAACCGATGGGCAAGTAGAGTGTACTATCCATTTTTTGGAAGATATGTTGAGAGCGTGTGTAATTGAATTCAAGATTAACTGGGATGATCATTTGCCTTTGATTGAGTTTGCTTATAATAATAGTTATCACTCCAGCATTGGTATGGCTCCATTTGAAGCTCTATATGGTAGGAGGTGTAGGTCTCCTATAGGTTGGTTTGAAGTGGGTGAAATTTCTTTGATAAGTCCCGAATTAGTACACGAGGCTATGGATAAAGTTTGGCTTATTAGAGAGATATTGAAAACAACCTAAAGTCGACAAAAGTCCTATGCTAATGTTAGAAGGAGAGACCTTGAGTTTGATGTTCATGATTGGGTCTACTTGAAAATTTTGCCCATGAAGGGTGTGATGAGATATGGAAAGAGAGGGAAGCTTAGTCCCCGATATATGGGCCTATGTCAAATTTTGAAGCGTATTAGTAAAGTTGCTTAATAACTTGAACTACCGAATGATTTGGCATCGGTGCATCTAGTTTTTCATGTATCCTTGTTAAAGAAATGTTTTGGAGATCTGGCGTCCATAATTCCCTTAGAAGGTTTGGAGTTAAGCAGAATCTTTCTTATGAAGAAGTTCTAGTTGAGATTTTGGAACGGTAAGTTAAAAGGTTAAGAAACAAAGAAGTTGCTTCCGTGAAGGTTCTTTGGAGGAATCAGTTAGTTAAGGGTTCTATATAGGAGGCCGAGTCCGAGGCCGATATGAAATCCTGTTATCCTCATCTCTTCACCTCCGACCCCATTCTAGCTTGAGGTATTTAGTTCCTCATGGTCTATCCTTATGTCTTTATCATTCTCACATTTCTTCATGTATGCATGCTCATGAAAACTTTATCTTTGTGAAAATGAGGTAACTTGATTGATTTCCCTATGTTTATGTGAATTTGAGTATGAGTTGCATGTATGCATTGTGAAATGATGTTTTAAATATGTTTTAGCTTGGAGTTGATTTTCCTCATTATATGTGTGTATTATATGATTGCATTCATGTTGGGCTGTTAGGTCTAGTTCCCCCTCTCCTTATGATGTTTTCAGTTCCATTTGAGGATGAATATTCTTGAGGTGGAGATATTGTAACATCTCGGATTTGAAAATAAGGAAAAAATTTAGGTTTTCTAGAACTAGTGTCTGTACCGACTGACTCACTGACAGACCGTATGTTCACTTACAGGTCGTAGGTGGGAACTGTAGGTGGCAAGTCAACTGATTTTCAAAAGTCAAGTTCTAGTACGTTTTTACGGTCCACCAGGATGGTTCGCATTCTATTTATGAGTCGTAGGTAGGTCTTATAGGTGAGCCCAAACTCGGTGAAATTTTGAAGGTCTAAGTGGGAAGCAACAGAGGGCATGTACCGACCGTAGGAAGACCAACGGAATGTACATGGGATTCGTCTAAAATGGGTAAATTTCTAGGTCCCAGTACTTGACCTACGGACCGTAGGTATGGAACGTAAGTCGAGTCGGTAGTATTTTAGGGGGGGCTTTTGTGACTCTTCCAAATTATTCTAACCCAACATTATGTTGTTTTACCTTCTATCCTAGACCCTATATGAATGTTTTTGCCCCCAAATTACCCAATTGAACTCATTTTCATAAAATCCCAAAAGTTGATCAAGTTCTTCCGCAATATTTTTCTCTCTAAAGCTTGAAAAAGAAGGCTAGGGTTTCAAGATCAAGTGTCCAAATGCACCATTAATTGTGAGCTTTTGTCATCAAGGTATGATAGTATTCACCTATGGAGTCCTTTCCTCCATAGGGTTCCTAAACTCCCCAATTTTACAAGTTAGAATCTCCAATTGAAATTAGGGGTTTTTATCCAATCTCATGGATTCTTTTCAATTATGATCTAACTGATTGTTTTATGTCTTTTTATGCATGAATTGAGATAATTACATGATTTTAAGATGAATTCACATGAACCCATACATGATCCATGATTTCTAGAATTGATCATATGATGAAGCTTTTGAAAGAAGAAAGATGAACTTATGAAGATGTGCATGTTCTTTATGAAAGTGATGAAAATGATTTAAGGTTGCTTCGAGAGTAAAGCATCATTGTTGTTGTTGTATTGTGAAAGGATTTTCTCACATAAAGGATTCATAAGGTTGAAAAATTTTCTCCCCTAAGTTGAATCAAGATTTAGGAGCTATTCTAATGAAATCTAGCTTGGATTGACTACTTGATGTGCCCTTCAATGGATAATAAGATAAGATATGATTAATGAATAATCGGTGGAATTTATTCTTAGCACCGAGAGGATATTGAGATGGAAGCTCTCCCGTAGTTGAGGCCAGATTTCTAGTAGCAATCTCCCTATCCCATAACTATGTGTCACCGTAGGTTGTCTTAGATTGCCATTAGCTAGTGAATCCATGCAAGCTAGAATTTCATGGTTCTTACCTTGACAAGTAACGACATATTCTTTCAGTGTGAGATAAGCATCAGATTCCATGTTATAGCTTACATGGTCTATATGTCGGTTAAAGGTAAATCTTCCACAAATAATGAACTAAAGTTACTTTCTAAAAGTTTCTCAAAAACATTTTAAAGATGTTTATCTTGCATTGACCATGGTTTTGACTGATGTTTTCTAGCATGTTATCTTATGATTTAGATTGGTCATTTCATTCCATTTGAAGTCCACTTTTTGCATGATGTAATAACTCTTATGCATTGATATCATACTTAGTACATTCCATGTACTAACACATACTTTTTATTACATTGTTTCACTAATGTAGGGTCCGACGCTCCTACTCCCCATACTCGTGTCTACTGATGCCTTTTAGAGATTTAAAGATTGGTGAGTATGCCTCATGTTACGAGGACCGAGATTCTTTTATGGATTTCATGTATTTTCATTTTCGGATATTGTATGTGATGTATGGGCTACGCCCTAATATCTCTTTTGATGTAATAGATGGCTTGGAGACTTATGTTTAGACATTCGCTACTTTTTGTCAAACTCTTTATTGAAATGCTTACTCTTAAACTCTTTTGGTTTTCTATTATCTTGTATGATGTATGCTAAATGGCTTTTTTAGGGCCTCTCGGGGTCTTATACACCACGTCTAGGGTATACTTTGGATCGTGATATTGAGCTTGTGTTGAGACTATCTAGTCATCAATTGAAGATTTTTTATCATGATTTAGGATAACATACTATTTAGAGTAGTCTTCCCGTGGTGCTTGAATGATAACTCCCTTTGTGAACTATTGTAAACGCCCTTATTGATCTTATTGTGTACTTGATTTACTTGAGGACAAGCAAAATTTTATGTTGGGGTGTTGATGAGTAGTATATTTGCACTCATTTAAGGTCCGTTTAGCTCAATAATTGGTGTCTTCAATGCCTAACCTTTTCCTTTTCTAATCAAATGTTCACGATTCGCAGCTATGAAGGCATTTGGACAAGGCATGGACTAAAACTTGAAAGAATGGCAAAAACTGCAAAAGAAGTGCAAAATGAACATTGTTGATCGCCTAGCATGAAGGGCGGATTGCCTTCTGAGCTAGACTTTGGCCAATCTGGCAGTGCATAACACTTTCATTTACCAAGAAGGTCGGCGACCTCCTGTAGAAAAGGTGATATGCCAAATGAGAAAGGCAGATTTGAAGCACATCACCCAAAATGATAGTATGCAAGGCAAAAATTTAATGTTTAACGATGAACTAAGGTGGTATTCAGTGATGCGCCAAATGTGAAAGGTCTAATCGAGTTCACCAACTGAGGTTCAAAAGCTTGAAGCCTAGTGCATTACAAAGGCGAACTGGGGAACGAGGTCGATTCACCAATTGAGTTAGGCGAGCCTGATTAATGTCGGTGTGTGGGTAACAAAGTGAATTTTTGGGCCAAATTTTGGGAAAATATAATAGCCCAAATGATAGAGTTTTAAAAGGGTTTGCATAGAGAGTTGAACAACTGAGTTGAGGAGAAAGTTTTGAGAGGGACCACTTTACTTTTTAGAACACTTATTCTAGCCTTCTTGGGGTTTTACAATTTGAATCTTGAATTCGATAATTTGAAGTGAAATCCAAAGTGGGTTTACTCTTAATTGCTTGATTTCTAGTTACCCATGACTGCTTTTAATAAAAGGTATACTTTGTTTACTTTTTGTGATAAGTGGCTAAATATCTAGGGGGTGCTCTAATGGGGTTGGATGTTAATTTAATGTAGTGGGTTCTGTGCTATGCTCTATTTTTGTTGTTGTTCATGAATGAAATTGGTCTAATTACCATGGGGTTAACTTAAGGGTTAAGGTTGCAAAATTAATTCCTACTTTCTGTCTCTGGTTGATGCTCGAAAGAGATTAATTGGAGTCGATAATTAGTTCAATACTAGCAATTTAGGTTTGATGTCCTTGACTTAATTGAAACTAAGGTTATTTGTTGGATCTATATGCCCTATTATTGAAAGAGGGAATATAGTAAGGTATTGGGTTATTAAAAATTTGCATTATATGAGACCAAAAGAAGATTCTTGGCATAAATGCTTTGAGATCGAAAGATGACCAGCGTCATTGAAGATGTCTTATCATATTCATGTATGCACATAACTATAGAGCAACAAATTTACTCCTATATGACATTGATATCCAATCCCCGAACTCCTAGATTGCTTGATAACTCTTGATTTTGTTTGAATTTTTATTTTAATTTCGCTAATTAACAACAAAGCTTTACATTAAGTTGGTGGTATCATCAACCCAATTGTTCTTACTATTCCAAATGAGTTGATTTAAAATCTAAATATCTCGATAAAGAATTCTCAATGATATACCGTTTCCTGTGGGATATGACCCTGACTCTTCGTTGGATTTTTGCTGACTAAGATCACTCACCTTTTTAATTGGTTTTGAAGGATGATTTGAGTGTTATTAGATATAAAGAAGAAATAAAAAGAAATGTATATTCTTCTTTTATATTTTTTTTCGTCTTGTTTAAAAAGCTATAGTATAAGTGTATATTATGTATATCAATGAGATTTTTGTTTTTCACATAACATTGCTCTTTTTAAAAAAAGTTTTGTTGTATGATAGTTGTGGGGAAGTTGTATCAAAGATACAATTTTGATTGTTATCATTAATTGCGCATTTCCTTAATTGATGTGATTAATTAAAACAATTATGTAACCAATTACATTTATTAAGAAATTTAGTTATGATTTGATGTAGAATTGTATAATTTCATATCCGGTTCAATTACCAAACAAAGCTATGGTTCAAATATCGGCAAAAGAATTTTTTAGATCATGATACCATTAGGATACAAGATGTATCATGACACCTTTAAGAAACATGATGCATCATGATATCTTTAGAATATACGATGTATTATGACACCTTTAAGATACACGATGTATCATAATACCTTAAAGATACACGATGCCCTGATATCTTTAGGATACATGTTGTATTCGATTCTATCAGGGTTGTTATGATTGTGGTGAGCTTGACCATTGGTCTAGAGAGCGTCCTCAGTGAGGGATTATTGTGCCCACTCCATAGATAGCTCAGCTAGTTTCAGCACTAGCACCTCTGGCTAGAAATAGTGCCCAGGGTTAAGATCGCATGGGTGATCACCAGGGGGCTCGAGGAGGACCTTAAGAAGGTAGGTAAATGGGTTGTAACACCTTAGAAATCGGTATGTGGAAATAGATTGAAAATGTTACAAAAATATGATATGGTGCCAGTTTCTAAGGACCAGTCTTTGGTCCGTAGTAAGTTCTACGGTCTGTAGAAGTGATTCATAGGAATGAACTTAGAATCATGGAAAAATTTCAAGTCCAGGTGATAGTCTATGATTCAATATGAAAAGTCATAGAAGTTTCTACGGGTCGTAGGAAATGACCTAGAAGTGATTCAGAGATTGTGATATTGAGACCTTAGGTCCTACGGATGGGTTGCATGACTCGTAGAAGTTTATACCGGCCATAGATAGTGTCCATAAGAATTGTTCAGACTTGGATCAATTTATGGACTTTGGCTCTACGGTTAGGACCTACGGGTCATTGGAATTGTTATGAATCATAGAGTGGTTTCGTGGAAAGTGTTCAGAAATTTGATCCCAGGACTTGATGCTACGATTGAAAAAGACGGTCCGTAGAAATTTCTACAAACCATAGACCTCAACCATAGAACATGTTTGGCAATTTTAAGTTAGAGACTTTTGTGTCTTTCCCTATATTTCTACACATATACTACGACATTTTGACCCTACACATGAGCCCTATAAATACTTTTACTCTTGAAAGACTAAGCATTCCCTGTTATTCACTCAAAACCCTAAATCCCCTAAGGTCTTCTTCTCCAAATTCTCTCAATAGCTCTGAAGGAAAAGCTAGGGTTTCAAGCTTCAAGGTCCCTTCCTCTTGCTATTTTTAGGGTTTTGATCACTATAGTATCATGCGCATACTAAATTATAAGTATGAATATTTACGAGAGAAATTGTACTTGGATGGTGTCCATCATTTATGGTCATAACCTCAAGAGAAAAGGCTATTGATGACCTTTTTTATATAGATATTTTTTTCTATTTTGCTCGTTAAATTTGTTTACAAAATTGAGTGAAGTAAAAAACAATACTACTAAAGAAATGTCACCTTCTCCCCATATTTAAAAATTGAATGTATTTTGAAATGTTTCAATGATATCTGGTCATTTTGATTTTCAAAAACCAAGTAACTCTATGACAATCTTTATTAGTTATCTAAAAGCACTTTTTCTATGTTCTTTCAATTATAATTATTTCCTAAAAAATTTTAATGTAGTAATTTTAATTCAATTTTACCATATCGTATACTATATGATACGATACACATGTGCAACACATGTGGTGTGAAACTAGTTAATAATAAAAGTAACAATAATAATGTAAAGTTGAGAGAGTGACAGAATATAAGGGGGGTCTCCACCAGACACATGCCATTCATGATCACTTGAGAATAAGAAAGGGCATTGGAGAAGTATCATTTTCATACTTTCTCATGGTGGACCTTCCCTTTACCTTTGGCTTTCTTCCATCTTAAAAAAATCAGATGTCTACATCTTTCCAACTATTATACAAAAGAGAGCCACAGACCTCCCTTTAGAAAGTGTTTGATTTGATATCTTTTTTTTTTTTTTTGCCTTTACTCCTTTTGCTTTCTTTTAACATTTCACAAATAGTTTTCTCTCTTTTAGCAAATACAAAAGAAGCAACCTCTTTCCCACTCTGTTGGAGGATAAAGACGCTTGCAAATTGTTGACTCCTATTACTTCTTCATATATTTATTTACCAGAGTATAGTATGTGTACTTTCTCCATCAAGAAAAGACTAGGAACGAGCCGGGAGGATTGGTTTCCTCACTTTAAAGTCTTATGGCCGAAGGTCTTGGGGTGTCCTAATAGCCTACTGGTATACAAGCACACTGTGCTCTAGGTTATTGATCATCTTATTAAAAATAGTTATTTCATATTACTGTCCATCTTATTAAATCACGAAAAAAAAAAATATGAATTAGTTTTTTCATATATTACTCTTGCAGTTTTTTTTTAAAGTGGTCACATTTGTTTGTAAAATTTCCAAAAAGTTTTTTAAGGGTGAATTAGTAAAATAATCTTCTTATTTATTTATGATTTGTTAATATGTGTGTTAAAAAAATGATCAACTAATATATGACAAGAGAATAGTTACACTCCTAATTCACTCCTCTTTTGGCGCAACTTCTCTCCTCAAATTTGATAAAATTCTTCCAAATTCAAATACATTTCAACAAGCTTTGTTACTCATTAATTTTTATTTTGTTCACTTCTCATTCCGTGTTTTGGGACCTAACTAATTTGAATTCGCACTGGATAGTCGTTTCACGTAGGGGTTAAAGTGCTCCTTACAAACTGAAACATGTATGTTAAGTATGATGGTGTACATATTACTCCATTACAGTCTCGATCTTTAGTGGTACTCACAAATAAATATATGAATTAGATTGTCAAATAAAAATCTTTCTTTTCAAAAGAAAGTGTGGTAGTGAAAAGTTAAGGTCTTGATAGGAATATGAATTGATGTTGTGTACGTTCATCCTCAATCAATGGATCTCTTAGATCACAAAATTCCAAGGTAAACGTTGCTGTCACAAAAAGAAAAAAATGTACAAATTCCCAAGAGAAGATCATGGCCATAGGCTTTAATTCCTCCAAGTAACATCTATACATAATTTAGAGGTAGAAATTAATATAGACATAAATGAATTTATTCTACAACAAAGCATCTCTTTGAATTTTATTTTTTGTCATAATTCAACTAATATCATTACCAATTTGTTGAATATATATCTTCTTATATATTAACTACACCCCATAAAAATCGGCCAATATATATAGCTTATTTAACCAAAAAGTTTCCACTAAAAAAGAAAGTGACTATATAATTCGAGAATTAAGGTTTTTGACCAAACCGATAAAAATAAGTGATTTTAGCCAATAGCAAAAGCAATTTTTTTCCCGTAGAAGAAAAAGATGGAGAAAGTCTCAAAAATAAAATTGCTTTTTAGTTTTGCAAAAAGAAAATTTTCGGTTTGCAAAAATTTATATCAATTAAATTACTTTCATTTTATGAACAAAAACTAATAACCTCATGCATTATGGACAAAATATCTATGACTAAAATCTCATAAAATGTGTTCTCTCTATTTTTTAAAATTTTATTTTAATACTTTAATTAACGTTAAAAAGATAATCAAAGTCTCTCATAATTTTTTTTCAATATATATATACATACAATAATAAACAATAATAATAATAATAACAATAACAATAACAATAACAATAACAATAACAATATCAATAATAATAATAATAATAATAATAATAATAATAATAACAACAACAACAATAATAACAACAACAATAACAATAACAATACCAATAATAATAACAATAATAATATTAACAATAATAATAATAATAATAATAATAACAACAACAACAACAATAATAATAATAATAATAATAATAATAATAATAATAATAATAATAATAATAATAATAATAATAATAATAATAATAATAATAATAATAATAATAATAATAATAATAATAATAATAATAATAATAATAATAATAATAATAATAATAATAATAATAATAATAATAATAATAATAATAATAACAATAACAATAATAATAACAACAACAACAACAACAACAATAACAATACCATTTCCATCTTTATAAGATCGTTCAAGAACATTGATGAACAAAGGTAAATAAGTGGTTATAAACCAGGGTACAAAATACATTATTTGATTATGCAAAGCACAAGTTTCATAAAACTCTTGAGAAATATTATTTAAATCATCTGCACAATAAGTGTCAAAAAACCAAGTTTTAAACTGATTCCATTTCTCACTTAAAGAATGAATGTATTTTCTTGCCAGGGAACCTAGGCTAAAATCAATTTGGTGTACATTCATCATTAAGTATTATTTAAATCAAAATCCATTTAACAATAACAATAACAATAATAATAATAACAATATCAATAACAATAACAATAATAATAATAATATCAATAACAATAATAACTATGACAACAACAACAACAACAACAACAACAACAACAATAATAATAATAATAAATTTTTTAAAAAAAAAAATCTGAAGATTGGCGGTAATCCACGCAGTCAACTTCAATCTAGTTTAATAGCATCCGAATTCAAGGAATAAATCCGAACCGAAATATATACAAACTTTTATATAGTTTTATGATTGTATGGAATGATCTCATCCTTTTACCCAAGCAAGGGCCTATCAAGATTTAATACGTATTTCAAAATTAAAAGGGGCTAATTAGGCCTGCCACCTAGAAAATATCAATTTCGAAGCATCATGTTTAAAATCTTTGTTAAATATGTATTTAACAAATTGAGCATCAGTTTTTATCAAAAACTTTTGATTATATAAGTCATCCTTAAATTTTAACACGCATTTAACAATTATCAACATTTCATGAGCCACCTTAGCATTTTTTTATGGGCTTCACTCTATTTCCCAAAATGAAATCTGATCAAATACTCATTTTTATCGTTGGGATTTATTTGTTTCAATATCCCACCATAACCGATATTAGAGACATATGTCTCAATAATTTTTTGCCAAACAGGGTTAGCGAGAGTTAAGCAAGGTAAAGATTGATCTCGAAGTTTAATATCCTTTACCAACTTAGTAAGAGTATCAGTCCAAGGTGATTTATGATCCTTTTTCAACCTGTTATATAAAGGGGGCAAATCACGAGATAAATTTTTATAAAAAGGGGATATGTAATATAAACTCCCTAAGAATCTTTGTAATTGAGTTCTATCAGTAATAATATCAGGAAATTTTGATGCAAAGTCGATTGATCTTTGATTCGGGGTAACTTTTCCTTGACAAATATGATGTCTTAGAAATCGAATATCAGTTTGGAACAAACTCATTTTTGGTTTAGAGATAACCAAATCATTTTGTATAACAATTTTCTTAAAGATATCAAGATGCTTAATATGCATCTTTAATGTTTTTGAGAATACTAAGATATCATAAATGTAAACAATGATAAAATCCAAATATGGATTAAAAATATCATTCATGAGTTTCTGAAATTCAGATAGCGCATTTTTCAAACCAAATGGCATAACATTCCATTCATATTGTCCAAATGGGATATTAAAAGTTGTTCTATAAGCATGCTTTTTAAATATTTGAATTTGTCAATATCCTGATTTTAAATCAAATTTTGAAAATATATTGGCATCATATAATCTTGACAATAAATCTCTTTTGTTTGGAATATGGACCTAATCCATTTTAAATATTTATTTAAAGGTTTATAATTGATAACCAATCTAGGGACACCTCATTCCCTTTCAGCAGCATTATTAACATAAAAGGTTGTGCAAGACCAAGGTGATTGAGGTTTTATTAAACCTTTTTGTAATAAATTATCAATTTCCTTTTTGCAGAATTCTACCAATTCGGTGTTCATATGATAAGGATGAGATTTAGTAGGAATATTATTCTCAGAAAAATCATCTTCATATGGAAGAGTAACAATATGTTTTTTCCGATTCCAAAAAACACTAGGATGATCAGCACAAATATCAATAGCAATTTGTTGAGAAATAATTTTATTTTTTCCTGTACTTTGGTTGATTTCAAAGTATCAAATATATTTATACTTAACAATTCTAGTTGTAAAGAATCAACATGTCTTTGTTTCATATTAATCAAAGCATTTATAACACGAGAAATAGGATCAGTGATAAAAGTATAACTTATATTTCTATTTTCATAAGTAGAAGTAAAATTTTTAGAAGATATGCTAGTAAATGGATAAATAGCATTTATAATGTGTGTTCCAAGTTTGATTGGAGAGTATAACTGATTTTTAACCAAGAAAAAGAAATGCGGAATGCAAACTTTATTTTGGCAAATACGAGTATTAGGTAATTTATACTTTATATCTAAAGCATGTCCAGAAGCAGATTTAACCATATGAGTTGTTTTTTCAAAATATTTAGTAGGTACAAGACCTTCTTGAATACAACTAACATCGGATCCACTATCAACCATAGCAATATCAGTTATTGAAAAACTATTATCAATCAAAATGGTGCATTTAATATACCATTTATGAGCAGTAACAATTTGCATCATTCCTAAAAACATACCTTGTCTAGGAGCCATATTAAAGGGTTTTGCAAGAGCATCTTCTTCAACAATATTTTTCCCTTTGTTATTAACAGTTTCAATCTGAGTAACTCTATGATCACAAATCATATGATTTTGTTTAAGAGATTTAATCTTATTTTTAAAATTTTCAATTTCATTTTTTAAATCAGCAAAGGAAGAATCACTTGTGTGAGTAGTTTGTTTATTCAGTCTGCTATTAATTTCAAACAAAGAATAAGGTGCATAATATTCGAATTCAAAATCATTCTTTTGTTTTCCTGAATTTTTTGATAAACTTGAACTAGCATTATTATTAGCAACTAGATGAATAATTTTTTCACGAAAATTATTATTAGTAACTTCTTTCAAAAGTTCTATCCCATTATCAGATATAATAGTATTGGTATTTAAATCTTCAAATTGAGATTGCAATTTATAAAATTCATCATTTTCACAAGAACAAATATCACCATGACAAGCATTGCAAGTATTCATTTTATCATGTTGATTACTATCTGATAAATCAAGCAAATCAATCTCTTCTTCAAAACCTAAATCAGAATCATAATCGGACTCTGAACCAGAGGTGTATAACAAACTATAAATCTTATCATGAACTCCTTCATCCAGTTCTAAGGTATTTAGCTTTTCAAGCTTACAATTGGTTGCTATGTGACCGAAATTTCCACAGCTATAGCACTTGATTTTGGCGAGCTCACGCTTAGACCTAGTTTTGGTAAATCTACTGGACTTACGAAAGGATTTTATATCATCGCGCTCTTCCTTAGACCTGTATCTAAACCTCTTTTTCCTATAAGGTTTATTAGGGTTGGAGTACTTAGAATCCCTATATTTCTTCTTCTTGCTATCAGCAAAAGTATCAGGTAATCGAACTGGGCACAAATATCTCCTAGCTGAGATCTTTATTTAAGCTTATCTATCTTAAGCTATCGAGATAACTTCAATTCGTTGCAAATATTTATTCCTTCTTGAGTCTAAACTCCTATCAGCTTACCATAAGTATAATCCACTTACCATAAGTATAATCCTTATGTGGGATTTCACTATGACTAGTCCTTAGAGCTTTTCTAACTCTTTCGGCAAATAAAGGGGGAACACCATCTATAAACTTAGCTTTCCAATGATCATAGCTATTTTCGGGCAATTCCATTACCTTACTCATATCAGTATCTTTATACCATCTAAATTCGCCTAAGGTTCTACAGGGTAGACCATTTAATAGGGTACAAACAGTCTCATACTGATTGGTAAATCTACCATTAAAATGTTCTAAAA
Source organism: Solanum pinnatisectum (assembly GCA_035578085.1). Classification (NCBI taxonomy): domain Eukaryota; kingdom Viridiplantae; phylum Streptophyta; class Magnoliopsida; order Solanales; family Solanaceae; genus Solanum; species Solanum pinnatisectum. Next base: position 23,694,825 of record CM069081.1, on the reverse strand, counting down.
TGGTTAAGACTAAGGTATAAACAACGTCTTCTCTATTTTTCACTAAAGCCATGCCCAACACCTTCACTATTAGAAATAGCAGTAATCACAGCAGCCTTTTGCTCAATGCTCATATAATTATCCCATCAACCTCTGAGTTGGTCAGTAAAACCTGCAATATTCGTTTTGCAAATATTTCTATGTGTGTTTTTAACACTTTTACAAATAGTTGCATACATAAGCATTCTATGAACAAGAATGGTTAATTGTCTATCAGTCAAACCATCAAGGTTCCATTCATAAATTTTAGACCCATTATAAGAGGTATTAGTCTGATTCCAGTTGCGTTCCTCTATTAGCGCATCTTAAGGAGTTGGTCTGGAATAATAATAGGTTTGCATGTTTGGTTTATGCCCAAACTTTGTATTACTATTCTTTTTGGGATAACCACGAAGTTTATTAAATTCTAAAGAAACATGAATTTTAAAATTAAAAGTATTTTCCATTTCATCCGCAAAATTGTTTGACAAATCAATAGGTTTTGAGCTAAAATTGGAAAATGTTTTATCAAGAATTTCTTATAAATCATTTAATGATTTAAATTTAAAATCCTGAATCTCAGGGTGCCTCAGCACATGAGTAGAAACAATATGAGCTTCCGAATTACTTTTAGAAGTAGAAACCTTATCAAAAGTCTTTAAATCATTTTTTATTTGGATTACCAAAGTAGTTAATTCATTTATTTTTTATCAAGAGAATTAATATGTTCACCCAAAACTTTCACATAAAGACCCAAAAAATTATTTTGAGAAATTAAATTATTTATCTCATTGATGCTGACTGCCACAATATCCTCTTCAACAAATTTTTGAAAGACAGTAAAGGTGATACCTGTATTATTAGGTAAAATAAAAGATTACTGAGGAGGATAAACAACACTAAGAATATTACCAGAACCATCTTTATAAGATCGTTCAAGAACATTGATATATAAAGGTAAATAAGTGGTTATAAACAAGGGTACAAAATGCATAATTTGATTATGAAGAGAACAAGTTTCATAAAATTCTTGAGAAATATTATTCAAATCATCAGCACTATAAGTGTCAAAAACCATGTTTTAAATTGGTTCCATTTATCATTCGAAAATTCTTTCTGAATGTACTTTCTTGCCAGTGAACCTGGACTAAAATCTATTTGGTGTACATTCATCATTAAGTTTTATTAGGGTCCAAATCCATTTCAAATACAGAAGGAATATCCTTATCAAAAATATCAGAAGAATTATCATTAGCTTGAACAATATTTGTTTGAGGATCAATGTTTATTTTATCAACAAGTTTATTATTTTGATCAGTAGATATAATAGGAAAAGATATTGCAGAAGGTATGGTATGTAAAGAAGTAGCACGATTTCGAGTCGGACCATACACAGGTTCAATCGGGGAAATATGATGAATAGCAGGCAATCTTCTATTAGAAAATGAATGTCTATTGTAAGGAATACTTCTATCATCAAACTGAATACAAATCCTTCCATCAGGATTTTGCGTAATATGAGAATATTTAGAATTAGTGATAGCATTTGCCATCTGACATGGTGAAATAACATAATTTATAGTCCAAGTTGTTGGAAAATCAATTTCTTCCTATTTTATAGGTCTTCTAGTAGTGACCTTATATTTAACAAAATTAGTTTCTACTAAAATAGTCTGATTAGATGTATCATATAACTTACATCTCGAGTTTAACGTAGATGTAATTCTATATGACGAACATATCAATTTAGATTCCAGTGCATAATTATAACCATGCATTTTAATATTTAAAGTTAAAGCATCAAGAATATTAACATCAGTTAAAGATAATTGCAAATTAGGCTAAATATTAACATATATATACAGGGCCATATGCAACAGTGGATTCAATCTAACCCATCAAAGATTGTCTAAACTTAAAATTTCTAGCATCATGAAGAGCAGTTAAAAATGTCCTAGGTAACCCTTTAAGGGTTAAAGGTTTAAAAGCAATTTGAACCATGCCAATATGCAAGAATTTATACTGATTTTTATATAATTCGATATCTCATTTATTTGACAAACGAATAGTTTGTTCAGATGAATTTAATGCCAAAGATTGCCAGTTGTTTTAATTAACTGTTTATGAGATATTTTATCAAACCAACCATAATCATAAATAGTTTTAATATCAACTTTAGGTATAGTCCATTTGTTTAACAAATCAAGGTTTTGAGGTAAATCTACCTCTTCCAATCTAGTACTTTTAGTACTTTATTCTCATAGATCCATGTAGAAAAAGATCATATCTATGTCGTATAATTCGCATCTATCATATATTTACCATGAAAGTTCCTAAGCTCTGATACCAAGAGAAAGGATCTCTAAAGACTGACAGTAATCCGCGCGGTCAACTTCAATCTAGTTTAATAATATCCGAATTCAAGGAATAAATCCGAACTGAAATATATACAAATTCTTATATAGTTTTATGATTTTATGGAAGGATCTCATCCTTTTACCCAAGCAAGGGGCCTGTCAAGATTTAATACATCTTTTTATTGAGTTCATGTGTCTAGCAGTTCTAACCAGATATAGGCGCCCTTTTTCAACTCATTAACGGGCTAAGAAACACGGCTGACTAGACGGAGTCACAAAGACAAAGCCAATAAAAACAATATCGAATCTGACTCTACCACCATCTTGAAACCAAATCAAGAAACCATATATAAATTTATTTATATTTTGATAAAGTCTAGATCTTTCATGGTGAATATAAAAGTGAAGTTATTTATCTGACATAACTATGAATCTCTTAGCCGGACATAGTCACGGCTTAGATTGGAGAAGACTTAAAAGATTTAAAATAAAATAAAATATAATACCTTATAAAGGTGGCCGACTCCAAGGCCTATGAGTGAAACTATACAAGTTGTATTTACTTCCAGCCAATCTCCGATAAACTGAACACTTTACAAGAAGAGTTTTACAGTTGAGAGAGAAAGTAGAGAGAATTGTGTCTAAGCTACTCCCTAATGAAATGAAAAACAAACTTATTTATAGAAAAATAAAAGTGTCTTTGTACAATAATCTTGGGTCGCATCTGTTCCCTTAACACTGTATCTATTGTTGATCAGTAGTGTATCTACTATTGATGAACAGTGTATCTACTGTTGATGATGACTTTTACTGTAGAGATGTATTTATAGTTTGTCTTTTTCCCTTAATTTTCAGAGGAAATCCTCCGTCTTTCTTAGAGTATCTTCTGATGTAGTTTCTTCAACAGGTTGAGCTTCTTGGATATCATCGGTTGCGTCTTCGCTTGTTTCACTTCTCTTAGAAGTGTCCGATTTCTCATATTGAGTGATGTTGAGAAGCAGACTCCTCTTGACTTCTTCCAAATAGCTGTTGATCATTGCTTCTCTATCTCCATCTTGAACGGATCTTTTTCTGGCAATATGCCTCACTGAGCTATCAGTAATTATTCCCTTTTGAGGAGTAATACCATATTCTTGGATCCTTTTTAAAATAAGATTCAACAATTCTTACCCATATGAAGTTTTTGTTTTGGGATCCTTTTACATTAATTTATCCCAAAAATTATTATAAAAAGTTCTGTATAAGCAAGGATTTGTTCCTCGGTGAATCCCACTTTCGGGGTCCATTTTTGAATCCAAGGGACGGAGAATTTAATGAAGAAGTAACTCTGGTCTATTTTCTCCAGATAACAGATATGATCTGTATTGTATAACTAATTAAGGTCCAGTGAAACTTTAACCCATTCTTTATATAATTTGAGGAATGGATCATGCAATATTTTTATAGTTGGGTTGTGGTATGACCACCAATTTAAAAACCAATTAGGAATTGGACCTGCAAATATCTTTGCACATACTTTTATAAACCACATATGTTTGTGTATATAATTATTATAATAGAGGACTTTATCAAAGGCTTGAATTTAGTCCCAGTATGTGAAACTCATAGCTATTTTGTTTAGGCTGATCTGCCTTTCTTTCATGGTGAAGATGCCCCAATCTTCAATAGATATAATCTGTTTAATTATCATCTTTGAAAAGTTATAAACACTCACTGGTATTGTAGCCTGAAAAGTGTTGAAATTCAACTCTACCAGTACTTATCAGAATGATTTTGTAATACGATCGGGTTTTGTATGACTCACCCGGGAAGTATATACCGTTGATTAGATACCGCTGGAATATCTTCCAAGGTTCTTCTTTTCTCTGTATCTCAGAGTTTTCTAAAAAAAATATCATTTGTTTTTTCGATACCTTCTCATAAGACTTGATATCATCATTGTCTTCTTTGGCTATTGATGCAAAGGTATCATTTTGCTTTTGTTACAAATAAGTCTACAGATGTATGTATAATGGGCTGTTTTCTGGAATATCTTTTAGGTGTACCGACGAAGAAGCCTCACTTTGGGAGATTTTTGAGTTTGCCAAACTCATTATTCTCCTTTGTATACCTGGGGAGTTAGAAGAGGTTCCGTATGACGATCCTGGGATGATCTTTTCCTTCCCCTTGTATTATTCCCCCTACCTCTGCCCTTGATAACCCAAGGAGGGTCCATCCTGCAAACATAACATATTGCTTTATTCGAACATATCATAATAGACACTGTAATAATTATCATCATCGATAGGAATAATCCTTATATTTCACCATGACTAGTCCTTTGAGCTTTTCTAACTCTTTCGGCAAATAAAGGGGGAATTCCATCTATAAACTTAGCTTTCCAATGATCATAGCTTTTATTGGGCAATTCCATTACCCTACTCAAATAAGTATCTTTATACCATCTAAATTCGCCTAAGGTTCTACAACGTAGACCATTTAATAGGATACGAACAGTCTCATACTGACTGGTAAATCTACCATTAAAATGTTCTAAAATGGTTAAGAGTAAGGTATAAACATCGTCTTCTCTATTTTTCACTAGAGCCATGCCCAAGTTATCAACACCTTCACTATCAGAAATAACATTAATCACAACAACCTTTTGCTCAATGCTTATATAATTATCCTACCAACCTCTAAGTTGGCCAATTAAACCTGCAATAATCATTTTGCAAATATTTCTATCTGTATTTTTAACACTTTTACAAATAGTGCATACATAAGCATTCTATGAACAAGAATTGTTAATTGTCTATTAGTCAAACCATCAAGATTTCATTCATAAATTTCAGACCCATTATAAGAGGTATTAGTCTGATTCAGTCGCGTTCCTCTATTAGCACATCTTGAGGAGTTGGTTTGGAATAATGATAGGTTTGCATGCTTGGTTTATGCGCAAACTTTGTATTACTATTATTTTTTGGATAAGCACGAAGTTTATTAAGTTCTAAAGAAACATGATTTTTAAAATCATAAGTATTTTCCATTTCATCCGTAAAATTGTCTGACAAATCAATAGGTTTTTTGCTAAAATTGGAAATTTTTTTATCAAGAAGTTCTTCTAAATCATTTAACGATTTAAATTTAAAATCCCGAATCCCAGGGGGCATCTGCACATGAGTAGAAACAATATGAGCTTCCGAATTACTTTTAGAAGTAGAAACCTTATCAAAAGTCTTTAAATCAGTTTTTATTTGGATTACCAAAGCAGTTAATTCATTTATTTTTTTATCAAGAGAATTGACATGTTCACCCAAAACTTTAACATAAAGACCCAAATAATTATTTTGTGAAATTAAATTATTTATCTCATTGATGTTGACTGCCGCAACATCCTCTTCAACAAATTTTTGAAAGACAGTAAAGGTGATACATGTATTATTAGGTAAAATAAAAGATGACTGAGGAGGATAAACAACCTTAATAATATTACCAGAACCATCTTTCTAAGATCGTTCAAGAACACTGATATATAAAGGTAAATAAGTGGTTATAAACCAAGGTACAAAATGCAAAATTTGATTATGAAGAGCACAAGTTTCATAAAATTTTTGAGAAATATGATTCAAATCATTAGCACTATAAGTGTCAAAAACCATGTTTTAAATTGGTTCCATTTGTACAACCACATGTTTTTGATAAAAATTATGTGCAATCAATCAAATTTATGTTTGATAAAGATTTCAAGCATGACACTTCAAAATTGATCTTTGCAAGGTAGAAAGCACAATTGGCCCATTTTGACTTAGAAATCCATTATAAAAAGGGAGTTGATAACTTTTTACTGGATTTCTTATCCACGGAATACATTTAATAATCATGTTTTTTCAGACCTTTCTTGATAATGAAACTGTCATTACTATCCTGAGGGTTCTTACATCTTTACCTAGAGATCTGAAAGATCATATTATTAAAAAGATTATTGATAATGTTTTAAATGAAGATTTCTCTCATATCCTTATAGACTATTACTCAGATGATTATCTGATAGATTATTTCTCTGAATAATGACGATAGTGTGTTATGTCTGCAGGATGGATCCACCATGGATTCACAACAAAGGAAGAGGAAGGGGAAGATCAGCCCCAGGAAGAGGACCGTCATTCGGAGCCATGGCCTGTTCATCACAAGGATTGTCATACAGATCCTCAGCAAATACCCCAATTATACAAATGGGAAAGAGAACTTTGATTAACCAAAGGATTTATTCTTCTCAAGAAAGAATCTTCATCCATTTCAAAGCAATTGGTTAATTTGGAAGATATTCCAAAAGACAGTCCATTATATGCTCATATGCAGGCCTAACTAGAGGCTCAAATGCAAAAGGAGACTCTTTCTTCCATCAAAAAAGAGGATACTAATGATATCAGATCCTACGAAAAGTTACAGAAAAAAGACATGATATTTCTTTTAGAGAATTCTGACCTTCAGAGAAAAGATGAACCTTGGAAGATATTTCAAAGGTACTTAATTAATGGGTTATACTATCCGGTGAGTCATATAAAGCTCGGTCCTATTACGAAGAAATCTTGATAAGTTCAAGAAGTGCAGAATTTCAACACTTTTCCAGCATGGGTCATAACCCACATGAGAAAAGTTATAACTTTTCCAAAATAATTATTAAACAGATCATATATGTTGAAGATTGGGGTATGTCTACAATGAAAGAGAGGCAGATAAACCTCAACAACACCAAAATGAGCTTTACTTATTGGGACTATATCCAAGCATTTGATAAAGTTCTTTATTACAACAATGATAAGCATAAATACACTTGGTTCATAAAACTGTGTGCAAAGATTTTTGCAGAGCCAATTTCGAATCGGTTTATAAATTAGTGGTCATACCACGGTCCCACTGTTCAAATCTTACCTGAACCATTCCTCAGTTTCTATAAAGAATGGACTAAAGTTTCACAAGATTTAAATAGATTATATCATGTAGATCATATCTACTGGTTGGAGAAAATAGACCAAATCTATTTTTTTATTGAATTTTCGATTTAGTGGATTCACAAATGGACTCCTGAAATAGGATTCACCGAGGAAGATATTCCTTGCATTTACCAGACCTATTATAATAATTTTTGGGACAAGCTTATGAAACAAGATCCCAAGACCAAGCAATTAATTGGTCAAGAACTTTTGGACTCCATTAGCGAGAGAATTAATGAATATAATACGATCCCTCAAAAGGGAATTGTTAACGATACCTCTGTGCGACATATTGCCAGAAAATCTCCTTTCAAGAATAAGATAAAGAAAAGATTATTCAAGACTATCTAGAAGAAGTAAAAAAAAATAACTTCAAACAATTACTCAAATAGATAAATCTGACACTTCCATGCGAAGCGAAACAAGTGTTGATACCGCCGGAGAATCAAAGCAGGCAGAAACTGATAAAATGTTGACCGCCGCCGAGTTACAAGATGCAGAAGATTTCCTGCAGCAAATAAAAACCATGGATCAAAGACATGGAAAGAGATGTAAAGAAACGACATAACCATGTAAAGGCGAGCCCACTCAACAAGAGATACAATGTTGTTAGAGGCCACTCAACAGTAGAAACACTATTCATTAATAGTAGATAAACTGTTTAAGGACCCAGATAGTGGGACCCCTGTATTGTATATAGATTCCCTATGTTTTTAATTTTGCCGATATAAGTCTTGGCTTTCTTTCGGAGTAGAGCATAAAAAAAAATCATAGTCGCTCTCTCTTTTCAATAGTTGTAAATCATTGTAAAGTTATCCCTTTGTAACAACTATTTCGATCTCCGATCCTATAAATCTGTGTTGAATTGCTAGGTTGAATTGCTAGATCTCTGACTGGGCGGACTACGGCTAGGTCCCCGATCTTATAAATCTGGTATCATATGCAAAGCACAAGTTTCATAAAACTCTTGAGAAACACTAGCAATTCAAGCATCCTTAAGCTAGCAGTACTCCGCCTGATTAAGAATTGAAATACACAAGAATTTTCATATAACTTCTCGGACTGCATGGTGTTTATTTTACTTGAGCAAAGGGTCTGTCAAGAATCTAATACATACATCTTATTGAGCACATGTGTGTGGCAGTTCTAACCGGGTATAAGACGCCCTACTTTAACTCCATTTTAGACTGAGAACCACGGCTGGCCAGATGGAGCCACTAAGACAAAGCCAATAAGGGTAGTACTAGATCCGACTATACCTCGATCTCAGAACCAAGTAGAGAATCCATACTAAAAATTCTTTTATATTTAAATAAAGCTTAGATCTGTTCATGGTCTATATAAGAGAGAAGTTAGTTATTTAACATAGATATGAGATCTTTAGCCAGACATAGTCCTGGCTAGGAGACGCCGAGCTAAAAAGAAGATGAAAAAATAAAATACCTTGTAAGGACGGTCATCACCAAGGCTCAAGTCTATAGAACTGACCGATTTATTTATGATCGGTGATTGGAACAATTGTTACAAAGGGATAACTTTACAATTATTTACAACTATTGAAAAGAGAGAGCGATTATGATTTATTATGATGCTCTACTCTGAAAGAAAGCCAAGACTCATATCGGCAAAATTAAAAATATAAGGAATCTATGTACAGTACAAGGGACCCACTATCTGGGTCCCTAAATAGTTTATCTACTGCTAATGAACAGTGTTTCTACTATTGAGTGGGCTCTAACAACAGTGTATCTCCTGTTGAGTGGGCTCGCCTTCACATGGTTATGTCATTTCTTTACGTCTCTTTTCCATGTTTTTGATCCGTGGTTTTTATTTGCTGCAGGAAGTCTTCTGCATCTTGAAACTCGGTGGCGGTCAACATTTTATCAATTTCCGCCTGCTGTGATTCTCCAGTGGTATCAACACTTGTTTCGCTTCGCATGGAAGTGTCAGATTTATCTATCTGAGTAATTGTTTGAAGTAAATTTTTTCTTACTTCTTCTAGATAGTCTTGAATCATCATTTCTTTATCTCCTTCTTGAAAGGAGATTCTCCTGGCAATATGTCGCATGAAGGTATCGTTAACAATTCCCTTATGAGGGATCATATTATATTCATTAATTCTCTCACTAATGGAGTCCAAAAGTTCTTGACCGATTAATTGCTTGGTCTTGGGATCTTGTTTCATAAGCTTGTCCCAAAAAATTATTATAATTGGTTCGGTAATGGCAAGGAATATCTTTCTCGGTGAATCCTATTTCAGGAGTCCATTTGTGAATCCATGGAATCGAAAATTTGATAAAAAATAGATTTGGTCTGTTTTCTCCAACCAGCAGATATGATCTGCATGATATAATATGTTTAAAGCTGGTGATACTTTAGTCCATTCTTTATATAAACTTAGGAATGGTACAGGTAAGATTTAAAGCTGGTGATACTTTAGTCCATTCTAAAAGAAATATCATTTCTTTTTCTGTAACTTTTTGTAGGATCTGATATCATCAATATCCTCTTTTGCGATGGAATAAAAGGTCTTCTTTTGCTTTTGAGCCTCCAGGTACGTCTGCATATGAGCATATAATGGACTGTCTTTTGGAATATCTTCCAAATTAACCAATTGCTTTGAACTGGATGAAGATTTTTCTTGAGAAGAAGAAATCCTTTTGTTAATCAAAGTTCTCTTTCCCATTTGTATAACTGGGGAATTTGATGAGGATTTGTATGACGATCCTTGTGATGAACTGGCTATGGCTCCGTATGACGGTCCTCTTCCTGGGGCTAAACTTCCTCTTCCTCTTCCTTTGATGTGAATCCACGGTGGATCTATCCTGCAGACGTAACACACTTTCATCATTATTCAGAGAAATAATCTGTCAGATAATCATCTGAGTAATATTCTATAAGGATATTAGATAATCTTCATTTAAAATATCATCAATAATCTTTTTAATAATATGATCTTTCAGATCTCTGGGTAAAGATGTAAGAACCCTCAGTATAGTAACGAGAGTTTCATTATCAAGAAAGGTCTAAAAAAACATGATTATTGAAAAGAGTTATCAACTCCCTTTTTATAATGGATTTCAAAGTCAAAAGGGGCCAATTGTGCTTGCCACCTTGCAAAGATCAATTTTGAAGCGTCATGCTTGAAATCTTTATCAAACATAAATTTGACAGATTGCGCATCATTTTTATCAAAAACAGCTGGTTGTATAAATTGTCTTGAAATTTCAAAACGCATTTAACGATAGTAAACATTTCATGAGCCACCATTTGTATTTCTTCTGAGCTTCATTCCATTTCCCATAATGAAACCTGATTAGATATTCATTTTTGTCATGGGGATTAATTTGTTTAAAAATCCCGCCATAACCAATATTAGATGCATCCGTCTCAATAATTTTTTGCCAAACATAGTTGGCGGGGGTTAAGCACGGTAGTGATTGTACTCGAAGCTTGATTCCTTTGACCAAGTTAGTATGACTATCAGTCCATGGAGACTTCTAATCCTTCTTCAACCTTTCATCTAATGGGGCTAAATCTCGAGAAAGATTTTTATAGAACGGGGAAATGTAATTTAAACTTCCCAAAAATCTCTACAATTGAGTCCTGTCAGTAATAACATCAGAAAATTTTAAGGCAAAGTCGATTGCTCTCTGAATAGGTGTGACCTTCCCTTGGCAAATCTGATGTCCTAAAAATCGAACATCCGTTTGAAATAAACTCATTTTTAGTTTTGAAATAACCAAACCTTTCTGAATTACAATTTTCTTGAAAGTGTCAAGATGCCTGATATGCATTTCAAGAGTTTTAAAAAACACTAAAATATCATCGATATAAACAATGACAAAATCCATATATGGGTTGAAGATATCATTCATAGTTTACTAAAATTCAGAAGGGGCATTTTTCAAACTAAACGGCATAACATTCCATTCATATTGCCGAAATAGAACATTAAAAGTTGTTCTATAAGCATGATCTTTAAAGATTTGAATTTGCCAATAACCTGATTTTAAATCAAATTTTGACAATATGTTGGCACCATATAATCTAGACAATAAATCTCTTTTATTTGGAATAGGATACCTAATCCATTTTAAAAACTTGTTTAATGGTTATTAATCAATCTAGGGACTCCTCGTTCCCTTTCAGCCACATTATTAACATAAAAGATTGTGCAAGACCATGGAGACTTGGAAGGTTTAATCAAACCCTTTTGTAAGATATTATCAATCTTAGTTTTGCAAAACTCTACTAATTGAGCGTTCATTTGGCAGGGCCGAGATTTAGTAGGGATATCATCCTCAGAAAAGACTTCTTCATATGGAGGAGTCACGATTCCAAGTAAGATTGGAGGATATAATTTATTTTTAACCAAGAAGAAGAAATGAGGGATACAGATTTTATTTTGACAAATTTTTGCATTAGGCAATTTATACTTTATATCTAAAGCATGTTCTGATTTATTTTTAAAATACTTGGTAGGCAGTAAGCCTTCCTGAATACAACTAGCATCTACACCTCTATCAATCATGGCAATGTTAGTAATCGAAAAATTGTTATCAATCAAAATAGTACATTTAACATACCATTTATGAGCAGTAACAATTTGCATCATTCCCAAAAACATATCTTGTTTGGGGTCAGGACCAATAGTTCTTTTTCAACATTTTTTTTAGAATGCCTTTATTTTTTGAAAACCTGTCTTCAGAATTATTAATCTCAATTTGAGTAATTCTATGATCACAAATCAATTGATTTTGTTTTTGAGATTTAATCTCCTTTTTCAAATTCTCAACTTCAATTTTCAAATCATCAAAGGAAGAGAACATGTTTAACGGTTTATAATTAATAACCAATCTAGGGACTATTCGTTCCCTTTCAGTCGCATTATTAGCATAAAAGGCTGTGCAAGACCATGGAGACTTGGAAGGTTTAATCAAACTCTTTTGTAAGAGATTATCAATCTCAGTTTTGCAAAACACTACTAACTCAGCGTTCATTTGGCAAGGCCGAGATTTAGTACGTCTTACAGTGATTCTAAAATTTATTAATGGAATCTTGATGGACTGACTGATAGACAGTTATACATTCTTGTTCATCGTATTAAAAGCCTTCTTCATTGGAAGAGTCACGATATGATTCTTTATATTCCAAAAAGCACTGGGATTATCTGCACAGATTTCAATGGCAATATGCTCGGAGATTAATTTAATCTTTTCCTGTACTTTAGCAGATTGGATTTCTTAGTAATAGGGCCGAGTTTTATATGACTCACCCAGATAGTATAACCCATTAACTAAGTACCTTTGAAATATCAGAGCGTGACTGGAGTCAGACTAGTACATCTTACAGTGGTTCCGCACAATCACTTTTGATAATGTGATTGAGCTTTTGAAAGAAATTACTGATAGCAAGCTTCGTGAAAAAATCATTAATTTGGCAACTTCTAACGAAGCTAGTTCCAGTTCTTCTAAACCTTTTGAAAACAAGAAGAACGATTTAAATAATTTTGAATATTCAGCTCCTTATTCTTTAAAGGAGGTTGATGATCGTCTTTTAAAAAGAAACACTTTTTTTGAAAAAGACTCTTCGTTAGATGATTCGAAAATTGAAATTGAGAATTTGAAAAAGGAGGTTAAATCTCTAAAACAAAATCAATTGATTTGTGATCATAGAATTACTCAAATTGAGATTAATAATTCTGAAGACAGGTTTTCAAAAAATAAAGACATTTCTTTAAAAAATGTTGAAAAGAACCTGTTGGTCCTGACCCCAAACAAGATATGTTTTTGGGAATGATGCAAATTGTTACTGCTCATAAATGGTATGTTAAATGTACTATTTTGATTGATAACAATTTTTCGATTACTAAAATTTTCATGATTATTAGCGGTGCAGATGTTAGATGTATTCAGGAAGGCTTAGTGCCTACCAAGTATTTTCACAAAACAACTCATTTGGTTAAGTCTACATCAAGACATGCTCTAGATATAAAGTATAAATTTCCTAACGCAAAAATTTGTCAGAAAAAAGTTTGCATCCCTCATTTCTTCTTCTTGGTTAAAAATCAATTATATCCTCCAATCATACTTGGAACTCCATTTATAAATGCGATTTATCCATTTACAGGTATCGACTTGAAAGGCTTTTCCGCCACTTATAAAGATAATGAGATAACTTATTCTTTTGTTACAGATCTGATAACTAGGGATATTAATGTTTTGATTAATATGAAGCAAAATCATATGGGTTCTTTACAATTGGAACTTTTCAGTATTAATATATTCGACTCGATGAAATCTGCTAAAGTACAAGAAGAGATTAAATTAATCTCCGAGCAGATTGCCGTTGATATCTGTGTAGATCATCCCAGTTCTTTTCGGGATTGAAAGAAGCATATCGTGACTCTTCCTTATGAATAAGGCTTTTCTGAGGATGATATCCCTACTAAATCTTGGCCCTGCCAAATGAATGCTGAGTTAGTAGAGTTTTGCAAAACTGAGATTGATAATCTCTTACAAAAGGGTTTGATTAAACCTTCCAAGTCTCCATAGTCTTGCACAACCTTTTATATTAATAACGCGGCTGAAAGGGAACGACGAGTCCCTATATTGGTTATTAATTATAAACCGTTAAACAAATTTTTCAAATGGATTAGGTATCCTATTCCAAATAAAATAGATTTATTGTCTAGATTATATGATGCCAACATATTTTCAAAATTCTATTTAAAATCAGATTATTGACAAATTCAAATCTTTAAAGACCATGCTTATAGAACAACTTTTAATGTTCCATTTGGGCAATATGAATGGGATCTTATGCCGTTTGGTTTGAAAAATGCCCCTTCTGAATTTCAGAAAATTATGAATGATATCTTCAACCCATATATGGATTTTGTCATCTTTTATATCGATGATATTTTAGTGTTTTCTAAAACTCTTGAAATGCATATCAGGCATCTTGACATTTTCAAGAAAATTGTGATTCAGAATGGTTTGGTTATTTCAAAACCAAAAATGAATTTATTTCAAATGGATGTTAAATTTTTAGGACATCAGATTTGCCAAGGGAAGGCCATGCCTATTCAGAGAGCTATCGACTTTGCCTCAAAATTTCCTGATGTTATTACTGATAGGACTCAAGTGCAGAGATTTTTGGGAAGTTTAAATTACATTTCCCCGCTCTATAAAAATCTTTCTCGAGATTTAGTCCCATTATATGACAGGTTGAAGAAGGATTATAAGTCTCCATGGACTCACAGTCATACTAACTTGGTCAAAGGAATCAAGCTTCGAGTACAATCACTACCGTGCTTAACCCTCGCCAACCTTGCTTGGCAAAAGATTATTGAGACGGATGCGTCTAATATTGGTTATGGAGGGATTCTTAAACAAATTAATCCCCATGAAAAAAATGAATATCTCATCAGGTTTCATTCAGGGAAATGGAATAAAGCTCAGAAGAAATACACAACGGTGGCTCATGAAATGTTGACTATCGTTAAATGCGTTTTGAACTTACAGGACGATTTATACAACCAAAAGTTTTTGATAAAAATTGATGCACAATCGGTCAAATTTATGTTTGATAAAGATTTCAAGCATGAATCTTCAAAATTGATCTTTGCAAGGTGACAAGCACAATTGGCCCCTTTTAACTGTGAAATCCATTATAAAAAGGGAGTTGATAACTCTTTACCGGATTTCTTATCCAGGGAATACATCTAATAATCATGTTTTTTCAGACCTTTCTTGATAATGAAACTCTCATTACTATACAGAGGGTTCTTACATCTTTACCTAGAGATCTGAACGATCATATTATTAAAAAAATTATTGATGATATTTTAAATGAAGATTTCTCTCATATCCTTATAAAATATTACTTAGATCATTATCTGACAGATTATTTCTCTCAATAAGGATGAAAGTGTGTTACGTCTGTAGGATGGATCCACCATGGATTCACATCAAAGGAAGAGGAAGGAGAAGATCAGCCCCAGGAAGAGGACCGTCATATGGAGCCATGGTCAGTGCATCACAAGGATCGTCATAAAGATCCTTATCAAATTTCCCAATTATACAAGTGGGAAAGAGAACTTTGATTAACAAAAGGATATCTTCTTCTTAAGAAGAATCTTCATCCAGTTCAAACCAATTGGTTAATTTGGATGATATTCCAAAAGACAGTCCATTATATTCTCATATACGAGCCTACCTGGAGGCTCAAAAGCAAAAGGAGACTTTTGCTTCCATCGCAAAAGAGGATACTGATGATATCAGATCCTACAAAAAGTTACAGAAAAAAGAAATGATATTTCTTTTAGAGAATTCTGACCTTCAGATAAAAGATGAACCTTGGAAGATATTTCAAAGGTACTTAATTAATGGGTTATAATATCCAGGTGAGTCATATAAAACTTGGTCCTATTACGAAGAAATCTTAATAAGTTTAGGAGTATAGAATTTCAGAACTTTTCCGGCATGGGTCATAACCCACATGAGAAAAGTTATAACTTTTCCAAAATCATTATTAAATAGATCATATCTATTGAAGATTGGGGTATGTCTACAATGAAAGAGAGGCAGATAAACCTTAATAACACCAGAATAAACTTTACTTATTGGGATTATATCCAAGCATTTGATAAAGTTCTTTATTACAACAATGATAAGCATAAACTCACTTGGTTCATAAAAGTGTGTGCAAAGATTTTTGCAGAGCCAATTCTGAATTGGTTCATAAATTGGTGGTCATACCACGGTCCCACTGTTCAAATCTTACCTGAACCATTCCTAAGTTTATATAAAGAATGGACTAAAGTAGCACCAGATTTAAACAGATTATATCATGTAGATCATATCTGCTAGTTGGAGAAAATAGACAAAATCTATTTTTTTATGGAATTTTCGATTCAGTGGATTCACAAATGGACTCCTGAAATAGGATTCACCAAGGAAGATATTTCTTGCCTTTACCGGACCTATTATAATAATTTTTGGGACAAGCTTATGAAACAATATCCCAAGACCAAGCAATTAATCGATCAAGAACTTTTGGACTCCATTAGCGAGAGAATTAATGAATATAATATGATCCCTCGAAAGGGAATTGTTAATGATACCTCCGTGCGACATATTGCCAAGAGTATCTCCTTTCAAGAAGGAGATAAAGAAAAGATGATTCAAGATTATCTAGAAAAAGTAAAAGAAATTTACTTCAAACAAATACTCAAATAGATAAATCTGACACTTTCATGCGAAGCGAAACAAGTGTTGATACTGCCGGAGAATCACAGCAGGCGAAAACTGATAAAATGTTGACCGCCACCGAGTTACAAAATGCAGAAGATTTCCTGCAGCAAATAAAACCATGGATCAAACACATAGAAAAAAGACGTAAAGAAAGGACATAACCATGTGAAGGTGAGCCCACTCAATAGGAGATACACTATTGTTAGAGCCCACTAAATAGTAGAAACACTGTTCATTAACAGTTAATAAACTGTTTAGGGACCCAGATAGTGGGACCCCTGTACTGTACATAGATTCCTTATGTTTTTAATTTTGCCTATATAAGTCTTGGCTTTCTTTTAGAGTAGAGCAGCAGAAAAAATCATAATTGCTCTCTCTTTTCAATAGTTGTAAATCATTGTAAAGTTATCCCTTTGTAACAACTGTTCTGATCTCCAATCATAAATAAACCGGTCAGTTCTATAGACTTGAGCCTTGGTGACGACCGTCCTTACAAGGTATTTATTTTTTTCATCTTCTTTTTAGCTCGGCCTCTCCTAGGCTAGACTATGTCCGGCTAGAGATCTCATATCTATGTTAAATAACTAACTTCTCTCCTATATAGACCATGAACTGATCTAGCTTTATTTAAATATAAAAGAATTTTAGCATGGATTCTCGACTTAGTTTTGAGATCGAGGTACAGTCGGACCTAGTACTACTCTTATTGGCTTTGTCTTAGTGGCTCCATCTGTCCAGCCGTGGTTCTTAGCCCGAAAAGGAGTTAAAGTAGGGTGTCTTATACCCGGTTGGAAATGCCAGACACATGGGCTTAATAAGATGTATGTATTAAATTATTGATAGGCATTAAAATCAATTTGGTGTGAAAACATTAAGAATCGTTGGGGTCAAACTCCATCTCGAAGACCGAAGGAATATCCTTATCAGAAATATCATTATTCACCTGAACAATATTAGTTCGTAGGTCCATCTTAACCTTCCCCACCACATAATTGATATCTGAGGTGATAGTATGTAACGAAGCAACATGATCTTGGGCTGGACCATATATAGGTTCAATAGGGGAAATATGATGAACAGAAGATAAAAGTCTATGACTAGATAGCGAATGTCTATTAAAAGTGTGATTCACAGAGGACATTGACTTGTTGTTAGCAAAGGACTGCCTATGAGGCGCATAGCTATTATCAACAAACTTTATACAAATTCTCCCATCGGGGTTTTGAGAAATATGTGAGAAATCATAATTAGTAACCGCATTAGTTAACTGATTTGGGGATATAACCGAATTCAAAGTCCATGAAGTTGGGAAATCTATTTCTTCCTACTTAATAGGTCTTCTAGTGGTGACCTTGGACCTTGCAAAATTGGTTTCCACCAAAATAGTTTGATTGGAAATATCATATAATCTACATCTAGGATTAAGAGTAGCTAGAAATTTAAAATAGATTGTATAAGATAAACAAATAAGTTCTGATCCAGGCGCATAATTAAAATTATGGTTTTAACATTTAATGTTAAGGCATCAAGAATATTAGCATCAGTAAGAGATAGCCGTAAATTAGGTTAAGTATTAAAGTAGACGGGACCATAGGCCACCGTAGATTCTATCGAACCCATAAGAGACTGACAAAAATTTAAATTTCTAGCATCACGAAGAGCAACTAAAAAAGCCTCAGGTAACCCTTTAAGGGTTAAAGGTTTGAAGGCAATTTACACCATATCAAAATGCAGATAATTATATTGGTTTTTATAAACATAAACATCGCGCTCGTTTAGCAAATGAATAGTATGTTCAGACGAATTTAAAGCTAAAGATTTCTCAATAGTTTTAATCAATCATTTCAAAGATAGTTTATCAAACCAACCATAATCATAGATAATTTTTATCGGGACTTTAGGAATCGTCCACCTGTTTAACAAGTCAAGGTTTTGAGGTAAATCTACCTCTTCAAGTCTAGTACTTTTAGTACTCGTTTCTCCCAGATCCAAGAGGAAAAGATCATATATATGTCAAATATTTCACCTTCATCTCATATAAGCACAATCTCGGGCTAGACCATATATAGGTTCAATAGGGGAAATATGATGAACAGCAGGTAAAAGTCTACGATTAGATAGCGAATGGCTAATAATAATAATAATAATAATAATAATAATAATAATAATAATAATAATAAAAATAATAATAATAATAATAATAAATAAGTAGGGCATCTCATACCCGATTAGAACTGCCAAGACACATGGGCTCAATAAGCCGTATGTATTAAATTCTGACAGACCCTTTGTTTGGGTAAAAGGTTTACCATGCAGTCTGAAAAACTATGCAAAAATTCTTGTATATTTCAATTTTCTCGCAGGCGGACTACCGCTAGCTTAAGGATGCTTGACTTGCTAGATCTATGACTGGACGGATTACCGTCAGGTCTTTGATCCTGTAAATCTGGTATCAGAGCCAAAAATTATTCAGGGTATATATGAGATGGAGGTGAACTATTAGACATATATCTTATCTTTTCACCTATGGATCTGGGGGAAACAAGTACTAAAAGTACTAGACTGGAAGAGGTAGATATACCTGATAACCTTGACTTGTTAAGCAAGTGGATATTCCTAAAGTCCCTATAAAAAATATCTATGATTATGGTTGGTTTGATAAACTATCTTCTAAACATTTGATTAAAACAACTGAGCAGTCTCTTGCTTTGAATTCTTCTGAACAGACTATTCATTTGCTAAACGAACGTGATGTGATTCTTTATAAAAATCAATATAATTATTTGCATATTAGTATGGTGCAAATTGCCTTTAAACCTTTGACTCTTAAAGGGTTACCTGAGACTTTTTTAGCTGCTCTTCACGATGCTAGAAATTTAAATTTTCGACAGTCACTTATGGGTTCGATTGAATCTACAGTGACCTATGGTCCAGTTTATTTTAATACTCAGCCTAATTTGCAGTTATCTCTTACTGATGCAAATATTCTTGATGCTTTAACATTAAATGTTAAAACTCATGGCTATAATTATGTGCCTGGTTCGGAACTTATTTGTTTATCTTACCGAATCTATTTTAAATTACTATCTACTCTTAATCCTAGATGTAAATTATATGATATTTCTAATCAAACTATTTTGGTGGAAACCAATTTTGCAAGGTCCAAGGTCACTACTAGAAGACCTAATAAGTGGGAAGAAATAGATTTCCCTACTTCATGGACTCTAAATTCGGTTATATCCCCAAATCAGTTAACCGAAGCTATTACTAATTCTGATTTTTCTCATATCTCTCAAAATCCCTATGGAAGACTTTGTATACAATTCGCGGATCAGAGTTATGCGCCTCATAGGCAATCTGTTACTAATAACTGGTTAATGTCTTCTGTGAATCACAGTATGAATAGGCATTCTTTATCAAGTCGTAGACTTTTGCTTGCGATTCATCATATTTCCCCTATCGATCCAATATTTGGTCCAGCCCAAGATCGTGCAGCCTTGTTACATACTATTGGGTCCGATGGAAATTCTGTGGTCGAAAAGGTAAGGATCGACCCACGAACTAATATAGTTCAGGTAAATGAGGATGCTTCTGATAAAAATATTCCTTGAGACTCCGAGATGGAGTTTGATTTAAACGATTCTTAATGTTTTCACAACAAATTGATTTTAGCCCAGGTTCCCTAGTAAGGAAACATATTCAAAAAGAATTTTTTGATGAAAAATAGAATCAGTTTAAAACTTGGTTCTTCGATGCTTATAGCAAAGAAGATCGTAATTGTATTTCTCAAGAGTTTTATGAAACTTGTTCTTTACATAATCAAATTATGTATTTTGTTCCTTGGTTCTTAACCACTTATCTACCGTTATATATTAACGTCATTGAAAGAACTTATAAATATGGGAGTGGTAATCTTTTGAAAGCTATATACCCTCCTTAGTCATTGTTTGTTTTGCCAAACAATACTGGTATTACTTTCTCTACTTTTCAAAAATTCATTGAGGAAGATATTGCTTCTATCAGTATTACTGAGATTAATAAACTTATTACTCAAAATAATTATTTGAGTCTTTATGTTAAAGTGTTGGGTGAGCATATTAGCTCTCTTGACAAAAAACTTGATGATTTGACTAATTTAATAAAAGATATAAAGGTTGATATGGCTAAAACTACTTTTGCTGCCACTACCAATATTGCATCTACTTCTGAAAGAAATCCTATGGTAGTTTCTACTTTTTTTCAAAGGCCTATTGAAATCTCCGATTTTAAACCTATTTCTTTGAAAAATTTGGAGGAACTTCTTGATAAGAAATTTTCTGACTTAGATATTAATGAACTTGTTGATAAGAAGCTTTCTGACATAAAATTTGGGCCTATGGATTTATTGCAAGACTTTGCCGATAAAATGGAAAATACTATTGATTTTAAAAATCAGGTCTCTTCAGAGTTTAATAACCTCAGGGGTTATCCCAAGAAAAATAGTGGTTATGCTACCAAACCTAGTATGAATACGTATTATTACCCTCATCCAACTCCACAAGATGTTTTGATTGAGGAACGTGACTGGAATCAGACTAATACGTCTTACAGCGGTTCTAAAATTTATGAATGGAATCTTGATGGGTTGACAGACAGGCAATTGACTATTTTGGTGCATCGTATGCTAATGTATTAAACTATCTATAAGAGTGTTAAAAACACCGACAGGGCAATCTGTAAAATGATTATTGTAGGTTTTACCACGAGGGTGGTGGAATAATTATCGCAGCACTGAAGAAAAAGCTTTAGCTATTAATGCTATAGCCACTGATGAAGGAGTTGATAATCTGGGTATGGCTTTGGTAAAAAAATAGAGAAGATGTTGTTTATACCCTGGTTCTTACTATTTTGGAGCATTTTAATGGTAGATTTACCAATCAATATGAGACAGTTAGAACTCTCCTCAATGGTCTTCGATGTCAGACTTTGGCACACTTTCGATGGTATAAAGATACCTATCTTAGTAGGGTTATGGAATTACCCGAAAATAAGCTTGAATATTGGAAAGCCAAGTTCATAGACAGACTTCCCCCTCTTTTTGCTGAAAGAGTTCAAAAAACTCTAAGAGAAAGTCAGGTTGAAATACCTTACGCCAATTTAAGTTATGGAAAGATTATAGGAACTTGCACACAAGAAGGATTGAATTTGTGCAATGAACTAACAATGGCTAGATAGCTTAAGATGGATAAGCTTAAAGAACGATCTCAATTAGGAGACTTTTGTGAACAATTTGGTTTGTCCAATCTTGCTGCTAAGGAAGACAAATATTATAGGTCTTCAAAAAATGAAGATTCACACAGAAAGAAAAGATCTAAGCATAGGCATAGATCGAAAGAAGATCGGGAGGCTAGAAAAAGCTATCGTAAATCTAAAAGATTTACTAAAGACATATTAGGAAGAGATCTTTTAAAGGTAAAGTGCTACAAGTATGGTAAACTTGGGCATATTGGCCCGAATTGCAAGTTAAACAAGTTGAAAACTTTGGAGCTTGATAACGACACCTATGAAAAGGTATATGGGTTGTTAAACACTTCAGTATCAGACGATGATTATGAATCAGATTCAGGTTGTGACGTCAAATTATTTGATTCCTCTGATTATGATAATAATTGTACTAATGCTTCTAATACTTGTCAGGGTCCTGATTGCATTTGTGAGGATGACGGAAAATTATAAACTTTAATCACAATTTCAAGATTTTAATATGAATACTATCACATCGGTAATGTAATTGAAATTTTAAAGGAAATTACTGATAGTAAGCTCCGTGAAAAAATTATTAATTTAGCTCCTTCAAATGAAGCTAGTTCTTCAGAATTTCTTGAAAAGAAAAAGAATGATTTTACTAATTTTGAATATGAAGCACCCTACTCTTTAAAGGAAATAGATAATCGTATTTTAAAGAAATATAATTTTCTTGAAAAAGACTCTTCTTTCGATGATTTGAAAATTGAGGTTGAAAATTTGAAAAAGGAGATCAAATCTCTTAAACAAAAACAACTGATTTGTGATCACCGTATTACTCAGATTGAGATTAATAATACTGAAGATCGATTTTCAAAAAATAAAGGAAAGCAAGTTGAAGATGAAACTCTCCAACTTGATAATTCCGATCTTAAACAAGATATGTTTTTGGGAATGATGCAAATTATTACAGCTCATAAATGATATATTAAATGTACTATTTTAATTGATAATATTTTTTCAATTACTAACATTGCGATGATTGATAGCGCTGCAGATGTTAACTATATTCAGGAAGGTTTAGTACCAACTAAATATTTTCAAAAAACTACGCATTTAGTGAAATCTGCCTCTGGTCATGCTCTAGACATAGAGTATAAGTTACCCAATGTAAAGATTTTCCAGAATAAAGTCTGCATTCCTACTTCTTCTTTTTGGTTAAGAATTAGTTAAACCCTCCAATTATACTTGGAACTCCTTTTATAAATGCATTTTATCCTTTCATAGGAATCGATGCGAAAGGCTTCTCAGCAGATTACAAAGATAGCGAGATAATTTATTCTTTTGTTACAGATCCAGTAACCAGGGATATTAATGCTTTGATTAATATGAAGCAAAGTCATATGGACTCGTTACAACTGGAGTTGTTCAGCATGAATATATTAGACTCTCTAAAATCTTCTAAGGTAAAAGAAAAAATCAAATTAATTTCCGAGCAGATTGCTGTGGATATTTGTGTAGATCATCCCAGTGCCTTTTGGAATCGCAAGAAGTATATTATGACTCTTCCTTATAAAGAAGGATTTGTAGAGGATGATATTCCTACTAAATCACGGCCCTGTCAGATGAATGTTGAGTTAGTAGAATTTTGCAAAACTGAGATTGATAATCTCTTACAAAAGGGTTTGATAAAACCGTCCAAATCTCCTTGGTCTTGCACAACGTTCTATGTTAATAACGCGACTGAGAGGGAACGAGGCGTTCCAAGATTGATTATTAACTATAAACCTTTGAATAAACACTTAAAGTGGATTAGGTATCCTATTTCTAATAAAAGGGATCTCTTATCAAGATTATATGATGCCAATATATTTTCAAATTTTGATTTAAAATCAGGATATTGACAAATTCAAATCTTTAAAGAACATTCTGGCATAGTTTTGGCAAAGTTTTTCAAAATATACAAGAATTTTGGCATAGTTTTTCAGACTGCATGGTGAACCTTTTACCCAAGCAAAGGGTCTGTCAGAATTTAATACATACGACTTATTGAGCCCATGTGTCTTGGCAGTTCTGACCAGGTATGAGATGCCCTACTTATCAAACTCCTTTTTCGAGCTAAAAACCACGGCTGGCTAGACGAAGTAACTAAGAAAAAGTCAATAAGAGTAGTACTAGATTCGACTGTACCTCAATCTTGGAATCAAGTCGAAAAGTCATACTAAAATTCCTTTATATTTAAATAAAGCTTAGATTCGTTCATGGTCAATATAGGAGAGAAGTTAGTTATTCAACATAGATAATCTTTAGCCGGACATTCCTAGCTAGGAGAGACGTACTAAAATTAAAGACTAGAACAATAATAATAACAACAACAACAACAACAACAACAACAACAACAACAACAAAAACAATAATAATAATAATAATAATAACAATAATAATAATAATAATAATAATAATAATAATAATAATAATAATAATAATAATAATAATAATAATAATAACAACAACAACATATTAATCCTCACGATAAAACTGAATATTTGATTAGATTTCATTCAAGAAAATGGAGCGACGCTCAGAAAAAATACGCTACAGTAGCTCATGAAATGCTAACCATTATTAAATGTGTGTTGAAATTTTTGGATGATTTATATAATCAAAAGTTTTTGATAAAAACTGATGCTCAATCCGTGAAATATATGTTTAATAAAGATTTCAAACATGATGCTTCAAAATTAATGTTTGCTAGGTGGCAGGCCCAGTTAGCTCCTTTTGATTTTGATATTCATTATAAAAAGGGGAGTGATAACTCTCTTCCGAATTTCTTATCCAGAGAATACCTATCGTCTTAATGGGATTTTTATCTCCCTTACTTTCAGATAAAATGTTGATTACTATCATAAAGGTTGGACCTCTTAATAGAGACGTACAAGAAATAATTATATACAAAATAATAGATGCCATGATGAGAGACATCATTTCAGAAATTTGTTTTTGTGAAGAACTCATTGATTTTTATAGTGATTATTATGACATCGAATAAAACTAATGTTTTGTTTGTAGGATGGATCCTCCTTGGGTGACCAAGGTCAGAGGAAAATATGGTTATACCAGAGGAAGAGGAAGATCATCCTCAATCTCATTAGGATCGTCATACGGATCCTCGTCATCTAATCCTTCTATTATACAAAGAGGAGGGATGAGCTTGGTTAACTTAATGAGCTCTTCAAAAGAAGCTTCTTCTATACATCTGGACGATATTCCAGAAAATAATATGTTATATGCACAGTTACAGGAATATCTGTCTCAAAAGAAAGGTGATACCTTTGCATCCATTGCAAAAGAAGACATTGATGATATCAAGTCTTATGAAAAGGTAACAAAGAAAGAAATAATATTTCTTTTGGAAAACTATGAGATACAAAGAAATGAAGAACCTTGGAAGATATTCCAATATTATTTGATCAATGGTTTATATTTCCCGGGTGAGTCATACAAAACCCGATCATACTATGAAATTATCTTTATGAACATAGGAAGCATTGAATTTCAACATTTCTCAAGATATAATACTAGTGAGAATATTTATAACTTCTACAAAATGATTATCAAACAGATTATATCTATTGAAGATTGGGGTATTTCCTCAATGAAAGAAAGGCAGATCAACCTTAATAAGGTCCCTACAAATTTCACTTATTGGGATTACATTAATACTTTCAGTATAGTCCTCTACTACAACAATGAGAGGCACAAACATACTTGGTTCGTTAAGGTTTGTTCAAAGATATTTGCCAAATTGATCCCAAATTGGTTCTTAAACTGATGGTCATACCACGGTCCAACAATAAAAATTCTACCAGATCCATTTCTAAAGTTATACAAAGAATGGATTAAAGTTTCACCCGATCTCAATGCATTATATCATACGGATCACATTTGTTATATTGAAAAAATTGAACAAATATACTTCTTCATAGAAATTTCAAATTCATAAATGGACTCCAAAAGTAGGTTTTACCGAGGAACAAATTTCTTGCTTATATCGGACTTTTTATAATAATTTCTGGGATAAACTAATGAAAAAGGATCCCAAAACTAAGTCTTTATATGGACAAGAATTATTAAATCAGATTGAAAAAAGGGTGCAAGAATAATGTATCACCCTACAAAAAGGAGTTCAAGATAGCTCAGTAAAGCATATTGCTCGAATGATTTCCATTCAAGATGGAAATAAAGAAGAGATGATTAATAATTATCTCGAAGAAGTGAGAAGGAATCTACTCCTCAACATAACTCAGTATGAAAAATCAGACACATCCATGAGGAGTGAAACTAGTGAAGACGTTAGCCCTGAAGATATTCAAGAAGCTCAACCATGTGAGCCAGACAAACTTATTTATGAAGATACTTTGAAAACGGCGGAAGATTTTCTCCGTGAATTGAAGAAAAAAGACAAGATGTAGGACTTATCACTACAGCAAAACTCACTATCAATAGCAAGTACACTGTTGATTAACAGTAGATAAATTGTGACTGTATATAGGGACCCATTGATTTAAGGGACCCACATTTACTGTTCAGTACTGTTCATTACTGTTCATTACTGATCATTACTGTTCATAGATGTTTTTTTCTATAAATAAGTCTCATTTGTAGCTTAGAAGGAGCAGGTTTTAGAAAGCCCTCTCTTTCTTCTCTTTTGTAAAGCTCTCCTTGCTGTCTTTGGATTTTGTACTTTGTGTTAGCCGGGTACTTGCCGGAATTTGTGAATAAAGTTGTAAAGTTCATACAGGCCCTGGTGTTGTCCCTTGTTCTAAGGTACTCTTCTTTCCTTCTTTTATTTTTTTTATATATCTCCAATCTAGAGCCGTGACTATCTCCGGCTAAAAAGAATCATATTTATGTTGGATATCTAACTTCGCTTTTATATTTACCATGAAAGATCTAGACTTTATCTAAATATAAATAAATTTCTATATGGTTTCTTGACTTGGTTCTGAGATAGTGGTACAGTCAGATTTGATGCAATACGTTATTGGCTTTGTCTAGCCAGCGGTGGTTCTAAGCCCGATAATGAGTTGAGAAAAAAGGCGCCCTATACCATGTTAGAACTACTAGATACATGAGCTTAATAACAATACGTATTCAGATCTTGATAGACCCTTTGCTCGGGTAAAAGGACATAGTCCTTCCATACAGTCATAAAACGATATGAAAATTTGTATGTATTTCGTTTCGGATTTCTTCCTTGAATTTGGATGTTGACAAGCTAGATTGAAGATGGTCGCGCGGACTAATAATAATAATAAAGATGAATGCTGATTTAGTAGAGTTCTGCAAAACAGGAATTGTTCCAACGAATATCTTCGCACATACCTTTACAAACCAAGTATGTTTGTGTTATCGTTATTATAATACAACACTACATCGAATGCTCGGATATAATCCTAATAAGTAAAATTTATCCTGGTATTATTGAGACTTATCTGTCTCTCTTTCATAGCTGACATAAACTTTAATGAATTAAAGAACTTCTTCTCAAGAAGAATCTTCGTCCAGTTCACAACAATTGGTTAATTTGGAAAATATTCTAAAAGATAGTACATTATATGCTCATATGCAGGCCTATCTGGAAGGAAAGAAGCAAAAAGATACTTTTGTTTCCATTATTAAAGAGGATTTTGATGATATCAAATCCTATGAAAAGTTACCGAAAAAAGAAATAATATTTCTATTGGAAAACTCTGATTTACAATGGAAGGATGAACCTTGGAAGATATTCCAACGATATCTTGTAAATGGATTGTATTACCTAGGAGAGTCATCTAAGACTCGATCATATTATGTAGAAATTTTGATGAATACAGGAAGTGCAGAGTTTCAGTACTTTTCAGGTATGGGTCATAACCCACAGGAGAAGAGTTATAACTTTTCTAAGTTTATTATAAAACAGATGATAGTTGTTGAAGATTGGGGCATGTCAGCTATGAAAGAGAGTCAGATAAGTCTCAATACTACCAAGATGAATTACTCTCGTTTCTATACTGAGGGTTCTTACATATTTACCTAGAGATATGAAAAACCTTATCGTTGATAAAATTATAGATAAAATTTTGATAGTAGATTTTCCTCATATTCAGATAGAATATTATTCAGATGATAATTATCTGACAGACTATTTTTCTGAATGATAACGAAATGGTGCTATGTTTGCAGGATAGATCCACCTTGGATTCACATTAAAGGAAGAGGAAGGGGAAGATGAGCCCCAAGAAGAGGCAATTATGGTAATCCATCAAGTAAGAAACAATTTACTTCAAACAATAACTCAGATAGACAAATCAGATACCTCAATGCAAAGAAATATGATGAATCGCAGGCAAAAATCTATGACTTGATAAAGAATGTCTATTCATACTGTGATTCATAGAAGACATTAACCTGTTATTAGTAAACGACTACCGATGAGGCGTATAAATATGATCTTCGAATTAAATACAAATTCTTCCATCGGGATTTTGACATATATGAGAAAAATCAGAATTTGTAACAGCATCAGTTAACTAATTTGGTGATATAACTGAATTTAGTGTCCACGAAGTAGGGAAATCTATTTCTTCCCACTTAATAGGTCTTCTAGTAATGACCTTGGACCTTGCAAAATTAGTTTCCACCAAAATAGTTTGATTGGAAATATCATATAATCTACATCTAGGATTAAGAGTAGATAACAATTTAAAATAGATTTGGTAAGACAAACAAATAAGTTCCGAACCAGGCGCATAATTATAACCATGAGTTTTATAATAATAATAATAATAATAATAATAATAATAATAATAATAATAATAATAATAATAATAATAATAATAATAATAATAATAATAATAACAATAACAATAATAATAATAATAATAATAATATTAATATTATTATTATTATTATTATTATTATTATTATTATTATTATTATTATTATTATTATTATTATTATTATTATTATTATTATTATTATTATTAGTATTAGTATTAGTATGAATCAGAATTAAGCATGATCTTATATAAAGAATCTTTAATATTGTCATCAATATCAAGGTTTCTTATTTTTTTCCTTGACTCTGCAATCCTTTGCATAATGTCCATATTGTCCACATTTGTGACAAGTATCAGACTTATCATACCTTCGTCTAGATTTATAAAATCTATTGTCACTTTTTCTTTCACTCTTCCTCCTTTCCTTCCTTTCAATTTTCTTTCTCTTCCATTCTTTATAATCATTTTTGGAAGATCTATTCCTGGAAGAATGCTTCTCTTTCTACTTCTCTTTCCTATCTTTAGAAGCATGTTTGGGAATATCTAGAGAAAATTGCTCACAGAATTTACCCAACTGTTGTCTTTCATTAAGATGATGCCTTTTAATCTGTTGATTTAGCTTAATTTCATTACATAAAGCCAAACCTTCCTGCACACTAGCACTTATTAATTTTTCATAGGTATAATTCTCATAATTTATACTATGTCCATCTCCTCAAAGGACTTTTCTCATTCTTTCTGCAAAAAGAGGTAGCAAACCATCTATAAATTTAGATTCCAAATGAGTGCTATTACATTCTCGTAATTCCATAACTCTACACAGGAAAACATCCTTATAAAATATGAAAGATGTAAGTGTCGTACATCTCAAGTTTTGGAGTAGAGTTCTTATGGTCTCGCTATTATCTGACCATCTTCCTGAAAAATGTTCTATAATATTCAAAACCAGTGTATAAACTGAATTTTGAACTTCTTCTTGACCTTCTTATTTCACAGCCTGAAGGATCTTATCTCTTTGTTCTTGATTAAGATAGTTATCCCACCATTCCTTCAGTTGGCCTGTAAACCCTGCAGTTATCATTTCTGCAATAGTCTTATCACTATTTTAATTTGTCTTACAGATAGTACTATACATTAGCATCCTGTTCATAGTTGTATAAATTTGTCTATCTGTATAACCATCTATATTCTATTCATAGATTTCCTTTCCATTATAACTATTTGTTACAATGTATTCATGTTCTTCCAATAGAACATCTTAAGGAGTTTGTCTAGGATAGTAGAACATCCTTTGAACTGGCTTTCTCGCATATTTTTCTGATATTTTATTAATTTTATCAGAGCCAGGGAATTATAGTAATTATAGGTGATATAGTTCAACACTCTTTTGATATGAATATCATAAAGAAGAAATCTACTGTTAAAAACAGTTGAAAAGAAGAATATGATATACCTCAACATTTAGATCTACTTAATAAGTGGACTATTCCTAAAATTTCTCCTAGAATTATATATCAGATGGGAACTTTCGAAAAACTTGGTTTAAAACAAGTGGTCAAAAACCAATGAAGAAACTATTACTATTGATAATGATAATCAGACTTTTAGACTTATATTTGAAACAAATCTGGCCTCTTATAGGGATGTATATAGATTTATGCATATTGGATTGGTTCAGGTGGAATTCAAGCCCCTTACTTTACGTGGACTGCCTGAAAATTTTATAGCAGATTTACGTGATGGTAGAAATCAAAACTGGAAAAAGTCTCTTATAGGGACTATTCAAAATAGTTTGGCATATGGCCCAGTTTATTTTAATGCATATCCTAATTTGCAGATCTCTTTGCAGGATGAGAATTCACTAAGTTCTCTTATGCTAAATGTTAAACTTCATGGTTATGATTATATGCCTGGCACTGAAGTTGTTTGTATCTGTTATATAATTTATTATAAACTATTGCGTACTTTAAATCCTATGTGCAAAGTGATAGATTTCAAAAATGAAACTATTTTAATAGAAACTAATTTTGGAAAATCTAAAGTAGTTACTCGAAGACCGATCAAGTGGGAAGAAATTGATTTCCCACAAGAATGGATTATTGAGGGAGCTACTCTTCCGAAAAATAATGTTAATGAAGAAATTTTAGAAATTGAGCAGTTAAATGATGGAACTGTTAAAATAAAGTTTTCTAATTATGTGAGAAGCAATCAAATTGATAATTTGTAGTATATCTTCTAAAATTACTAGATCTAATTAGTCTTATATATCCCCCTGGATTATATTGTTCACGAATCATCTAGAGCTTCTACTTCTCAAATTAGAGAAAGTTATAGATGTGATAATACAAAAATTGATAAAGATCATATTGCTAGACCTAGCTCAGATTTAGATATAACTGAATCTGAAATAAATTTCCCAGATGGGTTAACGACATAAAATTATTTTATAATGTTTGACAAACCTATTGATTTTAGTCCTGGTTCACAGGCAAGAGCAAAGATTGCTAAAGAATTTCAGAAATCCAGATGGAAACCATTTAGAAAATGGTTTTTCAAAAACTTTAATAAAGAAGAGCAAATGAGTTTTCAAGAAGAATTTTATAAAGATCTTATTGAATCTAGACAAAATGTTTTAATTGCTTTTGTTCCTTGGTTTATGTGTAAACATGTTTATAACTACATTTCTATGTTAGAAAAAGATTTAACATTATGTAATGGAGAAATTACGAAATCATTATTTCCGCCATTACAATCTTTCCAAATTAATAAGGATGATAAGATTGTTCATTTTAATGCTTTTTCAAAATGAATTGAAAATGATACTACTTTAGTTACTTCTCAGCATATTAATTTGATGATAAAGCAGCATAATTATACAAATATTTATATGAGCATGTTAGGTGATCATATAGTGTCTTTGCATGATAAAGTTGATAAACTTTTATCTCAAATGAGTATGGATAAGAAAGGTAAGGGTAAGGTTGCTCAACCTAGCATTCAACCTCCCCCAGAAATTGAAGATTTCAGGTTAAAGAATTTTTCTGATCTAGAGAGTTTCCTAGAAGAAACTTTCAAAGGTAATAACCTTAAACCTCTAAAGATTAATAATCTTTCAGAAGGAGAAAGTAGTGGTGGTGGGTAATAAGGAATTTTCTGATGAAATTAATAAAATATCAGAAAATATGCGAGAAAGCCGGTTCAGAGGATGTTCTACTATCCTAGACCAACTCTTCAAGATGTTCTATTGGAAGAACATGAATACATTGTAACAAATAGTTATAATGGAAAGGAAATCTATGAATGGAATATAGATGGTTATACAGATAGACAAATTTATACAACTATGCACACGATGCTAATGTGTAGTACTATCTGTAAGACAAATAAAAATAGTGATAAGACTATTGCAGAAATGATAACTGCAGAGTTTACAAGCCAGCTGAAGGGATGGTGGGATAACTATCTCAATCAAGAACAAAGAGATAAGATCCTTCAGGTTGTGAAACAAGAAGGTCAAGGAGAAGTTCAAAATTCAGTTTATACACTGGTTTTGAATATTATAGAACATTTTTTAGGAAGATGGTCAGATAATAGCGAGACCATAAAAACTCTACTCCAAAACTTAAGATGTAAAACACCTACATCTTTCAGATTTTATAAGGATGTTTTCCTGTGTAGAGTTATGAAATTACCAGAATGTAATAGCACTCATTGGAAATCTAAATTTATAGATGGTTTGCCAACACTTTTTGTAGAAAGAGTGAGAAAAGTCCTTCGAGGAGATGGACATAGTATAAATTATGAGAATTATACCTATGGAAAATTAATAAGTGCTTGTGTGCAGGAAGGTTTGACTTTATGTAATGAAATTAAGCTAAATCAACAGATCAAAAGGCATCGTCTTAATTAAAGACAACAGTTGGGTGAACTCTGTGAGCAATTTGCTCTAGATATTCCCAAACCTGCTTCCAAAGATGGGAAAGAGAAGTAGAAAGAGAAGCATTCTTCCAAGAATAGATATTCCAAAAAAGATTATAAAGAGTGGAAGAGAAAGAAAATTGAAAGGAAGGAAAGGAGGAAGAGTGAAAGAAAAAGTGACAATAGATTTTATAAACCTAGACGAAGGTATGATAACTCTGATACTTGTTACAAATATGGACGATATGGGCATTATGCAAAGAATTGCAGAGTCAAGAAAAAAATAAGAAACCTTGATATTGATGACAATATTAAAGATTCTTTATATAAGATCATGCTTAATTCTGATTCAACAAAATCATATTCAAGATACAGCAACCAGCAAGAATCTTCTTCAACAAGTGAATATCTTAAAGCTCTTCATCAGGAGGATTATATGACCTCAGAAGATGAATGTTTACCTTGTCAACAAGGATTGGAATGTAGTTAGGACGGAGAGGAAGATGATCTTTACAAGATCTACTCTCAGCTTAAAGAATTAAGTATCAATGTCATTGATAATGACAAAGTCATTGAGCTCTTACAGACAATAAAGGATCCTAATATAAGGGCTCAAGTCATTGATAAGATCAGTAATACAGCATCTACCTCTAAGAGTTATATCCAAGGGGAGATACCAACTAAGGAAGGTTCATATACCATGGCAGAAGTCAAAAACTTCTATTAGAAAGGAGAAAACTTATAAGTACTCCTACTACCATTAATGATTTGAAAGAAGAGATTAATAATCTCAAGGATGACATCCGAAGTCTCAAGGAAAAAAATTTCATTATTGAAACTCGCTTAGATAGCTTTGAGATAAGACAGAATCCGAGTAATACCTCAACCTCTTCAGATGAAGGCGAAACTAATAATTTAGATTTTCTTAAAAATTTAAATTTTGGCAATAATAAAGGAGATTTTTTACAAAGTTTAAAAGCTTTTACTTCTCAAATATTTTATACAAAAATTACTCTTCTTATAGACTATAATTATAAAAAAAAAATTATTGCTCTTATTGATAGTGCTGCAGATTTAAATTGTATTCAAGAAGGACTAATACCTTCAAGATATTTTCATAAAACTACTCATAGTTTGAGATCTGCCAATGATAGTAGAATGAATATTGAAAATTGCCTAAAACTTTTATTTGAAAGGAAAAAATTGTGTTCCTCAAAACTTTGTTTTGGTTAAACATGTTACTAACCAAATTATTTTGGGAGTACCCTTTATAAAGGATATTTTCCCTCTTACTTATTGGGATAGTGAAAAAATTATAGGAACTTGGAATAATAAACCTTTTATATTAGAATTCATTACTAAACCTTTTACTAGAATGATAAATGAATTAACCGCAAAAATAATTTTGAAAAATAATCAGATGAGTTTTTTAAAAGGTGAAATTAATAGTATTGCGATTGATAATATCTTGCAGAATCCTAAATTATAGGACAAGATTACTTTGCTACAAAATCAGTTCTCTCTTAATATTTGTGGAGATCATCCAAATGCTTTTTGGAATAGGAAAAAACATGTTGGTAGTCTTCCATATGAAGATGATTTTACTGAGGATAATATTCCTACTAAAGCTAGGCCATGCCAGATGAATTCCGAATATTTGGAATTGTGTAAAAAAGAGATTGAATCATTACTCCAAAAAAGCCTTATAAGGCATTCAAAATCACCTTGGTCTTGTACAACTTTCTATGTAAATAAACATGCTGAGCAAGAAAGAGGTGCCCCCAGGTTGGTTATAAATTATAAACCTTTAAATAAAGCATTAAGATGGATTAGGTACCCCATCCCTAATAAAAAAAGATTTATTAGATAGAGTTTATGATGCTATCATATTTTCTAAATTCAATCTGAAATCCAGTTATTGGCAGATTCAAATAAGTGAATCTGATAGATTTAAAACTGCTTTTAATGTCCCTATAGGTCAATTTGAATGGAACGTCATGCCTTTTGGTTTAAAGAACACTCCATCTGAATTTCAAAAAACTATGAATGATATTTTCATACCTTATAGTAATTTTATAATCGTATACATAGATGATATTCTTGTATTTTCAAAAAAATATAGAAACTATTTTAAAAATCTTGAATTATTTAAGAAAATTATTATACAAAATGGTCTGGTTATATCTGCACCAAAAATGGCTTTGTTTCAAACTAAAGTTAGATTTTTGGGTCATAATATTGATAAAGGAAAAATTAGTCCTATTAATAGAAGTATTGAATTTGCTTCGAAATTCCCTAATGAAATTACTAATAAGACTCAGTTGCAGAGATTTCTTGGAAGTCGTAACTATGGAGCACCTTTTATAAAGGATTTAGCTTTGGATTCAACGTTATTATATGGAAGGCTTAAAAAAAATCCAAAGGCTTGGTCAGCTGATCATACTGAAGTCGTTAAACGAATCAAGGCTAAGGTTAAAAACCTTCCATGCCTCACTTTAGCAAACCCAAATTGGGAAAAGACGGTTGAGACAGATGCCTCAGAAATAGGATTCGGAGGTGTTCTTACCCAATATTGTTCTGATAATAAACGCCATTATATTGTCCAATTTTATTCAGGAAAATGGAATCCGGTGCAGAAAAATTATGCCACAGTAGCTAAAGAAATTTTGGCTATTGTAAAAAGTGTGCTAAAATTCCAAGGCGATCTTTATAATCAAAAGTTTATTATAAAAACTGATTGCCAAGCAGCTAAGTTCATGTTTAATAAAGACTACAAACATGATGTTTCTAAACAAATGTTTGCTAGATGGCAAGCTTTATTGACACCATTTGATTTTGATATAGTTTATAAAAAAAGGTGAATATAATAGTCTTCCTAATTTTCTCACTAGAGAATATTTAGACTGATCATAAATGTCTTTTTTTTTAGGCATGAGGCCATCATGGCCCCCTACAAGGGGAAGAGGACGAGGAAATAATAGAGGAAGAGCCGGTCATATCCTCGCTCAATTGGGAAATAAACAATTGGTCACAGCTTCTAGCTCGTCGACAAATACAGAAGGTTTGAATATAAACCATCCCATGTACAAAGAGTTTATGGATTTTATGAAATCCAAGCAAAGTAAGGATAATACTCCTCCTACTTATTCCACCATATTAGTGGATGAAGAAAACACAGAAGTCTTTGATCTGAATGACAAAAAAGAAGTTATACTTCTTCTAGAAAATAATGATTTAAAATGGAAGAATGATCCTTGGCAGCTCATGACAAGGTATTTAGATACAATCTGTTATACTATGACTACGTATAAATACAGGATGCATTATGAGATGATACTTTCATCAACAGGGTCAGCAGAATTTCAGCAATTCTACCCTGCTAATACAAAGAAAGTTTATAACTTTTCAAAGATTATTATAAAAAGAATTATTTCTCCAAAATAGTGGGGAATGAGCCCATTAAAAGAAAGGGATTATATCCACCCAGAACAAAAAAATTGCAATAAAATACAATTACTGGGATTATGTGGATGGCTTTAATAAAGCCTTGTTATATGAGAATGTTAATAAGAAGCATTCATGGTTTATAAAATCTGTGCTAATGTGTTTATGCAGGATATTCCAAATTGGTTTTGCAAATGGTGGATGTTATACGGTCCCTCCATAAAAATTTTGCCTGATCAATATAAGCAATTATATTTAGAATGGTTGGATATATAAGCTTAGAACAAAATAATATTTTTTTGAAGGGATGTCAATTATGTACTTTTTTATAGAGTTCTCTATTCCATGGATTATGAAGTGGAATGTGAAAGTTAATAGTACTCCTGAAGGATTTCCATGCTTACAACGAACTTTTTATACAAAGTTTTGGAGTAAGTTAATAACTAAAGATCTTGATGGAAAAATTCATGGTCAAGATATTTTAAATTTAATAAATAAGATAATTGATAAATATCATAATCAGGTAATAGCACAACCACAAGATAATATTCTTAGTCCTTTCAAGCAAATTGCCAGGAAACTTCAGATGAAGAAAGGTGTAATATCTAAATCAGAGATTACTGCTTTGTATATGAAAGAAGCAAAGAAAGACTTAATGAACAATCTTGATATAGAAATAGGCGATGATATTTCAATGACTTCAGCCAGTCATACAAATCAAGATGATGAAGTATGTTTGGCAGGAGAAGGCCTAAGCGATCACAACATAGAAGAAGAAATTGATATTGATGCTCTTTTTATGAAATTCCAAAAGCAAGTGGAAGAATCTTCCGACAAGAGCACATGTAAGGGAAAAGCTAAAGTATAGGAATCAACTCCACCACAATAACAAAGGGGTAATGGACAAATGACTTTTATAAAGAAGGAATCTACTTTTATAAAGATAACATCTTTATAAAAGATGAGATAGTGGCCACCTAAAGAGATGTCAGCCACGTGAAATAAATGTGATGACCACATTACCTTGTTGGTCCTATCTTTTTATTATTAGCCAATGTAAAGAGCGTGGGCCATTGTAATTTTACATTTTTACCCTTTTAGACCTCTATATAAAGAGGTGTAAGTTTTAATTTAGAGGCAAGTTTTAGAACCCCCTGTCTCTCTATCTAAAAAACTCTCTTGTAATATTTCTCTTTTGTAATATTTCAAAGTTTGAATAAAAGTTTGCAATTTGGTTTGAAGAATTGTGAAGTTTGTCTTCAGGTACTATTTCTATTTTTTCTTTTATTTCTTCTTAGATATAGCCTAAATGATAGGCTAATTGATTGGTATTGAGCTATATCATACTAGATTACTATAATTAAATGGAACTGTAACTATAAAAGATGGTTTTAAACAGCTGAAATTAAGGTCTAATTGAAGTAATTTAGGCATGATAATAGAAGACTATTACGTTGATCCATTGGATTATCCTGTAAAGGACGGACCCGGATGTATCCGTTGGATTACCCTGTGTTGTGGGCGGACCCGGTAGAGACCTTGGATTATCCTAAGGGCGGACCCGGATATGGTGAAAGTCTTTATAGTATTATGCTGAAAATTGCTTAAATTTATAAATGCTCCTTATAAAAGGCTAGGCGATCCGTTTTGTATGGTATCAGTTTAGAAAATATGATAGCATCATAAACTCTATCTAATAAATTTTTTTTATTAGGGATGGGGTGCCTAATCCATCTTAATGCTTTATTTAAAGGTTTATATTTTATAACCAATCTGGGGGTACCTCTTTCTTGCTCAGCATGTTTATTAACATAGAAAGTTGTACAAGACCAAGGTGATTTTGAATGCCTTATAACCTTTCTGGATTAATGATTCAATCTCTTTTTTACAGAATTCCAAATATTCCAAATTCATCTGGCATGGCCTAGCTTTAGTAGGAATATTATCCTCAGTAAAATCATCTTCATATGGAAGAATAACAACATGCTTTTTCCTATTCCAAAAAGCATTTAGATGATCTCCACAAATATCAAGAGAGAACTGATTTTGTAGCAAAGTTATCTTGTCCTGTAATTTAGGATTCTGCAAGATATTATCAATCTCAATACTATTAATTTCACCTTTTAAAAAACTCATCTGATTATTTTTCAAAATCATTTTTGAGGTTAATTCATTTATCATTCTAGTAAAAGGTTTAGTAATGAATTCTAA
Organism: Solanum pinnatisectum; assembly: GCA_035578085.1. Lineage (NCBI taxonomy): Eukaryota > Viridiplantae > Streptophyta > Magnoliopsida > Solanales > Solanaceae > Solanum > Solanum pinnatisectum. The sequence continues at coordinate 23,656,597 of CM069081.1, read as the reverse complement.
TATAAAAGGTTTATTATTTGAAGTTCCTATAATTTTTTCATTATCCCAATAAGTAAGAGGGAAAATATCATTTATAAAGGATACTCCCAAAATAATTTGGTTAGTAATATCTTTAAACAAAACAAAGCTTTGAGGAACATAATTTTTTCATTTACAAATAAAAGCTTTAGGCAGTTTAAATTCAATATCCATTTAACGACCATTGGAAAATCTCAAACTATGAGTAGTTTTATGAAAATATCTTGAAGGTATTAGTCCTTCTTGAATACAATTTAAATCTGCAGCACTAATACCTTCAAGATATTTTCATAAAACTACTCATAGTTTGAGATCTGCCAATGGTAGTAAAATGAATATTGAATTTAAACTGCATAAAGCTTTTATTTGTAAAGGAAAAATTGTGTTCCTCAAAGCTTTGTTTTGGTTAAAGATATTACTAACCAAATTATTTTGGGAGTACCCTTTATAAATGATATTTTCCCTCTTACTTATTGGGATAATGAAAAAATTATAGGAACTTGGAATAATAAACCTTTTATATTAGAATTCATTACTAAACCTTTTACTAGAATGATAAATGAACTAACCTCAAAAATGATTTTGAAAAATAATCAGATGAGTTTTTTAAACGGTGAAATTAATAGTATTGAGATTGATAATATCTTGCAGAATCCTAAATTACAGACAAGATTGCTTTGCTACAAAATCAGTTCTCTCTTGATATTTGTGGAGATAATCCAAATGCTTTTTGGAATAGGAAAAAGTATATTGTTAGTCTTCCATATGAAGATGATTTTACTGAGGATAATATTCCTACTAAAGCTAGGCCATGCCAGATGAATTCGGAATATTTGGAATTGTGTAAGAAAGAGATTGAATCATTACTCTAGAAAGGCCTTATAAGGCATTCAAAATCACCTTGGTCTTTTACAGCTTTCTATCTTAATAAACATGCTGAGCAAGAAAAAGGTTTCCCCAGGTTGGTTATAAATTATAAACCTTTAAATAAAGCATTAAGATGGATTAGGTAACAATAACAATAAGAATAATAATAACAATAACAATAACAATAATAACAATAACAATAACAATAATAATAATAATAACAATAACAATAATAACAATAACAATAAGAATAATAATAATAATAATAATAATAATAATAATAATAATAATAATAACAATAACAATAATAACAATAACAATAACAATAATAATAATAATAATAATAATAACAATAACAATAATAATAATAATAATAACAATAACAATAATAATAATAATTATTTTGATAAAATTATTATCATTGTTCAAAGGACTATTTGAAGAACTCATATTACTCTTCCTTTTATAATTACCATAATGATGACTATTATAATTTTGTCTCTTCACACCCTTATTCATATATTCAATCACTTGTTATCTTTCAGACTTATTATTCATTGCAACCACATTCGTAAGATAGAATGGAGCAATTTGGCGGATTTCAAACTTATCATATACTGCTACCACATTCACTTCTGGGAATGGAGCAAATTCAATGGGACGAATTTCAAGACTTTTCGTCCAAAATATATTATTTTGTTTTAGTCATCATTTTATCATCACTATGGTGCATTGAGACTCAAACTCAATGTCTTATCCATATACGGCATGTTAGGCCATAATTTTATGAGACTCGAACCCAATGCCTTATCATCATGGTGCATCAAAACTCAAATTGATGTCTTACTCTCTTGGTGCGATAGAACTTGAATCTACCGTCTTATCCTCAAACATTTTTTCATTATGTGCATCCGGACTTTCACATGATGTCTTATCCTTTTGATGCGATGGAACTTGAATCCACCGTCTTACCTTGAATTAATAAATTATAGTCCAAAATGAAAAGGAATTAACCTCTTATGTCCCATAACATCGTTCGAGTCACTGCGTACCAGATACAAACATATGCCTCTCCCAATTTATTTATTTTTCAAGCTAAAAGAAATTGTTTTCTCCGGTCTACTCCAAAAAAATGAAAACAAACTCACAGATTAGAGTAACGATTAATGAAATAATAATAATAATAATAATAATAATAATAATAATAATAATAATAATAATAGAAAATAGAAGCATAAGTTTCTTCTTAAATGGCAAATTAAAATATATTTCCTTTTTGGAGATGTATACGTTTAGTGAATGAAATGAACCGTGCAAAACATATAAGCATACACAATTTATTAGACTTAGAAAAGAAAAACAAATAAAAAGGAGGACAAAACAACATTCATTAACCAAAAATTTTCCATATGTTTTCTTCGTGTTTTATAAACTGAAAAATGTTAAGGCATCGGATAATAAAATTATGAATCATATAAAATCATCTTTCCTTTTACGTGACATAATGCGTAAGCATACGTGATTAAAATAGAAGCAATAAATTATACCTATACCGAAATAAAGATATAGTACTGTACTGTTAAAAGAAACATACCACACTTTCTATACTTAATTCAACTATAGAAAGAAAAAGAAAATCATACCAAAATTCTGGATCTTACTTTTGGAGTCTCATGCTAATAACGTATTATAAAATATAAGCTAGAATAATATAATTATAAAGAGAAGAAGACAAAAGAAGTAGATGTAGGAGAAGATTTTTCTTCTTATTCAATTGTGTATTCCAAATGGTGAGTGATATTTCTATTTATAATGTTGAGATATCACTTCCAAAGGTCATCAAACTAGTATAAACATAGTTATCCCTTAAGGTTCTTATCACCCATACATGAATCCAATTAATTCTTGAATAAATCTAGTGGATAATCCACAAAATGCAATGGATTTATAACAGTTTTACCTCTTGTTTCTTAATAGAGTTTGTCATAAGTTATAATTTGCTAATGATCATAATAAGTACATTATGTTTGAATTGAAGAGGTGTAATCGCGTTATGCATATTTAAAATTTTAGTCTTTTTCTATAAATCACATAAACCCATTTTGGTTTGCAAATCATGTTTATTAATATAAAAAACTCCTTGTAAATCAACTCGAGAATATATCGTGTAAAACTCCATGGTCAAAGGAATAAAAAATCATGGCCTACCTCGGTATGATTTGCCTTAAATCTTACTAAACAAATGCAATTTAAGGTCAAAACTTTATGACCAAAGAGGTAACTTTAGCACCTTTCCCTTTCTAGTTTCAACTGCCCTTTCAAGATTCTACCTCAATCTTAAAAGTTTTTATAACTAAAGAAAAAAACATCAGCTATTACAAATCGTCTATAACATTAAATAGGTTACAAGTCTAGCTCTTCTAGTATCCATTAATATAAGAGTTTGGTTCTTTTGTAGTCATTTTTTCAATCATAAAGATCACTAACTCTTAAATTACCACTAAATTTGGGCTTCACAAAATATATGATCCAACTAAGAAATTCACAAACTATAGATGGATCTATGATGCAATATAGAGCTATTAATCCAACTTAACCCTTGGACACCTGAGTGGAACTCTCCACAAGCCGTGTTTGGAACTAAAGTTCCATTTAGGAGAGTAGATGGTCTCATATATGGAGGAAGAATATTAAATTTAGACAACACTTATTAGTCCCACTTTATAAAACTTTCCATCTTTTCCTCTTCTTTTTTTTTAATCACAATAAAATTGACCCCTCTCATTCTATAACACCTTCTAAATTCTATGTTACCTTATCTATCAGAATATGAAGATTTAGGGTGCCTTGTGACTTACCAAATTATGGGTATATGAGCTTTCTAAGGTCACCAACAACTCGTTAATTTGAGTTTGAAATAAAAATGTTATGATCGATTTATCAAACACTCCCATAAAAAAATTCTGAACCTGAGCTTCACAGATTCAATCTATGGTCGTAGATCAATCCATGAATCATAAATTGATCTAGTAAATTGAACTTCAAAAGTCTAGAATTTGACTTAGATTCTAGGGGCCATAGATCAAACCACATACCATAGATTTTCCTTGTCGAAAGTTTTGAAATAAGGAACTGTAGTAGTAGTAGTCTAGATGACAACCTTTTGTTTTGAATAATATACAAGGTCATTGTCCCGTATTGTTGTAAATAATTAGGCATTAGGTGCCAGTCCTAGTAGGGTCACCTTCTGGGTTTTTTAAGTCATGGTTCTTTTTGTAGATTTTATTTTAGTGTTCAACTGAACAATGTTTAGGATAAATCTGATCATCGCACAATGATTTTTCCCAATGATAGATTGGTAGGCGACTTTCTTAAGGAATACCTTATGTTTAGCGTCAATAAAGTAGAGTTGGTTGACTTATATAGTGGTAGTTTGTTTTATTACGACACAAAACTGGCTTTGATTGAAAAATGGACTCACCTAGAAAAGTCAATGCACTGCTATTGAATATATAGACATGTATATCGCTCTTTGTGACATTGAATTCATGTTAAATTCTTAGATTACTAGTTTGGGAGTTAGAATAATGTCATGACTAGAAAACTCGAGTGATGATGGTACCTATCATAACCCAACAAGTAGGTAAGCCAATTCATATCCCGAAACGATAAGTAACATGTCATGCCCCGAGCCTATCCCCTTGACGTAACACGGAACCTAGGATCACAAGTGACTTCAAACTAACCCTGTGTCTTGTTGGGTTTTCGGCCTTTTTCCCTTCCTATGTGTAGGGGTGTACAAACCGAACCAAACCGCAAGCCGAGTCAAATCGAAAAAAAAACCGACTAGTGATTTGGTTTGACTTGGTTTTGTATTGAAAAAAAAAACCCGACTATATTTGGGTTGGTTTGGTTTTAATTAAAAAAAACCAACCCGAGACCAAACCAACCCGACATTATATATGTAGTTTAAAATTTTTATTTTATACATAAAAATATTTACTTTGATATAATTTTAAAATATTTCTTATACTATTTCATAGTTTTTATCTTTCAATATATTATTTTAAGTTTCAAACTTAGAATTCGGAATGGTCCAATAAAGATTACAGTTCATAGATGTTGATAATTATAATAAAACTTAAATCAAAATCAAATTAATACTAATGCAAAAAGAAAATCAATTCAACACTAAGAATGACAATAATATTGAATATTTGTTCTTTAGTTTTACATTGGTTTAGACAATTAAAATACATAATCGAATTTTAATTTTCCTTAAATATTTAGTAATGTAACTAATACTTATTAAACTTATTTTAGCATGAGTTAGTACTTTTAAATTATGATCATTTTCATTATGACTTTGCAATATTTAGTTTATATGATGATTTCATTATTATTTTTTATTGAATATTTTTGTGTCATCAGTACTCATCTCATATTTTGTGTTATTTTTTTTAAGAAACACCTTAGATAATTGTATTTTGGTTGGACTAAAGAAATATTTGGAGCACAAGTTAATTATATGTTTGTATGCAAACTTTACCGAAAAAATCCAAAAATCTGAGGTTTATTAGTTTGGTTTTATTTATAAATTTAAAAATTCGACACAATGATTTGGTTTGGTATTTGAAAAACCAAACCAACCTGAGGTTGAAAACCCCGAAAAAATCTAAATTTTATTAGTTTGGTTTGGTTTATAAATTTAAAAATTTTGCACAAATTGTTTGGTTTGATATTTGAAAAACCCAAACCAACCCGGTCATGTACACCCCTACCTATGTGGATAAATAAAAGTCTAAAGTTTTGGGTCTTCCTTCCTTTCCTTTGTGGATAAATTTAGCCCAAATTTGACTAGCCACTTTGCCCATAAGCCCAATATTATGGTGCATATGTAAGACTTTCTTTTAGGTCTTATTGGAGAAGAATCACAAGAGATTGAGAACAGTCATATAGAGAGAAAAGTGAGAAAGTGCAAATTTTCGCACTAGCCCTAGCCGCCAATTTCAAATTGCGATTTCCGCTTCGTTTCTTGTCCAATTGGGCTGATTTTTGGATAACATGTTCCTTTCGACTTAATCTTTGATTGGGAACTGAGAGAGGGTGATTTGGAGTCCTGTAGCTCCAGATTTTTGCTCATGAACAGTAGCTGCAGGTTTGGTGTTTTTGCTTCTTTTATTTCTCTAATTTTGGTGCTATCTTGTAGTTGTGTTGCTCATTGTTTGGCACTTTGTTGGTGGCTGTTTTGGAGAACGCTTTTGTAGCTCTTGTTGATTTTTAGTGGAGCTTTAGCCTTGTGGTTTTTATTCTTCACACCGAAGAGGTTTTCCATGTTAAATTTGGCGTCTCATGTGTTGATTTGTTTTGCTTGCTTTGGTTGATTTGTTTGCTGCCCAAACAGTTTTGTTCTTGTATTATTTTGTCTTCTTAGTTCAAATAGAAGGGACAGTTTTGACTTGGGTTTTCTTCCGCTATTATTCTGTCATGCACATTTATTTTGTACTTGTCTTTCCCAACAAAGTAGTATCAGAGCATTGGGTTATTGTTGATTATCTATTTGAATGATAGAGTCAAATATGAGCAAGATGGTTTGTTTGAATGATAGTAATTATCATACTTGGAAAAGCAAGATGAAAGATCTTCTATTTGTCAAGAAAATGTATCTACTTGTGTTAGCTTCTAATAAACCTGAATCTATAAATGATGAGGATTGGAAATTTGAGCATTTGCAGGTTTGTGGCTATATCAGACAATGAGTTGAAGATAATGTTAGAAATCACATTGTGAATGAGACACATGTCAGAAGTTTATGGGACAAGCTTGAGACACTTTATGCTTCGAAGACTAACAATAACAAATTGTTTTTATTGAAACAATTGATGAACATCAGGTATAAAGAGGGCACTCCTATTTCTGATCATATTAATGATTTTTGGGGTGTTCTTGACCAGCTGTCCGGAATGAGTGTAAAATTTGATGAAGAAATTTAATGACTATGGTTTCTTAACACTCTGTCAGGCTCTTTTGAAACTCTTCGAGTTTCTTTGACTTATTCTACTCCCAGTGGTGTTGTGACCATGGAATATGCTAAGAGTGGTGTCTTGAATGAAGAGATGAGAAGAAAATATCAAGGCTCATTTTCTTCTACTTTACACTCTGATGTTTTGGTTACTGAAGACATGGGAAGAAGCAAGTTTAGAGGTCAGAATGACAGAGATAAAAGTAGAGGAAAGTCAAAGTCTATATTTAAGAATGCTACATGTGACTATTTCCACAAGAATGGTCATATCAAGAAATATTGTTTTAGGTACAAGAGAGATATCAAACAACAAAAGAAAGAAGGCGATAATGAAACTAGTGTTGCGGTTGTTGCTAACGATGACTTTCTTGTTTTCTTGTGATGAAAATACCGTCAATCTTGTTTGTGATGAGTCTAGATGGTTTGTGGATTCTGATGCTACTTCTCATGTCATGTCCAAGAAGGAATTATTTTCTTCGTATACTTCAGGTAATTTTGGGATGTTGAAAATGGGCAATAATCATGAGGTTGCAGTTCTTGGTATTGGGACTGTTTGTTTGGAAAGTAATAATGGTTCCAAACTAGTTCTAAATAATGTCAAGCATGCTCCACATGTTCGCTTGAATTTGATTTATGTTGGATACCTTGATGATGAGAGTTATATTAATACCCTTGGTGCTGGCTAGTGGAAGCTTACAAGAGGTTCTATGGTGGTGGCCCGAGGTGACAAGTTGTATAACTTGTACGTTTTTCAGGGCTCCATTCTCAGAGGCTCAATAAATGTGGTGGAGAATAATACTTCATCATTGCTATGACATAGAATACTAAGTCATATGAGCGAGAATGGGATGGACAAGTTGGCTAAGAAGAATTTGATTTCTGGAGTAAAACAAGCAAAATTGAACAAGTGTGTTCATTGCTTAGCCGGTAAACAGAAAATAGTTTCTTTTTAGAGTCATCCGCCTTCAAGAAAGCTCGATTTGCTGGAGTTGGTACATTCTGATTTGTGTGGTCCTTTTAAGGTAAAGTCTCTTGGTGGTGCACTTTACTTTATGACTTTTATTGATGATCATTCGCGCAAACTCTGGGTATTCTCCTTGAAGTCTAAGGATCAGGTACTTGATGTGTTCAAGATTTTTCAGACCTTGGTTGAGAGAAAGACAGGGAAGAAATTGAAATGCATTCGTTCTGATAATGGTGGTGAGTATATTGGTCCTTTTGATAGATATTGTAGAGAGCAGGGTATTCAGCATTAGAAAACTCCTCCAAAGACTCCTCAGCTAAATGGTTTAGCGGAGAGGATGAATAGAACTCTTCTTGACAGGGTTAGATGTATGCTTTCAGATGCTACGCTGCCAGATTCCTTTTGGGCAGAAGCATTTAATATTGTTGCCTATGTCATCAATTTATCTCGGACTTTTGCTTTGAATGGTGATGTCCCTGACAGAGTTTGGTGTAGTAAGAATGTTTCTTATGATCATATTAAAGTTTTTGGGTGTAAAGCCTTTGTGCATATTCCTAAGGATGAGATGTCAAAGTTGGATGTTAAAACTAGGCAATGTATCTTGGTTTTTTATGGTCAAGATGAATTTGGCTACCGTTTCTTTGATCTAGTTGAGAAGAAACTTATTAGAAGTCGTGATGTTGTGTTATTCGAAGACCAAACAATTGAAGATCTTGACAAACCTGAGAAAGCCTAGTTGATGTTGATCCAGTTCCTTTGACTACTCCACCAAATGAAAATCTTCAAGATGATGAAAAACAAGTTGATATTAAAGATGGTGATCATATTCAGAATGACCAGTATGCTATTGATGCTCCAGTGCAAGACGATGCAGTTGGTCAGCAACCAAATATATTGATGCTCCAGAAAGTTCTCTTAGAAGATCTACTAGAGAGAAAATACCTTCATCTCGTTATTCTCCCAATGAGTATGTACTCTTGACTCGCGGGGGAGAACCAGAGAGTCTTGATGAGGCCATGGAAAGTGAAGAAAAAGAAACGTAGTTTGATGCTATGGAGGATGAAATGAAGTCTCTACGCTAATCATACCTTTGATTTTGTTATGTTACCTAAAGATCGAAAAGCTTTGAAAAATATGTGGGTTTTTCGGGTGAAACATGAATATGGTAACCCAATTCCACGGTACAACTAGATTGGTTGTGAATGATTTTAACCAGAAAAAGGGAATTGATTTTGATGAGATATTCTCTCCAGTTGTGAAGATGTCATCCATAGTGTGATTCTAGGCTTGGCTACAAGTATGGACTTGGAGGTTGAACAGATGGATGTTAAAACTATTTTTCTCCATGGTGACTTGGATGAAGAAATTTATATGGAGAAGCCGGAAGGCTTTGAAGTCAAGGGAAAAGAGAATTATGTTTGCCAGTTGAAGAAGAGCTTGTATGGTCTAAAACAAGCTCCCATGCAATGGTACAGGAAGTTTGATTCTGTTATGAGTCAGTAGGGCTTCAAGAAGACTTCTTTAGACCATTATGTTTTTGTGCTATAATTCTCTGATGGTGACTTTATTATCGTTTTGCTTTATGTTGATGACATGTTTGTTGTTGGTCATAATACTTACAGGATTAAAAAGTTGAAGCTAGAGTTGAATAAGTCTTTTGCTATGAAAAACTTGGGACCAACAAGGCAGATTCTTGGCATGCAGATTATCCATGATAGAGATGCCAAGAAATTGTGGTTGTCACAGGAAAAGTATATTCAGAAAGTACTTCGTAGATACAACATAGACAAAGCTAAGATTGTCAGTACATCTTTAGCTATGCACTTCAAATTGAGTACCAAACATTGTCCTTCCATTGCGGTGAGAAGGAAGATATGAGATAAACTCCTTATGCTTAAGTTGTTGGTAGTTTGATGTATGCAATGGTGTGTACAAGACCAGATATTGCTCATGTTGTTGGTATTGTTAGCCATTTTCTTTCTAATCCGGGAAGAGAGCATTGAAATGCTGTAAAGTGGATTATGAGATAACTTTTTGACGCTTCTAGTCTGAGTTTGTGTTTTGGGATAGGAAAACCTATTCTTTGTGGTTATACTGATTCAGAAATGGTTGGTGATGTTGATACTCGTAAGTCTACTTTAGGCTACTTGATTACTTTTGCGGTAGGAGTTGTGTCTTGGCAATCTAGGTTGCAAAAATGTGTTGCTTTATCTACTATAGAGGTTGAGCTTATTGCAGCTGTTGAAGCTTGCAAGAGTTAATCTGTATGAAGAAATTCTTAGGGTAACTTGGTTATGCTCTAGAGAGGTATGTGCTTTATTGCGACAGTCAAAGTGCTATTTTGGAAAGAATTCTACATTTCATGATCGGTCTAAACACATTGATTTGAGGTATCATTGGATTCGAGATGTGTTGGATTCTAAGTTGCTTAAATTTGAAAAGATCCATACCAATGATAATGGTTCCAACATGATGACTAAAGCTTTGCCAAGAGGGAAGTTTTGAAGAATGTTGCATGAATGCCGGGATGGCGGTTTCCTCCACATAGTCGGTAGGGGGAGAATTGTTGGGTTTTGGGACTTTTTCCCTTCCTATGTGGATAAATAAAAGTCCAAGGTTTTGGGTCTTCCTTCCTTTTCTTTGTGGATAAATTTAGCCTAAATTTGACTAGCCACTTTGTCCATAAGCCCAATAATATGGTGCATATGTAAGACTTTCTTTTAGGTCTTATTGAAGAAGAATCACAAGAGATTGAGAGCAACCATATAAAGAGAAAAGTGAGAAAGTGTAGATTTTCGCACAAGCCCTAGCAGCCAATTTCAAATCGTGATTTTCGCTTCGTTTCTTATCCGATTGTGCTGATGTTTGTACAGCTTGTTCCTTTCAACTTAATCTTTGATTGACAACTGAGAGAGAGTGATTTGGAGTTCTATAGCTCCAGATTTTTTCTCGTGAATAGTAGTTGCGGGTTTGTTGTTTTTGCTTCTTTTATTTCTCTAGTTTTTAGTGCTATCTTATAGTTGTGTTGCTCATTATTTGGCACTTTGTTGGTGGCCATTTTGGAGAACACTTTTTTTATTCTTGTTGATTTTTAGTGGAGCTTTGGCCTTGTGGTTCTTACTCTTCACACCGAAGAGGTTTTCCACGTTAAATTTGGCGTCTCATGTGTTGATTTGTTTTACTTGCTTTGGTTGATTTGTTTGCTGTCCAAACAATTTTATTCTTGCATTATTTTTCTTCTATTGGTTCAAATAGAAGGGAATGTTTTGACTTGGATTTTCTTTCGCTATTGCCCTATCATGCACATTTATTTTGTGCTTGCATTTCCCAACAAAGTGGTATTAGACATTGAGTTGTTTTTTATTATCTATTTGAATAATGTAGTCAAATATGAGCAATATGGTATATATCGAGCATACTAAGAATCACTGAATAAAACATGTATTATGTGGAAGCTAAAACATGGACAACTGAAGTAGGGAATACCCAACTAGTCTGAATGTATAAACCATACTAAGAGTTTAATAACAACTGAAAGATAAACTTAGCAATTCAAGTTGATTCTACTACTATGTCTTAAAATACTCTAACTGAGTTGAGTTGCTAGGACATGCTCCCCAGCTAACTCTAACCAAACTGAAAATTGAATAAAAAGACTAGAATGAAAGCATGTTTATTGTCCTCGACGAATAAGGACTCACCATTGAAGCTGCTGAAATGCGGATCGAGAACCAACCTAAGCGCGATCTGAATGCTGAGTACCTGAACCTACATCATGAAAGGATGTAGAGCAGAGTATGCATCAGTACTTTGAATGTACTGAGCATGCATGATATAGATACTAAGCTGAACAAGTATATATAAGTTGAAACAAGGCATAACTGAGCAATATTGTAAACTGAACAAGAATGTAAATACTGAAAATATAACTGAAAATATAAACTAAATGCAATGACCAAGTGCTAATCATGAACATGACATGCTAAACAGAATATTGAAGTATATACTGAAAACCTGGTCACTGCACTAGGAGTCTGATTGTGGGAACTACTATTAACCGACATAAAACTACGTGAGGTAAATATGGAGTCCAATATATATGCCCCATTGGAAGGACCCAATATACCTTGTCAGGGGTATAAAGGCATGACTGGCGTGATCACTAAATCGGATGCCCAAGAAAGGGGGCTTATGCTCCTACGGGGGCACGTAGTTATGGGACTATGAGGGTACGCTGAACCCTAGTCCAACTCGGTGCTAAGTCTACTCCCAATTGAATATGTATATGACACAAATGTAACTGACATGCTAAATTACTAAATAACTCAAAATACTGACATGCATTCTGAGAATGCAATATTTATATACTAATAATATGACATTCAAAATCTGGAACATGATTTGTTTAACTGACCTAGCAAGTGTAATTCTGAACTACGAGAATTTATAAACACTAAGTGTAACACCCCGTATCCTAGACAAACCAGAATGCAGATTTCCAGAAGCGCAGGTGCCACCTACGGAGGCCACTTATGGATCGTAGGTTGGACCACGGTCTGTGGATCAGGTCCGTGGAACATGGTCTATAGAAAAACCCCAGAAAATCCCCACCATAGGTGGGACTAAGGCCTATGGAACGTGGTCCATAGAAAAACCCCAAGAAACCCCGACCGTAGGTGAGATCACGGTCCGTAACGTGGTTCGCAGAAGAAAAAAAACCCAAAAAACCCCAACCCATGGCCAGGACCTACAGACTATAGGTTGAACCACGGTCCGTGGAATGTGGTCTGCAGAACCCATCCTCTGAAGCCAAACGACGGCTGACGAGGACGGACCATAATGTAGACCACGGTCCATGGACTAGGTCCATCGATTGGTCCCGACAGCTTTTAAGTCAAGGTCGTTTTGGTCTTTTTCCTATGCATTGGACCCTTAAACTACGTAGTTTTTGTCAGTTTTAGCCTAGTAACTAAATTAGAACTTATCCTAAGCAATTCATTTTCTAAAACTCATCCAATTAGAATGAAAAGAGGAGAAAAAATTTGAGCAGCCCTAGTTCAAGAACGCAATAGGGTTTCATCAGTTCCAGCCTCAAAATCGAAAGATTTCTCCATGAAATTCGTCACCAAGTATGAGGAATTTCACTAGTGGGTTACTTTCACCAATTAGGTCCCTAGATTTCAGTCAAAATCTTGATTTCCTTAATATTATCTAAACCTATGGTTTCTTGAATGTTGAAATTATTGGGTTTTAGCTGTTAGAATGATCCAAATGAGATTACAATATTGTTGCTTAGTTTCTTGCATGATATTCAGAACCCTAGTTGTGTAGATTTGTTTAGTTCATGAATTACACATGCTAGGTCAGTCTAAACAGATATACATACTTTAATTTACGAATATCACATTATCAGTTATAATTGTTGCATTCTCAGAGTTTGCATGTCAGTAATTGAGCTATCCAGTACTTTAGTATTTCAGTCATAACATTGCTTATATACATTCTAATTGGGAGTAAGCTTACACCGAGTGGACTAGGGTTCAGCGTACCCGAATATTCCTAGAACTACGTGCCCATGTAGGTTTATAAGTCCCCACTGTGGTCATTACATTTTAGTTATCACGTCAGTCATGCCTCTGTATCTCTGGCAGGGTATATTGGGTCCTCTCGATAAGGTGTATACATTAGACTCCATATTTAGCTAATGTGGTTTTATGTCGGTTATTAGTAGCTTCCACAATTAGATTCTAGTGTATTGACCAGGCTATCAGTTACAGTTTAGTCTTCAGTTTCAGCATGTTATAAATCTGGTCATTGCATTCAGTTAGTTCATATTCACTATGTTTAGCATATTTATCATGTTCAGATTATATCACTGCTTTATCACTTTGTTCAGTTGTATGTTTATTTACTCTATCCTGCATTTTTAGTACCTTTCAAGTACTGACGTATACTCTGCGCTGCATCTTCTTGTGATGTAGGTTCAGGTCCTCAGCTTTCAAATCATGCATAGATCGATTCCCGATCTCCATTTTTGCAGCATCAGTGGTGAGTCCTCATTCTTCGAGGACGATTGACATGATTATCTTTTCTACTTTTAGTATTTAGTCTCAGTTTTTGCTAGACCTAGCTGGGGAATGTCCCAACATTTCTAGTCACTTAGAGGCTTTATTTCACACAAAGTTAGATTCAGTTTTAGCTTTGGAGTTCGATATTTCAGCTGTCATTAAACTCACAGTTCATTTATTCAGATACTAATGGGTATTCCCCATCATTCCAATTTTATGATGTTTAATGCTTCCACACGGTACTTTCTTAATTCAATTATCTTTAAGTATGCTTATGATATGACAGCAGGGTTAGCTTGGGGTTACTCGTGATCCTAGGTGCCGTGTCCGCATCCTGGGGTAATTTTGGGGTTTGACAAACTTGGTATTACAGCACTAGGTTTAAGATTCCTACGATGTCTGAAAAACCACACTAAGTAGAGTCCTTTTCATGGGTGTAAAGTTCACCACATCTAATGAGAGGGAGGCTACGAAGTGTTTTAGGAAAACTTCACTTTCTTGTTACTCTTATCGTGCTCAAGGTATGATCTAATTCCTCGTTCTAATCCATCCTTATTCGCTTAAGATCATGCCTCCTTGTAGAGCTTACGCAAGGAATGTTAATGCACACAATGCTGACATAGTTCCTTTAGTCCCAGACCACGAGGTTTCGAACTCAGATTTTCTAAATGCGATTCATATTTTGGCTAATAGTATGACCAACAAGAACAATCAGCAGGTTCCAGTTCCTACTAATAGAAATGGTGGATCAGTGGCAGTTAGGGTTCGAGATTTTGTTAGGATGAATCCGCCTAAGTTATTTGGGTCACAAGTTGGTGAGGACCCACACAACTTCATTGATGAGGTTAAGAAAATCTTTGGAGTGATGTAAGTGACTAGTAATGGTAGGGTTGAGTTGGCATCCTACCAGCTTAATGCGGTGGTTCACATATGGTACACTCAGTTGAAAGACAATAGGGGCTACTTTGTCTTTTATAGCAGTAAACTTCGGTGTCAGTCCAGAAACTCTCTCAGAACCTTTCTCAGTCTTTACTCCAGTCGGGTATCCAGAAATTGCCCTGTCACAGAGTCTCAGAAAGTCACCTCAGTAGATCTTGTAAAGTTAGAAATGGTAAATTTTGATATCATTCTAGGCATGGATTGGTTACATTCCTGTTATGTCTCAGTCGATTGTAGAACTAGTAGAGTTCGTTTTCAGTTTCTAGACGAGCCAATCTGAGAATGGAAGGATAGTAGCTTAGCGTCTATGGGTCAATTCATTTCTTACCTTAAGGCCAGAAAGATAATCTTTAAGGGGTATCTCTATCATCTAGTTAGGGTCAAGGATTCAAGCTCTGAAGTTCCTCCCAAAAGGGAAATCGACTACGAAATTGATCTCCTTCCATATACCCAGCCTATTTCTATTCCTCCTTACAGAGTAGCTCCAGCTGAGCTTAAGGAATTGAAGGAACAGTTGAAAGACCTTCTAGATAAGGGCTTCATCAGACCCAGTATTTTCCCATGGTGCAGTTGTTCGTGAAAGAGAAAGATGGCTCTCTCAGGATGTGCATTGACTGTCGACAGTTGAATAATGTCACAATCAAGAATAAGTATCCCATCCCAAGGATTGATGACTTGTTTGACCAACTTTAGGGTGCTAGTCATTTCTCAAAGATATACCTCAAATCCGATTATCATCAGCTCAAAGTCAAAGATAGTGACATCTCAAAAACTTCCTTCAAAACTCAGTATGGTCATTATGAATTTGTATTTATGTCATTTGGTCTAACAAATGCTCATGCAGCTTTCATGGATTTGATGAACAGAGTGTTCAAGTTGGACTTGTTCGTTATCACCTTTATTAATGATATCCTCATTTACTCTAGGAATGAGTAAGAATATGTGACTCATTTGAGGGTTGTCTTGCAAACTCTCAAAGATTGCCAGTTATTCGCTAAGTTTAGCAAATGTGAGTTTTGGTTGAAATCTGTTGCTTTCCTTGGGCATATTGTGTCTAGAGAAGGGATCCAAGTAGATTCTCAGAAAATAGAGGCAGTGAAGCAATCACCCAAACCTACCTTTCCTACAAATATCAGAAGTTTCTTGGGTTTGGCGGGTTACTACAGAAGGTTCATGGAAGTATTTTCATTCATAGCTTCTCCATTGACTAAATTAACTCAGAAAAAGATCAAGTTTTAGTGGTCAGATGATTATGAGAAGAGCTTTGCAGAACTGAAAATTAAGTTGACTACAACTTCTGTTTTGACTCTACCAGAGGGTTCAGACAGTTATGTTATCTATTGTGATGCATCCAGATTGGTCCTAGGTTATGTGTTGATGCAGTGACGTAAGGTTATATCATATGCTTCTCGACAACTTAAGGTGCATGAGAAGAACTATCCAACTCATGACCTCAAGCTTGCAGTAGTGGTATTTGCCCTTAAAATTTGGAGACATTACTTGTATGGTGTTCACGTAGATGTGTTCACAGACCATAAGAGCCTTCAGTATGTGTTCACCTAGAAAGATTTGAATCTTCACCAGAGGAGATGGCTTGAGTTCCTCAAGGACTATAATATGAATGTACTTTACCATCCTTGTAAGGCCAATGTAGTACAAGATGCTCTTAGCAGACTATCTATGGGTAGTGTAGTGTAGTGCATGTTGAGGAAGAAAGGAAGGAATTAGCGAAGGATGTTCACTGGCTTGCTCGCTTAGGATATTGCCTCATGAGCATATCATATGATGGTGTAACAGTTCAGAATAGGTTAGAATATTCATTGGTAGCGGAGGTTAAGGAAAAACAAGACAGCAATCCTATATTGCTTCAACTGAAGGGTGCAGTTCATCAGCAGAAAGTTGAGGTTTTCTCCCAAGGGAAAGATGGTGTGCTTCGCTATCAGGGTCATTTATGTGTTCCTAAGGTAGGTGAGTTGAAACAATAGATTCTTATAGAAGCCCATAACTCCAAATATTGTATTCTTCCAGGAGCCACTAAGATGTACCATGAACTGTAGGAAGTCTTTTGGTGGAATGGCATGGAGAGGGATATAACAGATTTCATGGCTAAGCGCCCCAATGTCAGCAAGTGAAGGTAGAACATTAGAAACCATGAGGTATGACTCAAGAGATCAATAGGGAAGTGGGAAGTGATCAATATGGATTTCATTAAAGGTTTACCTCGTACTCACAGACAGCATGACTCCATTTGGGTGATAGGAGACGGAGTCACTAAGTCTGCACACTTTTTGGCTGTTAGGACTATAGATTTGGCGGAGGACTACGCCAAGCTTTACATTAATGGCATAGTTAGGTTGCATGGGGTTCCTTTGTCTATCATCTCAGGACTCAGATAGAGGTCCGCAGTTTACCTCTCTTTTCTGGAAGTCATTTGAGAAAGGTCTTGGTACTCAAGTTAATCTTAGCACAACATTTCATCCACAGATGGATGGTCAGGCAGAGCATACCATTCAGACCTTAGAGGACATGTTGAGAGCTTGTGTGATCGACTTCAAGGGTAGTTGGGATGATCACCTTCCTCTTATAGAGTTTGCCTACAATAATAACTACCATTCCAGTATTTAGATGGCCCCTTATGAGGCATTATATGGGCGTAGATGTACATCTCCAGTTGGTTTGTTTGAAGTAAGTGAAGCAGCCTTGATAGGACCAGATTCGATTCATGATGCCATGGAAAAATTTCAGCTCATCAGAGATAGACTTGAGACAGCCCAGAGTCGCTAAAAGTCCTATGCAGATGTAAGGAGAAAGGACTTGGAGTTCCAAATTGATGATTGGGTTTTCCTGAAATTGTCACCTATGAAGGGGGTGATGAGATTTGGCAAGAAAGGGAAACTCAGTCCTAGATATGTAAGCCCTTACAAGATCTTGAAAATAGTTGGTAAAGTGGCTTATGAGTTAAAATTGCTAGCAGAACTAGCAGCAATGCATCTGGTCTTTCACATTTCGTTGTTGAAGAAGTGTGTGGGTGATCCAGCATCCATAGTACCATTGGAAAGTGTAGTTGTGAAGGATATTCTCACTTATGAGGATGTGCTAGTGTAGATTCTTCATCGTCAGGTTCGAAGGTTGAGAAACTAAGAAGTCACTTCCGTAGAGGAGCTACTCGGGAAACAGAAGCAGCCATGAAGGCCAAGTATCATCATATCTTTCCTTCCAATTCCATTTGATGAGTCCACAATTTTGACTAATTTAGGGCTTTATTTTAATAGATTTAGTGTCCTCAAATGCATATTTTGTGCCAATAACTTATGTAAATCCTTGATTTTCAGGTATTTGGATTGAAGAACAAAGCATGGACACTAATGAGCAAAAAGGAACAAGGCAGTTGAAAGAACGAAGAAAAGAGGGCCTGATGATCGCCTAATCCATTGGGCGAGTCGTCGAATGGCCATAATCTTACCTAAAGTTCCAGTGTGTCAAGCCCTGAAGGAGAAAATCAAGTCAGCGATAGAAAGGAGCAGTCGGCGAGTCGCCGAACGGTTCTGCGATGTAGTGCTAGATCGCCCAAAGCTACAGAACCTGAAGATGCTGAAGGCCAAAGCAAAAAAGCGATGGAATTGACCAAAAGGCGGATCGCCAAGTGGATCAGCGATCCCAGCTTATTGCGCCAAATGGTCCTTCGCAGCATATTTTTGGTGACTATAAATACATTTTTAAATTCTTAGTTTAGTATGAGTTATCAATGATCAGTTATCAGAATATCAGTTTTTGAAGTTTTAGAACTCTAAGTTGGGAGACAATATTTTTCTTAGCTTTCAAGATTTGAAGATTTCCATTTTTGAGAAATTAGAAGTGGGTCTTTCAGATTCTTCAACCTTGACCATTGTAAAGATGAAATTAATCGTACCCAGTTGATGGAAACATAATTTGGTAACGATTTCTATCTTTCTATGATGTCTAGCTAAAACCCCAATTCTTGGGGTGTGATTATGTGATTATGGGTTGATTTAGCTGTTGGATATTGTTAATTGATAGTTTAATTGTTGCTTAAAAGTGATTTCAATTAGTAATTGTGGTTTAATTTAAAGGGTTGTAGTTGCAAATGCAATTCTAACTTCATGTTTTTGGCTTGCTCGAGAGAGAGGTTTTAAAACCAAGATTACTGATTTGATGGTCTGTGGGTATTGGGTTGTCATGGGTTCAGCTTGAGAGAGTGAATCCTAAACCCTTTTCCACACACTCAGCTCAAGAGAGTGAATGGACTAAAGCGAAGGTTGCTTTTAATTGCTGCTTATTGGTGTTCGAGAGAAACCAATTGGATTCGGGGTAAATTGTTCGAGAGAAAATTTATCCCCACTAAAGTCTAGCTTATTCACTGATATAAGGGTATCTACTATCAATTGCAATCACCTATTTGTCTATGTTAGCCAATAATCCAATCACATCCCAAGAACCCGTCTCTTTACTTGTTCCTTAGTGTTAATTGTTGCTATTGTAGTTGATAATTACAATCAAAACCCCCCATATTTGACACTTGTGTCACCCTTAATTTGAAACCATGTTTTTATTCATAATTGTTTTTACCTATGATTGACTTGAACATATTTGTACTTGGCTCTTGAATCTTAAGCACGTACCACTCCCTGTGGGATTCGACCCCAACTCACTTAGTTGGATTATATTACTGACTAACGATCGTTGGCACTTAGTATTGGAAGAAGTGTTATGATACGTGAAATCAAAATGGCGCCGCTGCCGGGGAGTGGTGTTGGTTAAGATTCTTGAATTAAGTTAAATTTTATTCTTGTTAGTTATAGTTGAACTTATTTTTAGTTTTGATTTTCGTGTTGCTTGTTTTGAGCAGATAATTGGAGCATATCTGGTAGCAACAGTGACCCAACGGATCACCCTCCTTTGAGATTGATATTTTTTAGGGATAACATCTTAAAGTTCAAGCAATTGGAGGGTGAAGTCATGTATGAGTTGTGACAAAGGTTTAAGACCATATTGCAGCAATGCCCAACTCATGGAATTCCATATACGATGCTTTTGGAATGCTTCTACCGGGGTCTTGGCCTCGAAAATAGAATAATGGCTGACCAAATCTCTCCAAGTGATCTCATCCAGCTACCTTACACTAAAGCAGCCCAACTCCTTGATAACATGGCCAAGACCAACAAGGAGAAAGAAAAGGACCAAGACTTTGCCACATTGTTAACTCTGCTAGATGACTTGGTGTCATGACCCTGGAGTACCCCCTAGACATAACATAGCGTACTTGACCCCGAAGGGGTCTCATACAAGCCTCTAGAATCATCATTACATAAGACATTGAAATAATGCAGAAAAATTTAAAACTTTAAAATCGAAGTCCAACTTCAATTTTCATAAAAGAGAGTAATAGGAAACTCTAGACTTTGTCTCATACCACCATCTAAAACATAGGAATACAAAGTTTGGAATTCAGCCCTTATACATTAATAAAAGTCTCAACATGAGAAGTACAATAGAACTAAAAATTAAGAAATCCCGTCCTCGAACTTGAGGACTCACCACAACTTGGAGATAAGCAATTCAAGTCTTCTTCAAAGAGAGTGAGATAGTCACCTAGCCGGAACCTACACTCATTAAGATGTAGAAGGAAGAAGGGGTTAGCACATAATATGTACTAAGTGTGGAAACATGCATAAAAACATTAAATATGATTAAAAAAAAAAGGGACATTTTTGTTAGAAAAGTATGCCTTTGTCAAGTTTAGAAACCAACATGCATTTACAATGTACAATACAAGCCATAATCACATTTATACTCACTACATGGTAATATAAACACCTTAGAAACCTCTAAGGAACAATTGTGCAATGTATGGTTGGCATCCCATAATACCAACCCTACTAAGTGTCCCCTTGAAGCTCCCTTGGTCATGCATATCACCTTTAAACCTCATTATAATCATTAGTCACCAACAAGGAAAATAATCATGAACATTACTTTGACTACAAGGAAAGTAATTCATTATAAATAAACATTCAAGATATATGCATCCACTCGTATTTCATTACAATAATAAGGAAACATCCCACAACATCCTACTAAGTCCACTTGTGCAATGTGGGAGTGAAGTCCCATACCCACACTCCTACTAAATAAACTCACCAAGAGGTCATAGTGTAGTCCATTTCTCATTCATTATCATTCATTTAGGGAAGAATAGCATAACCGACATAGACCATATGAGCTACATGGAATCCGGTGTCGTGTAACCCCACACTGAAGAAGGTGTCCTACTTGCCTAAGGTAGGACTAAGTGTATAGCGTCTTGGTGGATCCATTAGCTAAGTCCTATGTTGGCACATAGTTATGGGATAGGGAGATTGCTTCTAGAAACCCACCCTATTGCATTGGCGGAGGGAATTCCATCTCATGAGTTCACTTCGATTGACCCTCCCTATTGCATTGGCGGAAGGGCCTTTACCTCATTGTCCATATCCACTCGGTGCTAAGCATTATCTCCCGAATTATACATAATTAAGTCTTGAATTGCATTTACATGTGTGAAGGAATGCTCTATCCCTCATTCAATACAATCCATCAAAATAACTCATAGATTCATTAAAGGTGAGAATGTACTTTCAACCTTAGAATCAACATTAGTGTGTGAGTAAGACTTTCACATTACATTCATAGTGTTTTCATGAGAATTAGCCTTTCAATCAATGCAATACATCATCATCATCCTAGACTATTCATGCATCATTAAGTATAACGGTAAGAGAAGATCAATACTTTCAACAATATCATATTTTACACACTAGTCATAGGAGATTTACTTTCTAAGTGAGTCAATAGGCTATACACAACTTTCATCAACATGTACAAACCTTAGCAATTTACCCCTTTTCAAGGTCATGAATCATGTCTCACAATTACACCTAAAGATACACAATAGGCATGAACAAAACAAGATTTAATAACTAAATTCACATAGAAACAATTCATAGTAATCATCTTGCATCAATACACCCATCACAATACTTGAAATTGGGGTCATAGGGGTGTTCATCGGTTCAAGGGGAATTTTACAATGAAAATCACCATTAAACATCAAATTATCCATAGTATAATGCAACTTATATAATAAAATCATTTTTAGGAATAACCCATGGTTGGAATAGAAACCCTAGTTTTTGAACAATATATCAATTTCGAAATCAAGAGTTGAAGGGCTTCATGGAGAATGATGTTCCATGAATCAAGGTTCCCATACCTTAATTGAAGCTTTGCCCACGAATTGAAGTTGAGAAGATGGATTCTTGAGCCCTAACCTTCAAGTTCTTAGTGTTCTTCAATGGAGAAACTCTAGAGAGAGAAATAGTGAGAGAAAGGTGATGTTCTTGGATCTCTTCTTTTATTAATTGGGAGCAACTAAAAAGGAAGAATTTTGGCTTAAAAAGTATATATACTTAATAGGAAAAAAGTGGGAAAGTATTGGTTCAAGTTTAGGAAAGATTACTTAAAAGCCCTTACTTAAACTTCCATTTTTATGCTAGGCCCGCTTGAGCTCCCTTTGGCACCCTTGGCTCGCCAAGTCACTTAGGCGACCTGCCTAATGACCCTTAAGCTCGCCCATATTTCCAGTAAGTTCCCAAAGTATGCAACTCACTTAGGCGATGGGGAGGTCTGTCGGGCGAATCGCCAACCCATTGGGCGACCCTCAACCCATCTCGCCCATTTGTCCAGTAGCATAGGCTAGGAGGGATAGCACACTAGGCAACCAAGTGCACTTTGGCGCATCGCCAAGTGACTTGGGCGACCATGCTGCCAATCACCAACCTGTCCAAAGAGCAAACACGGTTCTCTTTCACCCTTCCTTAATAGTTTAGGTCCTTACCTTCATCCTATATGTTTACCTTCCTCATTTTAGCTTTAGTTAGGTCTTTAAACATCTCTAAAAGCTATGTAAACATGCCCATTAATCTTAACTCAACCTAGACACCAACTTAAAGTTGTACCAACCCATACGATGAGGCTCTTGTTTAGCCTATTGATTTTTTGGGTTGTTACACTTGGCCAAGAAAGTCATGGAATTAGAGGTAGTGTCCAAGAGGAAGGACAGGTACATCCTCCCTCATGAGCGTCGAAAGATGAAGAAACAAGAGGGTGGGAAAATTGAAGAGGTCCTATTACTCATTCTACACAAAGTCGAAAAGCACGATAGAATGTTGGAGGTGTTAAGAGAGAATGTCTTGATGCTGAACCAGATGACAACCTCTGATTCCATGCTCATTCAGCTACTAGGGTCCCAAATGGACCAGGTGTTGTCTCACCTCTTCCCAGACCCATAAGAGGGGTTTCCTTATGAAAATGAGGCAAACCCCACTAATGGAACTTAAGTGGGGACTTGCGTCGTGCCACGACGTTAACTGAGGCACTTCTTGGGAGGCAACTCAAGTGTTTAATTGCTTTATTTTTATTTTAGAAATAATGGTGTGTTGATTGTACAGGTTGAAGTTAGAAAGTGTTAGAAAGGTAGAGATTGGCGAGCTAAAAGTCCGGTCGGCGACTCGCCAAAAAGGTTGGCGACTTGCCGAAAAGGTTGGCGAGCCCAACTTGGACCGCCATTGGACTCAACAAAATTTTAAAGTGGAGTCTGTAAAACTCGGCGAGCCCAAGAGCAACTTGGCAAATCGCCGACCAGGTCGGCGATCACGATTTAGTCCGCCGTTTGGACCCCCATATTAACTGGAGGTCCTGTAAAACTTGGCGAGGTAAGTGTCCACGCAGTGTGTCACCAAGTGGGTCGGTAAGTAAAACAAATGTCGCTGAATGGGCGAGAACTGAACAGATTTTAAAGGCCAAAGGTTTAAACTTTCAAACTCTTTCACTTTCCCTTACTTTTAATCTTCCCAAACTCACATCCGCACAATATTATCTATATTTCTTGCATTTTTATCATATTTGAGTCGTTGATTTGTGTTCGAAGTGGATTACTTTGCCGCCTAGCATTTCAATCTTGATTATTCGGCATCTAAGGTTGGTTTTTCGAACCCCGAGTTTATTTTTAGCAATTTGTACTCATTTTCTAGTAATTTGATCTTAGTGATATGTGTTGGGCCTCTCTGATCTTAATTTTTTATATGTGTGCCTGTGTTAATTCAAAAATCTTGCCCATAATATTTATATTGTTAAATTCCTGAGTTTTTGTGCTTAAAAATTTGTTAAAAATTGTGGGGTTGTGCTTGAATGTTGTTGGGTTTAGTCGGGTGAAGTCTAAGTAGCTCGCATTTGTGACAAATGACGTATTTTACCCAATGATGAAGCGGTTGACGTCATTCCTAAGGGTAAAAGTCGTCAAATGGACAAATTTGGCCAAACCGGGAGAAGTCTAAGTATCTTAGGGGCATGGGAGTAATGGGTCTTAGTTTAATTTGATAGGTGCATATTTTGATTTTGTCGGGGGTTGCGGGGTTAAATTTGAGAAATTGGGTTGAAAGTACATACGTTGGGTCGTTTGGCGAGCTGGGTCGAGCTTACCGAACCACTTAGTTGTTCACCGAAGTTCCCCATATCACCTTTAATTTCATGTTGAATGTGAAGTTAGGTTATGTAACTTTCAGCAAGAAGCCTGAGGTCGCCAAAAGCACTCCGCGACTCGCCGAAAGTCCTTCCTGATTGCCCTTTGTCTGCACCCCTGACCCTTAATTGAACTGTAACCTTAGGCGGGCAAATTCTTGCATGTCCAATGTTGTTGGTGATTCGCCGAAAGGCCTTCCCATCGCCTACTTGCAAAAATTTTCTGAGATTTTTGAGCTAATCCTTTCGGCAAGCCCGATCTAGCTCGCCAAAGAGATTCGGTGAATCGCCGACTGGTTCAGCGAGTCTGTCTGCAGCTACATTTTTTGTGCACCTAATTAAATTGTTTCTAACTCTTTTTGATGTTTTTTCATACATGGCTAGACCAAAATTTTCCGCTAGAAACATGTCACCCCGTAAGAAGGCTAAAGAGATAACTATCAACGAGGATGCCACTGTATCCATGGCTAAGGCAACCAAACTTCCCACATCTAGTGGGAGAGGCAAAGGTAAAGGGAAGGCACTTGCGTCACTGGAGGCCAGCTCCGATAGTGACGGTATCTACTCCAGTCACCTCTCCAGTTTTGAGAGTGAGGGTGACCACACTTGAGAGATCTATCACATGGATGATCGAGAGTATCATCATTGCTGCACTGACCCCCTCCAGACTTCCATTGATACTCTCACCATGAGAGTTGAGGCTTGTGAGAGTAGACAAGGGTAGACCTCCGAGGTTAAGGCTTTAAAAGCCGAAGTAGAAGATTTGAGGAAGGATGTAGACTATCTCAAGTCTACTAACTTCACTTCACTACTGGAGGCTGCAGATGATTTGGATGCTCATGAGACTTCAGAGATTCCTCTGGCTACCATCGAAGATGTACATAGGGATGAAACAGTAGTTGATGAGTCGGATGCAGAGACCGACGAGGACCAGATAGAGGTGCATGATGCTGCAGTTTATGATGATCTGGCTGGCCTAAAGGATGTGATGTTTGAGACTGCACGCCAGACTTCTTTGAGAGACACCACCATGGGTGGACCCAGTGGATCTGCTACTACTTCTGAGGTGACTCCGGGCACTGATGCCCAAGTTCCGAGCACTACACCGAGCACTGATGCCCAAACAGATGGAGTGACTGTTTAGACAGGATCCCTCTTTACCTCTCTCTCTCTCTCTATCTCTCTACTTTTTGACTTTTGGATATTATTTTGCTTGCATTTGAGGACAAATGATTTCTATTTGTGGTGGGGTGAGGCCCACCTAGTGTGACCTTTTGTGATTATGTTTTGTTTATATATTTGGGTTTTTGAGCTATAACTGTGTTTTGCACTATTTTTGTGGATGATTGAGCTTATGGTTCCTTATCTTTAATTGAAACGATTTTCGGACCCTTCCGAAAAAATTTGTGCCACTTCTTGTTTGTGTTTGAATATTGTTGTTCTCTTGCAAATTTAAGCATCGGTCGTGATCAATACCGATGACTTGAATAGTGCTCATAATCAAACAAAAATGAATGTGCGGCTACGATGAGACCAAATGAAGTTGCATAGACAATATGTGAACTTTTTGCATCTCGTTGTTACTAGCCAATTATCGAATTGAGTCTCTTGTTATGAACATTGCACACTAGCGAAAGTGTGGAGTCTTGTTTAACATTGGTGTTAATGCCTTGTGAGATGTGCTTACCGTGAACCATGTGTGATGACGCCTAGAATTTGCCCCATTGGTCTGATTGACTAAGTGATGCAAGCTCTTGAGATGATCTTAGGCAACTTTGAAGAGTGTAAAACAATTTGACATTATACCTCTTTTTGTGGCCTACCTTGTGAGTGTGTGAACTTCGCTTGAACACTTTTTGTGCCTTACCCTTTTCTTGGAAGAAACTTGATGAAACTTTGACCTTTCTTTATTCATTACCCATAATCCTCATGATTTGTGGTTTGTTTGAATAGCCAACTTAGGCCAAAAGACTAAGTTGGGGGTGTGGTGAAAAGAGAAGGTAAATCAAAAAGTGCAAAGAAGTCACCTTTGACCCATGGTTTTGAGAAAAATGGAACCCCTCCATACAAAAAAAAAAAAAAAAAAAGAAAAGAAAAATAATGAAAAAGTTGTGGAAAAAAGTTGTGAAAGTGCAAAGAAAATGGGGTATCCAACATGTCCATGGAAAGTGAATAATGGGGTGACTTCGGGCATGAATGAGAATGATAAAGAAGAGGGAAGAAAGTGTTTTTCATGCCACATCTCATGAGGATAGCAGTCACTAAGCCTAAATGACCATACCTTTACACTCAGCCCCGTTACAAGCCTTGAAAAGATCTTTTTGATCTTGAGTGAGCTAAAACAAGTGTTGATTGGAAAATACGAGCAAATCTATGGGTGAAATCATGCATTGTGTTCATCTTTATGATTTTGAGTGTTGCATTTGATTCCAGAGCTTTAAATAGTTGAACCATTGTGTGTGAATATGGACTCACTCTTCGTATGAGGGCATTTGAGTACCTTTGTTGAGCTTGAACTTTCATTTGAAGCAAGTATTGTGAACTTGAGAGTCTTTGATAATGGCGAGTCACAACTTGAAACTTTGAGTTCACAATTGATCCCCACATGAGTAAGTTGAGCCTTTTTGTATGCATTCATGATTGAGTCTTGTGTAGTATTGTTTGAGACATCCTTTTTAAACTGTTGAACTTGAGTTTTACTTGAGGACAAGCAAAAGTTTAAGTTGGGGGTGTTGATGAGTCCACGATTTAAATTTATTTAGGGCTCTATTTTAATAGATTTAGTGTCCTCAAATGCATATTTTATGCCAATAACTGATGTAAATCCTTGATTTTCAAGTATTTGGATTGAGGAACAAAGCATGGACACTAATGAGCAAAAAGGAACAAGCCAGTTGAAAGAACGAAGAAAATAGGGCATAATGATCGCCTAACCCAATGGGCGAGTCGCTCAATGGCCATAATCTTGCCTAAAGTTCCAGTGTGCCAAGCCTAAAGGAGAAAATCAAGTCAGTGATAGAAAGGAGCAGTCGGCGAGTCGATGAACGGTTCCGCGATGTAGTGCTAGATCGCCCAAAGTTACAGAACTTGAAGATGCTAAAGGCCAAAGCAAAATGGCGATAGAATTGACCAAAGGGTGGATCGCCGAGTGGATCGGCGATCCCGACTTATTGTGCCGAATGGTCCTTCGTAACATATTTTTAGCGACTATAAATACATTTTTAAATTCATAGTTTAGTATGAGTTATCAGTGATCAGTTATAAGAATATCAGTTTTTGAAGTTTTAGAACTCTAAGTTGGGAGACAATATTTTCCTTAGCTTTGAAGATTTGAAGATTTCCATTTTTGAGAAATTGGAAGTGGGTCTTTGATATTCTTCAACCTTGACCTTTGTAAAGACGATATTAATCGTACCTAGTTGATGGAAACACAATTTGGTAACGATTTCTATCTTTTTATGATGTCTAGCTAAAACCCCAATTCTTGGGGTGTGATTATGTGATTATGGGTTGATTTAGTTGTTGGGTATTGTTAATTGATAGTTTAATTGTTGTTTAAAAGTGATTTCAATCAGTAATTGTGGTTCAATTTAATGGGTTGTAAATGCAAATGCAATACTAACTTCTTGTTTTTGGCTTGCTCGAGAGAGAGGTTTTTAAACAAAGATTACTGATTTGATAGTCTGTGGGTATTGGGTTGTCATGGGTACAGCTCGAGAGAGTGAATGGACTAAAGCGAACGCTACTCTTAATTGTTGTTTATTGGTGTTCGAGAGAAACCAATTTGATTCGAGGTAAACTGATTGAGAGAAAGTTTATCCCCACGAAAGTCTAGCTTATTCACTGATTTATAGCTATTTACTATCAATTGCAATCACCCATTTGTCTACCTTAGCCAATAATCCAATCACATCCCAAGAATTCGTCTCTTTACTTGTTCTTTAGTGTTAATTGTTGCTGTTGTAGTTGATAATTACAATCAAAACCCCCATATTTGACACTTGTGTTACCCTTAATTTGAAACCATGCTTTTATTCGTAAATATTTTTACCTATGATTGACTTGAACATATTTGTACTTGGCTCTTAAATCTTAAGCATGTACCACTCCCTGCGGGATTTGACCCCAACTCACTTAGTTGGGTTATATTACTGACTAACAATCGTTGGCACTTAATATTGGAAGAAGTCCCCTGATACGTGAAATCACCATTCTGGCTTGAGGTAATAGTTCCTCTCCAGTCTTTTAGTTACTCATGCGTAGATTCAGTCTTAGTATCATTTTCCTTCAGTCATACTTGCATTTCCAGCGTATTTGCATGTTCTTGGAACTTAGTTCAGTCAGATTTCAGTTTCCAGTACTTAGTGGTAGGGTTTGCAGCTCTTTCCCTCCATAATCAACTAGTTTAGTCTTCATTCGAGGATGAATATTCCCAAGGGGGAGATAATGTAACACCCTATATCCTAGACAGACCACAATGCAGCTTTCCAGAAGTACAGGTGCCACTGACGGAAGCCACCTACGAACCATAGGATGGACCACAGTCCGTGGACCAGGTTCGTGGAATGTGGTTCGCAGAAAAACCCTAGAAAACCCCAATCGTAGGTGGGACCATGACCCGTGGACCAGGTCCATGGAATGTGGTCAGCAAAAAATCCCAACCATAGGTGGGACCACGGTCCATAGACCAGGTCTGTGGAACGTGGTCCACAGAAAAAAAACTCCAGAAAACCCCGACCCACGGCCAAGACCTACGGACCGTAGGTTGAACCACGGTCCGTGGACCAGGTTCGTGAGACGTGGTCCGCAGAACCCATCCTCTGAAGCTGAACGACGGCTGGCCAAGACGGACCGTAGGGTGGACTAGGTTCGTCGGTAGGTCCCGACTGCTTTTAAGTCATCATCGTTTTGGGTTTTTCCCTATGCGTTGGATCCCTAAACTACGTCATTTAACCCCTAAACTACGTAGTTTTTATCAGTTTTAGCCTAGTAACTAAATTAGAACTTACCCTAGTCAATTCATTCTCCAAAATTCATCCAATTAGAACGAAAAAAGGAGAAAGAAGTCGAGCATCCCTAGTTCAAGAACGCAACAGGGTTTCGTCAGTTCCAGCCCTGAAATTGAAAGATTTCTCGATGAAATTTGTCACTAGGTATGTGGGATTTCACTAGTGGGTTCCTTTCACCCATTAGGTCCCTAGATTTCAGTCAGAATCTTGATTCCCTTAATATTATCTAGACTTAAGGTTTCTTTAATGTTAGAAATTGTTGGGTTTTAGCTGTTAGAATGATCCAAATCAGATTACCATATTGTTGCTTAGTTTCTTGCATGATATTCAGAACCCTAGTTGTGTAGATTTGTTTAGTTCATTAATTACACATGCTAGTTCAGTCTAAACAGATATGCATGCTTCAGTTTATGAATTTCACATTATCAGTTATAATTATTGCATTCTCAGAGTTTGCATGTCAGTAATTGAGCTATCCAGTACTTCAGTATTTCAATCATAATATTGCTTATATATATTCTAATTGGGAGTAGGCTTAGACTGAGTGGACTAGGGTTTAGCGTACCCGAGTAGTCCCAAAACTATGTGCTCACATAGGTTTATAAGTCTCCACTTAGGCATTACATTTTAGTGATCATGTCAGTCATGCCTCCATATATCTGGCAGGGTATATTAGATCATCTCGATGGGGCGTATACATTGGACTCCACATTTAGCTCATGTGGTTTTATGTCGGTTATTAGTAGTTCCCACAATCAGATTCTAGTGTATTGACCAGGCTATCAGTTATAGTTTAGTCTTCAGTTTTAGCTTGTTATAACCCTAGTCATTACATTCAGTTAGTTCATATCCAGTACGTTTAGCATATTTATCATGTTCATATTATATCATTGCTTTGTCGCTTTGTTTAGTTATATGTTTATTCAGCTTTACTCTATCATGCATGCTCAGTATCTTTCAAGTATTGATGCATACTCTGAGCTACATCTTCTCGTGATGTAGGTTCAGGTCCTCACCTTTTAGATCACGCATAGATCGGTTCCTGATTTCTATTTTAGTAGCATCAGTTGTGAGTCATCATTCTTCGAGGACGATTGACATGATTATCTTTTCTACTTTTAGTGTTTAGTTTCAGTTTTTTGCTAGATCTAGCTGGGGCATGTCTCAGCATTTCTAGTCAGTTAGAGGCTTTAATTCAGACATAGTTAGATTCAGTTTTAGCTTTGGAGTTTGATCTTTCTTTTGTCATTAAACTCACAGTTCATGTATTCAAATATTAATGGGTATTCCCCATCATTTCAGTTTTATGATGTTTAAAGCTTCCGTACAATAATTTCTTAATTCAGTTATCTTTAAGTATGCTTATGATATGCCAGCAGGGTTAGCTTGGGGTCACTCATGATCCTAGGTTTCGTGTCCGCGTCCTGGGGGTAGCTTTAAGGTGTGACACTAGGGTTCTGGGTTTCATAAAAAGGAATTAAGCAACTTTCCAAGAAACAAGCTACTTCGATTTGGGATACTGCAACAACTAAATCACAGTAAATATCCAAGCTTTTAGAAAACCTAGGTCTAAACAAGATATGGAGTATCAAGGAACTGACTGAATTATATGGACCTAATGGATGAAAGAAACCCACTAGCGAAATCCCACACACCTGGTGACGAAATCCACAGAGAAATGGAAAACCTTCTGACTGTTCTTAGGAAACTGGCGACTCTTTCTTCTCTTTTTGCTCTAAGTTTGGATGATTTTTGGTGAATAAAGGTTTTGGTTAGGTTTTGACTAGATTACTAGGCTTAAACTGACTAAAACGATGTAGTTTAGGCTTTAAACGACATAGTTTAAGTGCCCAATGCATAGGGGAAAAGACTAAAATGACCCTGACTTAAAATCTGAAGAGGGCCGACCACGGAGCCATTGATGGACCGTCAAAGGGACCACAGCCCATCAAGTGGGTCTTGGTTGGACCACTGTCTACTAGTTCTTGGCACCCCGATCTACGGTCCACTTCACGAACCGTGTGAAGGACCATGGACCGTGAAGGCCACCGTGGTTCTTCACTTGGGGCTAGGGGTCTGCTGGCTCAAGACGACAGACCCATCCAGGGCCCGTCAACAAGATCACAGTCTATGGTAGGCTCCGTGGTGCGATGCCTGAGTTCTGGTGGTTCTGCCTCGCTTCCACAAGCCATATCATGGCTCGTGAGGGGCTCCGTTGTCCACCACTGCTGGCTGGGTGTGAACCACGAGCAGGTCGATGGACCATGGTTCCTTCCACGGTCCGTGAACCCCTTCATAGTTCACCCAATTTCCTATTGTTCAGGTCTACTAAGTTTTGAGTTGTTACATAACATGTATATTGGGTAGAAACAACAAACTGCAACATGCAATTTAAAGGAAACACAATGGTAGATATATATATACATAAATAAGACATCCAATCTCATGGCCTAGTTGATGAAACTACAAAGCTACTTTATAAGTACAAGTCCCATAAGTACAGACTTGTCTCGAATATAAAAGACTAGTCAAAAAACTATATAGAAGGAGATGAGCCAAACTAGGACGCTATCAGCTCACTCTCAATCTCTGAACATCTTCGCAGCTGACCCGAGTCAACGTTGTAGGCTGGTGCTAGGATGTGCATCAAGAAAACAGATGCAGAGTAAAGTATGAGTACCACAACAATAGGTACCTTGTATAAATCATAGGCCGATTGAGCTTGGAGAGTAAAGACAATATAAACAACGAGAAAGTAATAGAAACTAGAGGTCAAACAAGCTAAGTGATTACCGAAGACTAACTATAAAGCTCATGATCCTAGAAACGGATAAAACTGAAAAGTAAACCAGCTAACTACAAGACAACCTAACTAGAGCCCCATAAACTTAGAAGGAAAACTTGTGCACAATTTGAAAGTAGATAACCAAATAGACCATCATAAGCTCGACGAGTACACAAAAGAGCTACAACTATTTATGAATGAGAGTAGGTGCAATCCAGAACAGGAGAAAATGTAACCCAAAACTTGAACCGAAGATAAGACGTTCCAGAAAACCCAATTGAACCACACTGACATGTTTCAACCCGACTAGGAGTAATGTGCCTAAAACTCGGTTTGTGGCGGAAGACAATATGCCTGGTACTCGAATTGTTGTTATAAGGACAACAACAGAAGAATCGTATAACAAAAGTTACCATCAAAAGGGATTACATGGGTCAAGACCCAACCCCACGGTTGCCAAAGATTCACTCCAAGTCGTGTTGGGTATTAATTGCCCTGAGTTTCTTACCATAAATAGGTTTTCCTTTTAGAAAAATGTTTAAGATTTGACTAGTCTTTTTTTGGTAGGAAAAGTTTTAGGACTTTATATATAAAGGCTTTTTCTTTTTAACTTAATAAGCATTCACAATGTAGTCCTAGGGGCTTTGAGAGTTTTGGTTAGGGGGAAATTTGTGGGATACAAGTTTGATACGTTATCACTTGTGTGAACCTCTCATATATTCTGAGTGAATTGGTTGAGGTTATTTTTCTCTATGTTTTGTACTCTCATATTTATAGTGGATTGTTCATCTCCTTTGTGGATGTAGGTCAATTGACTGAACCACGTTAAATCTTTGTATCTTTTGGCATATTTCTCATTTGTCTTCTTACGCATGGTCTTTCGAGGGTTGCTTTGCTAGTTTTCGCATGGCACTTGCTTATTTTCGGTCCTAACAAGTGATATCAGAGTAATAATGGAGCCAGTTTCAGGTGGTTCGATAATCGATGATTGAACTAGGTTAAAAATTGGGTGTTCATCTTGGCGGGTGTAGTTCTAACTGCAACTTTTTTGACAGTAGTGAAGATTTTTGTTGGAAAAATTGTTTTAGAAAGGTTTTTTGTGTTAAGACATAGATTTTGCAGAGGAGATTATGGAGAGGAGATGCAAACTATTAAAGATTATGTGAAGAAGGTGAACAAATTTATTTTGTCAGAAATTCAGGCAAAGGGGGAGATTTGTTGGGTATTAATTACCCTGAGTTTCTTACCGTAAATAGGTTTTCCTTTTAGGAAAATGTTTAAGATTTGACTAGTCTTTTTCTTGTAGGAGAAGGTTTAGGACTCTATAAATAGAGGTTTGTTCCTTCTAACATAATCAACATTTACAATGTAATCCTAGGGGCTTTGAGAGTTTTGGTTAGGGGGAGAATTTGTGGGACACAAGTTTGATACGTTATCACTTGTGTGAACCTCCCATGTATTCTGAGTGAATTAGTGGAGGTTATTTCTCTCTATATTTTGAACTCTCATATTTATAGTGGATTTCTCGTCTCCTTTGTAGATGTAGGTCGATTGACTAAACCGCATTAAATATTTGTGTATTTTGGTATATTTCACCTTTGTCTTCTTACTCATGGTCTTTCGAGGTTTGCTTTGCTAGCTTCTGCATGGCACCTGCTTATTTTCGGTCCTAACAAGTCGAATCCAAGTCTAATGTAATATTTTGAAAGTATAGATAATAATAATATATATGGTAGTGCGATATGTCTTATTATGTAGTTTTTTGCTAGAATTAATCCTCGTGAAGAATCAGTGTTGAGAACTGGGTAGTAGATTGGGAGGCATTTGATTATTTTCTCTTTTTTCCTTTCTACCCTGAGTACTCGCTCTATTCAACAATAGTTGTTCACTATTGACTTGACACAAGGATTAAGAAACAGTAAATGATATGGGTAATTTTACCAAATTAGTATTGAAAAATGAATAGTATTTAATTGCAAGGGTAAAATAGACACAACATGATAAATTATTCATTGGTTTTATAAATTGGACAAGTATTGTAAGACATCCTAAAATAGTATAGCGGACAAGTAAAGATGAACGGTAAGAGTATTAAATATCTATATAAAGTAATAGTAGTCAAATTTAGAGTTTCGAACTATTATTAATAAAGATAGCTTAATAAAATACTCCCTTAATAAAAGTTTTTTAAGGGTTGTGTCAAATTAGTGAGGGTCAAGTAATATGAACGGGGATAGTAATTTCTTGGTTATATAAAACTTTTTTTATTTAAATAAGAGTAAAATTGAAAAAGCATCATTAATATCTTCTTGATTATGTGAAATATTACTTATTTTGAAATAAAATAAACAGATAAAATATCATTTATTTTTTAAATGAAGAAAGTTTTTTTGTTGTATAATGCTTTTTTTAATTATGATTATTATTATTATGTCTCTTGACATGAAGGAAAATTTTAGTATAGTGATATAAAAATGGTTCCAAAATTGTTCTTAGATTATATATTGAAATTCCAAGGCTGGCATTTTTATGTTTTTCTAATTCCCTTTAAAATATGACAATTATTTTTAAATTTTTTCATATTCAATTAATTAAAATTATTGAAAATTAGTTTCTTTACAAAAATTACTTTGAAATGAGAAAAATGACTTTTATAGTGAAAGTAGCGAATACAATAAATTTCACAAATAACATTTCGCTTTGATTGTTTTCTCCCTACCCTCGAACACACGTCATCTACACCTCATCATCGTAGGCACCATTACCACCACCCACACAGGGGCGTAGCTATAGTCACCCTTGGATGTCCAACTGGACACCTTCGTCGGAATTACGTTGGACACTCTTGATAAAAACTATGTGTTTGGCGCAGTGGTAATAAGTGTCTATT
Source organism: Solanum pinnatisectum (assembly GCA_035578085.1). Taxonomy (NCBI): domain Eukaryota; kingdom Viridiplantae; phylum Streptophyta; class Magnoliopsida; order Solanales; family Solanaceae; genus Solanum; species Solanum pinnatisectum. The sequence goes on along the minus strand of CM069081.1, from coordinate 23,621,459 downwards.
TGAATGAAGAAGTTTTTGGTTCGTACCCAAAATAACACAATATTTTTTAATTTTATTTTGACAGTCACACACCATTATTTTTAGACATCCTTAATAAAAAATTTGACTCCGCCGCTGACCCCACACTCATACCGTCACCATATCTCTCATAGTATTTATCTAGATTAGATATTTAATGATCCGTGTAGGTCATTCTCACATAACTTTGCCCTTGCCCTCTCAATATTTTTGAAGAGGTACACATATGGTCCCCCACCCTCAAGAAGAAGAAGATGAAGATCAATCTTGTTGGAAGATTCTCTCTTATCTTTTTCACTCGTGAGGGTACAACAAGTTGTAAATTGTTGGATCTAAATTTGGGAAAAAAAACCCTATATTTCTTTGGACTCTGCTGTCATTTTTATTGTACTATGCTCTTTATTATTCCACATAAGTCCAAAATAAATATCATTTGCCTGCTCTTATAGTCTAAAATTATATTGGTCACGATATAAACAACAGTAAAGCTTAAATATTTTAGCTTATAAAAAAAAAAGCATTAAAGCTTAAAGTTGTTGCTTTGTCACCCTATACTTTACAAGTTGCAAAAACTTATTCAATCACCATCATGTGACAAATAAAATTTTAAAAATAATTAGTTGAATTCTTTATGCTTGTTTAGTGTAAACTGCAACACTAAAAATAGTCAGGTGTTTTCTAATCGTGTCATATTCGAATAGTTTGTTTTTTTCTTATTCTATTCAATTATTCCCACTTTAATTAATCAAGCATAATTTATTGTGTCTGCCAAATGGGTGTACATATGCCAATGTCACAGTGCCTGGCAATATTGGTTTTGATGGTGTTCAATGATGAAAGGGAGTATTGAAAATTTGAAATAGGTAGCTAAGCAAGGTTGTCGTATAATGGTGGATTGTTTCAACCTTAATCAGAAGTCTCGGATTCTAATCTTAGACCCTGCGTAAAGAGAAAATCTTGTTGGAAGCACCACCTCTGAATAAGTCATGCAGTGTGCAATTTGAATTTAATTGAAGCTCCAATATAAATGTTTGACACCGGATGAAAAACCAAAAAAAAAAAAAAAAAGCATAGGTAGCTATGCTAGGAAATTAAAAGAATATTTTATTTTAGAAAAGAAAAAGCAAGTTATGCTGTTGGAGGACCAAAAACTTTACTGACTTTGGTGATTTTTTATGGATCCCCCACTAAATATAAATAGAACATATTCAACAATGCTTTCACTTTGGCGTTGAAAATTGCTTGACACCATTAGTGTATAAGATTTTCTTGTAAAGAGTGATGGGATTTGACTTCTATTTTCAGATTCTCCCATATTTGTTGTATGCGCTATTTTATTTTCCCTTTCTTTTATGGTCAATCGTTTCACTTATAATTATAGTATCAGAAAATAATTAAAAATATCTTTAAAGTATGTGAAATTAAATAAAAATGGTCTCATTTAAAGTGTGATTCAAAATATCCTTATAGTTACTTAATGGGTCAAAAATACCCTTGTTAAAATATTGGTACTTTTTCTCTTTTTAAACATATTCTATTCTTAATAAAAAATAATACAGAATCCAATTCTTGATTCTTTTCTTTCAAATCACTTTAACTAATAGACTAGTAGAAAATATTTTTTGCTTCTTAATCTCATTTTAAAAATTAAAACACTATAATTGTATGTATCTTTTGAATTGGTAATATAGGTCAATATATATATATATAGTCACAGACACTCTATCATTAATTTTTATTTAGATAACGATAATAAATATTCTAATAAAATAGAACATTTTTTCATTTCTTAAAAAAATTTCAACTTGAAGTAGGATAAATATTTTCTAATTAAAAAATCACCATTAGCAGAAGAATGTGTTCAAAAACAAAACCAAAAAAATAATGGATTTATTTGGAAAAAAGACATTTTTGACCCATTAAGTAACAATTGGATATTTTTGGATTATTTATTGAAAATAAAGACATTTTTGGACCAAACTATTAACTAAGTGCATTTTCGTTCAATTTTATATAATTTAAGGACACTTTAAACCCTTTTCTGTGATACTATCAAAAATTTGTTCTCTTAATAATTTATGCTTTAATTGAGGTGGTCACTTTAATGAGGTTGCCAAATGAGGATTTTAGTATCGTGTTAGAGCAAACAGAAGGTACGTCATTCAACTTACCTTACATCTTTCATATTGAGTTAACCTCGAGCTGGTCTTGATCCATGAATGTGGCAGAATCCAATAGATTTAACTCAAATGTACTATTGATGTTATATAAAAATTATTATTATTATTATTATTATTATTATTATTATTTTATATATATATATATATATATAAAACTCAATAAGAGAAAAGACTAAGATCTAAAATCCGTAAATTAAATTTTTTGGATCTATTTTGTTAACATGGTGTTACAATCAAACTTGGTTTACCCAGTATTGACCCTTACTACATGCATGGTTCAAACCCTACTATAAGAAATGCTCATATGATCATACATGATGTTCATAAAAAATAGAAATAATAGCAAGAATAGAGTTAAACACAAATTTCTATATTAATCACTGTTGTTTAACACATAATTATTTAAATTCCTTATAAAGACTCATGCAATAAATTGAGGAATGAACATTAATTGTTTGTCTATATCATAATCAAATCTAAAATTCAAAAGAGAGAAAGTAATATTTCTTTTTGTCTAACAATAGTAGTCCACTATTGACTTGACACACATTTTAAGAAATAATAAATAATAGGGGTAATATTACTATAGTATCCTTTGAATAGATGAAATTTAATTCTAAGAAAAAATTTATTAGATAATAGTATTTAATAGTAAGGGAAAACTAGACATAAGATGTTAAATTACCTCTTGATTTTCCAAACAGAATAAGTATTATTGGACAACTATTTTTAATGTAGTCGACAAGTAAAGATGAATTGAGAGAGTACTAGTTTGTTTCGATGATAAAAAGAGGTGTTACAATAGAGAAGGAGAGAGGCTACTCTGTGTTGTGCACCTTTTTGTTACTTGAAAAAGGGAAAAGAAAAAAGAAAAATAAAAAGAAAAGATGCTTTTCTTTGGAAGCAAAAGATGTATTAGGGAGAATCCATGATTGACCTACATTACATATGATCGTATCTGCATCTTTGTTGCACTACCTTAATAATTGAGAGCTACTTCGTGGCACACTATTTACCAACCCTTTTGAGTGGAGAAAATTAATTGCAAGAGGGCCATCATATATATATACACATTAATCCCATATATTTGGTGAGATATAATGAACAAAAGGGTGATAGGGATACGTTACAATGACACTCCTTAACAAGTGAATTTTATTAATTTGAGAAAAAGAAAGATATATTATGCAAAATACTCTCTCTAGTCGATATTAAGTGAATAGTTGAAATATCACACCTTCTTTAAGAAAAATTAAATGTTATTTTTACTATTATCTTTTTGATATTTTTTAACTATTCTTTTAGAAAGTGTAAACTAGTTAAAAAAAAAAAACTTGATTAAAAAGAAAGGTAAATATTTTTAAAAATCGTAAAAAAATTCTTAAATATTAAAAATTAATCATTTTGCAACAATTCATTCGATATAAGCTGGAGGAAGTAGCAGGGAGAAACTAGCTAAGGGACCAGCAAATATTTGAAATCAAAGTTCATTCTTTCCAATCTAAAAAAATTGACTTCTCAGAATTCTCTTTCAATATTCTCAGCTTCCTAAGTCCACAACTTTCGTCCTTTTACTAATGATGATCTATTGATTAATGACAGTAATTTCTATTAAAAAAAAAACAATATTAGTATCTTAAAAAATTAATATTCATCTTTGAAATTTCTCTACATTTAATTAACATTCACAACGAAATATATACATAGAAAAATTGCTCTCTACCAAAACCCAAAAAAACTATTAAACCTTACGAAAAGAGGCGGCTGACATGGCCAAAACCACAACCAGTGGGGACAACCCACTAGAGGATTTCCCACCATTCACCATGAAATAAAAATGATAGCTCCATGGACACAGCTAAGGCTATAGAAGCCCTAGGAAGACTATCAAGGTCCCAAGATAAGGAGTTACAAGCTAAGGTCGTTGGGCTTCAATGGGAAATCAAGAAGATGCTTATCATGGAAGAAAAGCCCAATAACGAGTCCAATAATTGTGGAGAAGAATGGAGTAGGTGCTACACATATTTTATGGTTCAAGTCCAAGCCCAAATGGAAGAAGATTGGGCCACACAAAGCCCAACAAAGGAGCCCAAATGGCTGAATGGTTACAGTCAAAGTTTAGTCAAAGTTTCCTAGTTTAAAACCCTTTATTTTAAAGTTTCCTAGTTTAAAGTTTTCCTAGTTTAAAGTTTCCTAGTTTAAAAGTTTCTTAGTTTAAAAGTTTTCCTAGTTTAAAGTTCCATAAAAGTAGGATTTAAATATCATTCTATTTGGGAAAGGTTTTCCCGATATATAGGGGTTTGATTTTATTATTTTGACAGACAACATTATTATTAATTTAGAGTTTCTCTTCTTTACACATTTGTGTGTGGCTACTTGGAATTTATCTTACAACCTTATAAGAACGATTCTTAAGAGGTGAAATTAATTTTTTAACTTGATATCTTTGGTTCTTATTCGTAAATTAAAGAAGGTAATTAGTCTTATACTAATTATTGTCTCTAGTTTCTTCGTAATAGGTGTCTAGATCACTTTTAATCTAAGTTCTTGAATTGACTCTATTAGTATCATAATTATTCTTAATCCGCTAATTTTGAATACTAAGATCAATTAGGGTTCTTAGTACTTTATTTTGAAATTGGGGATTTTATTCTTGAATTTCGCATATCTTTCAATTTTTGTCTTTAATCTTTATAATTTCGCTTCCGCATTATTTTCTTGTTTATTCTGGTAACCTGATTCTTATCGAGTGGTATCAAAGCGGTTCTATCAAGGTTCCGTTCTTGATAATCTTGGAAGTTTTAAAAATGAAACAAAAAATCTTTTCTAGTTGCTTAAAAGTTTAGCAAAAAAAAAAAAATCTAGTTGCTTAAAAGTTAATAAAAGAAGAGAGTTACCAAAAGAAAACGAAAATTACCAAAAAAAAAAAAAGGAAAGAAAATACAATCACTTATTTCAAGAAACTCCATATTTGTTTTGATTCTTGATTTTTTTTCTTCAAAAAGGAAAATCAAGAAGAGGGCAAATTTGAAGTTCTTTTTTTTTTCTTTTGTTTCACAAAGTGGTATTTTTCTTGTCTCATCAATCCCAATTTATCTGGGAATTGATAATTTTTTTCTTTCTACATCTTACTTCTAAAAGGATTGTTACTAGTAGGGTTTATCTATAAATTCTAAAGGAACCAGTCAAAGATTGTAATTTGAGTGGAAAAAGGCAAGAGAAGGTGAGATCAATAGAGAAAAAAGAAAAGCCAAATTGAGAGATAATTGTTTCTTTTATTATATTTTTTGAAATGTAAGGATGATGAAACTGGGACTCACAACGACGAATTAATGAAGGCGCTCAAAATGATTACTGCCTGACTTGATGCGTTAGAGATTGCACAAAATTCATATAATCCAGTGAACATGACCGATGTGAGGAGAATCCATCAAAACCTGATCCCTCAAGTTAGGAGACAAACTTTTCGAGCTCCTCAAGTCCAGCAAACTAAGGATCAATTTGGTTATTATGAAGACGAATTTGAAGAAGCTTACCAACAGAGAAACGAAATGAGGGAGCCACGAGTTAGGGTTAAGGGTGACAATCTTAGTAGCATTAAGATGAAGATTCCTACTTTCAAGGGGACAAGAGATCCAGACTTGTACCTTGATTGGGAGAGGAAAGTGGAGGCCATCTTTGATTGTCATAACTAACTTGTTGTGGTTGAATTTGCTTACTATGCTACTAGTTAGTGGAAGAAATTGAATAGACAATGGAGAACTACCCGTTGCGACATGGGACAAGATGAAGAGGGTTATGAGAAAACGTTTTTGTCTCATCACACTTTCAAAGAGATCTGTAAAAACGCCTTCAAACTCTGAAGAAAGGTTCTATGTCTGTGGATGATTATTTCAAGGCTATGATCCAACATAATTGTAATGAGGACGAGGAGGCTACTATGGCAATATTTCTTAATTTAAATGGAGAAATAGTTGATGTAGTAGAGGGTTATGAAAAAACGTTTTTGTCTCATCACACTTTCAAAGAGATCTGTAAAAACGCCTTCAAACTTTGAAGCAAGGTTCTATGTCTGTCGATGAATATTTCAAGGCTATGATCCAAGATAATTGTAATGAGGACGAGGAGGCTACTATGGCAATATTTCTTAATGGTTTAAATGGAGAAATAGTTGATGTAATAGAATTGCAACAATATGTGAATTTAGATGAATTGGTTGAGTTGGTTGTAAAAGTAGAAAAACAAAATTAAAGGAAGCAACAAGCTAGTTCATGGAAGAATCGATCTACAACAACTACAAGGGAGCCATGGCCAACATATGATCCAAGGCTATGATCCAAGATAATTGTAATGAGGACGAGGAGGCTACTATGGCAATATTTCTTAATGGTTTAAATGGAGAAATAGTTGATGTAATAGAATTGCAACAATATGTGAATTTAGATGAATTGGTTGAGTTGGTTGTAAAAGTAGAAAAACAAAATTAAAGGAAGCAACAAGCTAGTTCATGGAAGAATCGATCTACAACAACTACAAGGAAGCCATGGCCAACATATGAGGAGAAATCTATGCCTAAATTACAAGATGACAGGGGGAAAGGTAAATGAGAGGCCAAATATGGAGGTAAGACTTTTTAACACAAAAATTTCTACTCCTTCTACCCCTTCTAGTGCTATACAATGTCAGAAGTGTCAAGGGAGGGACATTAGGCGTTTGAATGTCCAAATATAGGAGTTGTCTTAATTAAGGATAATGGGGAATATGAGAGTGAAAAAAGTGAGGGGGAAGAAGAAGAAGAGGGTGTTAGGGGTGAGGACGAGAGAGATGTGGCTCCTCATAATGAGGGACAATTTTTAGGGGTAGTTAGGCGTCTTATGAATGTTAATATGGGAGAGCTTGATGAGGCAAAAAGAGAAAATATTTTTCATACACGATGTGGGATAAAGGGTAGAATTTGCTCTATGATCATTGATAATGGTAGTTGTGCTAATGTGGTGAGTACATATGCGGTGGAGAAATTGGGGATTCCATGCACGAAACATAAGTCCAATTACAAGCTTCAATGGTTGAATGAATGTGGGGAGCTTAAGGTGAGTAAACAGTGCATGATTTGCTTTTCTATTGGAGAGTATTCTGATGAAGTTCTTTGTGATTTTGTGCCAATGCAAGTTTGTCATATTTTGTTAGGCCGTCCCTGGCAATATGATAGAAATGCTTACCATGATGGGAGGATGAATAAGTACTCTCTTGAACATAAGGGGAAAAAGTATATTCTTGCACCATTAACTCCTTCTCAAGTGTATGAAGACCAACAATGACTAAAAGAAACAATGAGAAAACATGGAGAGGGATCAAAAAAAGAGAGTCACAAAATTGAGAGAGACGAAAAAATTCAAGTGAGGCGTGAGAAGAGGGAGAGCAACAACGAGGAAAAATAAAAGACTCATGCAACAAATTGATAAAACAACATTAATTGTTTGTCTTTTGTCATAATCAAATCTAAAATTGAGAAGAGAGAAAGTAATATTTTCTCTGTCCAACAATAGTTGACTTGACACACATCTTAAGAAGTAACAAATAATAGGGTAATACTACTATAGTATCCTTTGAATATATTAAATTTAATTCTTTAAAAAATGTATTAGATATTGAATAGTATTTAATAGCAAGGGCTAAATAGACATAAGACGTTAAATTATCTCTTGATTTTCCAAACAGTACAAGTATTATTGGGCAACTATTTTTAGTATAATCGACAAGTAAAGATGAATTGAGAGAGTACTAGTTTGTTTCAATGATAATAAGAGGTGTTACAATAGAGAAGGAGAGAGGCTACTTTGTCTTTTGCACCTTTTTGTTACTTGAAAAAAGGAAAAGAAAAAAGAAAAGATGCTTTTCTTTGGAAGCAAAAGATGTATTAGGGAGAATCCATGGTTGACCTACATTACATATGATCGTATCTGCATCTTTGTTACACTACCTTAACAATTGAGAGCTACTTCGTGGCACACTATTTACCAACCCTTGTGAGTGGAGAAAATTAATTGCAAGAGGGCCATCATATATATACATTAATCCCACAAGTTTGGTGAGATATAATGAACAAAAGGGTAATAGGGATACATTACAACGACATTCCTTAACAAGTGAATTTTATTAATTTGAGAAAAAGAAACATATATCATGCAAAATACTTTTTCTAGTCAATATTAAGTGAATAGTTGAAATATCACACATTCTTTAAGAAAAATCAAAGATTATTTTTACTATTATCTTTTTGGTATTTTTTAACTATTCTTTTAGAAAGTGTAAACTAGTTTAAAAACCTGATTAAAAAGAGAAGTAAATATTAAAAAAAAATCCTAACAATTTTCTTAAATATTAAAAATTACTTATTTTGCAACAAATTACTCGATATAAACCGAAGGAAGTAGCAGGGAGAAACTAGCTAGGGAACCAGCAAATATTTGAAATCAAAGTTCATCCTTTCCGATCTAGAAAAATTGACTTCTCAGAATTCTCTTTCAAAATTCTCAGCTTCCTAAGTCCACAACATTCGTCCTTTTACTAATGATGTTCTATTGATTAATGACAGTAATTTCTATTAAAAAACAATCTTAGTATCTTAAAAAAGAATATAATATTCATCTTTGAAATTTCTCTACATTTAATTAATATTCAAAAAAAAATATATACATAGAAATATTGCTCTCTATCAAAACCCTAAAAAAACCGTTAAACCTTACCAAAAGAGGCAACCGATATGGCCAAAATCACAACCGGTAGGGACAACTCACCGGAGGATTTCCCACCACTCACCATGAAAGGAAAAGCTGAATCTTTTGTAACCCCATAGATCCAAATACCATTCAATATGCTAGTTTGCTTAAACCTAAACCCATTGCGGCTCATATACCTATTGTACCCCCTAAACCTGTGAACTTTCTATGCGAGAACCTAGTATTACTTGGAAGACATTTAAGGTCAGATCACTTATCATTCAAGAAAATTTGCAATATGCCATCATAGGAAAATTTCATATCACAAACCAGAGGTGTAGGAACTGAGAAAGTTATTGTCAGGGTAGTGTGTCATTAGGAGTGATTATATGGTAGGAGTTCTGAATTTGAGGCATATCTTGATTTGACTCACCACGATGGAGGATTATGTCATGAACCTAATGTAGACAACAACATTCTACGTGAAGGCAAAGGAAAGGTATTGACAGATGAGAACCCTCTCAAATGGGATCTTTTGTTTGAACCAGATGTAGAAACAGTAATTGAAGTAGCATGAATTTCCCTACAAGATCTACCTCCAAATTTCATTGCAAGGGAGACCATTTTCTCAATAAAGAGCGTGGTGGGGAAGCCATTAACAATTGATATTAAAACAAAAAATCAAACTCGTTCGAGTTGTGCAAGAGTTCAAATAGAAGTGGCTCTGACTGCAAAGTTACCACAAGGGTACGAATCAATGAGGAGAATGACGTTAGAGGACATATAAAGTACAAATTGATCAAGGTAGAATATGATTATATTCTAAAATACTGTGGTTGAACACAATTATTAGACAATTCACCCTAACTTATATGAGGCACGAAGTGAAAAAGATTGAAACATATAAGAGAGAGAGAGCGCAAATTACAACATTAATAGGCATATCGATTGAACAAAAATATATGTTGGCAAGTGGAAAGGTTTTGGGTAACAAACAGAGTAGACAGGAATGGATGGCTAGGGGAAGAAACAAATACAAGAGAGATAAAAATGACATTGAAGGGGTAATGCATTATCTTGATGAAAACTCTTTTGAGGCTCTAAGGGAGGATAAACAGGCTAACATGGAGGAAGACAAAGAGAAAAAGGTTAATAAATAAAGTACCAGAGAATGGGTGAATAAAATCTTTAGCAACAAGAAAGAGAAAGAGGCACAGGAAGATGGGGATGAACAATAGGATATTTATGAATGAAACCTAAGCAATCAGATGGCGAAGATTAAGGATATTGAACAAATGGTGGAGAACAAGGACACTAAAAAACATCAAAGTGATGAACAAGATGAACTGATACAATACACCCAAGAGGAGGAGGATAACAGGAGGATTGATGAAGGAAGGGATGACAAGAAGAATGAGGGTGCATTGGTGGTATATGAAAGAAGGGATGAGGAAGTGCTTCCTTTATCCATTCGAAATGACAATCTATAGCAGTGGTTGGAGTAGAATGATGAAAGCATGGATAGAGCAGACTTAACTCGGAACATTGATAAGGTGGCAGTGGAAGGGGACCTCTTCCCTAAAAAGATTGTCAAGTTAATGTATCTTATACTAAACAGAAGAGGAAACGTGAAATGGATATTACAGGGACTCAAGCTTCTTCCAGACAGTTAAAGAGAATAATTGTCAAAAATTTGAAATATCAATGGAAGCTCTATTATGAAATATTAGGTCAGTAAGCACTTAAAAGACGTTTACCAAACTTATACAGTTACATAAGAGATTCCACTAATATTTTATGGGCTTGATATATTTTCCCAAAATCAATGACAGGTAGACATGAATGTAATAATCACAAGTGGTCCTCACATGGAACCCACACTCAAACTGTTAGTGTGTCGGAACGTGACACCCGATCCAATATACATGTGTCGGAACGTGACACTCGGTCCAATATATGTGTCAAAATGTGACACCTGATCCAGTCAGCACAACCACAGTCACAATCACACGCATAATGAACAGTGCACATAGTCATACAGTCAAGTTACAGGTTCATGGCATGTAATTGTTCACACATAATCATTTCATTAGATTCGATTCATGTTTCCCTATTCACATACATGCATGCATACAATGGAGCAATTAACAGACATATATCACACAACAGGAAGTCAAACTATCACCTACCTCGAAACCAAGCCTGAACACTCCTAAGACATTTGAGCCTTCCCTTTCCGGAGTCTTTCAGCTTGTTCTTGGTCTAAAACAAGTAATTAATACAAGGATTAATAAACAAGGCCTAATTTACCCGGATTATAACAAAATATTAACTCAAGGCCAAACCCATGATCCTAATGTTCAACTAGGGTTTTTCCCACCATTAACTTCAGGCCAAAACACTGCCCCAACAATAGTTAACAAGGATTCTAAGTTCTAAGAATCGAAATACGAATTAGGGGAGTAATTAACTTACCTTTGGCGTGAGAATTCGTGGAAATTTGATGAGAAAATGCCCTAGGTCGTCCCTTAGCTCTTCAGAACGAGGTTTTGCAGAAAATATCATTTTTGGAGTTTTTCCCCGGTTGTCATGATCGCCACACAATGCCCCATCCCATCACAGAAACCGCCTCAGCGAATTAACTCACCCAAATGGATTGCACGGAAATAGAAACTCGAAATTTGAGCTCCAAGCACTCATTTCGCAATACCCCTTCAAACCTTGACGTTCTAAAACTACCCTTTCACGCCGAGATTAGTTTCGGGAGTTCTACTCGCCCGAATTCGATTCCGTAAAGTCGTATAGGCTCCTTAATATTTTGGCTATCCGCTCACATGATCAAAATCATAATTAAATTCCCTATCCATTACCAGATTGCCTTAGAACTAACCTGACTCAGATTTCTTCCAAGTCTGGCCTAGGCTAGAAATTTCCAAGTTACTACTCAGAAGTTTTCTGGCCCAAATTCCTTCCCGATTGGCTTTTCCATAACGACAGGAACAGTTCGTTACATCATTCTAATACTTTCTAAAAAAAAAATTTCTTTTTTAATTTTATATTTCATTACCTTCTCACTCTCAACATTAATTTTTCATGTGATTTCATTCAATTTTTTCGTGTTATCTATTTATTTGTTTATTTTTATTTTTTTCATGAACATAATTTTGTTGGTATTCTAATTTTTTAAATTAAGATGGAATTCATTGTTAAAATAAGATTATAGAGTTACTTTTTCCTTTTTCTTTTAAATCATATTTATGTACACTATGTTGAAATTTGATATAAGAGTATTATATTATATTTTTTGTTTTGAATTTAGAGCTTATGTTTTATTTCCGGTTTCACTTCTTTAGTAGTATTGACTTGATATTTCACAAGCCAATCCATTTACTTTTTAGTTAGACTTGATAGATTATATATTTGTCAAATAGTTTAATAATTTTATGACATTATATTTATAATATAAAAAAAAATCAAAAATGTATTTCATGATGTTCAAAAAATTTTGTACTTTTAATTTTTATGATTAATTTAATTAAAATATACTAATTTGAAAAATATAAATCAATTAATTTTATAATATTAATTAAGAACAACGCCTATTAATAATTATATTTTAAACGATAATACACATCTTAAATATTTAATTTAATATCATTTATAAAGGCTATTATCTGATAAAAAAATTTAATTTTAAAGAATTAATTTTTATTCATAAATTTAATATTACCTTATAATTGCACTTGTGCAACAAAACAATACACTTGTAATTACATAGTGACAAACAAACACATCATTATAATTACTAGGTTGTGTAATTACAAGACTGGTGATTACTACCATAGTTATTACACCAATTCAAATTAACAGACATGACTATCCAAACAAACCATAAGTGAAGAAAGCATTTGAACAAAGCCTTCAAAAGAGTAAGTCAACATAAGAAAAATAGTTCATCTTTTAGAGAAATCTAATTAAGTTAATCTAAAGTTACAGTTCAGAAAAACAAAATAAGAAAGAAGTGTCTAAGTCTAACAAATGCCCAAAATGGACAGTTTGGGCTCAATAATCAGATATTATCTGCTTGGGCTGATTTTTTGGGCCTTGTGTTGCTGGAACTCTTGGGCTTTGGGCCATTTTTTGTTTGTAAACCAATGTATACTCTTGTGTATATCAGGTATATATTGTGTATATCATGCGCATATCTACTGTATATTGGACGTATACATTTCATTCTCTGATTCTGAAACCTGTATATTTAGCTTCTCTTCCCTATACGCGGATAAACCAATCTAGTTATAAAGAGGCAGAATTGAAACAACTCAATGATATGCAAGGATGGAGTCCAAAATGGACTTGCATTTGATGATTTCATGCAAATAGAAAGGGGACATGGATTAGCATGAATTCACAAAATAAAAATGAAAGTTTAAGAGATTAAGCACAAAATACCCAACAAAAATTATATACTTAGACATTATCTTTACCAAAAAAAAAAATAATGTAATTAATTAAGCAAAGTGATATAAATAATGAGAAAGCTAGTTACTGCCTAACATGTGGTTTTCTAAATAAGAAAAATCTCAATTTTGATCATGGAAGATATCAGCCACAAGACAAATTTAATAGGCCAAACAATACCAAGAAATTATAGATACATGCATTTTATTAAATTAATTTTCGCCTCTTCGGGAAAACCATCCTTCAAAGCTATGAATAAAGCAATATATGTAAGGGGAGATTAGGTCAAATTTGTAGAGAAATCTTTTGGATGGAAATCCGAAGGAATTCGAATTCTTAAGAAATAAGGTTGGCCAGGTGGCTTGAAACGTACAACTTCTCAAACAGAATTTCAGAGAGATTCTAAAGGAATCACTGATCTTCTGGGAGAAGGACAAACCAACGTCAAGATTTAAACACTTGTCCTATCAGAATGTTCTCTTACACAGGGACGACAATGGGGCGGAGCAGATGCAGGGTGGGGTGCAGTGGCGTAGCCACATGGTGGTCAGTTCCCTTCGTCGGAAAAAAAATACCGTATATACTAGTAAAATGATACATGAAATGATTAAATAACATATTTTGAACACACTTAACATAACAAGCCGTTATAGCTTAGTGGTTTCACCTCCTTGGAATGAGAAAATGCTCGTGTTCGAATCTCACTAGTTCTACTTTTTGAAAATAGCTTTTGTTGTGCTAGTTCTAGACACCCTTTGTGAAATTTCTGGCTCCGACATTGGTGGGGTGGGGTGGGGCGGGGCGGGGCGGGTTTTGAGGTTATAAAGGGCAAGTTGAGTTTAAGGTTATGCAAGACATGGGAGGGTGTGGGGTGGGTTGGAATAATTTTTTATAATTAATGTATAACAGGACAGATTATGGGTCTATGTAGATCTATGTGGGTTCAAATTTAATTTTGCTTTTTACATGTTATAAAAGTGATAGAACACCCGTCATAGATAAAAATACAACAAAAATATCATGACGAATTTACTGTGAGGGTCTTCTTGCCAATATTCCCCTTTTGATTGTATTTTGTTGTTTTAAGTTTTGAATATTTGTAGTATTACTTTAGTTTATATTAGAGTGTTTTTTGGGTTAAAGTTGTCTCTTTATTTCTTTTTCGTTCTCTCTTGATGTTGCAACCTCCCATGAGTTTAAAATCATGAAATGCTTAAAGTTTTCATTGATAACAATTTGAAGATCGATTGTGTCCAATAACAATGTCTTGAATAGTACTCGTGATGAGCATAGTGTATAGTGTTGGTGTTGCGAGAATGAAATCAATGTGGTTGAACTTTTGAGTGATCTCTTTGAATATTTTGTTGACTAGCTGTGGTTTGATGTGAGTCTTGCATTGAACATCGTATGTATGCTTTTGATCTTGTCTAGATGTGCTAAATAAGTGTATTTCAAAGTGTCATGTGTGATGAGATCTTACTTGAAAGTATGCATGTGGAGTCCTAGAATTTGCCTTGTTATAGTCCAATTGTTTGAATCTTGGTGAATGCTAGGCATGATCTGGGCAACAATTTAAACAGGAACCAAACTGTCCATAATCCTTTGTGACTACCTTGTGAGGGTGTGAATCCATTTTAGCACCATTTGAGCCTAACCTATTTGTTGGCAACCAAAAGAAAGCCTCTTGAACCAAATTATCCCTACCTTCTCACTAAAAATCCTTTATGAGGCATTGTGATGTTTGGATAGCCAACTTAGACCAAAATCCTAAGTTGGGGCTATCAAAAGGAAGGAAGACTAGAAGTCAAGTGAAGGAAAAGAAAGATGATATGAGATTCAACTTTGAAAGTGATACAAAAAGAAGGAACCCATCCTTATAATATATATATATATATATATATATATATATATATATATATATATATATATATATATATATATATATATATATTGATGGAAATGCCTGGGAAAAATAAAAATGAAAAAGAGAAGTGATTAAAATAAAAGAGGATTCCAAATAAATTGAGTGACAAGTCAAGGTTTGAGTTCTCAAATAAAAATGAAGGAAAAGAACCTAAGAAGGGTTGATGATGATTGAGACAATGTTTTGAAAAGGTAAAGTCGCCAATCCAAATTTACCACACCTTAACCCTCAGCTCTGTTACAATCCTAAAATACCCTTGAGATCTTGCATGAGCTAGGTTATATGATGATTGGAAGATATGGACAAACCTATGGGACAAAGCTTGAATGTGTTTCTCTTTTGAGAGAGAGAGAGAGTTGCATTGATTCCTTATACCTTTGTTGAGTTTTTCTTTGTGAGAGCTTGGAATTGTTCTTGATGTGAGGGCACTTGAATGCATTTGTTGAAACATGTTCTTGCATTAGACAAGCAGCTAAAGTGAGCTTGAGCTTGCTTTGAGACTAGCTAGTCATCATTTGAAGCTTTTTTATCATGATTGAGGGTAACATGTTATTGAGAATAGTCTTGCTTTGGCGCTTGCATGTTAGGTCTCATTGACAACTGTTGTAGACACCCTTATTGAGTTTTTTGTGTTCTTGATTTACTTGAGGACAAGCAAAAGTTTAAGTTAGGGGTGTTGATGAATGGTAGATTTGTACTCGTTTAAGGTCCATTTAGCTTAATAATTAGTGTCATCAATGCCTAATTTTATCCTATTTTAATGATAAATTAATGATTTGTAGTAATGAAGGCAAATGGACAAGGCAATGATTGAATGTTTGGAAGAATGGCCAAAAGTTGCAAAGAAGAAACGTGGACTAGACATGGTTGATAGCCTAATAAGAAGAGTGAATCGCCAAAGAAGTCTGACACCGCCTAAGTTGACAGTGCACTGAGTCAATCCTCAAGGTCAATTGGCAAAGTGGAGCAAGAATAGTGATCCGTCGAAACCCAAAAGGCGAAGTAAATGGATGTCGCCGAATTTGACAGTGCTGACAGATAAAATGATGGTTCAAAGGGTGATATGAGGTAGCAATTGGTGTCTCACCGAAGTTATAAAAGCAAACTCAAACGAGATCGCCTAATGAGACTCGAACACTTGAAGCTTGAAGCAAGAAAATGACAAGCATAAGTAAGATAGGTGATTCGCCAAATGCGGTTGGTGAACTCAGCTAATGTTGCCTAAAGGGACACAGAGCTAATTTTTTGGTAAAATTTTGGAGAGAGAAAGAGGAGGTGAAAAAATTGAGAGAAAGAGTTTGAACATTCTAGGGAGAGACATTTCTAGCTGAGGGAGAACACTTTCATTGTTGAAACTTTCATTTTTTGTGAACTTGAATTTGGAACATTGAGGTTGAATTTGAAGTGGGTTTTCTATAAAACTACAAATTTTATGTTACCCATGGCTAATTTCTTGCAGGGTATAATATATTTACACTTTGCAATGTATGGCTAAAACCCCAAGCTCTTGGGGTGTAATTATGGGATTGGGTGTTGATTGAATTTAGCGGGTTTGTTGAATTGCTCTGTTTTATGGTTGTTAATCACAAATTTGACTAATTGTCGGGTGATTAATTCACGAATTAAGGTGGTCAACTTAATTATAGTTTTGATCTTGTAATGGTGCTCAAAAGAGACCAAGATAAGTGGATAATTTGTTCAATAGTTGTAGTTTAGGTTACTTGATTGCAAATCTAAAGTTTTGGGTTGTTTTGAATGGCATATAGATGAAATCGAAAGGAGATTCAATGCAAGGATGTTATGAGATCGAAAGAAGAGTAGCGCCAATGATGATGGCCTACCTTATTTGTGAGTAATTAGTTGTAATGAGCAATTCTACTATGCCCCAAGTGCAATCAACATTACATCTCCCACACCCCTAGAGTCCATTAGTTTTGTGAATCGTCGATTATTTCCATATTATTAATTGGGCGTCTGAAGTAATGCTGTGAAAGTTGGTGGACTTCTCCACCTATTTATTTTTATTCCAACTTCAATTGAATTAATTGCTTGTTAATTCTCTAATTAAATTCATAACCATATACCATTCCTCCGACTCTTCGTTGCGTTTTTATTAACGACGACCGCTCACTCTTTCGAAATAATGATGGCAAAATGTAATGAATTTCTTGAAGAAGAACATCTTTTCTCGATTTGGTACCTCGATATATATGATTAACGATGAAGGTACACTTTTGCAACAAGTTATTCAATACATTGTTAGCCACATATGAGGTAAAGCATAAAGTCTATACAATATATCATCCCCAAACAAGTGGCCAAGTTTAAGTGTCCAATCGAAAAATTAAGGCTATTCTTAAAAAGACGATGAATGCTAACCATATGGGTTGGGCTAGAAAGTTAGATGATGTTTTATAGGCATACCAAATGGCTTTCAAAACCCCATAGGTATGTCTTTATATCAAATGGCCTATGGAAAGGCTTGTCACTTGTCTATTGAGATTAAGCACAAGAAAATATGGGCACTAAAGACGTTGAATTTATATTGGGCAAAGGTTGCTCATGCTCGGATTAAAGATCTTAATGAAATCGAGGAGTTTCGATTGCGGTCTTATGAGAGAGCATCCATCCATAAGACATATATGAAACATTTTCATGATTTAAAAATATTGAAAAGAGACTTATCTTCCTGTGATTGGTGTTGTATTCAACTCAAGACTCCATTTAAACCTACGAAAGTTGAAATCCAAGTGGTGCGGATCATTCAAAATGTCTCAAGTGTATTCAAATGGGGCCATTGTTCCTAAAAGGAAGATTTACATCAATTCAAAGTGAATGGAGGAAGATTTAAGCAATATTTGGGAGTGCCCAAGAAGGTTTCCATATTCGGGTGATTTATCTTGAGGAACCATGAATGTGAAGTTCCATCATCAAGTCACAATTTTAAATCAAGCGCTTCTTGGGAGGTAATCCAAGTATTTAAATCTATTCATCTTTCTTTCTTTGTGTTTGTGATATATTTTCTTTGATGTAGCTGCCAGTTAAAGAAAAATCTTGTGGCATAGATGACTCGCATGTGAAGAACCGTCCTACGATGCCTCAACACATGTCCACACCAGTAACCCCCACATATTCTTAGGGCATTTGTGTTGGAGGTGTGAGTTGCAACTACAAAAGCATTTAGATCGGTGACATAACAGTACATCTGATGAGTTGGTATTTTACAAACTTATTAGACTCATATTCATAATTTATTGCTACGTATTAATTCTAATCAAGTGGATTCTAGGTCTAAGTTCTCTTATATGCAAACATTTCTCGAGAAAAAAAAAAAAGATTGAAGGATTTGGAATGAATATTCACTAAAATACACCAGCAAAGAAACTGGTGTCCAGTAGGAGGCAACCAACGTCTCACCGGCTAAACATCAGCTAGAAATGAAAAAAAAATGTCTAAAGCACTGGCACTGAATAATTTATTCATTGGCATTATATCGATCCAAGTGCAAATTTGGGTGTAAGGAGACACAGTGAAGAGGTGTCATGATTAGCGCTTGGCACTTCTGAATCGGTGTTCCGTCGGCTCAATGCAAGTGGAATACGTAAGTTGAAGGACAAAGAGTACTTGATGACGAAAGTGCTTCCTTTGAAAGGTTCCAAGAAGTAAATTAGAATATGTGTAGTATGTACTCTTATCTTCTTTCCAATGAGAAATAGTTAGAGCGAGAGAGACTTCCATTAGAAAAGAAATTCAACTTTGGTTACCAATTATGCTTGAAATAGAGCTTTCCTCTATGGGTATAGTCTTTATTTCTCCATTTATGAGTAGCTAAATATGTAGTTAAGTGTGTGTGTGCACACGCGCAACATGTGGGTGTAAAATTTAATGGGTATTGATTAATTAGCTTCAAAATTTGTTTTTATGCATGAATCTACCATTGTTTGGATTTTTAATCTAAAAATCATGATTGCAAACATTGGCTAAACTCTTTAACGCTATCTTGGCTTAATAAAGCAAAATAGAGTATGGTAAGACTTTATTAATGAGGACTTGTGAGATCATTAGTAGTTGGATTAGAGCTAGGAATAGTTTAATCCAACTAAGTTCTCATATAAGAATAGAGATAGAGATAGTTTATCTACTCAAGCAATTTTTGGTACTTTTATTGTATTGGTTCTTAGAGTTTGAGAGAATCCAAGAGATACATATTTTATTATTCGATAAAATATCAAAAATAGTATAGGCTGAATGTTATTAATGTATTAACTAATTTGGACTTGATTAATCATTGAATATTTTGTTGAAATTCCATCATAATGCATACACCCCTAGTCGTCTCCATCTTGGTGAAAACTCATTTGTGTTAGACTTCTTGCAATTGAGTGGTTTTAGTGTTTCCTAAATCCCCCATTTTATATAACTTTCCAATACAAATGCAATGCTAGCTTACAAATAGATCACTAAAGCTTTCACTTGAAATTCATCACAACATCGCGTTTAACCTGCATAATCCCGCTATAGTTATGCCCAACACACATTCAGTTTAGGTAGAGAACAAATCACTGAAGCTCATACATCCCATTTTTCATGATTGCGCCACTTCCAGGTATACCTATTCTAACTTTTTTGGGTCCGAATATATCTTACGTCATGAGGGAATAACTTGAATTATGTATGGGGTGAGTAATTGAATATCACATCTTTGTTAATAGTTGATGATTGAATAAACTCTGGGAGTTTTTTCATACCACATTTCTTTCTCATGGAATAAAATTTTCTTTTCCTTGAATCTTATTTTATGTGTTGAATCGGGTTGACGTTTGCATGCGATATATTGAAAGATGACCTTTTTATTAGAAAAAGTAAAGTTTTAATTTGATTTTAAGTTTGTGTCATACATCTCACAAGCGAGACCACCAAATAATTTATTGGCAAAGGATGATGAAAAAGATTTTGAAAATAAGGGAAAAAGTAATTTCGAAATTGATTTTTTGTCATAGATTATACATTTTTCATTTGGCTTTGCAATTGACAAGTGAGGATTGGGAAATCTGTTGTAGTTTGTCAAAAGTCATTCGGTACAATTGAATTTCAGACTACATTAAAATCTTGTTGGTTTGTGATTCCTTGTGAGATAAAATTTTGAATAACTCTTGTACATGCATTTTGTTTAGAACTTTCCCAAACATGCAATTCAAGATAAAATTCTAATATGTCTTGGCTTGGAAGATGAGCCTAGGTCCTCTTTGATTAGTCACTTTACCCAAATTCTCTTTTCCTTGACATTGATCTTAGTCAACCCCATTAAGCCTTAACCAATTTCTTTGGTCACCATGTTGTACACCTTGACCTTCATGAATCCTTTACTTTGGCACCATTATCTCCGTAATTGCTAATGCTGAAATAGTAGACTAAAAGCCTAAGTTTGGGGGAGAAGAAAAGAATAAAGATGTGATGTAGATAAAAAAAACCTAAGTAGAGAATGTGTGCGCGCATTAAGAATGAAAGAGGAATGAGCTAAATTGTTTAGAGCACTATAAGCTTCAAATGAAATATGTTTAGTGAACTCATGGATGAAAAAAAAAAGAAGGAAAATAAATGTTTGGTGCTAGATCGTATTGTGCACATGCTTCATGTGAAAAAAATGGGTGTTTGAATAAATAATTATTATCATGAATGAGAGAAATAAGGTAAAATCAAATCAATGATGTGAGTGGTATTCTTAAAGTGAAATATGATGGCATTAGGGAGGTTTTTAATTCACTTTGACCGAATGATATCTTACCTTTTGCCCCTATATTATGTTTGACCCGCAAGTCCTTGATGATTTCGAGCTTTGCTAATCAGTATTAGTGGTGATTTACATACCGAAAAAGCCTATCATTTAATGTGTATATGCTTGAACTTCTTTGTGAGAGTGAGTGAATTTGCATGATATATAATCTCTTGATATGATATTCATGATTGTGAGTAGGATTCTATGTTGTTCTCAGTGGCATTGCCTTCTTCAAGTGAATGGTGATGTTTACATTTCAATTGTTTTGCTTGAGGACAAGGAATAGTTCAAGTTTGGGGTTTTCGTGAGTTAGTATTCTATCAATTTACTAGACTCTTATTCATGAATTATTATTTTGTTTTAGTGCTAGTAGAATGGATTTTAGGCCCTTGTTCGCTTATGTGTAGGAATTTATTGGAACATAAAGCATGAAGAATTTGGAATGAAAAATTATTGAACACACCGATGAGAAACCGACATTCCGCAAGAGAGCATCTGCATAATATAGATGTGACATAGACTCAAAGAGAAACACATTGTCTCAGGTACATGCACTGAATGGTTTTGCACCGAGTTTCACAGGTAAAAACGCAAGTGCCACTGTTCACAGTACAACTAAGTTGCACCCCACCTGTGTCGGATGATTTTGCACCTACATTTCACAGGTGCTATGCAACTGAGGGACGAAAGTCAACGGAAAACTCGTATTTGGAGCTGAAAAGGCATCCTTTGAAAGGTTTCAAGGATATTATTGAGATATGTGTAGTTATGTACTATTATCTTCTTCCGAATGAAAGATATTCTCGAATAGTTGTCATTATTGTATTGTAGAGAGTAGAAAATAGACATTGAAGAATATTTTTTCTTTGTTGAAGAAGAAAACCCAAAAGTTTACTTCTCCAAGCGTGGATCTGATTTTAGTTACATATTATGAGTGAAATAAAGTATAACTTTGATGGTATATTCTCTATTTCTTTATCTGTGAGTAGTTAAATCTCTTGTTAGGTGTGTGTGCGCACATGATGTGTATGGAAACTTGATTGGTAGTGAATAAATAGTTCTTAAATACGTTATTGTGCATGAATATATTGTTGTCGTCAAGGTTTAATCTAATGGTTGCAAATATTGATTGAACTCTCTGACTTTATTTTGACTTGACAAAGAAAAATAAGGTTAAATAAGACTTCATTAGTGAGGACTTGAGAAATTGGTCATTAAATTAGAGCTACTGATAGTTTAATGTGATTGGTTCATTATTTACGGGCAGATCTAGAGAGAGTCGAACCCACTCAAGTAGTGTTTGATGTTTTGTTTGCATGGTCTTGGGGTTTGGAAGAATCCAAGATATGCATATCGATTAGTTCGAGAGAATATTGGAAATAATATAGACCAAATGTTATTCATGTATTAATTGGTTTGGAATTAGTTGAGTATTGACTATTTAGTTGAAGCCCCATTGATATTGCACTCACCCCTAGTCATTTTTAACTTGTTAAATATCTCTTTTATGTTACCTATACATGATCATGATAATTGTAGTTTTGCATTAAACCTCCTGTTATCCTACTCTTCCAAATTTTACATTATTATATTGACAACATCGTCCTACTTAGTTTTGTGTTGATGATCGAATAAAGTGTAACCATTTCTGCAAAAATGCTTGTGCATCGACTCCGACTCATAAAGTAATTATATAAAAGTAATTATATAAGATCAATATTTTTAAAACAAGTTAATTTAAGTACAACTTATACCGTTTCTTTAAGATTAATAAGAAGTCCCCTTCGTTGATTTTTTTTTTTTTTTTGACAAAAATTAGAAAAGTAAAATTTAAATACTTCAAAGAATAGTCAGCGAAAGCTTTTCTATTTAAATTTATTTGATAAAATAAAATAAGACATTATAATTTCAATTTTACTTCTTGTTAAGGTAGAAATCTTGATTAAAAAAAAAAGGTAGAAATCTCTAATTATGATGATTGTTAATTTTGAAAAGAGAAATAACTTTAAAATATTGTTTATATTTTGTATATGTCCACACGCGCAATGCGTGTACTACAAAATAGATAACATACACTTTTGTTATGTATAATATTTCTTTTCTTATTCATTTTCTTAATATTATCCTTGTATCGTGCAAATACATGTCCTAATATATTATATTTATCAATAATAAAATAAGATTAGATGAGAGATTTGAGGGAAATAGCATATAATGATGAGAGAGAGAGAGAGAGCGAAAAAGAAAGAGCGCCAAACAAGAGAACAAAATCATGATTTGGAAGTGGGTCGTTCAAACTATTCATCCCCTGTGAAAAGTTGGTTGTATATATATATATATATATATATATATAGATATATATATATATATATATATATATAATAACTTACATCATGGACCCCTATCACTAAATCCAAACCACCCACCCCCACGAAAAAAGAACAAAAAAGAAAGAAAAAAAATCCGTCCATTTCCATATAAAATTTATAACATGGACCACTAATTAAATCTTACTCCCTTCGTTTCAAAATAATTAAATTGTTTAAAGTAATTAAATTATTGAGATATTTTTTATGTGTCAAATTAATTTAATTGTTCAATCCTCAAGATTACTTTTAGAATATTCTTCCATTTTTATCCTTCATTAGGATTTTCTATGTAATGAGTTAAAAAACTTTAATTGCTTTAAATTATTCTAAAGATAAATTTGACAATAAATAATAAGGAAAAAAATAAAAATTAATCTCTAATTTATGTCTTAATCTTATTTTCTTAAAGAGTGTGAAATAGCCCAAAAGTTCAATTATTTTGAAATGAGGGGAGTAATTACTTATTTTAACTTCACTTCTTTTTACATTCTTCTTTTAATCTTCTTTTGTATATATCTGACAATCTCGGGGTCAAATTCATGCATAAACATTCCATTTTATTTTAGTACTAAATATAGGAGTCTGTGTTAGCACATGTTTAATATGTGTTATTTATTTTATTTCAATTTATGTGACACAAAAAAAATTTGGAGAGTTAATTAAATTTTAATATAATTTTTAGATATTTTAAATTATTAATTATTGTAATTTATAATATTTTTTTACGTAATTTTTAAATAATATATGTTACCTCCTCTGTTCCAATATATGTTGCACTAGTAGAATTTTGAGAGTCAACCGATTTTTATATATTTTTAAAAAATTTAAGTTGTTAATTATTTTGATTTATATTACTTTTGCGTCATTTTTAAATAATATATTTTACCTTCTCTATCTCAATTTATGTGACACTCATGGAATTTTGAAAGTCAACTGAATTTTATATGTCTTTTAAATATTTAAGTTGTTAATTATTGTGATTTAAGTAGGTACTTTTTACGAAATTTTTAAATAATATATGTTACTTCCTCTTTCCCAATTTATGTAGCACTGATTGAAATTCAATCGAACTTTTTTTATGTCTTTTAAATATTTTCAATTGCTAATTATTGTGATCTATAGTACTTTTTATGTGACTTTTAAATAAGATATACTACTCCTTTTGTCCCAATTTATGTGGCACAAATAGAATTTCAAGAGTCAACCAATTTTTTATATATGTTTTCAAATATTTCAAGTTGTTAATTATTGAGATTTACAATACTTTTTACGTTGTTTTCAAATAATACATGTCCTATCTTAAGTGACAATGATAGAATTTCAAGAGTTCAAAAAATTGTCTTTAAAATATTGTAAATTATTAATTATCATAATTTATAAAACTTTTTACGTAATTTTTAAATATATAAAAAGATCAAAAAAATAAGACAAATAAATTAAAATGGAGAAATAAAAAAAAAAAAACTACCAAACAACCCTTCAATGCCTAAACAGACATGTTGACTTCCTGCCTGCTTTGGCACTTTAAACTGCCTCTTATATATATATATATATATATATATATATATATATATATATATATATATATATATATATATATATATATATTAGATAAAGTACAAAATTAAATCGAAAATCGAGTCAAATTGGAAAAAAAAATCCGATTAGTGGTTTGGTTTGACTTGGTTTGGTATTGAAAAAAAAATCGACTATACTTGGGTTGATTTGATTTTAACTAAAAAAAAGTCAATCAGAGATCAAACCAACCCGACATTATATATATAATTTTTAAAATTTATTTTATATATACATAAAAATATTTGCTTTGATGTAATTTCTAAATATTACTTATACATTTTCATAACTTTTATATTTTAACATATTTTTCAAGCTGTTTTAGACTTAGAATTTTGAACGGTTCAATAAAGGTTATAGTCCATAGATATTAGTAACTCTAATAAAGCTCAATTTGAAATTAAATCAATAATAATGCTAACAAAATAAATTAATTCATAGCTAAGAATGATAATAATGTTGAATGATTTTTCTTTAGTTTTACATTGGTTAAAACATTTAAAATATATAATCCAATTTTAATGTTTATTCATGTAATTAATGCTCAATAGACTTATTTTAGCATGATTTAGTACTTTTAAATTATGATCATTTTCATTATGACATATCAATTTGCAATATTTATTTTATATGATTTCATTATTTTTTTATTGAATAATCTAGTGTCATCACTCATCTTATATTTTGTGTTATTTTCTTAAGAAACACCTTAGATAGTTGTATTTTCGTTGGACTAAAGAAATATTTGGAGAACAAGTTAATTATATGTTTGTATGAATACTTTAACTAAAAAATCCAAAAACTGAAAATATTCGAGGTATATTAGTTTGGTTTGATTTAAAAATTTTAAAATTCGACACAAATGGTTTGGTATTTGAAAAATCCAGTAAAAACCAAGATTGAAAAACCTGAAAAATCCCAGTTTTATTAGTTTGGTTTGGTTTATAAATTTAAAATTTTACACAAATGATTTGGTTTAATATTTAAAAAATATGTGCCAACTCGGTCATGTACACTCCTAATAGTAGATAAGGAAAGCCCGTGGACAGCACGAGCCCAACATGGAAACAAAAGTAGTTACAGAGCCCAGTAAAAGCAAGTCATACACCATCTCCGCGAGACTTATATTTGAGATCTCTGTTTCAAAAAGCAAAAGCAGTTGAATTGATAAATATAATCAAATAACAATTGTAGCATCACTATGAAATGTAGTTCCTATTTTGATATAAAATAGTAGATAGCCAATTTATTTTGTATCATACTGCTACTATTTGGAAGTCGTACAATGTTTTTCTCACTAACTTGTTTAAATATATTAGTGATAAGCACTTTGTTTCTTCGTAAGGTTAAGTTTTGTGATTTTGGTATATCTTTATATAGTTTTGAGCACACTGCCAACTATCCCTCATGTTCTCACTCTGAGAATATTAAATTATTCTATATATTTGCAAGATATATGTCTATGTGTTAATATTCATAGCAAAATCAATGAAGCGTGTACCTTATTATTGCAGCGGATGTCCTTGATTTTGCAATCAAAATGAATTGCTCCATAGTGACTCGTCGAATCGAACTATACCTGAATGGCTCCCTCATCCTTAAAGGAAAGAATAGTTACACCATAAACCGTAATGACAAGATGATCCTCTCTTGGAGGCTGTGAAATGAAACTGAGAGCATATCTAATGGAATCATCTAGTCGTAGAGGACGAGAAAATATTTTAGTAGATGGATCTCAAAGGTTGGGAGCCATCATGAAAAAGTCGTGGTTGCTCACGACTTTTTCCAAGTTGAATCTGGGAAACTTATCCAAGCAGATACTGAATTTCCAAGATGGCGGTGTTAATGTTTTCATTTATTTCTACAATCAGAAGTGTGGCCTACAATCTCTAAAAACTTAGTTTTTTGCATTTGATGGATTTCTTGTTTTATATAAGTGGTTTAGATTACTAACATTAAGCTAAAAAAAAGTTGCATATACAATATAAATAAAAAGCTTGTCATTGTGTCACTTCTATTTTTTTGTAAGAAGAAGATGAAGAGACCCTAGTGGCCTAGTCTAAATAATTGATTAACTCAATATTACGCAAGTCACATTACAAAAATTAGCGTATTTTTTTTACCAAATATTTTTGACTAGTTATTTTTGGGTAAAGTTTCACCATACGTTTAACCATAGATTTTGGAAAAAGTATTAACTTTTGTTTTGGTTATGAATCTTTAACGAAAAAATCCAAAAACAGAAAAAATCCGAGGTTTATTAGTTTGGTTTGATTTAAAAAATTTAAAATTCGACACAAATAGTTTGGTATTTGAAAAACTCAAAAAAAAACCCGAGATTGAAAAACCTGAAAAATCTGAGTTTTATTAGTTTGGTTTGGTTTATAAATTTAAAATTTTTACACAAATGGTTTGATTTAATATTTAAAAAATCCATACCAACCCAGTCATGTACACTCCTAATAGTAGATGAGGAATGCCCGTGGACAACATGAGCCCAACATGGAAACGAAAGTAGTTACAGAGCCCAGTATAAGCAAGTCATACACCATCTCCGCAAGACTTATGTTTGAGATCTCTGTTTCAAAAAGCAAAAGCAGTGAAGTTAATAAATATAATCAAATAATAATTGTAGCATCACTATGAAATGTAGTTTCTACTCTAATATAAAATAGTAGATAGCCAATTTATTTTGTATGATACTGCTACAATTTGGAAGTCGTACAATGTTTTTCTCACTAACTTGTTTAAATATATTAATGATAAGCACTTTGTTTCTTCGTAAGGTTAAGATTTTTTGATTTTGGTATACCTTTATATAGTTTTTGAGCACACTGCCAACTATCCCTCATGTTCTCACTCTGAGAATGTTAAATTATTATATTTCTTTGCAAGATACATGTCTATGTGTTAATATTCATAGAAAAATCGATGGAATGTGTACCTTATACTTGCAGCGGATGTCCTTGATTTTGCAACTAAAATGAATTGCTCCATAGCCACTCGTCGAATCACTAGGAAACAAAGGCTACGTTTCACAAACTAAATGTCAATTTTGTATGTTGATGTTCTTCTGAAGAAAAATTTATTTTTCTTGTTTTTTCATCCTCTCTCATATCAAAACCCATGAGAGCATTATCAAATTGATTAAGGGTGGGATATGGTGCCTTAACTAGTGTGACAGTCCTAAGGGTCTTTTTATTTGAGACCTAGACCTCTAGCAAAATTAAATACTTTGATATCTTCATCCAGAGGTTTGTGAATTATTGCAAGGCCATCACATATTCCTTTGAATTCCTTAATATATTCATCAATCTTTTTTGGTTTCTAGCCTAACACTATTCAGTTTTTGTTTGAGTTGGAAATCCTTATTTTTTGTTGCTTGAAGATAAGCTTCTTCTAAGAATTCCCACATCTCTTTGGCAGTTGAGCAACCTACAATCAGATACATATTTTCTTTTTTCAAGGTGCCTGAGATCCAAATCCTTTGCAACACATCCATCTCCTGCAATCATCAATATTGTTGTTTTCTTCTGCATCCTTCTCAATTGCTACAACTTTCTTAGCAGTCTTTCCAGTGGAGCGGATACTTTTAATTGATTCATTCTCTGTGATGAGGTAGTTAATCTCATCAATTTAATTAATTGAGACATTTATGTCCTCCATATAAGACAGTTTGTTGGTGAAGTGAGGAGGTTGATAGAATGTTGGTAGAAGAGGCCATTGCAATTTCGATATTGTGGTTATTCTGATCTTTGGATCTAATACGTTAAAGAGTGGAAAAGCTTTAAAGCTCTGATCTCGTGTAGAAATCTCACAAAAAATATTGAGAAATCAAAAATTATACAGATGATTAAAACTGTTGAGTACATGCTCCTTATATAAAAGAAGAGTCATATATTCTACAATATAAATATATTATTTACATGAGTAGTATTACTACTGTAACTAAAACACCTTATTCTAGTCAATTTTAGCCCTATACATGATACAACAACTTCATAAATTAGGATTTAGTAGTCTAGTCCTAATGTGAGTCTAACACTACAACAGTAAACATGTCAGTTAGCTTCCATTGACTTGTTCCTTTGACATGTTCCAATCATCAACTTTCTTCATCTTCAACAGATAAAACACATCAACTTTCTCTTAGTTACAATCTCACTTGTTCATCTTAATAGTTTAACTTAAGTTAGTTATTTTCTAACAAGCTTGTACCAGTGGGTTTGGCATTATGCTCCTACATAGATTCACTATAATACTTGTACGAATATGTACATTGCATGTGAATTTAGACGCAACAAGTTTTGGCGCTGCTGCTGGAGGAAAAATTAGAAAATTGCTAATTTTTATTTAATAAGTACTTATATATATATTTTAACTTATTTTTTTACAAATATTCCTTTTTCTTTCAATATTTTGGTACTTTTATTGATATGACAATTTAATATAGATATTAATTGGATGATGGATATCCAAGAAAATACTACCACTATCTTTACAAGAAGAAATTATCACCACTATATTTACAAGCAGAAGCTTATAAAATATAGAATATAATTTATCTAAGTATAAATAAAGGAAGTTATAAACAATCTCAAAATGGAACCGAAATTATGATTCTTCACTCGGTAAAATTTCTCTTCTAAAGAGCCTTGGATCACTATCATGCTATAAAATAGAATATATACATTAATACAAGACTAATGATACCCATTTTGACGCAAAAAAATTGGACAGAAAATTAGGTCAAAAAATTGACTTCCGGGGTTCTTCGATGAAATAGAAAAAACTTCTGTCGTTATATTACTCTCGAGGTGAGGAGTGAACTAGGACTTCAAATGGTCTAAAAATCTTACTTTTAAGAATGAAATAATCAAGGATTTAGAGATTCATTTCGAGAAGAAATTGTGGTATTGAGGCAGAAATATGTAATAGAAAGTGACATACATAGAAAACAAGTCATCGGGTTCTTCTTCTTCTTCTTCTTCTTTTTGTGAGGAGATGGAGACAAAACGATACCTGAATGGCTCCCTCATCCTTAAAGGAAAGAATAGTTGTACCATAAACCGTAATAACAAGATGATCCTCTCTTGGAGGCTGTGAAATGAAAGTGAGAGCAGATCTGATGGAATCATCTAATCGTAGAGGACGAGAAAATATTTTAGTAGATGGATCCCAATGATTGGGAGCCATCATGAGAAAGTCGTGGTTGCACACGGCTTTTTACAAGTTGAATCTGGGAAACTTATCCAAGCTGATAGTGAATTTCAAGATGGCGGTGTTAATGTTTTCATTTATTTCTATAATCAGAAGTGTGGCCTACAATCTCTAAAAACTTAGTTTTTGCATTGGATGGATTTCTTGTTTTATATAAGTGGTTTAGATTACTAAAATTAAGCTAAAAAAAAGTTGCATATACAATATAAATAAAAAGCATATCATTGTGTCACTTCTTTTCTTTTTTTGTAAGAAGGAGATGAAGAGACCTTAGTGGCCTAGTCTAAATGATTGATTCACTCAATATTACACAAGTCACATTACAAAAATTAGCCTTTTTTTTTACCAAAAATTTTTGACAAGTTATTTTTGGGTAAAGTTTCACCATACGTTTAACCATAGATTTTGGAAAAAGTATTTAACTTTTGTTTTGGTTATGAATACTTTAACGAAAAAATTTAAAAACTGAAAAAATCCGAGGTTTATTAGTTTGGTTTGATTTAAAAAATTTGAAATTCAACACAAATGGTTTGGTATTTCAAAAATCCGAAAAAAACCCGAGATTGAAAAACCTGAAAAATCTGAGTTTTATTAGTTTGGTTTGGTTTATAAATTTAAAAATTTTACACAAATGGTTTGTTTTAATATTTAAAAAATCCGTACCAACCAGGTCATGTACACTCCTAATAGTAGATGAGGAACGCCCGTGGACAGCATGGGCCCAACATGGAAACGAAAGTAGTTACAAAGTCCAATATAAGCAAGTCATACACCTTCTCCGCGCGACTTATGTTTGAAATCTCTGTTTCAAAAAGCAAAAGCAGTGGAATTAATAAATATAATCAAATAATAATTATAGCATCACTATGAAATGTAGTTCCTACTTTGATATAAAATAGTAGATAGCCAATTTATTTTGTATGATACTGCTACTATTTGGAAGTCGTACAATGTTTTTCTCACTAACTTGTTTAAATATCTTAATGATAAGCACTTTGTTTCTTCGTAAGGTTAAGTTTTTTTATTTTGGTATACCTTTATATAGTTTTTGAGCACACTGCCAACTATCCCTCATGTTCTCACTCTGATATTGTTAAATTATTCTATATCTTTGCAAGATACATGTCTATGTGCTAATATGCATAGAAAAATCGATGGAGTGTGTACCTTATACTTGCAATGGATGTCCTTGATTTTGCGACCAAAATGAATTGCTCCACAGTCACTCGTCGAATCACTAATAAACAAAGGCTACGTTTCACAAAGTAAATGGCAATTTTGTATGTTGATGTTCTTCCGAAGAAAAATTTGTTTTTCTTGTTTTTTCATCCTCTCTCATATCAAAACCCATGAGAGCATTATCAAATTGATTAAGAGTGGGATATAGTGCCTTACCTAGCATGACAGTCCTAAGGGTCTTGTATTTGAGACCTGGACCTCTAGCATAATTAAATACTTTGATATCTTCATCCAGAGGTTTGTGAATAGCTGCAAGGCCATCTCATCTTCCTTTGAATTCCTTAATATATTCATAAATCTTTGTTGGTTTCTAGCCCAACACTTTGCAGTTATTGTTTGAGCTGGAAATCCTTATTTTTTGTTGCTTGAAGATAAGTTTCTTCCAACAATTCCCACATCTCTTTGGCAGTTGAGCAGCCTACAATCAGATACATGTTTTCTTTTGTCAATGTGCCTGAGATCCAACTCCTTAGCAACACATCCATCTCCTGCAGTCATCAATATTGTTATTCTTTTATGCATCCTTCTCAATTGCTACAACTTTCTTAGCAGTCTTTTCAATGGAACGAATACTTTTAGTTGGTTCATTCTCTGTGATGAGGTAGGTTAATCTCATCAATTGAATTAACTGAGACATTTGTGTCTTCCATAAAAGACAGTTTGTTGGCTTAAGTTTAATGGAACATGATGCAATAAGATACTGAAGTGAGGAGGTTGATAGAATGTTGGTAGAAGAGGCCATTGCAATTTGATATTATGGTTATTCTGATCTTTGGATCTGATATGTTAAAGAGTGGAAACGTTTTGAAACTCTGATACCATATAGAAATCTCACAAAAAATATAGAAAAATCAAAAATTGTATAGATGATTAAAATTGTTGAGTAAATGCTCTTATATAAAAGAAGAGTCATATAATCTACAATATAAATATATTATTTACATGAGTAGTATAACTACTGTAACTAAAACACCTTATTCTAGTCGATTTTAGCCCTATACATGATACAACAACTTCATAAATTAGGATTTAGTAGTCTAGTCCTAATGTGACTCTAACTCTACAACAGTAAACACATCAGTCAGCTTCCTTAGACCTGTTCCTTTGACATGTTCCAATCATCAACTTTCTTCATCTTCAACAGATAAAACACATCAACTTTCTCTTAGTTATAATCTCACTTGTTCATCTTAATAGTTTAACTTAAGTTAGTTATTTTATAACAAGCTTGTACCAGTGGGTTCGGCATTATGCTCCTACATAGAGTTATTATATTACTTGTACGAATACGTACATTGCATGTAAATTTAGATGCAACAAGTTTTTGGAGCTGTTGCTGCAGGAAAAATTAGAAAATTGCTAATTTTTATTTAATAAGTACTTGTATATATTTTAATTTATTTTTCTTACAAATATTCCTTTTTCTTTCAATATTTTGGTACATTTATTGATATGACAATTTAATATAGATTTTAATTGGATGATGGATATCCAAGAAAATACTACCACTATCTTTACAAGAAGAAATTATCACCACTATATTTACAAGCAGAAGCTTATAAAATATAGAATATAATTTATCTAAGTATAAATAAAGGAAGTTATAAACAATCTCAAAATGGAACCGAAATTATGATTCTTCACTCGGTAATATTTCTCTTCTAAAGAGTCTTGGATCACTATCATGCTATAAAAATAGAATATATACATTAATACAGGACTAATGATACCCATTTTGATGCAAAAAATTTGGATAGAAAATTAGGTCAAAAATTGACTTTCGGGGTTCATCGATGAAATAGAAAACAACCTCTGTCATTATATTACTCTCGAGGTGAGGAGTGAACTAGGACTTCAAATGGTCTGAAAATCTTACTTTTAAGAATGAAATAATCAAGGATTTAGAGATCCATTTCGAGAAGAAACTATGGTATTGAGGCAGATATATGTAATAGAAAGTGACATACATAGAAAACAAGTCATCGGGTTCTTCTTCTTCTTCTTCTTCTTCTTTTTGTGAGGAGATGGAGACAGAACGATACCTGAATGGCTCCCTCATCCTTAAAGGAAAGAATAGTTGCACCATAAACCGTGATGACAAGATGATCCTCTCCTGGAGTCTGTGAAATGAAAGTGAGAGCAGATCTGATGGAATCATCTAATCGTAGAGGACGAGAAAATATTTTAGTAGATGGATCCCAATGATTGGGAGTCATCATGAGAAAGTCGTGGTTGCACACGACTTTTTACAAGTTGAATGTGGAAAACTTATCCAAGCTGATAGTGAATTTTCAAGATGGCGGTGTTAATGTTTTCATTTATTCATACAATCAGAAGTGTGGCATGCAATCTCTAAAAACTTAGTTTTTGCATTTGATGGATATCTTGTTTTATATAAGTGGTTTAGATTACTAAAATTAAGCTAAAAAAAGTTGCATATACAATATAAATAAAAAGCTTGACATTGTGCCACTTTTTTTTTTTTTTTTGTAAGAAGAAGATGAAGAGACCCTAGTGGCCTAGTCTAAATGATTGATTCACTCAATATAACACAAGTCACATGACAAAAATTAGCCTATTTTTTTACCAAATGTTTTTGACAAGTTATTTTTGGGTAAAGTTTCACCATATGTTTAACCATAGATTTTGAAAAAAGTATTTAACTTTTTTAAAAATAATAATAATTTATACCTATAATTTCTAAAAACTATTAAAATGAACATATTCCGTGTACAATATGACAATGAACACAATTAATATTAATTGGGGAAGAGTTTTACCTTGAAAGGAACTGAAATGATTAAGAAATGAGTGAAAACTCCTCTACCCGAGCTCACAAATATAGAGGTGTAAGTCTTACAAATGGAGCAAAGACTTTAAAACACTTGGCGGTCGTTTCTCCTGCGGACATTCATCATATGTAGAGTATCACAAGAGTAGAGCAAACTCCGCAGGAGCTGAGGCCAACAATTTCCTTATCCTCCACTAGAGCGATTATGAGCCTGAATTAATGAAGAAATGCCACCAAAGCGACATTGCCATAAGAACTAAGCTCCACAACATCAGAGGCTATTGACGTCACCAACTTTCATTGGTACTCGTTGTGGCTCCACCAATAGTGAGCCAAGCTCCACAGAAGTGCTTGAATTAGTAACTTGAACAAATTACCAAGGTCCTCAAATGGACCCTCAAGATTCATTCAACGGAATCAACAAAGTAATCAATAGAGGTCCTCTTGATGAAATATTGACCAAAGTAAACATTTCACTCGACCAGGGTAATGTTGTTGCATCTTTGATTCTATGAGGGTCAGTTATAGAATAGCTATTCTATACATAGGGTTGTGATAGCTATTAGTCCATGCATTTCACCTTGACAAGCGTAAGTGCAAGCCTATAATGAGTGTCAGACTCCTTAGACTTTATGACATCCACTCCTTTCATAGTTTAGAGCGGTACGTAGTCAATCTAATCTATATTAAAGCTTAATAAAAACTAAATCATCAAGATGCCAAAGATATATTTCAGGCCTTTCTATAACCTAGATGTTTTTTTTTATTATTATAGACCACAACATTGTTCCCAAATTCATGTGCATCAAAGCATATGCTAGGTATATCCTGTATTGGGTGATATGTTTCATGTATGTCTGAGGAATGATGTAGTTGCATACTAATGGAGCCATACCGGCCTCTCTGCTCAAATGAGCAAAGGGGAATGTCTGGTGCTTCTCGATAATCCCATCATGGGCCCATCTATCTTCGGATGTCAATCCATATAGTATATGTTAATATCATAGTATGGAGGTTGGATATATAAATCCTTTAATGAAGTGAGGTCATCAATCGGAGTGTGCAAGTGCACATTCAGTTCTGTTGTGGCTAGGCAGTCAACTCTTCAAATTAGAAGTCTAGAAACATTAAATTTGAAAGGAATTAGGATGATCTCACACTTTATTTGCTAGCATGGTGGTACTGGTGCTTGTGTCCAGGTACTCAAACATTACCTACTAAAAAAGATCATTGACTCTCAACAATTTTCAATTATCATGTAGTCTGAGTTAACAACACAAAAATTTATGTATTTCAAATTCGACATAAGCCCCAGGGCTATCTACAATTCACAATTTCTATGCAATTTTATGTTCAGTGTGAACTACATAGCAAAGTTTACATCTAGCACAACATTTTGTGATCATAATTGCATGTCAATTATAAATTTCATATATGATTCATAAACATAGTGAGTGATTACATCAAATTAATCTTTAAATAACAAAGGAACTAAATATAAAGAATTTAAACTTACCTTGATGCTTAAGTAGTGAAAGATGAAGAAAAAGTTTGATATTTCAGTGTGCCTCACAGTTCTCTTGAGTGATTTCAGAAAAGGTGTGGCTTAGTGTACCAATTTTGGTTGACTTAGTTATTTTAACTAGATTTAGACAGAACAAGTCGGGCATAGTGTGGGAGATATAGCGAAGCTTAGGGTGCACATCGTGGAGACCAACACGTGTCTTACCTAAATTTCAACCCCATAAAAGTTTGTAGACAGTCATGGTGTGGGGCTCAATGCGTGGGATAGGGTCTGTGCCACAAAGCCTAGTGTACGGACTGTCTATTTGCGACAAGTATGTCCTTAATTGACATGTCTGGAATTTTTCCAATTTTTCTGTGCTTGGAACCTTATACCTACAAAACGCTTGAATAATTACCGTTAAAAAGGTGGGTTGCGTTATATATGTTCTACACTATTACAATCATGAGTTGCCTTCGCTTGATTTAATATTACAGCATGAGAAGTTGGTTTAATAACCTAGTTTGTGGATCAAAAAGATCCTCACAATAGGTGCACTTCCATAGTGCTTAATCAACTGGTTTGTGGTTAAAAAAATATCCTCATAATAGGTGTTTCGTAGTCTATTTTTATTATCAAGAATTTTATTCATTATCATTATTTGGGTTTCTTGACTTTTATTTCGATACTTTTCTTGAAATAGGTCCCTCTTAAACGATTAGGTTTATTTTTAGTAATTTTAGGATTAGTTTAGTTCTTTTTTAGTTATAGAAACTTCAGAAAAATGTAGTCCAACACTAGTTAGGAAGGTACTGTAAATAAAGGATTTTTCTAGATTTCATGAAAATTTACTCTTCATAAAACATAAAAAGATAAGAAATACTTAGTGTAGACTCATATATTTTCTAGCAAAGACTCTAAAAATAAAAATAGCACCAACTAAGGTACTGATATGAAAGTGTCTAACTGGTAAGTACAATCCCACAATAACAGTCTTTCACCAACTTCATATTTAGCATATACTAGTGTGGTAATCATGTGCATATTCTATTCTAGTAAAACTAACTTCAAGGTTATATGTTTCTCTGTATTCATTTTTACTACCACGTGCACATTTTCTTTCATAAAAAAATAGATCTTTCCATTACAATTAGCCCCATTTGGATGCATACCAAGCCTTTTTCTATATTATTGAATATGTCTGGCCTATTGAAAAGGTTTCATAAGGTAATTAAATAAAACTAATGATGTTTGTTTAACATTTGGAGCCTCGGAAAGTGTCACGACCCAAGGTATCCCTTAGGCGCAACATGGCGTAAAGGACTCTGAGAGGCCCCATACAAGCCACTTAGCTTTCATCATAGAAGATACTAAAATATAAGAGATTAAAAGACAGTCTCAACATATTAAAGTTTTATAGAGAAAAGCGGAAATCTAAACATCGTCTCAAAGTCATCTAGTACATAAGAGTTTATCGGGGCGTAGCCTGTACATCAAGTTCCCAAAACATAAAGTAAAGACAAAAAGGGAAATAAAGCTCGGTCATCGGAATATGAGGACTCACCAAACTTCAATCTTCTAAATGAGATCCTTGCCACGGAAGTGGAATCTGTAAGGTCGGTCCCTACATTTGGGGAAATGTAGGCAAGAGCATGCGTTAGTAAAATATGTACCAAGTATGATAGTCATGCATAAAACATTTGAAAACATGAGAAAAGGGACATTATCATAAAGTGCAATGACCAAGCTAAATCATGAATGTAAGTAGAAGATGATAGTCATAAAACATGGTCAATGCAAATAAACATCATCTTAAAGACACGTGACATACTTCTTGAAGTAAGCTTGATTCATTAATGTGGGAAAATTACCTTTAACGGACATGTAAGACCATATGAGCTACTAACATGGAATTCGGTGTATCCCACACCGAAAAGGTGTGTCCTACTTGCCAAGGTAAGACCATGAACTTTCCATCTTACGAGGATCCACTAGCTAATGTCTATCTAGATAATCCTATGTTGGCACATCGTTTATGGGACATGGGTAATCGACACTCATCCACTAGGTGCTAAGCATAACTGCCACGAAATATCTATTATTCTTATTCATCGTTTCTTTAAGGGACTTGGGTAATCGTCTCCTGTCCTTACATCATGAGACATGGGTAATCGCCTCTTGTCTTTCATTTAGAGGTCATGGGTAATCGTCGCTTACCTCATTCTTAGAATAGCTCCTTATCTTTGATTCATTTTAGGTGAGAAAACCTTTCAACCTTAGAATCCCTTATGTGAGAAAACCTCTCACATTCATGTGTGAGGTAGTTATGTGAGCAATCCTTTCACAACAATTAACTACAACAACAACATATATGATTTTAATCTCAAAGCAATCTACATCATATCTCATCAATTCCATAAAAACATGCATAATTCCATAACTCACCTTTCATAATTTAATACCCACTTTCAATCATCAATATCTAGAAAACATGGGTTAGACATGGGTTCATGGAAATTCATCATACAATTATGTAATTATCTCAATTCATGCTTGATAGATCATAAAACAATCAAATAAATCAATATTTAAAGGAACTCATGACATGGAGGAATAACCCTAACTCAATTAGGGATTTCTAACTTTGTAAATTGGAGAATTTGGGAACTCCATGGATGAAAACTATCATACCTCAATGCCAAATAGTTGACTTCAATGGTGGAATTGGAGACTTGACTTGCAAACCCTAGCTTTCTTCTTCAACTTCTAGAGAGAGAAATATTTGAGAGGAAGACTTGTTCGTCTTTTAAGAATTTGAGAGAATGATTTCAATTGGAGAAATTTGGGGGGTTAAAACACTTATATAGGGCTTTAGGTGAAGGGTAAAACAACATATATAGTATTAGGCTAGAATAATTAGGAAATGACCCAAAAGCCTCTAAGAAAATAATTATCGGACCTCACCAATGGCTAGACCGACGGTCCGTTGGTCAGACCTCGGACCGTCCTGGTCAGCCGTGGTTGATATCAGAGATTCTTAATTATAGCCCCCAACGACGGATAGTACCTATGGCTCGTGGGTCCATCAACGAACAATGGACCACAGTTGTAGGTCTCACCTCTTGGCCTTCAAATCTCTCTAAGTTTGGAACTCACCTACGAAACCTACCTACGACTCATGCATGTGACGATGGACCAACCTAGTGAATCGTTGAATAATACAGAAAACTTGACATTTTTGAAAACTTAATTGGCCATCCACGGACCATACCTACGGTCCGTGTGTTGGACCACGGTCTGTGGGTGGCTCCATCAGACTGGTACCAGATTCTTTCAAAAGCTCTAAATTCTACCCATTTCAAATTCGAGTTACAATATCTCCCCCTCGGGATCATTCGTCCTCGAATGAGATTTAAGACATCATAGGGAAGGTAGAAACCTAATATAACAGCCCATCATGCATGCAACTTCATAAATGCACATATCCGATGAGGAAACATCGTCTCCAAGCTAAAGCATGTTCAAATCATCATATCATGAAGTTTATATGCAAATCATACTCAAATGCACATAAACAAGTAGAAATCAATCAAGAAAACTCATTTTCTTCAAAATTTAAGCTTTTCATGAATCATGCATAATGAGGAAATCATGGGAATATCTAAGACACATGACACTTAATGAATAAAACATGAGGAGCTAAATACCTCAAGCTTGAGTAGGGATGGAGGGAAAAAGATGAGGATAATAGGATATCATATTGGCCTCGGCCTCCCAAGTAGTACCCTCAACTAACTGATTCCTCCAAAGTACTTTCACAGAAGCAATTTCTTTGTTCCTCAATTTCTTAACTTGCCGGTCTAAAATCTCAACCGAAACTTCCTCATAAGAAAGATTCTCCTTAACTCCCAAATCTTTTAAGGGGAATATAGATGTCGGATCTCCAACACGTTTTTTCAACAATGATACATGAAAAACTGGGTGTACTAATGCCAATTCATTAGGCAATGCAAGTTTGTAAGCAATCTTGCCAATTCGCTTCAAAATCTGATATTAACCACCATAACGGGACTAAGCTTCCCTTTATTTCCAAATCTTATTACACCCTTCATGGGCAAAATTTTCAAGTAGATCCAATCATTTACCTCAAACTCAAGATATCATTTTTTTCACATCAGCATAGGACTTTTGTCGACTTTGAGTCATTTTCAACCCTTCTCTAATAAGTCAAACTTTCTCCATAGCCTCATGTACCAACTCGGGACCTATTAGGAAAAATTCACCCACCTCAAACCAACCTATTGGAGATCTACACCTCCTACCATATAGGGCCTCAAATAGAGCCATACCAATACTTGAGTGATAGCTATTGTTGTACGCAAACTCAATCAAAGGCAAGTGATCATCCTAATTACCCTTGAAGTCAATTACACATGCTCTCAACATATCTTCCAAAGATTGGATAGTACGTTTCGCTTGCCCATCGGTTTGTGGGTGAAAAGTTATACTAATCTTAACACGAGTACCAAGACCATTTTGGAAATATTTCTAAAACTAAGAAGTGAATTGGGTACCACAATCAAAGATAATGGATAAGGGCACTCCATGCAACCTCACCATTTCCTTCAAATACAACTTGGCATAGTCCTCCACCGAATAATGAACCTTGACGAGAATGAAATGAGCCGATTTCGTCATCCGATCTATCATAACCCAAATTGAGTCATGTTGTCATATGATGCAAGGCAACCCAACAATCAAGTCCATGTTCAAGTCTTCCTACTTCCAAGTAGGAATGCTAATATCTTGGGATAAACCTCCTAGCTTTTTATGCTCAACTTTCACTTGTTGACAATTGGGACACTTAGCCACAAATTCCGCAATATCCTTCTTTATCTCATTCCACCAATAGATCTCTCGCAAGTCACGATACATCTTGGTGGCTCCTGGGTGAATGGAATATCTAGAACTGTGGGCTTCTGACAAGATCTATTCTCTCAAGTCGTCTACATTAGGAACATACAAACGACCTTGATATGTAAGTACACCTATCTCTCCCTTGGGAGAAAGCCTCTACGGACTTTTTAAGCACCGTTTCTATCAATTCAACCAAAGTTGGATCAAGACCTTGCTTGGCCTTCACATTAGCCACAAAAGATGATTCTGAACCATTGTTAACCACAACACCACCCTTGGTAGAGTCAATTAACCGAACAACCAATCGGGTCAATCTATGAACATCTCGAACTAACTCTTTCTTATTATCTTTAATGTGATCAACACTACCATAAGCATAGCAGTACGGCATTCCTTAACCATCATCTCAGACACACCCGAAATGAACTTACTCATCCTTTCCCTAGGATTGACAATCATAGTAAGAGCATATTAAGACAATTGTTTGAACTTCAAAGCATATTCCTTCACACTCATATTTCCTTGAAAAAGGTTAATGAACTCAAGAACCTTTGCCTCCCTCATCTCAAGAGGAAAGAACCTATCAAGGAACGCAACTTTAAACTTTACCAATCAAGAGGACCAGCATCTTCCTCTCTCCCTTATTTCCGTTGGTTGAACCATATTTGAGCAACACCCTTAAGTTGATAAGCGGCCAATTCTGCCTTTTCCACCGACGTCACTCCCATGATCATTAACACCTTGAAAACCTCATCAATGAACTCTTGAAGGTCTTTCTCAACCTTAGAACCATGAAACTCCAGAGGATTCATTCTAGTGAAGTCCCTCACTCTAGATGTCGATGTACCCACATTTGGGTTCATAGGGACCGCAACTTCCCTATTGGCTTGGGCTGTCATGGCTTGAGCCAATACTTGAAAAGCAACCCTAAACTCCGCATTAGTCACTTGCTCGGCCAAAGGGTCGGCCAGAACTGGAGGTCGTTGAGGAAGAGCTTCTTATTCCACATTCTCTCCTGTATTTCTTCTAGCATATGCTCTTCGAGTAGCCATATCATATAGAGCATTGGGTAAGGATTTGGAGAGAAACCTTATAGAGTTAAACTCTATCGCACGACTTTAGAGTAGTGAAAAAAATAGAGTTTCATAAACATCTTATAGTCTCTCATTCATAATTGTGGCATGCTTCACAATCATGAACAAGACTCTACTCGATGTGACTTATGAGACTTCATAAGACCTTTCTAAACCTTGTGCTCTGATAACCAAGTTTGTCACAACCCAAGGTAGCCCCTAGACACAACATGGCGTATAGGACCCCGAGAGGCCCAATACAAGCCACTTATCTTTCATCATACAAGATACTAAAATATAAAATATTAAAAGACAGTCTCAACATATAAAAGTTTTATAGAGAAAAACGGAAATCTAAACATTGTCTCAAAGCCATCTAATACATAAGATTTTATCGGGGCGTATCCCGTACATCAAGTTTCCAAAACTTAAAGTAAAGACAAAAAGGGAAATCAATCTCAATCCTCAAAATATGAGGACTCACCAAATTTCAATCTTCTAAATGAGATCCTAGCGATGGAAGAGCAAATCTGTAAAGTCAGTCCCTACATTTGGGGAAATGTACGCAAGAGTACGCGTTAGTACAATAGTTGAAGCCATATCATAATAGTTGAAGCATTTTGTTCTATCCTTGCCATCATACCATAATACCATAGTTCATTGTCCACTTATATTTATTACTTTTCCTTGTTTCTTCCTTCACTATCATATTCTACTTGTACTCTATAAATTAGTCGGAACTGTTAATCCACACTTGTAATGGTCCCTTATTCAGTCTCATCAACAATTGTAATATTATTTTCATCTCAAAAATTGATAATTCTTCTTGAATATTTTTCCTGAGCACTAAAATACCCTTTCCTTGCCGCTTTCATGTTCCCTTTCACCATCATAATCTACAGATCTTGGAGGATAAGTGTTTATCTTCCTATTTTTTTCGTCTTTGATCTCTTGGCTACAATGTCTTCCTAATTTTTGACATCGCCTGCTATATTTCTTTGCATTAAACCTTCTTCCTCTTCTTTATGAGTTTCACTATCTGTTTTTGCTTTAATATCACTAATTTCTCCCTCTTCAGTATCTAGAAATTTTTCTTCTTCTACTCGCTCACCATAGGGTTGTGTGTCTGGTTTCATGGAAGAAGTCTCTCCTTATTTGTTTTCAAAAGCCTTTGATATCTAATTAGTATTTTGCC
The DNA here is from genome assembly GCA_035578085.1 of Solanum pinnatisectum. NCBI lineage: Eukaryota > Viridiplantae > Streptophyta > Magnoliopsida > Solanales > Solanaceae > Solanum > Solanum pinnatisectum. The sequence continues at coordinate 23,578,498 of CM069081.1, read as the reverse complement.
TTTCTTTATATATTTAACTGCTAATACTGGTTTATCATAGTCAATCCCCCCTTTTTTTTTCCAGTAGTTTCCTCTGATCTTTTGATCCTATATTTTATCTTCTTCTTTTTTTATAAAGCCTCGAATTTGTTGTTAGTATCTATCACCATTATTTTCTCATTACTTTTTTTATTGACCTCTTTGTTGTTTACTCCTTTCACATTTTTGACATTGTTCCAACTGTTTGAATTACCCACCACTCTACCACCTACCAAAACTCATGGAAGAAAAGCATATTGAATCCTTACTTTCTCAATCCCTATTGTCCAAGTACTCTCGTCTAAAATATTTAGCTTGACTTGCATGAGAAAATTAGAAATAATAAAATCCACATGTACCTTCACCCCTCGCACAATCAGGTTGAATTTTTTTAATCATATCATATTTAGTTAAGAGGTTTCCCAATAGCCGAGACCAATGAGAAGAGAGCTACCTTTGTAAAAAAAAAAATTGATAGTAAATTTGGTAAAGAAATACATGCAAGTGTCTTGGTAGTTTCTCCATCAATCTTGAACTTGGAGTCATAAATACGAAACCTTGTTGATCAAATATGACCATTTATCCTTTATTTTCAGATAATGCAAAATCCTTGACATGATGTTAGTAAGATCCTCCCTAATTGCACACCTACTCAACACATGCCTATTGCAGAAAAAAATCATTTAACAATCACATTTTGTTCCATATTGAAGAGAAATGATCCTCCGTAATTCCTCGAGAGATGGCCACCATAAGAAATTTTTTCTATGATGGCATAGTTCAATTTCTCAATCACATCCATTTGTAACACCTCTGCCTTCATCAACCTTATTATTAGCTCACAATTAATAAGGGTTACTTCGTTGATGAGATAGATGATTCACTAGACATCTATTTGACACTATCGTAGGAATCATATTTTGTTTTGTAGGCTCGTTAGCTTGCGAAGTTTGGATATCCTCTTGTTCTCAATGATTGTTAGGGTTAGCAATTGTTTGAGAGTGATAAACGCATATTTTTTTGGGTGATAAAGGGTTATAAATTGCTCAGTCGAGGTCAAAATGAACTGACCAACCATTGAAAGAGGTTGTCCAATGTCTGGAGTGATTATAACAAAGGTTCAAATGTAAGTAGGCCTAGGATTTTGCATGAGAAAGAAAATAGCATTTCATGGTATTTCCTAAGAAGAAATTTTACTTTAGTGAAAAGTTTGCCATCACTAAAAAAATAAGTGTTATCTTCTCTTCTCCGATTTAGAAGACTAATCCTCAAGTAGATAGAGAGAATAGAGAATTTGTGAGAAATAGTGAGGGATGAAATGATATTTATAATGTAAAAATGAATTAAAATGTATTTTATGAAACTTCAGGATTAAAATAAAACTTTTTAAAGGGTTAGCAGAGTTTTAGTGGGGGGGGGGGGGCACTAGCTGTTGACCAACGGTCCCCAACATCTAGTTTTATTTAAAAAGACAAAATTAAAAAAAAAATCCAGGACTAATCGATTCAAGCGGATTGGAGTCGGACCAAATCGGAGATAGTCAGACAGTCTGCGGTCCCATGTCATTCGGTATCCCGAATATCCCTTATCCTCCCCATTGCTCGGGTACCCTGGGACTGGGTTACCCGGTATGGCCGGACCGTCCCGAATCCGTGGCCACCCTTAGTATTTCTTAAGAAGAAATTTTACTTTTGTGAAAAGTTTGCCTATTCCTTTTCAATGATTTCAAAAGGACGGGAAGGGGAGTAGACCATGTAAACCTTTTTCATAACTAAAAAATAAGTGTTAGCTTCTCTTCTCCAATTCGAAAGACTATTCTTGGGGTAGAAAATTTAAACCACAAATGGAAAGAAAGAAAAAAAAAAAGACGAGGGAGAAATGGTTTTTTCACTGTGTGGACCCCAGTTGTTTGTAACAGCTACCTTATAATTGTCAAAGTTGGTAAGATATCTTTGTTTCCCTTATGGTGCCGTTAGCTTGAGTTTTACAGCAGACAAAGAAAAAAGAAGAAATCAGAAAGTCATAACTCTCTTTGCATAACATAATAATAATAATAATAATAATAACATGCAAAATCCAACTCAGAATTGCCACTTTTGACCCTCTTTCACTCCATTCTCATGAACCCACCTCTTTTCCACTAGTAGACTTTTTTCTTCTTCTACTATGGCTTCTGTTTCTGACATTAAACAAGTACTTGAATTCTTGAAGAATAATGGCTTCTCAGAATCTGAATCAGCTCTTATGGAAGATATTATGGAGAAATCTGAATTGGCTTCTTTGGATTATGAAAGATTCTTATTCCATGTAATTCCCCCACTTCCTCCTCTTAACCTCATTTCTACTAACAATCATTCCAACTCTGTTTCTTCTCCTGACGAAGAATTTGTTAGCTTGCCTTCTTCTGCTACCGATTTCTGCTCCTCTGGTAACACTTTACCCAATTAAGAGTTTATTACTACTATTGATGTATTTATTCCTTATTTTCTACTAGTTATTGCTCTTGCCTGAGGATTTTAAGATTTTCTGCTACTCAATTCAACAACTGATCATATTGTGTTATGCTTCCCTTTTGTTTTTGTTTGTTGTGCATATTTTTGTTTTTTTAGGTTTATTGTGTTGTCTCTGGTGCAGAATTTACAAATCCATATGGAATTCATACTACGGCTGCTCCCACTTCTCAATCATCATCTGATAGATTATCTCAATTTGGTACTGCAAGAGATTATCATGATTTTGATATGCAAAATGACCTGTTCTGGTATCGGGAGAAAGACGAAGATTTTCCCATGCCACCTTACTTTGGGAACTCAGATGGTGTGGGGGATCCTAGTGAGGACAAGTTTGTTATGTCCGAGAGACACAGTGCCGCCAATTGGGAGTGTAAATCACCTATAGATGAAGGGTTGAAAGATTATTATCATTTGGATAAACAAAAGCATCTTGAAGGGAGAGGTGAATTTAGCTGTTCATCCCCACTTTGTGCTTGCTGCAAGGGGCCAAAAGGGATTTATGGTGAAGATATCAATATCAACTTAGCGGGGACTAACTATTTTCAGTATGAACCAACTGGAGAGACGAAAACTAACTATTTCATTGAAACAAGTTGCAATACTGACTGGGTTGGAGATATCAAAGGTACCCGTGACCTTCAACCTAAGGCTATTGAGAAAGATTACCACTCATATGTGCATAGAGACTATGAACCAAAAGATGATAGACTGGAAGCTTTGGAAGGCAATGAACCCGATGAGGCAGCAGATGATGAGGGAGGTGCTACTTCAGATGAGCTTTTGATGTTTGAAGGAGAAAATGAGTTTGAAGTATTTAATCTGAGAATTATACACAGGAAAAACAGGTTTGTTTTCATATCAATACCTCCAAAGCTCAAGTCCAATATCGATGAGTGAGTGAAAACAAAATATGCGTATTTATATGGATTGAGCAATGTTTGATTATTCGACTTGCATATCAAATCAAGATCTCATTCCATCATTTCCACTGGGCACTAAAGTTGTTCTAACATTTAATGGAAATATTGAGCTTGTTTCTTGCCCGTTCATTTGTAGAAAACAGTTGTACTCATTTGTTATGCCATCCACAGGACTGGGTTTGAGGAGAGCAAGGACGTGCCTATTGTTCTAAATAGTATTATCGCCAGTAGATACTATGTAACAGAATACCTTGGTTCAGCTGCATTCAGCAAAGTCATTCAGGCTCATGATATGCACACTGGAGTAGACGTTTGCTTGAAGATAATAAAGAATGACAAGGACTTCTTTGATCAGAGTTTGGATGAGATTAAGCTTCTCAAGTTTGTGAACAAGAATGATCCTTGTGATGAGCACCACATACTGCGCTTATATGATTACTTCTACCATCAGGTATGCTTGAGAAAACGTATGTTCTTCCAAGTCCTTTGATTTGAATCGAAGCTTATAAAGAACTAAAAATCAATCCTCCTACCTCTAAATGAACAAGACAAGCATTCAGAAGTTACTCCCTCCGTCTCATTTTATGTGAGGTAGTTTGACTCGGCACGGAGTTTAAGAAAGAAAGGAAGACTTTTAAAACTTGTGGTCCAAAATGAATGATAGAAATTTGTGTGGCTGTAAATCATTTCATTAGGGGTAAAATATGTATTTTATAGTTAAATTGTTACTTAATATAGAAATATATCGTTCTTTTTGGGACTGACTAAAAAGGAAAGTAAGTCACATATATTGGGACAGAGGGAGTACTATTTTTCTGTTTTTGATATAAGGGAGATGTGCATAGAAAGGACAACTATAAAGTTATCGACCAATCTAAACATCTAGTAGAGATTTTGGTGGAAGATTTACGGGCATAATTGTCTTGAGAGATCTCTTGCCATCATGGAATTTATGTTGTTTGTACTAATAGCCATCTAAAAATTTCAACTCAAACTCACTGGCTACAAAATGATAGTTAATGATTGTCCTTATTCTTTTAAGTATAATGTCTGTTTGGTGTTTAGCTTGGACCTCCTCGGGTACTTGCTGGTATGTAAAGTATCCTCTAGAACTCAATCCATGTAATCTTCTCATGCTATCCTCTAAAGGTCATAAGTGTTAATTACTGGAGATTGGAAGTTTAATGTGATTAAAGATATTATCAATGTGTGTGTGTGTTATAAGGCTAAAACTGCAAACACTGGTAGAATATAAACACTGAACTTTTGATTTAATCAAGATTGGATATACGATGGCTGAATTGCAAGATATAAACTTAGCAAGGGCATTGGTCCCGTTCCCACAATACATGGGAGAAGACTTGAAGATCAAACATTGTACTTGATTGAGCCCTGATCCTGGTACGGGGTACCACTATGGTTCAATCAAGAATAATATAACTCCAAACACAATAAGTTCTAACTTTTAGTGTGACTTTGAAATAATTTGATATTTTTTTAATTGAAATAATAAGTTCCTGCATTAACTAGAAAACAGTTACATTTGTTACACCACAATTGGTCTGTTCTTCTGCACTTCTCCAGAGATTGTCTCACTTTATTACCTTCATTCATCAATTAACTATGCCTCAACCCCAAGTCAGTTACATGAATAATGAATCCTCTATATGCTTTCCACTCTTTTTAGGTCGTGTTCATTCTTATACTAACTGATTTGACTTTTAAGATGAACTAGGTGTTCTCTTATATCATACTTATCCTTAACTAGTTTAATCCGAACTAGTTAAGTCTGTATCGTGCTTATGAATCCTCTGCTTCCACTAATAAGTGTACATTGGTCCAAACATCTCGGGTCTTTTAGAATCAACTTCCCTTCACGTGATTTTAGGCTGATCTCGTTTATTTTATCATCTTCAATCATCATATTTTCACACCTTCATCCAGTGCAACATCTGAAGGTCTACGTGGTCATGGGCTATGCCAGACCACTTCACACAACCTTCTTTCTTTTTATCCCTTAAGTGTGTTATTGCACTCTCTATTAGAATGCGCTCTCTATGAGAAATGGATCATCTCTAGGCTTGTCCAATTATGCATGACCGCATATCCATCTCTAATATTCACATTTTCTACTGCAGTCATCTTGTGTGGGTATGTTGGGACTCAGAATCGTAACGTTCTCAGTCATATAGCATTGTTCTTTTATTTATAACCTTAAGACAAAAATGTTGAAACGCCAAAGATAGTTTGCAATACCAGTTTCTGGAATCACATCTAGCTTATACATCATTCGTATCTTATCAATTATTACTTAATCTGCTGTAGTGTTTTTGGTTTTGGAACTTCTGTTGTTGCTCAAGTCTGGCAGTTAAAAGATATTGATTGGAATCTGATGCTCCATATTTATTAACTGTACTCTTTTCTTTGTTTTTATAACATGCAGGAACACCTCTTTATTGTTTGTGAACTTCTCCGTGCAAATTTATATGAATTTCAGAAATACAACCGAGAATCTGATCTAGAGCCTTATTTTACAATGAGCAGGCTGCAGGTCTGTTTGTTCTAGTAAATTAAAATTGGCAGCGAAACCAAAAAATATAATTGTGTTGGTTATTTGTTGCTTAACAGACCATAACTCGACAGTGCTTGGAGGCACTAGTGTTTTTGCATAATTTGGGGATCATCCACTGTGATCTGAAGCCTGAAAATATTCTCATCAAAAGTTATCGAAGATGTGAGATAAAAGTTATTGATCTTGGAAGCAGTTGCTTTCAGTCAGACAGCTTGTCCTTATATGTACAGTCTCGTTCCTATAGAGCTCCTGAAGTCATCTTAGGCCTCCCTTATGACACAAAAATTGATCTTTGGTCTCTTGGCTGCATCTTGGGAGAGCTGTGCTCCGGAGAGGTATGCTCCTACTTTTCCTTGATTTATGTACATCCATTTGTATGGTTCTTTTTCATTATTTCTGTAACCTTCCCTTTTTATTTTATTTACTTTATTGCTTGGTATGTTTCAAATTGCCACGCAAACACTCTAAACATTCGTATTGTTTGGTAGGTGCTATTTCCAAATGAAGCAGTTGTTATGTTGCTTGCACGTGTGATTGGAATGCTTGGTCCTGTAGACATGGATATGTTAGAAAGGGGTCAAGAGACACAAAAATATTTCACAAAGGATTATGACCTTTATCATATAAATGAGGTTTGCCTCTTACTTCATCCTTTTAGTTCTTTCAAGACTGTATTATTAACAGATTTAGCAATTTTTGTGCTGGTATTCACGTGAATGTTTAGCCTTTCCATGCTTTCATCTCTTATTATTCTCTTTGTTCCATTTTCTTTCTCTTAATTTTGTTTTATACCGTGACTTTCCCCATTTCCCACAAAGTAAAAATCCTACCTGTTCATTGTTTGCAAACTTGAAGCTTTATTTCCTTGTGATATACTGAAGCGACTCTTTATCCTTTACCTTACTAGAAAGTAACCTTAAGTCTTTTTGCTTAATTCTTGTAAATCATCAAAGCAATTTTCAACTAAGACGACAAGAGTTCTAGAAAGTACATGGATCATCCTGCCCGCTACCTTTTTGATGAACTGTGAGAACTGGTTTGCCCATTTAAATAAAAGTGAAACTTTTCTGCCTGCATGTGTTTCTTTTTTCGATTAAGATTATTGATAGAAAATTTGCTATATTTCTGGTGTGAGTCCTCGGAAGACCTTTAAAGCCTCAGCTAAGCTAGAAACATCTCTGAACTGATTGGCCTTCATTAAAAAAAACTAGATGTATCTATACACTCTAGCTAGCTAGATTTTTCCTTGCCTACTGCTCTTATAAAATGACATTATTAGTTCTGAAAGTGAATGTGAGTATCCAATTTCAATTTACTTCACGCTAATCATGTTCATTTACTTGCAGTTGCAATACCCAAATCTTAAAGAACTACTAAAATCTATCTTCTAACTGAATACACTTGGTACATTAGCTACCTCAAGTAGTCACCTAATTTAGTAATAATGTATAGAAACCACAACAGTTTGGGCGCTAATTACATCCTATCCTGAAAGTGTCCCAAATTACAATAATCCTGGATTTTTCGGAACTCGTGGATACATTGCTCCTTCGCCCGATAGATAGCAAACTATATATAAGTTATGTATTAGATACATAACTATAAATCAGATTCATACTAATTTTGGTTTGAAATATTTGGGGTCACGTATCAACTATAACATTTGTACCAAATACATTGTACACAAACAAAGTTGTAATGTATCTGATAGAGGTGGAGTGATGTATTCGGATGTTAAGAGAGGGAAGAAAAAAGGGGATTTTTGTAATTAATTCAAATGGTAGATATTCTTAGAGATTATGTTTATCTTAAATCGTGTAATTAGGTATTTTTCCCTATTTTTAAACCGTAGTGTAGCTACAGTTTGCAACTTACTATATATATATATATATATATATATATATATATATATATATATATATATATATATATTTAACTTGATAAAATATAGAATGATACAACTGTCCAACTTCTGATTTATGTTTGGAATTCTGTAATAGGATACTAGTCTATTGGAATACATCATCCCCGAGGAAACGTCATTGGAGCATCAGCTGTCAGTTTCTGATCCATTGTTCCTTGATTTTGTAAGAAAGTTGCTTGAGATAAATCCTCAAAAACGCCTTACGGCCAAAGAGGCCCTAGATCACCCTTGGCTTTCCCATTGGTACAAGTAGAATCCAAGTTAACTTGTTTTTGGTAATGTTTGTTCACTATTCATGGTATATCACCAGCTCGAAGCTGCTGTTCTCGGAGAACAAAGGTTTCCTGAAAGAGCAAAGGTTTGTTCTTTGTTGTGGATATTGATTCAATGAGTACATATTTGTCAAATTCTCTGTTGCATTTACCAGTTGCTGATTTTCATTACTGATGCTTTCTTGTAGATATTATAGGGAAAAACTCTTTTGTTTTGCCTTTGGAGGATAAGCCAGTCTAGTCTCCCAATGCAGTTTTGAGTCTTGTGAGATATGGATATACTCTTTATGTGTATTCATAATTTTATTTTATTTTTGGGTAAATAATGAAAAGAATTCTATTGGTATATAACTATATATGTTGATAAAAACTGCTTCTCTGTGATTATCAGTCTTTAAAGGCATAATACCATGTTATTATATATAAGAAATGTATTGTTATTTTTTTATTTTATAGTTATAGGCTATAGCCTATAGGGTCAATTCAAATATGTTGGCTTTCATAGATTGTCAAATCATAGGCGTGTAAAATGACCAGTTTTTTTTTAAGGGAACAAACTATTAATTCAAAATAAATGTTATAGCTATCGTTTTATTTAATTCCAATTCGCCAAACTTCTTGCCATTCGCCTCTCTCCCCTCTCTTTGAAATCTAGCTCGCCACTCTCCGTTCTCTCCCTCACCTCTCTCACTTTATATAAACACAAATGTATAAATTGTGTTTTTGTTTATATAAAGCGAGAGAGACTGTATATACAAATATAAATATATATCTCTCTGTTCTATACACTTATAATTATACAAATATAAATATTTTCCTGCCCAGTTCTCTTTTGCATTTCTCTCTCTCTCGCTTTATACAAACACAAATTATACAAATACAATGTATAATGTTTGTTTGTATAAAGCGAGAGAGAGATTTGATACACAAATACAAATGTGTTAACTTGATTCAATTGTATATTAACTCAACTCAATCGTATATGAATTCAAATTTTATGCAGATATACAAACAAAATTATTGATACATATACATAGTAGTTATATATATATACAATTATCTAACCGATATACATATACAATTCACCTCTCTCCACTCTATGCCCTCTCTCGCTCGCCTCTCTCCTAATCTTGTTCGCCACTCTAGCCTAACACAAAGAACATATACAAATACAATTTTCATAGACACGGACGCCCGATTTATACAAATTGCCGTGATTTAAACAAATCAGATGCTCCATCGCAAACATAATTTGGCTATGGAACACAAATAGTAAAACTGTAGCTATAGAGCACTAATATGATTTTTATCTTTGTTATTCCTAAAATTTGCTCTTTTTTATGCCTTCAAATAGCAGGTCATCTTTGAACTTAGAGAGCTCGTTTGGATTGGCTTAAAACAAAGTAGCTTTTAAGTCAAAAAAAGAAGAAGTTAAACTTAAATGACGATTTAAATTCTATAACTTATGTTTTATGCAAAGTATTTCTTTTACAAGATTTGTCTTTTCAAATACTTTTAAATTTATTTCCGTTCATATGTATGATCATGTCTAATATCATGTTATGGGTACACTCGGGCCAATAATGACATCATGTGTCGATCACGTCCAGGGCGATGGTGTAACAATCTGGTCCGTCATTATTCAAAGACATCTCATGCGGAGTTTCAAAATATTTTGAAATATGTCGCCTATTTTAAATTGGGATACACAAAAAAATTTCAAAATTTAAAATTTGAGTCAAACTGACGTCATCCCACAATAGCGGGGTTATTTAACCTATGGCGGCAGTTTATCCATTATAGTAGACTAGAACTCGAGAAATGTGAATTCTTCTATTTGACCTCTCATTTTTTGATGGAAAAATAGATTAGGGCTATTCTAAGGACCCAGAAATGTCGTTGTTGGAGAATAAAAAAGGGGAGAAATTTCAGCGTGAAGGGGGTCAACACCTATGAAATTCTGGTCTACATTTGCCAGGAATCAACCTGCGGAGCTAGAAGGTTGGGTTCAAAGCTCTTCAACAGTTGTTTGCCACCCAGGTAGGCTAGGGTTTTCTTAATTAAGTAGTTAGACCTATCTTTATTTATATAATATCTTGTAGATTTTTTGGAGATTTCATGCTTAGGCCTTTTGTCATAGAGTCTAGATGTTTGAAATTGTGGTTAGTTGCGATTTAGACTGATGATGGATTTGCTTAGTGATGTTAGACTTATGGTGTCTAGTGGGTGATATCCTAGGGATGGTAATTGTGGATGATCGTATTTTGATAAGGAAATATTCGAGAAGAAATCCTCCGGATAGGTGATGGTTTTTGTTTTTCAAGTTACATGATGTGTGCATGTTAACTGCTTTATAGTATTACTTATGCAATGCATGTGGGAAAATGATAAGGGATAAATGTGAAATAACATAATGTTGATGATCTCATGCAATGAACTTGTTTAATTTACTTGTGGCTTCAAGTGTGGTTGTTCATTGTGATTCTGCATGTTGCATGTGATTGTTGGTTGGCTCGTGTACTACGTCGGTATAGGTTTACTAACGGTTAGCTCGGGTACCACACCTGGTATAACATATTATATGGTTGGCTCGGATGCCACGCCAGTACACTAACAATGATTGGCTCAAATACCATGCTGATACGCTAATAATTTATGCGTAGGTTGCATGAGAAAACCAAATTTACTTCTTTGTATTGTGGTTGTTACCTGTTGGTCCATGAGTGGTTGAGAATGTGTTTAAATGTTGGAATGATTCTTGTGTAGATCAAAATTGTATGTTAAACATTGTCGATGATGATTTGGGATCCTTGGTGATCTGAGTTACCGGAAGTGTGTGATGAATTAGGTATGACTGGTTGAGATGCATGTGATCATGTGAGACATGTTTCATGCGAGTGTTGAGTGTAGGTGAGGGCTGGGAGTCCGAGCTATCTTATAATTGGGATTAAAATTGTGTATATGTACTTTTCTAAATTGTGGTTACTTATTCATATTTTGTATAATTGGAGCATTGTTAAGGCCAAGGTATTGGCATGGGAGCTTGAGGGAGAGTATTATACCGGTTGACATATATAGTTAGTAGAGGCTTGGTATTAGGGAAATCCTTATATAATAGAATATTTAGGTTATGCTCTTGTATGAGGGTGGAATGACCTAGGTGGTGGAGTGAGCAGTGGAAGAAGGAGGGGTGACTTGTGAATAGAGCATCTGACTTTCAAGGTAAGGCTACTTGTAGTAGGAGTGGTGACTAAGTGGATCGAGGTCTTAATTTTATTTCAACATTTAATATTTCCCTGATTATTTTATGATATTATATGGTGGATTCAGGTCGATTGATGATGCCTATCAGTACATGTTGTTTGTATTAATACTACTCTTCCTATGCCACTTGACATAGTCTGGTTACAGGATTAGTGATGTTTCTTAGGTGAAGACTAAGATGATCTTCGACAACTTCTACCTCTCTTTGTTATGGTGGGAGTTGTGTCTTGTTAATTTAAATATTGCATATTCTTAGAATCTCTTGTACCTTGGGAGGGATTCATGTATTTTTCCAAGACAGTGTATTTCATCAAGTTTGACAAATGGTTTTCATAACTAAATGAGTTAATATATATATATTGAAAAGTTGTTTATTTTTGCATTTCATATTTTAATTGGGTGTAAGGGTTCTCCTAACTAGGTGTTAGAGTAGGTGCCCGCACAATCCGATGGATTGGATCATGATAGTAGGCTCGGGGCGTGACATTATACCTTCTACTTCTTCATTATTGGCAACAATTAATCTTGTCTTTCTGTTGTGACTCGATAATTAAACTACCTCCAATGCCCCTTGGGCACACACTTATATGTCAAAACTGTGAATGCAATATCTGCAGAGAAACCAAAAGCAACCGAGAGCCTTCATTTATACATGGACGCAACTAGATCCATCAGATAATGAATAACGATTATGGAACTAATGCTTTGTTTACAAATAAAATGTTATCTCATATTTACCTTTATTCCCCTGTACTTCCAATTGCCCCCCCCCCCCGGCCAAACCCCCCCCAAGCACCCTTTAGATTCACATCATTTTGGCAATGTGACTTGAGTGCGAACAACTCACCACCTATTTTATGTGTATTATGGTACAACTCGAGTTATAATGGTATATCATGCTCTTGATTTAGTGTCCCTTCATTACATGCTTTAAACACAACAAAGCTGGGCCGATGGTTATTAATCACTTCGTAGACAACCAAACCTTCTACATAGGAGTAAGAACTAACGTTTTCCAATTGATGGTACTTGTGAGGATCGATGGATTCAAATGAATTAAGGTGGCGTGATCACTACTACTTCAGTACAATGAAGTGAAGTTTGCTTACGAGGAAACAAAATCTTTTAGTTCATAATGAGGCTTGAAGATGGTCAGAGCACCGGGCAGAGGCACCAATACCTACTCCAACACTTCTGTGAATGCCTAAGAAATAGAAAATCAACTTGTGAAGCTTGATATTGATATTGGTAGTAGATGTTATAGTCCTGATAATGCCAACTATGATAGTGAAGATTGATGTGGTCCGTTGGTTCGAGTTGATAAAGAACAGTATAAAATATGCATCTTGCTAGTAGTTTTCGTACCACAAATCAGTGTGGTTTCTTTTTCTACCTCACTATTGGATGAGTCATCTCTATCGCACAATAGATAACCTTGCTATATATGGTCTGCATAAATGTGGACCTTTTTAGATAGAGTTACATGTTCTAATAACTTTCTATATAAGGCACATTGTTTAGTGACATGTCGAAAGCCAATAAACTCTGTCGTGCTAACTATATGCCATATTCATTTCAACAGTGTACTGGAGTGTCAAGAACAAAGTGTGAGACAAGAAAAAGCACTACATCGGGACAGACTATATCTTCCAAATTGGGTGCAAGATAAAGAGAAAAGACATAACGTGACATTTAAACTTGTCCCGAATTTTCAAAAAGACATTTTAACTATGCAGACGTCCTATTACCCCATTAAACAATCTTGAACTGATATTATTACATTATTTTTTGTCCACCTGACATAGAGAGTGTATGCATCATCTCAAAGAGAGTGAGCAACCTAAAATAACTAATATAATTTTATTTTTACAAGTATTTTATTATAAAATATATTTTCTTATTTTTTCTTATTAATTTAACTTTTTTTCATTATTATTTTTTCTCTTTCTTTCTTCTTTCTTCTTCAAAAATTCGTTGTATCTCCATTGAAGCTTTTCACTTTCAATGTCACCATTTTTATCACAACTTGACCTTCCTTTTTTTTTTTTTTTACTACTATTAGTTTTACTCTCTTCAATTTTAAAACTTTATCTAAATATTTTCTTACATTTCGAACAATTTGATAAACCCATTAGATTTCAAGATGATTAGAAGGTATCCTATAGTTTTTTTATCTGATTTCAATCAAGTTCTTTCAATTTTCGGGAAATTTACTAATTCTTTTAAAATTATCATTTCTAATTTTGAAGTTATATGAAAAAGAGAAAATTAATTGATGATACCTTCAAAATTTAATATTTTCTTAGAAAAATAATTAATTTTGTTATCAATAATTCAATAAAGTCAAGAAAATAATATGTGTTTTTTTTAAAAAAAAAATCATTGAAAGAAAGGAATTTGACTAGAGAAGAAGAAGAAAAAGAAAAGAAAAAAAAAGGGGGGAAGGGGTTCAACTTGACGACGGGGTGGAAGATGAAGTGAAATTTAAGATGAAATCAAAATTAAAATAAGTCAAAAAGTAAGAGACAGAGAGAGAAATAACGAAAAAACTTAAAATGGAGAAAATATTATATTTTTAATTAAATTAACAAGTGTCATGTAATGATTGATGTGTGATAACACTTGCTTCAAAAAATTTGGGCTTGATCGAAAAATGATGTAATAATATCAATTCAAAATTGTTTAGGGGGTAATAGAATCTCCACATAGTTAAAATGTCTTTTTAAAATTTTGGGACAACTTCATGTGTCACTTTATGTCTTTTCTCGCAAGATAACAACATATAAACAAAAGGCCAAGGAAATAGTGGTGTGGATTTAATCTTGGAAGAAACGCGTGGAATACTTGAACGTATTAATCAACGGATATGCTAATGTTGACTATGTTCCTGTTGGATCAACAATATTGTATGTTAAGTAATGGCCCACTACTAAGAATTAGATGAAAAATACAAGTTGTTAGGATGTGCAGACAATTGTGTAAGGAATGAAATTGTAATTAACTCGATTTACTCTAGTGTTTAAATGCGTTAATGAATAAAATTTTTGGTAGCCTAACATGGAGTTTGATTGCCCCAAGTCTAGCAATAGTAGTATGATAATGTTTGAACCAGAAATTCAATAATAGTATTATCGTTAATTCAAGATAACAAAGTTGATACTTTAATATAACACTGTGAGAATAACTATTAGGCGGGCCCTTCTTGTTGGAAATTGTGTGAACTTACTATAGATTCAATCTAACAATACAACAATTATTTAATTTCCATATTATAAAGTACATGTTGAATATAATATGGAACTATTCCTTTGCCGTTCAAGAGAGACTACATCTACTTTTAACAAGGAAACTATGATGAGTATGGACTCTTATGAGCGAATGTTTCTAATGATAATTAAATCAATTGTGGCTAGATCGATCAAGACATATAATAGACCAAAAATAAAGTCGATTGACAATTATCATATGATTCTTGATAGAGAACCATTGGTAGGACAAACTTAGAGTTTAAGAACTTAGTCTACATGTTGATTAACATGTTAATGTTGAAAGTTAGAATAAAGAATAAGTCATTGGATATATATATCTATTCTCGTAACGATTAAATGGAAGACACTAAGAATGAAGACATAGTTTGATAGACTTTTGAAAATTAGAGATGTCTTAAATGATGTTTGATTTACATGTTGTTTAACCTGTTTGTATTGTAATTTAAAATAAGAAATAAATTGGGTAAAATTCAGAATGATCGAATAAAAACCACTCAAAATGGGGACCAAGTAAGACAAACTTTGGTAAATTAGAGAGGACTCAACATGTTCTCTCAAGCATATACCCAAAGACATCAAAAAATATGTTCTCTAAAGCATATACCCAAAGACATCGAAAAATCAAAATAATAGTAATAAGTAGAGCTTCAGAATTAACAAATATTTTTTAACAACTACATTACAAATTTCAATAAGATGTGACGTAAGGGGCAATTTACCTAGTCGCTAACTATTAAGAAGAAAAGCATTATTATATTACTTAATTATAATTCGCACTACAACATGTAGCGTCAAGGGCCACTCTCTTCACCGGCGCGTGAGGATTCCCATGCATCGTTTCTTTTTCTCTGGCTAATCTATTCTTCTTCTATCTACATTTCAATTCAATGACTATGACTTGTTTGTCGAGGCACCACCTTGACAGCTACACCTCGGCCAGACTCCAATTTGCGACTGAAGAAGACCCACGATTACCAACACAGAGTTTGCACGTTACTTTAACATCCTGTGTATCTCCTTTCCTTACCGGTGAACCTATGGCGGAGCTGGCTCAGGCCGCCGACGTTTACGCTCCGAGGACTCTACCTGCGTGGAGGTCGCTGCTTAACTGGCTTCTTTTCTTCTTTCAGATCTTTGTTCAGATCGTTAGAGGAACGCCTTCTCTCAGTCAGGTACTTTCCTATGTCGGCTTGCGTAATACCTCCTTCCTTTCTTCTACGCCGCAGTTCAAGCCGCTCCCTATTGTTGAGCTGCCGGAGTCTCAGGAGCCGCCGCAACGGCCACCTCTTACTGTTTCCACCTTGCAAATCGCCGCCCGAAGAGTTCCAGATGCTAACGGAGAGCAAAGACTCACGGTAAGCAACCTTTCTTATAGAAATATTTTAAAGCTTATTCTCGAGCAAGATGAGTTTGAATGGATATATTGAGCAACACTAAATGAAATTTACTAAGACTCATCACGTATCTAACTATTCTGGTACTGCTATTCTAGAGCTGCAAACTCTATTTCAGTTTGCACATCTAGCTAATAATCGGTTCTTGGGTGCATGAATAGGTTATTAGTACGTATTCCACTTGGTTAGGACTTTCACCGTAGGTCATCTCCTGTGACTTTTTTCTTGCTTAATTAGTGTTGCAATAACCATAAGTACCAAAGGAAACAGTAGATGAAAAAACAAGAAAGGGAAGTTGCTTAATGACTCAATGTGAAAGATCAATGCATGGACATAAACAGTTCATTTTAATTCCCAAATCTAGTTAACACTGCAACCAAATCTAGTTCACATTAAATTATGTCCACTGTTCACTGAAGAAACCAAACTTTGAGCAGAGGGTCTTATCGGAAACAACCTCTCTACCCCACAAAGATAGGGGTAGGTCTAAATACATCCTACCCTCCTCAAGTGGGGTCTTACACTAGTTATGTTGTTGTTGTGACATGCATGGGCATGCTTTTCCCCAACTTATTTCCTAGGAGGTGATGTGTAGAATTGTTTTCCTTTTTGGTATTGTAGAGGATCTCTAATTCTGCTTCAAAATATTACCATTACTTCCATGTATGTATGTCAATGGAACATATTGGATGTGGTACTCCTTCTCCATTGGTAGAGGAGCCATATGCATCCGAAGCAAGCTAAGTGACAATAGCAAAGGTGGTTTAGTAATGTAATTGTTACAGACTAGCTGGAAGGGAAGATCACACATGCCATTGCATAAGAGGCTGTTTGGATTGGCTTATTTCAAGTAGCTTTTGACTTCTAAGCTCTTTTTTTTTTTAAATTTTTTTGAGGCATTTGTGAATGGCAAAAAGTGTTTTTAGGCCCTTTTTTTAGGCTGAAACAGTACAAGAATAAGCTAAAAACCAAAAGTTAGGTATTACCAACTTATGACTTTTAACTTTTAGCTAATAAGTTGCTTTTAAAAAGCCAATGAAATTACAACTAAATAAAGGGAAGGTAGTTCAAGAAGGGCAGTGAAGTATGAAAAGGACAGGAAAAGTATGAAAGATGAAATTGATGAAATACTGGGCGAGTGCAATGTGTATAAGTACTGATATGTCGGAATATACAGTCAACCCTCTTTATAGTTGTCATTCCTTATAACGGCATTTTAATATGACGGCTTGATTTTCTCAAAACTATTTTTTGATGTTATATTTTAATTCTCTATAACAACATTCGAACTACAAGAGGAAGGACATTCATTATAGCAGTATACTCTTTGTCAAATTACCGCTCTATAAAAGTCATACTCAAATATTTTGTAATAAATATATTATGTATAAAATACATGATTAAAATATTTGTGATAATCATCATTAATGTCATACACATAGTAAGTTTCCATCAGTTATGGTCATAACTTCACGAGGAAAGACTATTGCTGATTGCCTTTTTTCTTTTGAGAGAAAAAAGACTACAATTGATGTTTGCCTTTTTTACATTCATAATCTGTCTAATTTTGCATATTTTTGTAAACGTCAACGGCTAGTATACATATATAACAACACCTCACTATAGCAGCTATAAAATATTTAGACAAATGCTGCCACTATAAAAAGGTTCGAGTGTACAGGGGAACATGTTCTGGTTTACAAGAAGTAGGAGCGACTTGGTTTTCCTTGTTGCTTGTAGTCCTAGGATTTTTTCTTTTGGTTTCTTTTTTGATTCTATTTTTATATATATTTTTTTGTTTTATCTGTTGGAAGTTGCATGCTCAGAAAGGTTTACTGCCGATAATGCAACTATGGCATGCAAAACAGATTAATAGGACAAATGATATCAACATATGAATCGGTTAGCAAAGTTTTAGTTATGCAGTCCGACATGGCTGTGGTTGGGCTTTGCTACAGGCTCGGATATTGCAGGATCTGTTATATCTAATACTTTAATTAGTGTATGTATGTTGAAGAGGCCTCATATGGGATGGGAAAACCACCTTCATCCCCAGAGGCACCAAGTGAGGTGGAAGCACGCTAAACTACAATGACTTAGGTAGTGTGTTTTAAACTATTGGACTAGCTACTGGACTACCTAAGTCATTGTAGGTAGTCCAATAGTGTGTTTTAAGCCCATCTTTCAAAGCTATTTGCCTCATGTTTTTGTATAGTTTGGTTTATTTATTCCCTCTAGATTCCCCTGAGTCATTTCTGAACTTTGTCAGCTCCCTGACTCTTAACTAATAATGTAAAGGAGAGCTGACCTTTTGCTACTATGCTTTTGTAACTATTATGCATCTACTTGATGCCTGCAATAGAACTAATTACTTCATCAAAACAAAAAAAAAATAGTGTGTTTTAGGCCTTTAACATAGACAAACTGCGAATAGAAGATCAGACGTGACACTTGCTTGTGTAGGATATGTATATAACGAACAATTAAAAATTCTTATGTATTAGGATGGAGGTATTTAATGGAAATTGCAACTTGATAATGGGAAGGAAGTAACATACCAAAGAAGAAGATAACCGATATGAAGGAAGAGGGAAATTGTGATGGATGGGAGGACAGAAAAAGTGTGAAATATGGCATTGATGAAAAACGGGAACGAACAGAATCTTTATTAAATGTTAATATGTCAGAATATATATGTGAAATGAAAGGGGGAATTGCTATGATTTACAAGAAATAGCATATGCTGATTCTAGTTATTGCCGGTAGTTTATTGTTTCTTTTGATTTTTTTTTTTGTTTTTTTTGTTTTAAACATGTATAGTTTCTTTTAGTTTCTTCTTTTTGTTCTTGTATCCTTTATTGTGATTATTTTCTTTTGTCTATTGGGAAGATGACTTGCTGGGCCTCAGAGTATTAAGAGAGCCATTGAAAACTGGAGCACATGGAAGGTTTATAAAGCTATCTGATATCTGGAGAATGATCCCTGCCAGCATTTTTATGGTGTTTGTGTATAGAAATGAACAGAAATTTTGTTGGTTTATCAACTTTGAATCATTTTATTAACTAAGTGATTGTCTTAGAATAACCAGTCTCTGACTCTAACTGGGAACCCCTCAGTATTTAGCCACCAATTTTCGAACTTGAAATACCTTTTATTTTTGTTCCAAGTCCCACTTTGTAGGTCTAATGGTACATGATCTGAAATAGTCCTTTGTAGTGGGATTACTTTCAAGTTGTTGAAGCTTTCATCCCATTCTTTTGAAAACAAGATTCTATCTATTTTGGAAGCTACTTCATGGTTGTCCCCTTTGTACCAGGTGAATTTTGGATTTTCCATTTGAAGATCAATTAGCCCCATGAAAATTCTCTCATCCCTATTGTTCTTCTAACACAACTCCTTTTTTCTTTTTTTGAAACTGGCAACTTTTGTATTCCTCAGCATTAAGGGCTATGCTGGCCACCTCCCAAAAAACTGTTACAAGAAAGGAAAAAGACTAAAAAGAAATACTTACAGAGAACCTATGAAGTCCACTAATTGGAACTCCTCTTCTATATCCTGTTCTTTACACCAAAAACCTAAAGTAGTAATTACTTTCTATTTGATCTTCTGTATTGTACACTTCTTTCCTTAAAAAATTCTCTGATTCCTTTCTTTCCATATAATCCACCAGATACATGCTGAAACTGTTCTCCACCATCTTTTCTGACTTTTGCTGCCTCCCCTTTTGATCCAGCAACTAAGAAGGTCAGAGGTGTGTTTAGGCATAGTCCAATATTCATTGGCTTTGCTTGTAAACAGAGCCCACACCTGAGCAGTTACCTTACAGTGCATGAATAAGTGTTTGTTAGTCTCCAGAGCTTCTTTACAAAGGAGACATCTGGATACTATGTTGATGCGCCTCTTCTGCATTGCCTCATGAGTCAAACATTTTTTCCTAGCAACCAACCAAGTGAAGCACTTCACCTTGGCAGGAGCCACACTTTTCCATATTGTGTTCCAAGGTCCAATGGATCTTCCTGCACTTCTTTTTAAGTCCCCAGTTGTATAATCTATTCACTGAAAATACCCCATCTTTGTGATGCCCCCATGCTAATCTGTCAGGCTCTAGAGTAGTACCTGGGAATCCACCAATCAAGCCCAAACACTCCACCATTCCATCGATCTCCCAGTCATTTAGCAGTCTTCTAAATATTATATTCCAACCTTATGTTGACCACATCTCCTCTATCTTGCTGTTGGTATTGTGCATATTGAGAAAAGAATAGGGAACAAGTCCCTCAAAATCCCATTTCCACACCAATCATCTAGCTAGAACTTTGTTTTGTCTCCTCTGCCCACCATAATTTTTGAGTTGTTCTTTAGACTCTCCCAAAGGTTTCTGATGGTCCTCCACACCCCAGCACCATAAGTTTCATTAACTTCACTAGTGCACCAGAAGTCCTCTTGCCCATATTTGTGGTTTATTATCTCTTTCCATAGAGCTTGCTCCTCCTGATTATATCTCCACAACCATTTTGAGAGGAGGCTCATGTTATGAACTTTTAAATTTCTCACTCCCAACCCCCCATTTTTCTTGCTTTGTTGTACTACAGATCATTTCACCAGGTTGAATCCCTTTTCTATCTTGTTCCCTTGCCATAAGAAGTTCCTTCTGAGTGCATCTAAAACCTTCACTATCCTACTAGGAATATGAAAGAGGGACATCACATAAGTGGGTAAAGAATCCAGAACTGAGTTAATTAGTGTAACTCTACCTCCCAGAGATAGGTATTGAGATTTCCATATAGCCAATTTCTTCTCTGTTTTCTCAATAATGCCATCCCAAATTTTTCCTGCTTTGTGCTCGGAGCCCAAAGGCATACCAAGGTAAATTGTTAGGAGCTTCTTTATCTTGCACTTCAAAATGTTTGCAAGATCCTCAATCTGTTGCACTTCCTACTCTTTCTCCAGTTTACTTTTAATCCTGAGCAAGCCTCAAAGACCACAGGATCACTCTTAAGTAGCAAATTTGTTTGTGCTCATCTTCACAGAATACCAATGTGTCATCTGCATACAAAAGATGTGTTAGTTCAATTGTATCATTTACCCAGTTCTTTATGGAAAAACCCCTTATCCAGTTATTCTGAGAAGCAACTCTCATCAATCTGTCCAAACCTTCCATGGCTAAGATAAATAGAAAGGGGGATAGTGGGTCCCCTTGTCTCAGGCCTTTTTCTGCTGAAAAAAAACCAACTGGTTCTCCATTTACCAGTATGGAGAACTGAGTGGTTTTAATGCAGAAATTTATCCAGCTTAACCATCTCCACCCAAATCCCATCTGCCTTAGGATATTGATTAGAAACTCCCAGTTCAAATGGTCATATGCCTTCTCAATGTCTAGCTTGCACATCAGTCCAGGGGTTCCACCTCTAATTCTAGAATCAATGCACTCACTAGCTAGAAGTGCAACATCTATGATTTGCCTTACTTTGATAAAGGCCATTTGGTGCTTGTTTATTAGCTTACTGATCACCTTTTTCAACCTTTCTGCCAGCACCTTAGCTATGATCTTGTATACCCCTGTGATCAAGCCGATAGGTCTAAAATCCTTTAGCTCATTTGCCCCCACCTTCTTTGGAATTAAAGCTACAAATGTGGCATTAAAACTCTTTTCAAACTTTTGATGAGCATGAAATTTGTGGAAGGTCTACATCACATCATCTTTGATAGTTTCCCAATAAACACTGAAGAAAGCCATTGTATAGCCATCTGGTCCAGGTGCTTTATCAACAGCACACTGTTTTATTCCTTCCAAAACTTGTTCTTCCTCAAAGTCTCTAGACAACAAGATTTGTTCTTCTTCTGTGATTGTTTGAACATCCAAGATGTTCAAAGATGGTCTCCAACTTTCTGTCTCCTTGTACAAAATATGATAAAAATCCACAATTTCATTTCTGATTGCAACAGGATTTGAAGACTCTTCTCCATTAATCACTAAGGATTCTATAGTATTGTTTCTTTTGTGGGATGTCGCCATTCTGTGGAAGAACTTGGTGTTCTTATCTCCATTCTTTATCCACTAAATTCTAGATCTTTGTCTCCAATGGATTTCCTCATTTCTAGCTACTTCCTCATACTCCATTGCTATATGAGCTTTCAAAAGTTGCTCATCCTCTGTTAATGCTCTGTGCACTTGAATGTCTTCCAAACTGCCAATTTGTTCCCGTAGGTGTTCTTTTCTGACCCTCCAGTTGCCTCTATTTTCTTTGCTCCATTCTTTGAGCTTCTTTTTTAAGAAGCTCAATTTTGAGGCTAGTATAAAGTCATGACTGCCTGTCACATTAAATGAACCCCACCACTCCTTAACTTTGTCTCGAAAACCCTCAACATTTAACCACCACTTCTCAAACTTGAAATATGATTTTTTGAAAACCTCATCCCCACAGGTCAGTACTATTGGATTATGATCAGACCCCAAACTAGATAAAGTACTTTGTCTAATTTGGGTGAACATCTCATTCCAAGGAAAAGAGTATAGGAATCTATCGATTCTTGAAGCATTTTTCTGATTTGCCCCTCCTCTCCATGTGTAGGGTCCCCCAAATAAAGGGGGATCCACAAGTTCCAATTCATTGATGCAACTGGAGAAATCAGACATAGCCTCGGAAATTCTGCTACAATTGGTCTTTTCAGATGGAAACCTTGTGGTGTTGAAATCCCCACATACCACCCATGACCCTTCACAGAAGCTCCTCATTGCACCTAACTCCTCCCACAGTTCCTTTCTCTCCCTCCCATCGCATGATGCATATACTGCAGTGATAAACCAGATGAGGTCTTGTTTTAAACCACTGAACTTGTAGGTAATGCTTTGGTTTCCTCTTTCTACTGGTTCCCCTTTCCAATTCCTTTTGTCCCACATTATCAAGATACCCCCCTTACTACCTAAAAGATTCCATCCACATTCCTCCCATCCATCTGTTTCCCCCCAACTGCTGCACATACTCCCCTACCTCCCCCCTAAGTTTTGTCTCCACCAACACTATTATGTCCACCCCCTCTTGTTGTATTCTACTCCTTACCAGATTCCTCTTGGTATCCATGTTGAGCCCCCTCACATTCCATGAAAATATTTTTAGCTTCATGATAAATGTGAGGTTGCATTTCCCCCTCTACTCCTTGTTGCACTCCTGGAATCTTTATCTTTGTAATTAACATCAAAGATAAGATTCCTTACTTCTTTGGGCACCATCTGATTCTCACATGTCCCCGAGATGGGGTCTATTTTTGTTAACGCTTTGAGCCTTCTCTGGTCAATTTTCAGAAGTAAATTGAAAGCTTCCTCTGTGCACCCCTCGAAAGCTACTCCAAACTCTTTGCTTTGCCCCAACAGATTTTTCTATACCCATTCTGTTGCCTTGCCTTCAACTTCTTTGCTGCATTTCGAAGCATCACATTGAATGGGTGTTGGGTCACCCAGAATTGTGATTTGTTTCGAACTATTCTGCCCATATAACTCAGCTTCTTCTTCATTTAGTTCTTCCGAAATTTGTGGAGATGCTTCTGCATGCACCTGTGTGTTGACTTCCGATTGTATATAATTGCTAATTGAATCTTTCACCTTTGTTTCTTCCATCAGATTCTGATCAGTTGAGGAGTATATAATTTCATGATTTTTTTCCCAGCGATTTACATCGCAAATAAAAGGCTCAGGTTCTGTCGGGCAGTCTTTTAAAAATTGGGCTTTTAACAGGCCCAAATGACTTGGTCCAGGGTTTAAAACCAAGTGGCCCTCTATTTGTTCTGAAGTGGCCCCCTTTGTGACTTTTCCACCCACGTGACTTCTTTCACCAAAAAAAACCTTTTCTTCTCTGTTAGGTTTAACAGGCAGCTTTTCAGACCTATGAATATCTCTGCACCTAGACAGATCTGATGGGTTCCTCCCTCGATACCCACCCTCGTCTCTTTCCTTACTTGTACACGCTCCCTCATCGTACTTTTTACGAAAAGTCACCGGCGATTCTACCCATATAGGTAGAGAGAAGATGTTCTCCTTATCGGCGATCTCGATGGATGCCGGAATTTTTTTTGCCGGACCTTCGACACGAATCCTAGCCCAACGGAGATGATTTTTGAGATCGGTTTTTTCTTCTGTCTCTATCCAGACGCCACACCGATCTCCAATTTCCTTCATTATTGGCCTGGACCAGAGATGTAGAGGCAACCCTAGAACTCGAATCCAAAACCATTCGAACTCATGGGTTATTGGGAAAGCCCCAATGGTCGGCGACCACCATTGAAGCTTTAATCTGCTCCCTTGTCTTCTCCAGTCACCCATCAAAACATGTTCTGCTGCTTTTCTGGACTGGAATTCAAAAAGAAATAAAATTCCATTCATATTATAGACTTGGACTCCATGCGCTCCATTCCAAGTCTGTTGGGCCCATCTTCTTACATCATTTCTAGTGCGTGTATCATCTTCTCCAAAAAATTTCCCCACTAGACAACGTGCCAATAGGTCTTCGTCTTCTAGTTGGACTCGAGCTTTCAACATGCTGCCTTCTTCTGCTAGCTCTGTCTCAATTCTGGTCCATTTACTTTTCTGCAAAACGTCTCTATAACTCCTTCCCCCCTTGTTAGCAGCATAGTCTGCCTCCCCTGATAATTTAAATGCTTTTGTTTGTTTTATACCCCTACTAATGAATGCTTCTATCTTCTTAGCTAACTTCTCCCACCCCTCATTGAATGCACTTTCTGGGAGTATAATAACTGCTCTGTCACTACCTTTAACTGAAATTAGAGACAGGTATCTCCCGTATTGATTGAATTTCAAAGCTATAAAGAAGTTAGTTGAGAAATCCCTGCATCTCCATGACTTGGCCGCTTTCCCTCTGATCCCTGAAGCCTCTGTTAGCCTTTTGCAGACCCAACCGAGTGCTCCCCTGCTAAGAACCATTCTCCTCATGTGATGCCTAGCATCTTCAACCCAGTCATACCATACTTCAGCTTTTGATCTAGACTCCGTGATGTCATAAGACTTCCCCCCAGATCTGAAATAAACTCTGTTGTCCATCTGAACAGCAATGGAGTTAAAAAAGAGAGAAAGAAAGAAGGAGAAAGAAAGAAAGAGAGTGGTATTCCGGTGAAAGAAGTCCACCGGAGAAAAGAAAAAACCACCGAAGTCCAGAAGGGACTTCAGAAGATTGTCTCGAAACTAGTGCCTGGGAGCATACTTCCTAATTATTGAAAAAAATTAACACAACTCCTTTTTTCTGAGACAATTTTTTTTTTTACTTTCTTTTGTACTACTTTTGCATCTTCTTGATGCCATCGATGAAGCTACTTCACCAAAATAAAAAAGAACAAGACTATTTGTGTCTTCTGTTCCTTTTTTATGTTGCCCATGTCCGAGAGTAGCTGTTAATTAAGAGAGACCCTCAGAATTGATGGAAGAGGTAAAAACTTTAGGAGTTGTTGGAGCTGAATGGTCCTGTCTATATGCTGATCTGCGACTTGTATGATGCTTAAATTGTGACTGATGCTACTTATCCAAAAGGAAAAATAATGTGACTGATGTTAATTCCATGGCTTGCTATATCATCTGAATATTTATGATGTGGCATTTCTGTTGTGACCAGTGTCGTTATAGAGGATTCATATAGCCAACTCCAATTATTTTGTTACAAAGGTGTAGTTGATTGATTGGCGTTTCTTTTGTGTCTTGTAGCTCTTCCTGTATGTTCTAGTCCTTTGTTAGTAGGACCTCTGTTAACCCTAATATTTACCTGGAAAGTTAATACATTGTTAGCATAGCAGCTGTTTTGGTATCCTATGTTCTGCTTGCTGGGTCTTTTTTGATCAATGGTAGATTCAATGCAAATTGCAATTGCAGAGGGGGAAGAGTCTGCATGCTTTGTGGTGCTTTCAGTCTTGCATTTTGCTACTACATGCCCTCTTCCCGAAATACTTCCTTTTTTTTCAAATAAACCCCTCCGGTCAATGAAAATTTGAGAACTATAGATTCATTAGTACCGGTTTTAGGGGACTGCTAAGAGTTATGTGAAAAAAGCATTGAGATAATATCTTTCATCCTTAGCTCATCTGCTGAAAACGGAGCTCCCTTGATCATCTGAAGAGATTTTTAGAATTGGCCAACTGAGGTCACAAGCTCTAATGTTTTATTTTTGTTGGGACCACCAGATTGAAGGAAACCTCATGCACGCTTTGGAATAGGGTTACCTCTTGGTTATTTTACCTTTATCAAAAAATAAAATAAAATAGGGTTACCTCTTGGTTTGAAGAATTAATACCCTTCATTTGATGGAATAAAGTTAAAGCTCAAAGACGTTCTAGAATCTGTAAGAGTATTATGATCAAATTTTACAGAAAGCTGACTACTAAGAGAGATTGGGGGACTTAGAGATGGGTTAATATAATCTTGGTGGGCTTTCAGATAAGCAGATGGTAAAATTATTTATTGAATTTCTTAGTACTTAGTGCACTAGATTGGTTGAACGACTGGGTCGTTTTCTCTGTTTAGCAAAATGTTCTTTTTGAGCTTTTTCTCAAGTTCGTAAATGTTGCTTGTAGGTGGTTCTTGACTTGGATGAAACTTTAATTTGTGCCTACGAGACATCAAGTTTGCCCAATAACGTACGCACCCAGGCTACAGAGGCTGGATTAAAGTGGTTTGAGCTTGAGTGCACATCTTCAGACAAGGTTATATTTTCACTTCTGTTTATGATTGAGTGATTATCTGGCAAGTTCCTTGAAATTTTTTGTCTCATATATTCTGGATGGTTTTAGGAATGCGAAGGCAAACCTAAGATCAATTATGTCACAGTTTTTGAACGTCCTAGATTGCATGAGTTTCTAAAAGAACTCAGTGAATTTGCCAATCTTGTCTTGTTTACTGCTGGGCTTGAAGGTTTGCCCGTTAATTTGAGATTTATTTTGTTATCTTCCTTAATTCACTGGTTCATCTATAAATGGTTAATTCTCATTGTTATCTGTGTGCAGGTTATGCAAGACCTCTTGTTGACAAAATTGATGTTGGAAATAGGTTTAGCTTGAGACTTTATCGGCCTTCAACAATTAGCACGTCAGTATTGCTATTCTTATGTGTTTTCCTTTTCCTGTTTAATTCCTATGCTATAGATTCTGACCTAGCATTATTCTAGGTGTTGAATGTGACTCCAAAAATAAGTTCCAGTTCATGTGCTAAAAATAGAAAGCAGAAGAATCTTACAGAGGCTTCTCGTGTGCATATGTTTGACCACTGACCTTGATATGTGTGTGTGTGTGTGTGTGAGAGAGAGAGAGAGAGAGAGAGAGACGAGTGGAAGTCGTGCTGCCTCATCAGATGCCATATGCTTCATGTGAAGTCATTGACCTTCCATAGATTGCTAATATATGGCGACAGTGTGAACTTTTGAGAGTTGGGTTCCTCATAACTAATTTTTTGTCTTGATCCCCCATTTATCTCACTATATTATACAAGTATAATTCGCTTTGTAGCGGACAAATTCAATGTGGGTAGAGCAAAAAAAGGGTAATGATAAGAGAAAGTGAGAATTTGTTTAAAGTTGACTTGTTAATCTGACTTTATGTGTATACCTTGATGGCCTTTATTAAACAATGAAATTACTTTGACGGCCCTGTGTTGCTCTTGCACACACAAGTGTACGTGGTTGCTCAAGTAATACAACAATTGTAAACAATCAAAGGTTGGATCCTGCAATGACTGATGATTGAAAAATATTTCTAATAAACTACTATTACACAAAGAACTAGTGTTTTCACAAAGAAGTGGTTTGGTTGATTACTTCTAATTGCAATGATTCAATAAATAATTTTATTTTGAGATAAAGGTAACTGTGTATTCACAATAGGCTCTCATCATCAAACAAATGATGAGCATAGGTCACTTACAATCTCATCAGAGCATATCAAAACTACCTTATGGGAGATTACAAATTTCCATGGAAATCAACAAGAAGTTCTATATCCCCCACCATATTTTGTTTACACCAAAAATACAAAAAGCTAAAGCAATTCATTCTAATCTTTTGGATGTTGTTTCTCGTATCCTCAAATCATCTTGCATTTCTTTATTTCCACGGAGTCCACCAAATGCAAGCTGGGATTAACTCCCACCAATCTTCACCAGAATCTCTTCTTCCTATCTCTTCCCAGCTGTATAATAAGTCCTTAGTGGTCCTTGGCTTTATCCAGTACACACCAAGTATACATCGAAACATGTTCCACAGGTTTGTAGCCACTTTGCAATGGAGGAATAGATTTCTATCAACTCTGCATCTTGATCACACATGAAGCACCTTGAAAAGATTTGTCTCCCTTTTTTCTGAAGCACTTCTTGAGTCAAACATGCCTTTCTGCACAGCAACCAAGCAACTTGAGACTTTTAAAGTTAATTTTATCTTCCAAATTAACTTCCATGGTCAAAATCTAATCTGTGATTGATTAGCATTGTTTATCCAGTAGCATAACTTTACTGTGAACACTCCTTTGTTATGCAGTCGCCAAATAGGCTTGTCAGGTTCATTGGAGATGCCTGGAATGGCATGAAGGACCTGAAACAGGTTAGTGATCCTCTCAATCTCCCTATCATTAAGTGCTATCCTGAAAATGAGGTTCCAACCCTGAGGATTCCCACCATTGGAAATTGTGGCATTGTCTTGTAGAGTGAACAGATCTGGGAAAAGTGATTTTAGGCACTCTTCACACTCCATATTTCATTCTAGAAATCAATTTTCCTGTCATTTCCCACCTATAGTGAGATGTTGTCTTTGAACTGGGGCCATAATCTTATGATGGTTTTCCACACACTACAACCAAAGGTTCCTAGAACCTCCTCAGTTGACCAATGGCTTTGCAAGCCATACTTCTTTGTGATGACTCCCATTCTTTTTTCTCTTTATTTTTAGTCTCTCTTCATCCATTATTTTCACTAGTATTCTCATCATCTCAATAACATTTCAATAAGTTTTTTTCTCAAGCAATTTTTCTTTTATCTTTTTTTTTTCATGTCACATTTTAAAAAAAGGGGCCTTTTATCACTTGGTAGTTATCTTTGGCGATGATTTACACTTGACCATCCCTTTGTTTAGATTTAACAATTTTGTCACAATTTATGCTATAGTGCTACAGGAAGTAAGATGCAAAAACTAGGGATTCAACAAAATGGATTCAGATAAAAATATGGCTATCAAACAAAAGGTTACAGGCACAAAGGACTAACTAGTGATAACAATAATTGAAGAAGCTAAAATTTACAAAACATATCAAAGAAAACATATTATCATGTTCTAAAAAGAGCAATATTTTTTATTTCGCTTCAATAACATACAGGACAAGTTCTACGTTAAGATGCAAAACATGGAATAAGCAAGAAATTCTCAAATGGCCACAAGTCTTAATCAAGATGAATCAATTTTACTTCTAAGACAAACATAGTCATAACAAACTACAGAATAAGAATAAACTTATATAGTCATCATCCTGAGCCTAGGTGTCAGAAAATCTGTTATTATATTAAACCAGTGTTTCGGACGACGGAAGGCGATAAAAGGCGATAAGGGTTTGCCTTGCCACAAGGCGAGGTGAGCGACGAGGCGCTCGCCTTTTTGAAGTGCGGCCCAATTAATACCAAAAAAGTAAAATATTTAATTGCATATATAAATAATTGTTAAGAATTCCCACATCGGAAAAGGGATGGGAATTTAGTCTGCTTATATGGACTTGGACAATCCTCCCCTCATAAGTTAGATTTTGAGGTTGAGTTAGGCCCAAGATCCATCTTTACATGGTATCAGAGCTTTCTTTAGTGAGAAAACAAGAATAATAAGAGAACAAAATTGTTGATTTTTTTTTTCCAGCAAAACCTACACTGTTCTGCGATTCCGACACTCTCCAGGGTATTGTGCATATACTAGTACCACCATTATGATCAAAATCCTCGCAGGTTGTGTTTTTCAGCCACTTTCCTGGTAGTTTTTTTTTTAGCAACTTTTTCCGACAAGACAACAAGCAATTCTCCAATTTTCCAGATCTTCTCCAGATTTCTAGATCTGTTCTTCAGTTTTTTCCCCAGAATTTACTGTATTTTTGAACACTAATAGATCTGTTTTTCATGTCTCTCGGATCCGATATGTTTAGCACTAAATCTGTGAGTTCCACCAGACCAAACCATGGCATCACCACAAAACCTTTGACAGGTAGCACAAACTATTTATCTTGGTCCTCCTTTGTTCAATTATGGTGCAAGGAACAAGGTGTTCAGGATCACTTGAATACACAGGCCAAGGATATTACTGAAAAAGATGGGGACAAATGGGAGAAGATTATGCTCAATTGTGTAGTTTGTTATGGGAATCTATTGATTCAAAGTTGATGCCATTGTTTCGACCATTCCAAACTTGCTTCTTAGTTTGGGAAAGGCTCATGGGCTATACACAAATGATATATCCCGTTTTTATAATGTGATTTCTCGGTTGACTAACCTTAAAAAGTAGGACTTGGATATGTCAACTTATCTTGGATAGGTTCAGGCGGTTATGGAGGAATTTAATGAGTTAATGCCCGCTACTCCAAATTTAGAAAAGCAATTAGAGTAGCGTCAGAAGATGTTTCTAGTTGTTACACTTGCTGGACTTCCATCTGATCTTGATTCAGTGCGAGATCAAATTTTGGCTAGCTCTACTGTTCCTGTTGTGGGTGACCTGTTTGCTCGATTGTTACGACTAGCTGCACCATCTATGTCGTCTAGTCATCCAGTTCCACCTGCAGATTCTTCTGTCCTAGCATCTCAGACTGCATTTCAAACTGGAAATTGGCATGGGAAACAACTACCAAGATGTGGTCATTGTAACAAATTGGGTCATACCCGTGAGGTGTGCTACTCTCTACATGGTAAACCAAAGAATGCTCATGTTGCTCAAACTGAATACACTGGTAATCCCACCAATCAATTACTCTCTTTGTCTGAGGTAGAATACAATGCCTTTCTTTAGTATCAAGCGAGTAAGCAGACATCTTCATCAATAGCTTCCGTTGCCCAAGTTGGTAATCTTGTTAATCCTGTTGCTTGTATCTCACAATCCATCACACTTGGCCCTTGGGTTATGGACTCAGGGCTTCCAACTGAACAACATGGCCTTGCCGCCCCGCCACTAGCAGAAGCTAAGCGCTTGAAAAGCAAGCTAAGAAAGGTTGCTTCTGTCGCCCTTTCTGTGCAACAGTCCACTAGTAGCGGAAGAGAGCGTTACCGTACATACAAGAGTCTTCCAGTTCTTACGGAAGCTCTTTCTTACCAGTCAATCAAGTAGTACAAGAATTGTATCTTATCTTATTGCCCGGCGCGGCGGGTCGCCTTTTAAATTAATTAAGTAGATTGGTAACCAATCTTTATTGTCTAATATTACTTACTCGCAGTCCCTTCCCACTGTTACATTAGCTAATGGTTCTCAAACCATGGCAGTCGGAGTGGGCAAGCCAATCCCTTACCTTTGTTGACTCTAAATAATGTTCTTTTTTTCCCTGGTTGTCCCTTTAGCCTCTTGTCAATAAGTCGTTTGGTTAAGGCTTTAAATTATTTCGCCTCATTTTATAGTGACTTCTTTGTCATACAGGACCTCAGTACGGAAAGGATGATTGACGAAGGGCATGAGTCAGATGGACTTTATTATCTCAATTCTCACAAATCCACTATAGTTTGTTCAATCTCAGTCTCTCCAGATTTAATCCACAAACGATTGGGACACCCTAGTTTATCCAAACTTCAAAAGATGGTACCTAGCTTGTCCAAATTGTCTAAGTTAGATTGTGAGTCATGTCAATTGGGGAAGCACACCCAAGCTACTTTTCCACGTAGTCCTAATAATTGTGCAGAGTTTCTTTTTCATTTAGTTCATTCTGATATTTGGGGTCCTAGTAGAGTCAGTTCTATAGTGGGTTTTAAGTAGTTTGAGTAATCATCATTGAAAGTAACAAAATACTTGCATTCTTCGGATACATAAAATTTGCTCCAGGGAAAGGACTTCTTTATGAAGATCGAGGACATATGAGAAAATTGTTGGATATTTAGATGCAGATTGGGTAGGGTCACCCTCTGACAGAACGATCCACTTCAGGATAGTGTTCTAATTGGGGGAAATCTGGTGTCTTGGAAAAGTAAGAATCAAAATGTGGTTGCTAGATCTAGTGCAGAAGCAGAATATCGGGCTATGGCAGTGGCAACATATGAACTCATATGGATCAAGCAACTATTGAAGGAGTTGAAATTTGGAGATACTAAAGGAATGAACTTGTGTGCAATAATCAAGCTGCACTTCACATTGCATCGAATCTAGTATTTCACGAGAGGACCAAACACATAGAGATTGATTGTCATTTTGTTAGAGAAAAGGTGCTTTCAGGAGACATAGTCACAAGGTTTGTGCTGTCAAGTGATCAGTTTGCAGACATATTCACCAAGTCCCTAGCTGGTCCCAAAACAAGTTATGTATGTAACAAGCTTGATGCATATAATTTGTATGTACCAGCTTGAGGGGGAATGTTAGAATCCTAGGAATATTCTATTATCTATAGCATATGTAAATATAGTAGGTAGCTTGATTCCCTCCTAGATTTACTTTAGCTTGATTTGATATTGATTTGTAGTGATTAGGTATTGATTTCCTTTCCTTTTTAGGACATGTATACTTAGCTATTTAAACCCCAATAGCTTGTGGAAATAATCAAGCTAAGGTCTCTCTCAAACTCTTCTCTTCTCACAATGATCAAAATCTCAATAGCAATAACATATAAGAAAATATTTCAATTCAAAAGTTGAAAATAGATAATACATACTTAGAACTTGAATGAGAAAAGAAAGAACAAAAGTCAAAACATTGAGAAAAAAAACAAAGGTAGAAGTGACTCTGAAGAAGAAGGAAAAAAAGAAACAGAGGAAGAAGAAATCTAAAGAAGAAAAGAAAAAATACATATTGGTTGGACTTTGGAGTCGCCGAAAAAGTGCGACCTCTTTCTCGCCTTTGTCGCCATGGCATCGCCTTTTGACGATCGCCTCGCCACAATGCTAAAATGCGATGAAGGGTTGCCTCGCCTCACCTCTCGCCATTGGCGATCGCCTTTCACAACACTATTAAACACTCAAGCTCAAGTTGGGAGGAAGCAGGAATTGAGGCAAAGAACATAAGTTATTGGAGGACCATTCCAGCATGCATCTGGTGGACCATTTGGAGCGAAAGGAATGCTAGAAGCTTTGAGGACAGAAGCAGATCCCTACAAATGATCAAAACAGATTGTATTCTGTTATTATGTTTTTGGTGTACAAAGAGTTCCCCTATAGATGTAGAGAAACAATCCTAAAAGTATTAGAATCATGCTAGGCGTGCTGTTTTTGTTCCTAGATTTTCATACTTTTTTGTAAAGGGGCTTTCAGTACTACAAAAGTACTGGTTTATAATACAAATCGTTACCTTCTCAAAAATAAAATAAAATATTAAACTCTCAAGCATTCACATGAAAGTACTACTCAAGCTTAGACCTAAATATGCTTAGCATCAACCAAGTCAAAAAGGGTTTTTTCGTTTCCCTCCTTTACTACTACTAAAAAGAAAATAATAATAAAAAAATAAAATCTAATGACTAATTTTCCTCAAGACGGTCGTTATCCATCCATCATTGGGAAAAGTCTCTACCTATGACTAAAAGAATTAAATACAGTTCAAGGACTCAGTTGGAAAAGAACTGAAAACAAAACCAGGGGAAATTATTCACTACCTGATAAAATAATATAGAAGGCTTCCAAGCAAGTTCTCCACCCCACACTAGAAATTGTGCACTGTCCTTTGGCCTAACTAATATTTTGAGTTGTAAAATTGAGAAGTTCCCAACTACATATTTGGGATGCCTCTAGGTAACAACCACAAGGAGTTGGAGATAAGGGATGGGATTATTGAGAAAATTGAGAAAAGGTTAGCCACCTGGAGGATCATTACTTCCAGCTCAGATTGTCACCCATTAGTGTTTGGGATGTGTATGATTTTCAAATTAAATCCTTAATTTGTTGAAAAGCATGGTGGATCAATGTCAATGTTTCTAAAAAAGTTTCAAGCCTTATAGTTCATCTCTTATGTTGGACAGTTGCCCGATTCAGTGATTATTATTGGGTCCACTTATATTTCTGTATCAAAAACTGGTGAAACCCATTGTAGATTATACTCTAACCTTAGTACTGGCTCGCGACTATCTACGGTATGTTCTAAATCTCGAGACTAGGAATTGTGATACATCTGGTTTCCTAAGACATGTTGGACACAAAACATGTCTCTGATATGAGATACTTTGATGCTTAATGCTTGTCACATGCTTAGACGGCTTAATTTCTATCGTTGTTAGATAGGAAAGAGGAGTGGATTATTTGTTTTGTGCCATTTCTTCGTATGTGGATTGTTAATCAACCCATTAGTACACACTATGCGTTTTGATAAGGATCTATCGTTACATAATTTTTATCAATAACACTCCTATGATACATCAATCCTGTTGGATTGTTTCGTGAAAGGACCTCATTTCTTTATGGAATTTATGTTCTCTCAATGATAGTACTTGTCGGGAATAAAAGGGAGTTAGCTAAATGATACTTATAACAGGATTACCCATCAAGTATGCCTAATTTAAGCTTCTCCCTCTGAGGAAAATGATGAATGTGATGTCCCCAAGATAAAGAAAGATTGTCATGACATTAGAAATTGATTACTAATATTAGATAATGAATTTTCCTGTACCTAATGGTTCAGATATTATGACATTCGTCAGGTCCATATATTTGTGGTATCCATATCGCGTTGATTTCTGTGTCCTTGTAAACTCAGCTTATTGTTGATGCAACAATTATTTAAAAATTTCTTTTCAGCTTATTATTGTGAATTTGACATTTTGCTTACCTCACAGGGAGTACCGGGAACATGTGAAGGATTTATTATGCATATCAAAGGACTTAAGCCAAATCGTCATTGTTGATAACAATCCATTCAGTTTCTTATTACAACCTCTAAATGGAATTCCATGCATTCCATTTTCTGCTGGACAACCACATGATATACAGGTTTAATAAATAAGAAAACCATCTACGGAATCTATTCCTCAAATTTAGCTACTATGCTCCCTTGACTTCAACTCGGGTTTTTTTATTCTTTATCAGCTTTTGGAGGTAATTCTTCCACTTCTCAAGCATCTATCCAAGCAAAAAGATGTGCGGCCTGTGCTGTACAATAGATTTCATATGCCAGAATGGTTTCAAAAGCATGGAATCCCTGCTTCTGCATTGACAAGCGGGGAATGAAAATCTTGCTGGTGAAATTGTTACTAATTCCTGGACACCAATCCTGTAATTGTTCTGGGAGGGCAGTCCTCTTCAGCCGAAGAACAATTTTTGTATAGCTAATTTTGTGCAGAAGTGCAGCCAACAGGGAGGTCTCAAGTACTGATCGGAACGTTCTCTCCCACTACATCGCACAACATTCTCATTGTGGAAATTAAGATTATTGTGTAACTTGTTCATAGCTCCTGTTCTTGGACAATGTTAGTGTTTGTGCAATTGTGTAAACAGTAAGATTATTGTGTAACTTGTTCATAGCCCCTGTTCTTGGACAATGTTAGTGTTTGTGCAATTGTGTAAACAGTCATTACCAATAATTATTCCCTTCTCTCTGAAACAAATTCTAGTTTAAAGGTTTGACCTTTGGGATGCTCTCTTCAGGAATGGTAATGTTAAACATTCTAGGTGACACTTGGGTGTGTTTAGTATGGAGAATTTTTTTAAAATTTTTTTCATAGTCGCTTAGTAATAGTTTTGGAAAACATTTTCAGTAGGAAAATGACTTCCTAGTAGTAGGTAAAATAAGTTTCACAAGTGTACATACTTCATATTCACCCCACCCCTATATTTCCCAAACCTTCACCCTTACCCTTTAGTTTAAAGTGACATGGAGATTGATGATGATCTTGCACATTGTATTAGTAGAGGGTGAGTGAAATGGAGGCTCACGCCTGGGGTATTGAGTGATAAAAATGTGCTATAAAGGCTTAAAGGTAGGTTCTATGAAGTGGTGGCTAGATTCATATTGTTGTATGGAGCAAAGTGCTAGTCAGATTAAAATGCAAATGCTCAAAAGATAAGGTAGCAGAGATGATGTTGCTTAGATGAATGTATGAAAATACTATGAGAGATAAAGTGGCAGTGACTTCCATGGCAAACAAGATGAGAAAAATGAGATTAAAATGAGTCGAACATGTGAAGAGGAGATGTATGGATCCACCAAAAAAGAGGTGTGAGAGGTTCGCTTAAGGAGAGGTAGAAGTAGACTTAAGAACAACCAAGTGGAGATGATTAGATAGAACATGTTACATCTTCAATTATTGAGGACATGACTCTAGAAAAGATATGGAGATCAAGGTTAAAGGTAAAAGAGGTAGTAGAGTGTTGTCATACTTTTATGTGGAAGAGGTAAGGGACTAGTCTCTTCTTTTCATGCACATTGTTTCATTTACTATGTCAAACTTGTTATTTTGCTTTCAATTTTGCTTTGATTGTACTTAGTCGAGGGTCTATTAGAAGCAATAGGATAAAAACAGAGGTTTCATATTGGATAAAAGGCATAGAAAATACAGTATAAGACGTAAGTATTACCTCGTATCTTTAGAATAAAACAGAGGTTTTATATTGGATAAAAAGCATAGAAAATACAGTGAGAGATGTAAGTATTACCTTATATCCTTAGAATAATTTTTTTGCATATGAAAAATATTACAACATATGTAAACATTATTGAATCTATCTATCTATATTACCTTAAAAGCATGAACTTCTAACTTGAATGTTAAATTACTATAATATCCCTAACTTAGGTTGTGACTTTTCTGATAAGTTGCGACTTTTTTCGAAGGGTTGTGATTTTTCGATGAGTTGTGACTTTTTCAATAAGTTTTGACTTTTCCAAAGGGTTATGACTTCTCAAAAGGTTATGACTTTTCCGATAAGACATAAAAAATACTTGTTTATACCATCCTTTGTTGACTATAAATAGAGGGGCTTAATCTCATTTTTTTCAACCACAATTTTTTTTAATCATCTACTCTTCTTCTTGCATTTTAAAAGATTTCGTGTGATTTATTGTCATTGAGTGAGTTTGAATAAGGCTATAAGTGATGCCTTTGCTCTTAGTATATGCTGATTACGGTCAAGTTGTGAGTGAAAAGAAAGATTTTTTTTTGGTGAAAACAAGAAATGTACATTTTTATAAGTTTATTACTTGTGCCATTAGTTGTATGACAACCTGGTGCTGCCTTTTCTGCAATAATTTATCATATCAAAATTAATTCAGTTGCTAATAGAGTGGTCCATTTGTAACTTGCTAAGTTCATGGCTGTGGTGTTAAATCCCCTTTGATTATATATTTCAATGTTCTACCAACAATAGAAGAGTTAAGCAAAAATAGGAGAAATTTTATCTTGAGGATTACAGGAAACATATTTGTCCTTTCTCTTCACTCAATAATTTTCTTGTGTCTCTACATTGCATTTTGTACCTTCACTAATTCTCTTTTTTTTTTTAACAGTTTGTGAAGGAACACACCGTCATTATTACTGTCAAAATGCGGTTGTCTTTAGCTCCCCTTTTGATAGTCATCTTTGATGTTTGAGTGAACTGCCTTGTTTTTTCCCCTCAGAGTTGTTGACTAATGAACTTCTCGATTGGCACTACCGAAAGGCCATCAATTTGCATAATATATACATTAGTATGTAATGTTTCAATATATGAAGTTAACATGATATAGTCTAAATTCATTTGTTTTTTTTAACATTTTCTCTTGTGATGTAATTATATGCTTCTCAACATCTTTTTCCAAAATTATTAAACTTCTCAAGAGTTAGAGAATTGTCACAATTTGTTTTTTTGATGCTCAATACAAAAGAATGACTTTATTTATCAATGTTACTTATGTGATTTAGAATGTTAGGAAGTTTGCTTCAAAATAGTTATTACTATATAAACATTACCCTTTTGTTTTACTTATTTATTATTTCTTAATATTACAATATTTTAGATGAAGAAAAGTTCATATATATATATATATATATATATAGGTATTTGTATTTAAATTAAAGTATTATATATTTCACAAATGTATTATCAAGTTAACAAGATCTTTTAACTTCAAAAAATATTATTTTAAATAGTTCCAAGTTCTTTTTTTTTTTTTTTTTAAAAAGAAACTAACAACAAATGTGAAAATATGTGAATATCTATGAATCATTTAAAAATTATCATTTACAAAATAATTTTTTTTTCAATAGTATGGAACCAACATTTTCATTTTGTCCCTACACTAAATTAAAATCTAATAACTATATAAAAATATAGCAATATTAATTAAAAGTCCTATTATTTATGTTAGTATAAAATTAATTAGAAATACAACTATTGCACACTAATTCTTAGTTATTACTAATTATTGCAAATGTTATTCAAACTCTGTAACATTCTTTAGTTATAAGATTATGAATTCTCATACAGTAAAACCTCGATAAAGTAATATTCGATAAAGTAATAATCTCGCTAAATGAATATTTTTCTCCGGTCCCGACTTGGGCCAGTTATATTAAAGTAATATTCTCACTAAATGCATTAGATAATAATTAAAAATAAAGTATTAAAGGTCCAGAAAAAATATAAAGTAATAATTACTAAAATACATCAAGAATTTATATATATTTAATAAGTATACTAGACCAATAACTATTTCTTTTTAAAATATGATTGTATAGTTGATTGTTTTTTCTTCCCACCAAAACCAAAATTAATCTCATCCTTAACTCTTTGAAGAGCGAACACAATTTCCGAAATATTTTGTTTGTGTTGTACCAAATAGTTTGAAATTAGAAATCTCTTCATATTCTATATACATGAATACAATTAGAGACATTAAACTTCACTAAATTCGTTTAACTTTCCTAGATTTAAATAATAAATATGCAAAGACTACACTTTTTAGTTTCCTAGATTTAAACTTTTGAAATTCTTAATTCAAATATTTTTTTTCTTTCTTATGGCACATATTGCAAAATACTCTCTAAAATAATAAATATTTATTTATCAATAAATAAATATTTTATGCATTTATCGATAAACTAATAATCTCGATAAATGAATATTTTTTTCCGGTAACAATCATATGCATTTATAGAGGTTTTACTGTAGTTATTACATTAATTATTTCTATCTTTCAACTTTTCTTATCTTAACTTTTGACCAATAATTTTTCATATTGTTATATCGCCCCCTATATATGTGATAATGCAGTGTTGTTATTTTTTCTTTGGACGAATCATGATTTATTGAATAAATTGAAAATTGTTTACAAGTATATGAACTACATCTTTGTTGGGTGTAAGATAAACACATGATTATATATATGATTTCACAGATAGAATAAATTTTTTAATTACAACTTTTAGTTTCTCCGTTAAAAAAATAAAGAAAACATTTCTCAGTTAACTATGGACAGTCAGATAACTAGCTTTGATTTATTTACACAGTCAATTGAGAATTTAAATATGTGAGTCAACAACAAGAACGTCATTTATTATGTTATAACTTATAAAATAAAAATTATCATACAAAACTTAATTCTAAAAAAAAAATTCTTTTATCTTTCATAAAACTTTGTACACGCTTGAGTGAATAATTGAAAAGAAAAGAGAAAGAAAGATCTGAGTGTATGTTATACAGGTAGAGGTTGTGTCTAAGAAGAAGATCTGATCAACAAGCTCTTAAGGAAACCCTTGTAACCCAAGGGGACTGGACTAGGCACCACATCGGTGATCCGAACCAGTGTTTTGCAAGTTATTATTACTGTTTATTTATTCTACTAACGTGCAGGTGAGTTGACTGGCCATTATTGGAAGTCGACTAAAGGAAGTTTTAATTCCCCCCTCTTGACTTTCAATTGGTATCATAGCAGGTCTCACCTTTTAAGTGTTTAACCACACGTGAATAAAGATCCAATGGCACACTATCAGATTCCTGGTGCTCTACTTCAAGATGGACATTCTTCACACCGATCACCATACTTCAATTGACATCATTACTCTCACTGGAAAGGCAGATTCAGAATCTTTGTCTCTTCAAATGATCACCAAGCATGGATAGTGATCAAGAAGGGCCCAAAGCCTATTCCTGGACTTATTGACAAAGATGGCACTGAAAAACCATTTGATCCCGAATCATTTGACATCACTAAGGAACAACAAGAGGTAATTCAAACTAATGCTAGACCTATAAGTTTGTTATATTGTGTAGTGAGCGGAGCTGAATATGACAAGATATCAACATGTGAAACTGCAAAAGAAATGTGGGACAAACTAGAAGTGACTTATGAAGGAACCACCAAGGTGAAGGAGGCTCGAATCAGTTCACTAGTAAATGAATATAAATTGTTCAAAATGGCCGAAGATGAAAATGTAGAAACTATGTTCTCAAGATTCAGTAAAATTGTCTACGAACTCAAATCACTTGGAATGGTGTATTCAAATGGCCTCAAGTTAGAAAACTTGTTAGAAGTCTTCCCAAAGCTTGGGAAACTAAGGCTACCATTCTTGAAGATGGAGATCTGCAGAAAATGACATACGATGAACTTCGAGGCAACTTAATGGCCTATGAACAAAATCATATCAACAGGTACAATAAAGATGCTAAAAAGAAAACTGTGGCATTTACGGCTGAGACATCTGAAATTGGAGAAGAAGTCGATGAAAATCAAGACGAAGGAATGACTCTTATAAATCGAGGAGTGAGACAAATGCTTAGACAAAGAGGACAGAGACCTCAACAGGACTTTAAGAACAATGATTTCAAAAGAAATGATGATCGCTGCTACTACTGTGAAAAATCAGGACACATCAAACAAAACTACCTAGAACGGAGAAGAAGCAACAATCAAAGAAACGAGGACCCTAAGAGTCTCGGAGCATGGGATCAAGGAGAAACAACCGACGATGATCATTATGAAATGGCCAATCTATATTTCATGGCACTAGTTGAAACAAGTGAGGTAAGATCCTTTAACTTTTCTAATTGTAATGACTTACTAAATTCTTTGGACATGGTTGTTGATGAATTACAGAAGGTTATTAACTAATACAGTAAAATCACTCAAGAAAAGAAATATTGGCTGATTCTTCTCGAAGCAAGTCAGGTTGAAGTCGACTTACTAACAGAAGAATTAGAGAATGTCAAAATGCAGTTGAACAACATCAGAAAGTCTCCAAGTCATAGTTCTGTCCGATCTAACAGAACTACGCTCTGTAGAAGAAACTCTTCTAATCGTAGTTCCAACATCTCAAATAGATCTAATTCTATTTGATATCTATTTGGGTACCTAAAAGAAACTAATCTTATTGTTTTGCAGGAGCAATCAAAGAAAACCTATAGAAAAGAAATGTGGGTACTTGACAGTGGATGCTCCAGACGTATGTGTGGAAAGAAAGAAAACTTCAAAACTATAAAAAGAATAGATGTGGATGTGTCAAATTTGGGTACAATGCTAAAGGGGAAGTAACTGGAGTCAGGACTATTACACTCAGCTCATCATGCGATCTAATCGAAGTGTATCTAGTTGAGGGACTCAAACATAACCTTCTCAGCATTAGTCAACTATGTGATGCTGGATTTCAAGTTACTTTCAACACAGCCAGCTGCATCATCAAACATCCTGAGAAAAACCTAACTCTTATCGGAGATCGAGTTAATAACATATATGTCTTAAATAATATTGATTTTCCATCTCTTACTTGTCTTACTGCAGTCTCAAGCGATCCTTGGATATGGCATCGAAAGCTTGGACAGGCAAGTATGCATGCTCTTGAAAAACTTTCTAGACTTGAACTAGTCATTGGTTTGCCTAAACTTAAGTTTGAGAAAGATCATATTTGTGACGCATGTCAAATAGGTAAGCAGACTCGTTCATCCTTTAAAGGAAAAGATATTGTAAGTACTTCTAAACCCCTTCAGCTCCTTCACATGGATCTGTTTGGTCCTACTCGAACTGCAAGCATTGGAGGTAAACGATATGCATTCGTAATTATTGATGACATCTCAAGGTTCACATGGGTAATCTTTCTCACTCATAAAAATGAAGCTCTTGCTAACTTTGAAGTTTTTTGTAGAAAAATTCAAAGAGATGCAAGTTACTTCATCACAACTATTCATAGTGATCATGGTGGTGAATTCGAGAATAAAGCTTTTGAAGAATTCTGTGCTCAAAATGGTTTCACTTAAAACTTCTCTTCACCCAGATCACCTTAACAAAACGGAGTTGTAGAAAGGAATAGTCGCTCACTACAAGATACAACAAGAACTATGCTTCTCGATTGAAATCTTCCCGATCATTTTTGGGCAG
Source organism: Solanum pinnatisectum (assembly GCA_035578085.1). NCBI lineage: Eukaryota > Viridiplantae > Streptophyta > Magnoliopsida > Solanales > Solanaceae > Solanum > Solanum pinnatisectum. The sequence continues at coordinate 23,535,887 of CM069081.1, read as the reverse complement.
AAGCTGTAAGTACTGCTTGTCACATTCTTAACAGGTGTCTTATTAGACCAATACTAAAGAAGACTCCATATGAACTAGGGAGAGGTAAGAAACCAAACATCGGCTACTTCCATCCGTTTGGATGCAAATGCTTCATCCACAATAACAGTAAGAACAATCTTGGTAAGTTCGATCCAAGAAGTGACGAAGGTATTTTTCTAGGTTATGCTCCCATTAGCCGGGCCTTTCGTGTTTTTAATAAAAGAACTTTGAGTGTTGAAGGTTCTGTTCATGTGGTATTTGATGACACTAATCCAAGAATACAGGAAAGTGAAGCAGGGGATGAAATTGATTCATTCAAACCAGCAAAAGATATTCCAAAAGTGTCCACTGAAAATCTCACTGAAGAGCCAGCTACTGCAGAAGCAGAGTCGACTACTCCAGCTGACAAAGTAAATATTCCCAGGGAATGGAGACACAATGCCAGCTATCCTAAAAACTTCATTCTGGGAAAACCAGATGACAAAATCCAGACAAGATCCTCTTTCAAGAAACAATCTTCATTGGCTCTCATATTTCAAATGGAACCAAAACGAATTAATGAAGCAATGGAAGATGAGTCATGGATACAAGCAATGAAAGAAGAACTTGATCAATTTGAAAAGAATCAAGTGTGGACTCTTATTGAAAGACCTAATAATTGTTCAGTAATAGGAACCAAGTGGGTATTTCGCAACAAATTGAACGAAAATGGAAAGGTTATTCGAAATAAAGCCAGGTTAGTAGCTCAAGGTTACTCACAGCAAGAAGGAGTCGACTATGATGAAACCTTTGCTCCTGTGGCAAGGTTAGAATCTATTCGAATTCTTCTAGCGTTTGCTTCTTTCAATTGTTTCAAACTTTTACAAATGGACGTTAAAAGCACCTTTTTAAACGGATTTATTAAAAAAAGAAGTTTTTGTTAAACAACCTCTCGGTTTTGAAAATTCCTCTTGTCCTGATTATGTTTTTAAATTATCGAAAGCTCTTTATGGTCTAAAACAAGCCCCAAAAGTTTGGTATGAAAGATTGAGCACTTTTCTTATAAAAAATGATTTCCAAAGAGGGAAAATTGATACAACTCTGTTTACAAAAAAATCTGATTCCTGCATTCTTATTGTTCAAATTTATGTTGATGATATTATATTTGGAAGCTCTAATCCTTCTCTTTGTGAGAATTTTGCAAATCTCATGAAAGGTGAATTTGAAATGAGTCTTATGGGCGAGCTCTCATTCTTTCTTTGTCTTCAAATTAAGTAGTTAGTTAAAGGAATTTTTATAAATCAAGGTAAGTATGCAAAAGAGTTGATCAAAAAGTTTGGAATGGAAAAGGGTAAAGCCTTTGGAACTCCCATGAGTCCGTCCACTTGTCTAGAATCCGATACAACAGGAAAAGCAGTTGACGAAAAACTTTATCGAGGAATGATCGGGTCTCTATTATATCTCAATGCTAGTCGACCAGACATCATGTTCAGTGTTTGCAAATGCGCACGATTTCAATCTGCTCCAAAGGAATCACATCTCACCGCTGTGAAACGAATTATTCGATATCTCATTGGAACCTCTGATATGGGGTTATGGTATCCTTTTTCTGAAAGTTTTGATTCAATTGGATATTCAGATGCTGACTTTGCAGGTGATAAAAATGACAGAAAAAGCACCAGTGAAACATGCCAATTTTTGGAAAAATCTCTTATTTCCTGGCATAGTAAGAAACAGACCTCTGTTGGACTCTCAACTACTGAATCTGAGTATTTGGCGGTTGAAAGTTGTGGCACTCAACTACTTTGGATGATGCATCAACTCCTCGACTATGATTTATCCTTTGAGGGAGTACCTATTTTTTGCGATAATACTAGTGCTATTAGTCTATCTAAATATATTGTGCATCATTCTAGAGCTAAACACATTGATATCAAGCATCATTTTATTCGTGATCATGTTGAGAATGGTGATTTTGTGCTTGAATTTGTTGATTCTGAGAATCAGTTAGCCGATATCTTTACAAAACCTTTACTTGAGGAAATATTTTGTTTCCTTCGAGAATGTCATGGCATTACCTTACTTATTAATTAAGTACCAGGTTTCTTGGCATTACTCTTTAAGTTTCCTTTATATGTTTCTATTTATATTTGGTGTTTTGTTCTTTTTTATTATGCCAAAGGGGGAGAAAATTTGCCACCACAATTTTTAAGACAGGGAAACCAAGTTCAAAGTTCGACACATTCCTGAAGCCTTCAAGGCAGGGGGAGCCACATATACAGGGGGAGCTACACATACTGCCATATCTCAGGGAAGTATCATTGTCTCTCCACACTCCATTTAAAATTGTGAATTAATTGTCATTATAAAAAAGGGGAGATTGTTAGCTTCTTAATGTTATGTAAATTCTGATAAATGACACTTAACACACTACTCACAATTCTCGCAGGCATGGAGATTCAATAAGGAAAGCATCCAAGCAAAACAACACCAACATGGAAAGCAATATATTCTGATCCTTACAATTACTTCATAAAGGAAAGGCATAATCAAAGGGATTAAAAAATCATTAACAGAAGGCCTAAAGCTGGCAGCAGATCAATCAAGCAAATAAGCTGACAACATATCAATCAAACAAATCGTGATTGATAGGACTAGATCAAGGAATCATCAATCAAGCCAAGAATAGAGCCAAGCCATCAAGAGAAGAAAGGAAATCAGATCAAGCCAAAGAGTCAAGATAAATCCTTCAGCCAAACACATAATCGAATCATATTTGTCAAGAAGGAAGGAATGCGATTTACCATGCACATATATAATATGGACATGGATCAGCAAGTTGTCTCAATCAAGGGATTCCTCAAATCCTTGATTGAAGTATAACTCTCTTGGGTTTTCCTTACAAGAGCACAAGTCTGTTCATATATATATACCCCTTCAGACTTAGATGTGAAACATGCACTTCACTTGAACTTATATTGTAATCTTCTTTTATCTTTCATAAAACTTTGTACACACTTGAGTGAATAATTGAAAAGAAAAGAGAAAGAAAGATCTGAGTGTAGGTTATACAGGTAGAGGTTGTGTCTAAGAAGAAGATCTGATTTGCATATCAAACGGGGCTCTTAATTGTAACATTCTGTAACACCCAAGTTCTCAACAAGCTCTTAAGGAAACCCTTGTAACCCAAGGGGACTGGACTAGGCACCACATCGGTGATCCGAACCAGTATAAAAACACTCTGTGTTATTTACTTACTGCAAGTTATTATTACTGTTTATTTATTCTACTAACGTGCAGGTGAGTCGAATTGCAATTATAGGAAGTCAACTAAAGGAAATTTTAATTCACCCCCCCCCCCTCTTAACTTTCACATATGACATCTGAATAGTTTAACGTGAAATACATGTGCAAACACTTTTGGTTAGATGACAAGAAAAATACACAACAAATATCGTCTATAAGGTAATATTATTGAGATACGGCCAATTACATGATTGAACCTCAACAAATTGAAATAAGTATATGCATTTAACTATTAAAAATTTTCATAGACCATATTTATAGGTTCGCGTGAATAAGAGATATATATGATGATCCATATTGAACATTCACAAAAAAATCTGCAATATTATTTTGTGCTAAACTTATTATTCAAATCTTCGCTTAAATAAGCAATACTATTTACTATAACATATGTTTTCTGAATTGGTAATCACGTGCAACGCATGTGTCGAAAAACTAGTTATTTATATAAGGAAAAACAGATTTTAGAACTAAGAATGCTTATTTCACCTTAAAAAAAAGTATTTTAGATACGAAAAAGCACACCAAAAAAGGACATCAAAATTTCAATAAAACCTTTTTTTCTCCATTTAAATATCAAGTTCCAGATTTTAAAAAAAAAAACGAAATCAATTTTAAAAAAATTAAGATTCTTGTTTCTCAAAAAAATAAAAAATCAGATTAAAAAAAAAAAAGATCGGAATAAAAAGACATCAAAAAACCAAAAAATATCCATTAAAGAAAAAAAAGACTACCTGTTGAATCAATTATTGGATAAACTCTATTACTTACGGTGATAAAATTTAAAAAATCTGAATCAGTGTTTTCAAAAACGTTTTTGGGGCAAGTTCCGGGGTGAGTCTTGGTGCAGGGAGTACCAAAAATGCTCCGGGGCGTAAATGAAGACGTAGATCCATAAGACATAAGTCCTAAAATTTGAGGCGTAAGCCCCGAGCATAAAAATGTAAGTCCTGGGTGTAAAAACGTACACCGGGAGTTTTAAATTTATTTTTTAACCTCTTTTGCTTTACATCATATTTTTATTATTGGTGGAATGATCTTTCTCAAATATTAATTATAATACTTTTTTTCTTCATTATTGATTATTAATACTTGTCTCAAATAAAAATCATAAATCATTGAAATGTTTACTTTTGCTTATTTTATTAGTAATAAAATTATAAAATTGAATGTACATGAGACTACGCCCTGGAGATCCATGGGACTTACGCACAATGTCTCGGGGCTTATGCCTCGCCCTGTACTCAGGGGCGGAGGCAACATATAATGAGGGGTTCATCCGAACCCCTCGGCGAAAAATATTACTATTTATACATTGTTAACATTATATTTTAGGTATGTCTAATAGATGTCGAATCCCCTTCCATTAGTTCGTATGTTCACTTCTCAGATTTTGAACCCCCTTATTAAAATTTTTGACTCTGCCACTGCCTGTACTGTATAAAATGCCTTGCCTCACACCCTCACCTTTTAATACACTGATCTGAATAGTCACCAAGATTGAGAATAAGAAGGAAGAAAGAAATAATCAGAATAAGAATCAACAAATTGACAGAAAATTAAGGGATTATTAATCTTGTCAATTATAAATTACTATATTTATGGTTCTTTTATTTCATTTTTTTCTGTTTTTATTATTTTTATTTTAAATTCGGTCTTTCGTAATTATTTGTTACATGCTATGTATTGAAAATTAGAATGTCATGTTAGTACTAATTTATTAAATTTACTCATATATAATAGCTAACAATAACTAATCCATAACCATTTAATATAAAAACATATAACTTTTAGTAACTTTAAGAAACTGCTAACAAATAAATCCTAATAACATTAAGAAACTTCTCAATCTTCCATGTGTGAAATCTCCAGGAATTTGAGAAGATATAGATTATTGTCTTCTATCTTTCTCCGTGTTCTCCTTCTTGAATAAGTATGTGAGATACGTGGCTTATCAGTATACCCTTCCTAAAAAGACGATTTGTCCCTCAAGGAAAAAATCAAAAAATTGTGCAACTAATAGATCATGATTTTTCCAACTAACTTTTTTGAAAGGTCGTCCAATCCATTGAATCAATAACTCAAGTTGCGGGTTGGTAATTGGGTGTTTCTAATGATTCAAAACTTGTTCAAGTGATACAATGAGCTCGACTTTATCATTTAATGGTGCTGAAAAGGCAAGTAAGAAGAAAGAGTGGACTTTAAGAGAGAAACATGGAACATATGATGAATTTTGGAGCTAGCAGAAAGTTCAAGTTGATAGGCGATAACCTAATTTACGAAATACTTTGTAAGGGTCAAAGAAACGAGAAAACAACTTCTGAATTGGGAGATTGACCAAAGACTCTTGGCCATATAATTGAAGATGTAGAAGGACAACATCACCAACATTAAAAGAGAGGTCTACGCTCTTAAAATATACCTATGCTTTTGATATTCTTGATTGGGCCTTCATATGGCCGTCCTTCATAATTTTAAGCATAAGATCTCCAATCAACATCCTTTCTTCAAGGACTAATTGAAAATATGTTGTGTGTGTGTTTTATGAGGAACACCTTGCAATTTATACACTTCCCCATTCAATTGAAAGATTAGAAACATCTTGTTCATCAATTAGTTTATATTGTGTTTAGAAATACTAGACATTGTATGTCCAATACCATGTCTCTGCCATCAAAGAAAAAAGAAAAAAAATTATGCATTAAGCCCAACTTAGAAACCTTTACTGACAAAGTTTTGCATTTGATAATTTCACAATTATCTATTTGAACACATGACAATTTTTTTCTATGAAATTATGTGTCAGATTACTATTCACCAATATCAACACTTTGAAGTTGAAGCAGATTTTTTGCCCAAAACTACCGTCAACACTTTACACATTGTTCTTCTCTTCTATTAATTATATATGTGTAAAAAATTTCATTTACAGCGATGGTTAGGGGTGAACTTTTCTCCACAACGATAACATAAGCCTTTTTCTTTCCAAATTTGCTCAAAATTTAGTGGACAAGTCTTTGAAAGCGATGACAGTTGAATAGGACATGTAATTGGTTGGCGACATGATTGAAAATTCAAGAATTCTTGAGCCGCTGGAGAGAAGTCCCAATTGATGACTGTCATGAGACAGAAGTTCAAGTAGGTGCGTTACTAGATCGATTTGGTCCTTATTTTTTTCATAATCTAAAATTAGGCTCATTGCTTTATACACATACCAATGCTCGTAAATCGTAACACCCACATGAAGGTCTTTTTTAATGTCTCTAAGAAAAACTTTCAAGTAAATAATGTTTTGGCCAATTTTGCACATGGGTTGCCCGTTTTATAGATTTTTGTTTATACTAGAACACATATTCAATCTGTTGAATACTTTATAGATTCTCATCTGAAAGTGTAAAAACGTATAACTTTTACAAAAAAAGGTTTATTTTTCAAGTTGATTGGATTTTTTTCGTTTGACACTCGACGAGTTCGTTTTCCTCATATAATCTTTGCCAACTCATTCTAAAATAATAAATATTCACCATTGATCTAAGGAAAATGATCCAAGATCCAACACATCTCCTTCCAAAGACATTAAATCCATATCAAACCTTGAAATTATCGTAGGTTAAATGGATGGATTACCAACAATAGATCCACATAATTGTCACGATCCAGACCGTCATGATTGACACCCACACTAACCCTCCGGTGGGAGAACCACTACTACAACTTAACCAAATACTACGCATTTAAAGGTACGGAAGCAGGTTTAAATGACAAAAAGAAATACGGAGTTCTCATAAACTCCAAAGGTTTAAACAAATAACTAACCAAACTAATGCGAAAGTCTTAACCCTTAGAACCTGAAAGTCATTATACCAAAACTCTACTAACGACAAGTCTAAGAATAAGGGGGACAACCCTGAAAATAAACAAATACCTTAAACAAATAGTCTGAGTCCGAAAAGAGTGGACCTAAACAAGAAAGATCCATGGCAGCCCGAAAGAACCGGCTCACCCTTGAATCCGGTCACACTCAATAGTCACCCAGCTGAGGTCTATCAATAGCTACAGGAAGATGCCCTACACTCAATAAAGAACAAGCAAGTGTAGTATCAGTACACAACCAAAATGTATTGGTAGGATCATGCGGCTATCCCAATAAGTGAAACACATACAAGTAACCACAACATTATAAAACATGCATATACCGAACATATACAATATTAATCATCTTTTACGAACAACGCACAATTTCACAATTCTCAACATATACAGGTTGATTATCATTTCAGAACAAATAGTCTTTCAACCTTAATCTCCATTAGATATGAACATAATAATTACAAATAGATACACAACACAATTCAATGGTCTTCTCATGGAACTCAATTCAATGATCCTCTCTTGGAACCCATACCCAAACTGTTAGTGTACCGGTTCGTGGTACCCGATCCAATGTTTATGCCGGAACATGGCAATCGATCCCATATTTATGCCGAAACGTGGCAACCGATCCCATATTTATGCCAGAATGTGGCAACCGATCCAAGTTAGTGCGTCGGAACGTAACACCCGATCCATTCAATAAACCACAATCACAATCACAATGTATATTCTCATAATCATACAACAAGAGGTGATTAATGGCATACAATTATTCAATTATCCTCATTTACGATTAGGGTGATCAATAATGAAATCATTCGCATACATACATGCACTATAATGAGCATTTACAAACATATATCACACCAACATGAAATCACAACCATCACCTACCTCGAATCCAAGCTTGAATCCCCTAAGACACTTGAATCTTCCCTTTATGGATTTTTTTCCGCTTGTTCTAGGTCTACAAATAATTAACATACGCAAGAATCAACAATCAAAGGTCTAATTATCCGGATTATAACAAACTCAATAACTCTAGACCAAACACAAGATCCTAATACCCAGATTAGGGCTTTTTCCACCATAATTTCTAGATCAAAACCCTCCCCTATCGATAATCACCCACTAGATTACATTCTACGGATCGAAAAACGGGTTCGAGGAGTTAAAACCTTACCTTTTGCCTTAAGAATGGTGAAAACCCGTCAAGAAAGCACCTGGGGTCATCTCCTAGCTCTCAAAGTCGAAACTTGCAGAATAAAATGATTTTAGGGTTTATTTCCGACTTAAATAGTGACTGTCCTACTATGGCGACCCCCAACCAGCCACATCGGCCCCATCCTGGAGGGAATAATCCCGCCACAACGGCTTGCACAGAAACAGAATGTTGAATTAAGAGCTCCAAACCCCCATTTCACAACACACCTTCATCCCACGACACTCAGAAAACACTCATTCACGCTAATATATATTTGGGAGTTCTACTCGCCCGAATTCAATTCTGTAAAGTCGTACGAGTTCCTTAACGTCTTAGCTATCCACTCACACAATCAATTTCATTATTACACTTCTCATTCATTACCATATTTCACTAGACTCACTTGACTCCGATTTCGTCCAAATCTGAACTAGGCTAGGAAATTTCAAGTTACTACTCAAAAGTTTTTCTGGTCCAATTCTTTTCCCATTGACTTTTCCGTAACGACGGAATCAGGTCGTTATAATAATCTACAAGAGCTTGGATCCACATGGAATCTATGAGAAGAAAGTTGAGCAAAAAGATTAAAACCATTTATCATGGATAGATTGAGATGACGTTTAAATGGAAGTTAGTAGACAAAATACTAAGATGTTTCAAGGTTATAGAATACTTACATCCAATTGAATCGAGTTTCAACACCATTTAGTGATGGATCGAGAAAGAGGAACTGCAGCTGCAAGAACTATTCAACTTCTCACTTTCCTATTCTTTTTTTTTTTTTTTTTTGATATTTCTTAGTGGGTAGATTTTCTGTTTTTGTTCTTTTGTTTATTTTATTTTGGTGGGATGTACACTTGGTCAACCCACATAATATTGTATATATTTACTCTTTTTTTTTTTTTTTTATAAATCCTGACCCATGTGGTCTTTGATTAAAAATAAAAATATATCATATGTTTGATAATATTGAAAATGCTTCTTTGCTTGCAGAATTCAATCTTGAGGATCTCCTCTTTCATACTTCAAAAATTCCATCTTTGTGTGCGAACACCAATAAATTTTTTGATGCCTCCAAATTCTATACCCCACACTCTTCAAGTAAAATGTAATATTTTTTTTATTGATTCCGAGTATTGTGCACTTTTAATGCAATCACATCAGTATCCAAAGCATCTAGGACTTTAGATTTTGTTGTGAAAATGGTCAATGATTGGATGATCTGATCATGATTTGACATGATAGGTTCACTTTGGAAAGCATTGGTTCATGTGTTAACCAAGAAAAATCAACTTGATTCTGATACCAATGATAAAAATAGAGGTTTTATATTGAATAAAAGAAAGAAAATATAAAGAGAGATACATGCCTTTTATATCTCCAGGATAATGCATATAAAGATATATACCTACATGTTCCTAGATCTATCATTTATATAATAGCTAAGTACAACTACTTCATAATCATTTGAGATAAAGACACACAGCATCTTGTAATCATAAAGAGTTTGTCAATAAATAACTCAATTGGGATAATTGAGACATATAACTTTTAGTAATGATACTGTCGACAAATAACTCCTAATAACTGTAAGAAGCTGTTCTACCTTCATGTGTGAAACCCTAGCAATTTGGAAATTTGAAAAGATGCAAATCATTGTCTTCTCTTATTTTCTCACTTGTTCATTTTGAATAAATATGAAAGATACATGGCTCATCACAATCTCTATATCCCACAAAGATAAGAATAAATATGAAATTACATTGGATATATATGTTATTGTTGTATATACACCTATTTTATGATCATATTTTTTCCTTACGTACTGAACACTAACAGATAAGTAAATTATTTTTCCAAAATATATTTTCTTTCTACCAAAGACTCTCTTATCATATTTTTATCCTAACTTGATAAATTTCTTCAAATTGACATCAGATCTTCTACGATATAGAATATCTAAGAGTTTCCACTGCTGGCGAACGGCTATGACCCATATATTCCGCTCATCTGGCCAATGATCACACTAATAAAGGCAGACGAATGATTTATGCATGAAAAAAATTTATGATGGAGGAAATACTTACAAAAACATTATAGATTTAAAGAAGTGCTAGCAAACACAAGAGAAAAAAGCTGTTCTCTAAATTAAAAGTTAGAGAAGTTTTTCTTTTTTAAAAATAGTTGGTGGGAAAGACATCAACGAGAGTTGGATAGAAGTGTTTCAACAACCAAAAAAAGAGTTGGTGGAAAGGGTATCAACGAGAGTTCGAGAGAGAGTGTTCCAACACAAAAAAATGAGTTGGTGGGAAGGACATCAACCTTGAAGTTGGAAAGAAGTGCTCCAACACAATCACGAGAAAAAAATATCGTGAGTTAGAGAGAAAATGTTCCAACTCTTGAAAGTTGGAGGGAAGTGCTCCACACAATCAAGAGAAAAATATCATGAGATGGAGAGAAAGTTCTCCAACACTTGGAAGTGGGAGAGAAGTGCTCCAACATAACCAAGAAAAAAATGAGAATGGAAGAGAAGTACTCCAATAATTAAAGACTGAAGAGAAGTTCTCCAATACAACAACAATGACAAAAAAAATTGAAGATTGAAGAAAAGTGTTTTCCAATACAACAACAATGACAAGAAGACAAAGGCAGGAGTTACAATTTTGAATTACGGGAGAATGTTGGAATGATAATTCAAAGTTGGAGTAGAAATTCTAAGTTGTTTAGAATTTGTTATTTTTGATATTTATTTAATTAATGTCTAGTTAGAATTAGTTTGTCCTAATTCATATAGAAGTATATTTTCTAGTCATAGTATAATTTAATTTCTTACTTTTATAATTAGGGTTGTTGCTAGTTATTTCAATATGTAGAAATATATTTTCTAGTCATAGTATAATTTAATTTCTTACTTTTATAATTAGGGATGTTGATAGTTATTTCAATATATAGAAATATATAGATACATAATAGGGAGAACTTGAATTAAAATTCAATAACTTTTGAGTTTATAAATAAAATATTTTCCTTCAAAAAAAATTTCAAATGTTTTCATGTATTAATGATGATTTTTTTGGTCAAATTTTATTAAAATACGACATGTGAGATTTGTAAGCGAAACTGACTTGGGACATTACCAACAAGAGAATAGCTTGACAAACTTTTGGTTCATTTTCGTATAAAAAATCGGGAGGGGTGTTAATCAATTATTAGTTTTATTATAAAATAAAATAAAATAAAATAAAATTGTAGGTTGCTATATAAATTGATAATCATATTAAAATATCAGAGTCATCTTTATCTTTACTACTCCCTATAGAAGACAAAACTCTTAACAATGCTTTGAATAACAATCTTTTATACCCCATTCAATACATTTGCTGCTCATAATTCTAGGGTTCATAACACAAAAACATTCAAGAATTTATCAAGAATACATCAAGAAACCATAAAGAAATTATTAAGAGATCATTAGGAAATTATTAAACTTTTTTTATAAGATAGAAACTGTTACTTTCATAATCGTTAATGATTTCATAGAAGAAATCTTGTAAAACTCATGTACGTAAGAATATTCATGGAAATAGGATACCTTTATGGAGGGTTCTTGGGTTTTAATAAAGAACAATTCAAGAACATTATATTCTGTTCTAACCTTAACTCGTTCATGAAACATATTCTGAAAAAATGAAAACGTAGTTTGGGGGAAGAACAAGATGTTTCCACATGTGGAGATAGTTGTAACATCCTGCCTTAGAAAGAACTAGAATTAGAAAGAACTATTTTGGAAAGAGTAAATTTGGAAATTGTGGCAAGTTATGCTAAATATGAGTTTTGGATCAACTTCAAACGATCATAAATTTCAGTACAGGATGAGTTAGGTAGCCCATAAGATATCAAATGAAAGCTCTTGTAATCCTCTTTCCAACGCCACCGAGTTTGCTAATTTTCGAGCTCGTGTGAGGGAGATATGATCATTTGAAATTTGTGTGTCCAGTTAAGGAAAGTTACCCGGATTTAAGAGGGGTATTTTTGGTCTTTTCCCTACCCTTTCAGATTTAAGAAAATTTCTGTAATACTTAGGGGTCTAAAATGATTCGGTTCAGTTTTACAAATCCTAATCTACGCTAGGGTTTTGAGAGAAGTTCAAGAAGAGGAGAAAAGGAGAAAAGTCAAGGCGTTCATAGAGTTTTCTTGCGATTCAAAGGTTGTTTCGTCAAAGATTTAATCCCTAAGAGGTATGTGAGTTCTCATAGTGTTGGGTTCGCACACCTACACATCAATCATGTTATTTTCATCGCAATTTCGTTCTTGAAGTTGAAGATTTAGAGTTCTTGATAAGTTTTCTTGAAGTTCATTCAAAATCTTGATTGTTGAGGTTGTTGATGAGTTCTTGAGATAAGTTTGAGTATTTTGAGGGTAGTTTGGAGTGGATTATCATATGCTAATGTTGGGTATTTGACTCTAAGTGAGTGGGGAAGAAACAATTTTATTCTAGGCGAATGGGGTTAGAAAAAGAGTAGGAAAATTTTTCGGAAAAATCTTGGCAGAGGATGGCGCCCTACGCCAGCCAGTGCGCCAAAGAAGTGTTTCTGTAGTTTGGCACCTGGGCCCTGTGCCACAACTTCCCTTCAGTAGTTTAGGGGCTGGCGCCCCACGCAAACCAGTGCACCAAGGTCGCCTGCCCCGACCTGTCTTCAGTTGTTTAACCCGTCTGAGTTCCTTTAAAGTGTTACTTCATACGCTATTGATTCTAAACACTCTAAACTACTTCTAAACATCTAGAAATCATAATTCAAATTCAAGGTAGAGCTAAGAGTCAAGTCTTGAGAGTTCTTTCGAGTCTTTGAGAAGTCTTTTGCAAGCCTTTTTAAACTTGTTTCACGACTTGAGCACTTCAGTTTGAGAAAGAGTAGAGTTGAGTTTATTTTGTTAAAATGATATTTGGGAACTAAGTATTCCCAAGAGTAAATGTTTTCACATTTAAGATAAGAGGAAACACCGATTTCTAAAAGAGTTTCTGAGCAGTTTTGAGTACTATCTCTTTTAAGAGAAAGCTTTTTTTAGTAATAATCTCAAACCACAGAAAGAGTTATGTTTTTAAACATATGAACTAGTTACATTTTGGGAGTAGTATTGAGCACTGATATGGGGACGAGTTCAAATAACTCAAAGTCCTCATAAACCATATAGCCAACGTGGGTAGAAAAGGTCATACTTTTTAGATGTTTCCTTAATGCTTTTTAGCATACACTAGTGGATCCACTTAGTAGTAGGTTCTATACCCCGGTAAAGTATAGGACAGTTCTGGCAGCGTGGGCTAGACGTTGTATCATCACATAACTCATAGTGATGGTTGTTAGTTAGATAATCTCCCACAAAGTTTATTTTGTATTCTTACATACAAACTAAGTATATTGTATTTTTCAATACATTGAGTTGCTACCTATTGTTTTAAAAGCTTTTCTTTATAATGCATCTTTACAACTGCTTTATACTGAAATGAGTTGAGTATCTCTGAGTTGAGTTGAGACGAGGTAAGTTGATTCTTTCAGTTCCAGTTCAAGATTATGTCTTGTGTTTAGATTTCCCCTCACATTCTCGTACATTTCATATACTGACGCCATTTGGTATGCATCTTTTATGATGCAGCTATAGGTAACGAGGATTAACATCCAGGGCTTCGTTGATCCAGTTGAGTTCCAGATTTATTTGGTGAGCCTCATTGCTTCCGGAGGATCCGTTCCTTATTTTCCATTATTTCAGTTTGTTAGGATGATCAGGGGTATTGTCCCGACATCCCTCATAGTATTAGAGGCTTTATAGATAGATAGACAATAGTTTATGAGTCTTGTTCATTTAAGTTGTTATGACTCTAGACTTGAGTTGCCGCTTTGGCTAGTGAATGTTTCTTTAAATATTCCGAGTTAGTTATTTTGAGTTAAAGCCTTACTTTTAAGGTTACCTTATGTTGAGTAAGTTTTCCTATGAGATTTAAGCCAGGACAAGGGTTCACTTGGGGCCAACAATGATTCTCGAGTGCCAGTCACGTCCAGGGTGTAGGCTAGGGCGAGAAAAATTTGGTATTAGAGCACAGAGTTCAAGAGTCCTAGGGTGTGTCTGAAGCTGTGTCTGTAGAGTCCTACTTATCGGTGTGAAGCTTGCCGCATCTATAATTAGGAGGTTGCAACATGTAGGAACTATCTCACTTCTTTCATACTCTTTTCGTGCAATAGAGTTCATCTCTATAATGTTTCTTTCTAATTCGTACTTGTGCGTATCTTTCAGATTATGCCTCCACAAAGAGCTGTCTGAGGTCACCCTGCTAGGAGGATGTTAATCCTCAAGATCAAGGGGTCCCCAATGCACCGGAAGTGCAACCCCAAAGGACAGGTCACTAAATTTGAGTTCTGGGATGCTATCCAGATGTTGAGTCAAGTGGTAGCCAACCAAGCTGGTCAACAGAAAGGGGATTTACATGATGTGATGCATCCAGAATCCGTGAGTTCTTAAGGATGAATCCTCTAAACTTCACAGGTTCAAGTGTCACTGAGGATCCGAAAAACTTTGTAGAAGAGTTGCAGAAAGTTTTTGAGGTTATGCATGTTGCTAATGCTGAGCGAGTGGAGCTAGCTGCATACCAAATGAAGGGTGTTGCTAGAGTTTTCTCGATCAATGGAAGAAGAGTAGAGCTAAGGGTGCACCAATTGTGAGTTGGGTTGTGTTCGAAGAGGCTTTTATGAGTCGTTTCTTTCCCCGTGATTAAAGTGAGGCCAAGGTAATGGAATTCCTTACTCTTAAGCAAGAATCTATGAGTGTGCATGAGTATTGCCTTAAGTTCACCCAATTGTCCTGTTATGCCCCGGATATGGTTGTTGACATGAGGAGCCGGATGAGTCTGTTTGTTGCTAGGTTTTCTCATCGGTCAAGTAAGGAAGCCAAGGCAGCTATGCTGATAGGAGATATGGACATAGCAAGGCTGATGATCCATGTGCAACAGGTTGAGGAAGATAAGCTGAGGGATAGAGAAGAGTTTCGAAATAAGAAGGCTAAGACATCAGAAAATGAGTCCGGGCAGTAGAAGAGAAATGCGAATTAGTCTTCTTTTCAACACAAGCAACATGGACCTGCTCCATTATCTTCTAGTGCACCTGCATCAAGGAACAACGGTAAGTTCAAGAACCAAAATTCACAGAATTTCAGAGCTAAACCTGCACAATCTCAAGGTAGTGTGGCACAAGGAGGAAATGAGACCTATACATGTGCTAAGTGTGGTAGGACCCACTCAGGAGTGTGTCATGATGGTTCCACTGGTTGCTTCAAGTGTGATCAGAATGATCACTTTATGAAAGAGTGCCCTAAGAACAAATAAGGTAATGGTAATGGGGGCAATAGAGCCCAATCTTCTTCAGCGGCCCCACCAGACAGAGCTGCACCTAGAGGAGCTACTTCAGGGGTAGACGGAGGAGCAAACCGTCTATATGCTATCAACATTCGTCAAGAGCAAGAGAATTTGCCAGATGTTGTCACTGGTATGATCAAAGTCTTTACTTTTGATGTTTATGCTTTACTAGAC
Source organism: Solanum pinnatisectum (assembly GCA_035578085.1). Taxonomy (NCBI): domain Eukaryota; kingdom Viridiplantae; phylum Streptophyta; class Magnoliopsida; order Solanales; family Solanaceae; genus Solanum; species Solanum pinnatisectum. The sequence goes on along the minus strand of CM069081.1, from coordinate 23,519,928 downwards.
CCAGGAGCGAGTCTATCTTTTGTGACTCCATATATTTCCATGAATTTTGATATTCTTCTTGAGAAACTTTTTGAACCCTTCAATGTTTTTACACTTATTGGTGAGTCTCTTCTAGCTGAGAGAGTTTATTGTGATTGTGTCATTTCTGTCAATCACAAGGACACCACGGCTGACTTAGTCAGGTTAGACATGGTAGATTTTGATGTTATTCTAGGTATGGACTGGCTTCATGCCTGTTAGGCCTAAGTTGATTGTAGAAATCGAGTTGTTAAGTTTCAGTTTCCTAATGAGCCAGTTATAGAGTGGATGAGCAGTTTAACAGTGCCTAAGGGTCGTTTTATTTCGTACCTTAAGGTGGAAACTTAGTTTCCATGGGGTGTGTCTATCACTTAGTCCAAGTTAATGACTCTAGTGTTGAGACACTACCTATTTAGTCAGTTCCAGTCGTGAGTGAGTTTCCAGAGGTCTTTTCAGATGATCTTCTCAGAGTCCCTCCTGAGAGAAATAAACTTCGGTATAGATATTATTCCTGATACTTGTCCTATCTCTATTCCACCATATAGAATGGCTCCAGCCGAGTTGAAAGAGTTAAAAAAGTAGTTGAAAGATCTTCTTGAGAAATGTTTCATTCGACCAAATGTCTTACCTTGGGGCACTTCGGTCTTATTTGTGAAGAAGAAGGATGGTTCTCTTAGAATGTGTATAGATTACCGTCAGTTGAATGAGGTTACTATCAAGAATAAGTATCTTCTTCTGAGAATTGATGATCTTTTCGATCAGCTTCAGGGTGCTACTTGTTTTTCTAAGATAGACCTCATATATATCTATTATCAGTTGAGATTAAGAGAAAGTGATATCCCTAAGACAGCATTCAGGACCCACTATAGTCATTATGAGTTTCTGGTCGTATCATTTAGTTTGACTAATGCTCTTACAACGTTCATGAATCTTATGAACAGAGTGTTTAATCCATATTTGGATATGTTTATTATTGTTTTCATTGATGACATTCTAATATATTCGAGGAATAAGGAAGATCATGCTAGTCATCTCAGAGTAGTTCTACAAACTCTAAAGGATAAGGTGTTGTATGCCAAATTTCCTAAGTATGAGTTTTGTTTTAAGTCTGTGGCATTCTTAAGCCACATTATTTCTGGTGATGGGATTAGAGTTGACACTCAGAAAATAGAGGCAGTGCAGAACTGGCCTAGACCCACATCTCTAACTGATATTAGGAGTTTCTTGGGATTGGCTGATTATTATAGAAGGTTTGTCGAGGGGTTCTCATATATTTCATCCCCGTTGACCAAGTTGACTCAGAAAATAGTTAAGTTTCAATGGTCTGAAGCTAGTGAGAAAATCTTTCAGGAATTAAAAACTAGGTTGACTACTGCTTAATATTGACCTTACTAGAAGGTACACAAGGTTTTGTGGTATATTGTGATGCATCCAGAGTTGGACTGGGTTGTGTATTGATGCAGAATGGCAAAGTTATAGCTTATGCCTCCAAACAACTGAAGGTTCACGAGAGGAAATTACCCAACCTATGATCTAGAGTTGACTGTTGTAATGTTTACTTTGAAAATATGGTGCCATTATCTTTATGATGTTCATGTAGATGTGCTGATCGATCACAAGAGTCTTTAGTATGTTTTCAGTCAGAAAGAGCTTAATCTCAGACAGAGGAGGTGGTTGAAGTTACTTAAGGATTATGACATGAGTATTCTCTATTACCCACGTAAGGCTAATGTTGTTGCTGATGATTTAAGCATATTGTCTATGGGTAGTACCTCTCATATTGAGGAGGGAAAGAAAGAGTTAGCTAATGATATGCACAAGCTTGCATGATTGGGTGTCCGGTTAATGGATTTCAATAAAGGTGGAGTAGAGGTGTTGAATGGGGTTGAATCATCCTTAGTGTCTGAAGTGAAAGAGAAACAAGACCAAGACCCTACTTTGCTTGAATTGAAGTCAAATGTTCATAAGCAGAAAATGAAGGCTTTTGAACAAGGGGAAGATGGTGTATTGAGGTATCAAGGTAGATTGTGTGTGCCCAAAGTGGATGAGCTCCAAGAGAGGATCGTGGAGGAAGCTCATAGCTCCAGATATTCGATCTATCTAGGTTCCACAAAGATGTATTGCGACTTGAGAGAAGTCTATCGGTGGAGTAGCATGAAGAAGTGTATTGCTGAGTCCGTTGCTAAGTGCCCGAGTTGTCAACAAGTCAAGATAGAGCACCAAAGGTCGGGTGGTATGGCTCAGAATATAGATATTTCGGAATGGAAGTGGGAGATGATTAATATGGATTATATTACTGGTTTGTCGCGGTCTCACAGGCAACATGATTATATTTGGGTGACTGTAGATCGGATGACTAAATCAACCCATTTATTACTAGTAAAGACTACCTATTTCATTTCAGATAGAGGTGCATAATTTACATGCACAATTTTGGAAGTCTTTCAAGAAAGGTTTGGGTTCCAAGGTAAATTTGAGTACTGCTTTTCATCCTCAGACTGATGGTCAAGCAGAGCATACGATTCAGACTTTAGAGGATATGTTGAGGGATTGTGTGATCGATTTCAAGGGAAATTAGGATGAGCACTTGCCTCTCATTGAGTTTGTTTACAACAACAATTATCACTCTAGCATCCAGATGGCTCCTTATGAAGATCTTTATGGGAGGAGATGCATATCTCCTATTGGATAGTTTGAAGGTTGTGAAGTTGGGTTGATAGGACCAGACTTGGTTCATCAAGCTATGAAGAAAGTGAAGGTTATTCAAGAAAGGTTGAAAACAATGCAAAGTCGTTATAAATCTTATACCAATGTTAGGAGAAGAGACTTAGAGTTTGAAGTAGATGATTGGGTGTACTTGAAGGTTTCACTTATGAAGGGTGTCATGAGATTTGGTAAGAAGGGGAAGCTTAGTCCCCGGTATATTGGTCCTTACAGAATATCCAAGAGGATCGGTAACGTGATTTATGAGTTGGAGCTACCACAAGAGTTAGCAACAGTCCATCCGTTGTTCCATATTTCAATGTTGAAGAAGTGTATGGGCGATCATTCACTTATTATACCAACTGAAAATATTGGTATTAAGGACAACCTATCTTATGAGGAGATTCCCGTTGAGATTCTAGATCATCAGGTTCACAAGTTGAGGACCAAAGAAGTAGCAGTAGTCAAGGTCTTATGGAGGAATCAGTTTGTTAAGGAAGCTACTTGGGAGGCCGAGGAGTATATGAAGAAGACATGCCCACATCTCTTTGCTCTCGGAGAGGCTTCAAATCAAGGTACTAATTATTTACTTAGTACTCTTTAGGTTGATGTGATGTGTTATATATTGCATGTTGTGTGTTTGAGTTGAATGTTTGATGTTATAACCCTTAGTTCTACATAGAGTAATCTCATTCGAGGATGAATATTCCCAAGGGGGAGATATTGTAACATCGCGCCTTAGAAAGAACTGCTTTGGAAAGAGTATATTTGGAAATTGTGGCAAGTTATGCTAAATATGAGTTTTGGGTCAACTTGAAACGACCATAAACTTCAGTACAAGATGAGTTAGGTAGCCCATAAATAAAAGGTCTTAGAATCCTCTTTCCAACGCAACCGAGTTTGCTAATTTTTGAGCTCATATGAGGGAGATATGATCATTTGAAATTTGTCTGTCCAGTTAAGGAAAGTTACTTGAATTTAATAGGGGTATTTTGGTCTTTTCACTACCCTTTCAGATTTAAGCAAATTTCGGTAATACATAGAGGTCTAAACTGATTCAGTTCAGTCTTACGAATCCTAATCTATGCTAGGGTTTTGAGAGAAGTTCAAGAAGAGGAGAAAAGGAGAAAAGTCAAGGCGTTTATCAAGTTTTTGCGATTCAAAGGTTGTTTCGCCAAGGGTTTAATCTCTAAGAGGTATGTGAGTTTTCATAGTATTGGGTTCATTCACCCACATTCCAATCATGTTATTTTAAGCACAATTTCGTTCTTGAAGTTGAAGATTTAGAGTTCTTGATAAGTTTTCTTGAAGTTCATTCGAAATCTTGATTGTTGAGGTTGTTGATAAGTTCTTGAGATAAGTTTGAGTATTTTGAGAGTAGTTTGGAATAGATTATCGTATACTATATTTGGGTATTTGAATCTAAGTTAGTTAGGAAGAAACCATTTGATTCTAGACGAATTGGGGTTGGAAAACGAGTAAGAAAATTCGTTGAAAAAATTTGGGCAGAGGTTGGCTCCCTACGCCAGCCAGTGCGCCAGAGATGTGTTTCTATAGTTTGGATCCTGGGTCCCTGCGCAGACAGTGCACCACAACTTCCCTTCTGTAGTTTACGGGCTGGCGTCCTGCGCCAACCAATGTGGTAAGGTCGCCTGCCCCGACCTATCTTCAGTTGTTTAACCCGTCTAAGTTTCTTTAAAGTGTTCCTTCAATCCTTATTGATTCTAAACACTCTAAACTACTTCTAAACATCTAGAAATCATTCATAACATGAATCATAACCTTGAAATCATAATTCAAATTCAAGGTAGAGTTAAGAGTCAAGTCTTGAGAGTTTTTTTTAGTCTTTTGAGAAGTCTTTTGCAAGCCTTTTTAAACTTGTTTTAAGACTTGAGCACTTCAATTTGATAAAGAAAAGAGTTGAGCTCATTTTCTTTAAAATGATATATGGGAACTAAGTATTTCCAAGAGTAAATGTTTTTACATTTAAGATGAGAGGAAACACCGATTTCCAAAAGAGTTTTTGAGCAGTTTTGAGTACCATCTCTTTTATGAGAAAGATTTTTGAGTAATAATCTCAAACCATAGAAAGAGTTATGTTCTTAAACATATGAGCTAGTTACGTTTTGAGAGTAGTATTGAGCACCGATATGGGGACGAGTTTAGATAACTCGAAGTCCTCATAAACTATGTAGCCAACGTTGGTAGAATGGGTCATACTTTTTAGATGATTCCTTAATGCTTTTTAGCATACACTAGTGGATCCACTTAGTAGTAGGTCCTATACCCTGGCAAAGTATATGACAATTCTGGTAGTCTGGGCTAGACATTGTATCATCACATAGCTCATAGTGATGGCTGTCGGTTAGAGAATCTCCCACAAATTTTATTTTGTATTTTCATGTACAAACAAAGTTTATTTTGTATTCTTGCATACAAATTAAGTACATTTTATTTTTCAATACATTGAGTTGCTACCTACTATTTTAAAAGCTTTTCTTTATAATGCATCTTTACTACTGCTTTATACTGAAATGAGTTGAGTATCTCTGAGTTGAGTTGAGATGAGATAAGTTGTTTCTTTCAGTTCTAGTTCAAGCTTATGTCTTGTGTTTAGATTTCCCCTCAAATGCTCGTACATTCCATGTACTGATGACATTTGGCCTGCATCTTTTATGATGCAGATACAGGTAATCAGGATCAACATCAATTGCTTCGTTGATCCAATTGAGTTCCAGATTTGTTTGGTGAGCCTCCTTGCTTTTGGAGGATCTGTTCCTTATTTTCCAGTATTTCAGTTTGTTATGATGATCGGGGGTCTTGTCCTGACATCCCTCATAGTATTAGAGGCTTCATAGATAGATAGATAGTAGTTCATGAGTCTTGTTCATTTCAGCTGTTATGATTCTAGACTTGAGTTGTCGTTTTGGCCAATGAATGTTTCTTTAAATATTCTGAGTTAGTTATTTTGAGTTAAATCTTTACTTTTAAGGTTTCCTTATGTTGAGTAAGTCTTTCACTGAGAGTTAAGCCAAGCCAAGGGTTCGCTTGGGGCCAACAATGGTTGTCGAGTGCCAGTCACGCCTCGGATGTAGGCTTGGGGCGTGACGATAGCCTTGCATACCTTAGTGATGAAGCTTGATGAATAACTTTGATTTTTTTATATTGCTTGAAGTACTTGAGCCTAAATTTTTCAAAAAGAGAATGAGAGGGTTCAAGTAATGAAAACTGATTGACTTTGTCTTTTGGGGGAAGTTAATAATTGTGGGTAGGGTTAATAATTGTGGGCACGAGTTATGGGATGAGGAAAATATGAAACAACCCTCCTATAATGTAAAAAGAAGAGAAAACTAAAATATTTTCGAAGAAATGTCCGCAGTTGCACAATTATAGCCTAGGTCACGCGACTATTCGCCCAATGATAACGCTCAAATCACCCTCCAAAACCAATTAAAAGAGTGAGCGATTTTAGTTAGTGAAAAACCCAACGAAGAGTCGGGGTCAAATCCCACAGGGAATGGTATATCGTATAGAATTATTAAATTAGCTCATTTGCAATAGTAAGAAAAATTTGGTGGATGGTACCACCAACTTAATATAAAGATTTGATTATCAATTTCGCACTTAAACTAAAGTATCTAAGAAATCAAGAGTTAACAAGTAATCTAGGGGTGCGGGGATTATCATCAATGTCATATAGGGGTAATTGTGCTGCTCTCTAGTGATGAACATTCATTAATAGTCTAAGTCATCTTCAATGATGCTAATCGTCTTTCGATTTCAAAGCATCTATGCCTAGAATCTCCTTTCGGTCTCATCTAAATGCCAATCCTAAGCAACCCACTACCTTACCCTATCGTTTCTTTCAAGAATAGGACAAATAGATCTGGCCCATAACCTCTCTTTCGAGCAAGTTACAAACATCAAACCTAAATTGCTAGTATTGAACTAATTACCCACTCTAATCAATCTCTATCGAGCATCAACCGGAGATTGGAAGTAGGAATTAAGTTTGCAACCTTAACCCTTAAGTTAATCTCATGGTAATTAGACCAAATTCATGCATGAACAACAACAAAATAGAGCATAGCATAATACCCACTACATTAAATCAACACCCAACCTCATTGGAGCACCCTTAGATCTTAGGGTTTTAGCTACCCATTACAAAAAGTAAAGAAATTATACCTTCCATGAAAGCAGCCATAGGCAACTTGAAATGAAGCAATTAAGAGTAAACCCACTTTGGATTCAACTTCAAATTTTCAATTTCAAATTCTAAAAATGTCAAAAGCTAGAAAAATGTTCTTCAAAACTCTCTCCAACTCACTTTCTGATTTTTTTCTCCAAATTAACATCTCCAAAAAAACTCCTTGCAAATCGCCGAATACCACCTTGGTTCTCTTTTCGAACATTAAATATTTCCACTACACACTCTCACTTTGTATGATGTACATCAGGATTGCCATTCTCTTTCGGCGCATCGCCTTTTCTACTGGAGTTCGCTGACTTGCTACGATTGGGACAAATGTTATGCACTGTCAAATTGAGCGAAGGCGTGCTCAGTTGATGAATCTTCCCTTCAGGGTTGGCGATCAACAATTTTACTTTGCACTTCTTTTTGTATTTTTGGTCATTCTTTCACACTTAAGTCCTTGCCTTGTCCAATTGCCTTCATTGCTAAAAATCATCAATATTGTATTAGAATAAGACAAATTTAGGCATTGAGGATACTAATTATTGAGCTAAATAGACCTTATATGAGTGTAAATCTACCACTCATCACCTAGCCTTAACAATAGCACTGACCTTAGTACATTGTTGCGCTACTAACGTCCTCTTTGCACGACATATCATGCAGATTGTGTAGTGTCCAGTAAAATATGCATAAGTTTTAGCACATAACTTAAATTGACGAATGGTCAAAGATGTTGGAAAGAAGACTTGAAAAGGCCTTTCGTATGGTTAATATTAGTCCATAAAACGCTTTATATGCTAGGAATCTCTTATGACCTTAAGTCACATTCAATACACTTTACACAGTTAGTAATTGATCTTAGCACCTATACACCACTAGAAAATCATTCTGGTTCATTGACATTTAGTTAGAATTAGTTAGGTTAGATAGATGCTTAATTCGTTAGGTGGCGACTCTTCAATCCAACCCAATACCTAAAAAGAGTTGTTAGGTCGTGCATCGAAAATTTGTTTTACGAAAAATGGGGCACGACAGATTGGCGACTCTGTTGGGGATATTAGGTTCTAACCATTACGTGTTTCATGCTTATGTGGGGTTTACTTTATTTGGTTATTTCATTACTTGTTCGGATATTACCATGCTAAGTTGTTATTAGATTGCCGTGTTTACTCGCTTTCCTTATATATGTTTATTTTATGTTTAGTCCCTTTCCCACTTCCTTATTTGTTTATTTCCATGTTTCACCCTTTCCCTTTTCCCTTATTTGAGTATTTCCATGTTTTATCCCTATACCCTTCCATATTTGCTTAATTTATCTATATGTTTACATGCTTATTTATGTATTTATTTATATACTGCTTTCTATAACTATCTATATGTTATTGCTTTCCATCTACATGTTAAATGTTTACTATTTTGATAAACTGGCATTCCGCTCATACTTCCCCAATTGGGACCTTCTTCCTTTTTATTTTTATTTTTACTGTGATGTCGTGCCTTTGCATCTCTCACAAATACCCCAATTCTCTTCAAATACCCATTATAGAGAGTCGGCATGTGCATGGATGGAACAAATAGTTTTACTACTGCGAAACCATGAGCCTTCTCGCATAGAATCCCTTTCAAGTCCATGTCAAGCCAACTCTTAGAAATCTTACTTAGGTCATACATGCTGCATAAGTCTTAAGTGGTTTGACCTTTGGCGTCAATCCACACAATTATTAGCCACCCTATCGTCTAAAGAGCCCAAACACCTTTTAGACAAATTGCATATTTATGTGTCAATGTGATCACAATAATTAAATTAAGCCAAAGTTTGCCAAAATGGAGTTTAGAAGTTGTTTATTGTTCTGTTTGCAGAGTCATGGATGATCTCAACTTTCCAAACCCACAAATGGTCATAGATGTAAATTTCAAGCTAAGGAACTGGTGGATTGATATTAAGAGAGACCGCGAAAGAAAGATCCGTCATTTGTTAGGCGGGCTTACCTATCTCATCTTTGTCATTTCAAACCCTCACTTGATTAGGGCCTTGCTGAAATTTTGGGACCCTGTGAGGATGGTTTTCAAATTTGTGGATTTTGACTTGGTTCCAACGATTGAAGAGATAAGTGGTTTCATCGACCTGCCATACCACTAGTGTGAAATGTTGGTACCATATAAGCCATCATCGAGGGAGTTTCTAAAAAGTCTAGGAATGAAGTCAAATCCGACCTTGCCTTCTTTAGACCTTGGGTGGATTCATTTTGACTTTCTATATTCACGCTTTGGTCAAGAGGATAGTTATTAATCCTTTAGTGATGAGTTTGAGTGCACCGTCGAGTGATGGGAAATATATCGTCTAAATGCCTTTGCTATTGCCCTATTAGGATCTCTGGTTTTTCCTAAAATAAGGGAGAGAATCGACACACACTTGGGTTATGTGGTCCGAGATTTAGCTCAAAGAAAGGGCGAACCTAGGAAAACTATAGTGCTCATGATCCTAGCAGAAATAATGAGGAGTCTGTCGGCATGCATCAACAATAGAATGTTTTTCGAGGGATGCAACCTTTTGTTGCAATTATGGGCTATTGAACACTTCTACCTACGGTCTGACGCTGTAGACATCTTTCTTAGTTTTGGCAACAAGATTGATAATCATCCAAGAAGAATGGTAGCTTTCACCGCCCTTGTAGGATTCGTAGACTAGTAGATATTTTTGATAGAGCTCGAGAGCTGCTGCATCCAATGGAAGCTCCATTGGTTGTCCACCCCTTATGCAATAGCAAGAGGCGATGACCGATACTTCATTGAGCTTATTGGCTTAAAGTTCAACCATACGCTCCTCTTCGAGTACTCCGCCAATTTGGACGAACTCAAGTAATACCACTCCGATCTGACATGAAGCAATTTAAGTATGAATTTGGATTAAATAAACCACAAGTCCACAACATACTTCAAAGATGGGAGCGGGTGTTGACCATTTCTATGGGTGCATGACAGGCCTTATGCACACGTGAGTATTACATATGGATCTTAAAAGTGGTTAAAGACAAAAAAAAATTGAGTGGGGAAGGATATTATGGGCTCACTGATTGATGAAAGGGAAAACATATGGGCACGCAACGTGTTGAAGATCGAGCATGAAGTCATTCCCTATACAAGAAGTCAATTGGCGCAAAGCTCTTGGAACCGATATCTTCAAGATTTCAGGATTTAGGATGACTTCCTTCATGTTACCCCATTTCCCTTAGTTTATTTCAATTTTTGTTTTTCAATTATGATGTTTGGTTCGAATTTAATAATAAATAAAGTTTGTTTATTTCCTCTAATCTAAACGCCAAATTAGAAAATAAGGCTTGAATTAATTATTGTGCATCATTTATATGTCGTCTTAGGCCTACCTCTAGCTCAACGAGGCTCCTTGCATTTAGGGCATTTATTTTACAACAATGTGTTTGTTATCTCAATTTATGCTACACTCTAAGTTGGGTTTTTCTTTTGCTTTTACTCTTATTTTACCCTCCCCCAATGGTTGATCTGTAGACCATGGTTTACCACACACAATCAAAGGGCACTCTTCCTACTCTTCCAAGTGAGAATCACAAGGGGAAGAGGAAGGTGACTAATGATAAGGTTTTGGGTAAAACCATTGAAAAAGAGTATTCTCCAAGCAAGTTGATCTCATGTTTGGAAAAGAAAATAAGGGAATTAGAAGAAGAAGTGTCTGATATGCGCGGGTGGGCCAAGTTGTTACTCTCTGTCGATTCCACTCTGGAGACAAACATAGATAAGCCGCCTGTCACAAGTCGAGCCTCTCTCTAAGATAATCCTCCACCCACTCACTTTACTTCTCATGCTCCGCCAACTTACCCCACTTCTCAAAATCAACAAAGCTCCATTCAAATGCCTCCAAAGAACACCCACTTTCCAAATTACCCATATCCCCCTCAATGTCATGCTTATGCTTCCAGACCTCCATATCTTACTCCGCGTTTGTCGAATCCCCCCTTACAAGCTCCTCAATATCAAATACCTCTACACCAAGTCCCTTGGTATTGTGCGCCACTCATACCATATCAAATTCCTTCATATCAAATACCTACTTATCATGTTCACAATGTCAAAACCCTCACTCAAAAACATATTCGCAAAAACCTATTCAATACTGAGAAGAATCCTCTCAAAATTTATGCTTCCTTAGCTGAACCCTTCGACCAACTCTATAAAAGGCTTAAAATGGTTGGCTGTGTGACACTTATCCCTGCCAAGAATCCAGATACTCAATCCAAGGGGTATGACCCAAACGAGATTTGTGACTATCATTCAGGGATGAAGGGACATACCACTGAAACATGTCGTGATCTAAGAGACAAGATTCAGCAACTGATTGAGGCAAAAGTCATATATTGGATAGACCTTGTGCCAAAGGAGCCCCAATAGTGAACATGTCGAAGTCCATTTAAACCAGTTTCCAAATAAGGCTTGCGCCATTTAAGTTCAAGTTTTTCTACATTCAGACAAGGAAAGTACCCATGTTAGCATATGGGCAATAAAGTTGGTCAAAATCTATTATTTCCGTGTTGCTTAAGAATGCTCTATTTAATGTCTTATGCTCTTTGAATTTAGAACTACGTTAGACCTGATTTTCATTTAAGAAGGGATACGTAGGTGCTCCTATGGAGTTCGATCTTATCATAATAAAAATTTCATTTTTCCCTTTTGATTGTGTAACTGGGGCAAAATTTTTGAGAGAGTCTCAAAAATTTCATTAGAAGGATATTTTCTTGCAAGTGATGATACTAGGGCAGAATTTTTGCGGGGAACTCAAAAATTCCTTCAAAAGCATTTCTTTGCACAAATCAGTAACTGAGGTAGAATTTTTGAGAGGATCTCAAAAATTCCATCAAAGAGCATTCTTTTTGCAAAATCTCGATACTGGGCAGAATTTTTTAGAGGAACTCAAAAATTTCTTCAAAAGCATTTCTTCTCGCAGATCAGTAGAGGGTCTCAAAAATTCCTTCAAAAGCATATTTTCCACACAACATCGGACTGGGCAAAAGTTTTGAAAGGATCTCAAAACTCACAACAATCAATCTACAATCTACAACAAAAATTAAAATAGCAGAAGTTCTACACCGGGGTAGAGAATTTTGAGAGGGACCTCAAAATTTTTTGACAACACTTCAAAGGACAATCGAGTAGACAATAGAGGAGCATACTGTGATAAATCAGGGATACAGATCAACCTCCTCTTTAACTAATTATTTTCTTTGAATGCAGAAAAGACAAGGTACATATACAAAGAGAAACTTCAACATCACTTGAAGGATCAACGTACCACTACTGAGCCCAAATCACCAGTAAAATGGCATACTATCCTTCCGACAGGATGAAAGACCAAGTTATTTCGAGCTTGATAATCGCCAGTCAATGGCACGTAACCCCTCCGGCTAGTGAATGTCCAAGATGCTTCATGCTCTCAACTATTATATCGTGCCCGAAAATTGCATTTGTGCCCGAGAATTGCATTTGTACCCAAATTGCATATGCCCGAAGATTGCATTGTGGCCGAAATTACATTGTGCCCGAAGATTGCATTATGGACGATATTGCATTGTGCCCGAAGATTGCATGTGTTCGAAGATTGCATTATGCCCGAAATTGCAGTGTACCTGTATATTGCATGAGCCCAAAGACTGCATTGTGCCCAAGATTGCATTATGCCCGATATTGCATGTGCCTGTTATTGTATTGTGCCCAATATTGCATTGTGCCCGATATTGCATGTGCCCGAATGTTACATTGAGCTCGAGAACTATGTTATGCCCGATGACTGCATGTGCCTGAAGAGCCCGGGATTGAATGTTCCCGAATTGCATTGTGCTTGATATTGCATGAGCCCGAGAACTATACTGTGCCCGATGACTGCATATGACCGAATTGCATTGTGCCCGAGATTGCATGAGCTCGAGAACTATATTGTGTCTAATGATTGCATGTGCTCGAAGACTTTGAGATTGCATGTGCCCGAAATGCATTGAGCCCGAGAATTGTATTGTGCCCGAATTACATATGCTCGACGATAACATGTGCCTGAGATTGCATTGTGCCTGAATTGCATATGCCCGAGATTGCATTGTGCTCGAATATTGCATGTGCTCGAAGATTGCATTGTGCCCAAGAATTGCATTATTGCATGTGCCCGAATTGCATTGTGCCTGAGAATTGTATTGTGCCCGAGATTGCATGTGCTCGAATTGCATTTGTGCCCAAAGATCGCATGTGCCCGAGATTGCATTGAGCCTGAATTGTATTGTGCTTGAGAATTGTATTGTGCCCGAGATTGCATGTGCCCAAATTGCATTTGTGCCCGAGAATTGCATTATTGCATATGCCCGAATTGCATTGTGCCCGATATTGCATGTGCCCGAGATTGCATGAGCCTAAGAACTATATTGTGCCCGATGACTGCATGTGCCCGAAGAGCCCTGGATTGCATGTGCCTGAATTGCATTGAGCCCGAGAGTGCATTGTGCCCGAAAATTGCATGTGCCCAAATAAATCAAGTCACAAGTATCAACAGATGCCGAAATTACAGATACGATCTCTTTACTCATTACTTATGTTCCGAAGGCGTCATGGTCTAAAGGCATCTTTCATGGCCTACGAACATCATATCATGGCCTAAGGATTTAATTTTTGTTTATCATGATCCAAAGGTGTCATAGTCTAAAGGCATCATTTTTCATGGCCCGCAGACAACATTTTCATGACCTGAGGATATAATTTTTTTGCGTATCATGGCCCTAGACGTCATAGCCTAAGACATAATTTTCATAGTCTCAAGGCAAACATCATGGTCGATATGGGAAATCGCATCATGTTTACTTTTACCGTTTGTTTGAAATATTTTGTTATAATCATATTACAAGCTGCAGATTTGCAGAGAGTGACATTTTGCATATAAGACATTTTTCACCTCTCAGCTACAATTATCGTGCTTACATGTCTATTGCAACAAAGGCCTTATCAGACTCTTTGCTACTGGTATCACCGTTTTTCATTCAATCCTTGGCTACTCATATTACCCCCTCTTCATCGGATCCTTCGCTCTTAAATCAGAAATCTCTCTGTCATGCCTTTCCCGCTAGTCTAATCCTATCCATTCAAGCCAATATCGTTCCCCTCCAAATACCGTACCGCTCTTTCAATTTTTAGGAGTTTTGTTAGCTCCTGAATCTAGAACTACATACGACCTGATTCTCGTATAACCAGAGATATGTAGGCGACTTAATACCAAAGTCTCGATTGTACTCCTTTCCAACTCTATATTGTTTCAATTGATCTCACTGACATCTCTCGTCGGTCGGACAAAATCGGCTACTAAGTCAACATTGGTTGCTCGACAATTCATCCTTCATTCTCAAGCAACCAAGGTCAGCTGTTGACATCGAATTTTGACTGACCTTTAACCCTTTTAGAAGTGTTATTCGATTAAATACGTATTTTAAAACATATTTCGTGTTTAAAATTGTAATCAATTTTGTCTAAAAAATTATATATTTTAGTGTGCATGATTTTTTAAAAATTATTGTAATTATTATCAAATTATTTTTATCGATAGTTAAACTTGAAATAATTACTTTACTTAAATATTTTAAAATCTTAGATGCGTTTAATTATATGAAAATATGTTAATATGTGTAGTATTTTATTAATTGAATAGTATTTCCTTAAGTTTCCTCCAAATCATTTAATTTTTAGCCCATTCTGATCTAATTCCTTTCAATTCTAGTCTTTTCCTTATCCAATTCATTGCAATTCTAGCCAACTCAATCCAATTTCATTTTCAATTATAGCCAATTTGATTTCAATCATAAAGAACCTCATCTTTTAATCTGAACCGTTCATCCTTCTCCGTTAAATCTCAGCTTCTTATCTAAAAAACGATCAACGGTCCTAATTTAAATCTCTCAACCTTCCTATTTTAGCTCTAAAATGACCAAAACCCTAAAAATTCATTCATTCACTCTTTCTCTCCCTCTCCCTCTCCCTCTCTCTAAATCCACCGCCCTCTCTCTCAAATATTTTCTCCAGCCAGTAGAAGCCACCATGAGACCAGTAGCCGGCGAAGACCAGAGGCGGCGATGCCTTATCCCTCTTCGTCTCCTCCAGCTTCGGTTAGCGAGCTCTGTGACAGCAACTACAGCAGCAGCTCGGTGAGAAAACAGCATCAACAGCTGCTCCACCCAATAGCGACGAATGACAACAACAGCTCCGGCTAGTAACTCGTTGAAACGACCAGCAGCAGCAGCGAGAACTGGAGAGACCCCCGCATCTCCCCACTCTCCTCTTCTCCAGTGAAGCAGCAATGCCCGGCGAGGTGCTGGCAAGCCACCATGAAAATCAGTGGCTGCCTCCCTCTGTTCTCCCCTCTCTTCTCTTCTCTTTTTTAGGCAAGCAACCGGCGAGAACACCAACAGCAGCCACCGGCAAAAGCAACCAACAGCAGTAGCGCTGCTCCGAGATGGTGAAACTCCGGCGAGAGGGAACATCAGCGTCGCCAGTCGCCTGCTTCTCCGGTGAAAACAACAACCACTTTAACATATTGTTGGTTTTTTTAAGGTGGATCTCAATAGATCCGTCCGGGGTATATGCCTTCTAAATTATTATTTCATCTTTTAATAATTTTGTTCTTCTTTTACAAGTTGGCTCTGATTTTCTGATGTATAAAATGTCTATGCATGCTCAGTATATGTGAAAGCCATTTTGGTCTCAAATTGAATTACTATTTGTTATTTTATGATCTTAATCATGTCCTCATAATTTTCTGACTCTATGTATTGTTAAAATAATATGTTTTGACTTGGAATGCCAATATATCTCTTGTTATCTGTTTCTCTATAAATAGTAGTATATCCTTGATTTTTCATATTATTGGAATTGCTAGTTCTTGATTTAAGTTGATAAGCTAGAATGATAGCTGATGCCCTTAATAGATTTTTTTCCTTAGCTAAATAGAGTTATTTTGATGTAATGTGGTTCGACTTCAACTTTTAAAATGGAATTTCGTGATTTGTGACTTACCCTTAATTTATTTAGTGTTGTATTTAGATTGTTACTTGTATGTATATGGTAAAATATGAGAAGCTGCATATTTGGAACTTGATTTGAGCTATGTGTAATTGTCCTTCCTAAAATAATACTTATTCCTTTTTGGTTGAACATGTGTAATATTGATTGGTGGTTTTATTAATTGATTTTAGGTGGCTTATTTAGTTTTAGACAGATTGTTACTTGTTTATTTCTGGCAATAAAATAAATTAAAAATCTGATTTGGCTCCTTTGAAATAAGAAAAAAAATATTTAATTGATTCTAAAATAATTTGCTTCCTTTATTCTCTGCCCTCCCCTTCACTATATAAAGTGACCTCTCCTTTCATTTAAAAAAAACACTCTCAAACACCTCTAAAACTTGAACACTTTAACAATTAAAAAAGGGTTCTCCACTCTTAAAGAAAAGAAAGAAGATTCTTGCATATCTGAAGTGTTCTCTCTTTGTTGCGTTGCTGTTTTTTGGATTGAAAAACCTAGCTAAATACTTCATTCCTGATAAATATATATTCTACATAATCGGTTAGTTTCTACTTCAATTAGTTTAATTTTCCGTCTTGCATCTATTATTTTGAATATTGTCATATGTTTGAAACAAACAAAAGGGAAGCATACGGGTCAGTTTTCTTATCCCTTCTTTCTCTATGTGTTATGATATATGTTCTACGACTTGTTTGAAATTTGTGTTTGCTGTGAATAACTTGTGCATTTCCATCTATATAGTAATTGTTATTCTATGATCTTGTCTTTGGTATATTCTGTTTAGCAGGGTTGAACATAAAGTTCAAGACATGAAGAGTCGCCTAGGGCGGGACATTGGATAGAACCTATTTCTGTTTAGTAGTTGATTTTGGATCATATTATGTCGTTACTATTCACTTTTGTTTGGTTTGTACTATTCTGTATAACTTTCTAAACTCCATATATGATATAATTTTTGGGGATCACCTAAGGGGGTAGGGGGATATACGTGCTAATTGTTTCCTTTCATTTTAGCTTAGTTTATTTGCTATGTGTGGTTGCTAAAATCTACCTATGTTGCTTAAATTGTAAACCCTGCAAGCATATTAGAATATATCTTAATATTGGCATAAAATCAACATTCGTTTATAACCTTATCAGATTAATCAACATATTATGAGTATATGATCTTGAACTTGTAGAATGTTGTCTCACATGTTAATATTGTTAAATTCGGAAATGGATTAGTAATCAAAGTTAAAAGCATGCCTATAGGATTTAATTTCTGAGATATTGTTGAGTATAGAAATCATGTCTATAGGAGATGTACTATCTTCAATCTTTCAATCACGTAGAAATCATGTTTATATGTTTATTAATCAATTTTCTATATGTCACTCTAGAATTGTGATCTTAATAAACTAGCTTATTAGTCTATCTGTTGTAATTGTGTGTGTCAATAAGTAAATAACCCCCCAGCATGTCAAAAGAATTTTTTTTTTTGAAATAAATCTGCTCTGAATATGTTCTGCTCACTGTTAAATAATTTCTGCAATGCATTTATTTTCTGACACTAAAAATAAGATAATAAATTGCCCACCATGCTAATATTGTCTTAAATAAAATATGCTCTTGTCCAATCTGCATGATGAAATTATTTTATGCACTTAAACACTCTTCTGCTACTTCAAAATCAATCTATTCTGCATGAATACTTGTTTTGCCACTTAAATTAATTTTCTGCATCTACCACTTGCTGCTCTAATTAAATCTTGCTTGGATTAATTAATTTCTGCACTGTTTTGCCACTTAAAATCAGCTACTGATTAATTTCTGCATCTAATAAATTGTCTGCTACTTAAACTAAAAATTGACATTAATAATCTGATCAACTATTGCTCTAAAAATTATATCATGCATCTATGATAATTTTTCTGCCACTTTTAAAATTATTTAATAACTACAATTAATTACTTTCTGCATGTGTAATAATTTTTGACCCTCTAAATTCAGTAAATATTATTGTCATGCTGCCTATTTTGTATGCACACACTTAAGCATGAGACCTTTCACTTTATGTGTGTTTGCTAGCATGCTAAATAACCTAATCTAGAGGCCAACATGGGACTTTACGTGCTAAGTGTTGTCCTATTTGTTTTGCTTGGTGTCTAGGGGGCCTATTAGAAGCCTATATTTATTTCTTGTCTAAAACTATCCAACAGTAGTCCAATGCCTCTTGGACATTAAGTGGGGGCGCTAGGCACCTTTTAGAGATGAAATGCATGCGGAAGGTGGGGTAGGGGTAGTTTGGGCCCTACAGAGATGATGACATTGCCTCGAGCCTTAAATGACAAACATTTGTTTGTCTGTCCTTATATAGAAGCCGAACGCTGATCAATAAAGTTGTCATTTTTTAGAGTCTCCCTTCCCTTCTCCCTTTATATGTTTATAATAATTATAATTATTTGGGGTAGTTTAATAAAAAATAAAATTTGATTACCCTATTTGATTGTGCAATTTTTGACTTCTCGCTTATCTTCTATAACTGTTTCATGTTTAATATATATATTTAATATTATGTTATCACCTAGTTTTGCATGCTTAATTAATTAAATAAATAATTGAAGTGATCTTAATTACTTAATATTAGTTATCACTTAGTTCGCATTTTTAATTAAATAATAAGTAAAAAATGAAGCAACTTTAATTGCTACTTGTAACCCCCACATAAATTGCACGAGATACGACCGGTTTTAAGTGGCAAAACAGTGCAAAAATTAATTAATCCCAACAAGATTTAATCAGAGCAGCAAGTGGCAGATATAGAAAATTAATTTAAGTGGCGGAACAAGTATTCACGCAGAATGGATTGATTTTAAGTAGCAGAAGAGTGTTTAAGTGCATAAAATAATTTCATCATGCAGATTGGACAAGAGCAAATTTTATTTAAGACAATATTAGCCTGTTGGGCAATTTATTATCTTATTTTTAGTGTCAGAAAATAAATGCATTGTAGAAATTATTTAATAGTGAAGAGAACATATTCAGAGCAGATTTATTTCAAAAAAAAAATTCTTTTGACATGTTAGGGGGGTTATTTACTTATTGACACACATAATTACAACAAATAGATTAATTAGCTAGTTTATTAAGATCACAATTCTAGAGTAACATACAGAAAATTGATTAATAAACATATAAACATGATTTCTACGTGATTGAAAGATTGAAGATAGTACATCTCTTATAGGCATGATTTCTATACTCAACAATATCTCGGAAATTAAATTCTATATGCATGCTTTTAACTTTTATTACTAATCCATTTCCGAATTTAACAATATTAACATGTGAGACAACATTCTACTAGTTCAAGATCATATACTCATAATATGTTGATTAATCTGATAAGGTTATAAACGAAGGTTGATTTTAAGCCAATATTATGATATATTCTAATATGCTTGCAGGGTTTACAATTTAAGCAACATAGGCAGATTTTAGCAACCACACATAGCAAATAAACTAAGCTAAAATGAAAGGAAACAATTAGCACGTATATCCCCCTCCCCCCTTAGGTGATCCCCAAAAATTCTATCATATATGGAGTTTAGAGAGTTATACAGAATAGTACAAAATCGAACAAAAGTGAATAGTAACGACATAATACGTTCCAAAATAAACTACTAAATAGAAATAGGTTCTATCCAATGTCCCGCCCTAGGCGACTCTTCATGTCTTGAACTTTATGTTCAACCTTGCTAAACAGAATATACCAAAGACAAGGTCATAGAATAACAATTACTATATAGATGGAAATGCACAAGTTATTCACAGCAAATACGGATTTCAAACAAGTCGTAGAACATATATCATAACACATAGAGATAGAAGGGATAAGAAAACAGAGCCGTATGCTTCCCTTTTGTTTGTTTCAAACATATGACAATATTCAAAATAATAGATGCAAGACGGAAAATTAAACTAATTGAAGTAAAAACTAACCGATTATGCAGAATATATATTTATCAGCAATGAAGTATTTAGCTAGGTTTTTCAATCCAAAAAACAGCAACGCAGCAAAGAGAGAACACTTCAGATATGCAAAAAGCTTCTTTCTTTATTTAAGAGTGGAGAACCCTTTTTTAACTGTTAAAGTGTTCAAGTTTTAGAGGTGTCTGAGAGTGTTTTTTTTTTTTTAATGAAAGGAGAGGTCACTTTATATAGTGAATGGAGGGCAGAGAATAAAGGAAGCAAATTATTTTAGGATCAATTAAATATTTTTCCTTATTTCAATGGAGCCAAATCAGATTTTTTAATTTATTTTATTGCCAAAAATAAACAAATAACAATCTGTCTAAAACTAAATAAGTCACCTAAAATCAATTAACAAAACCACCAATCAATATTACACATGTTCAACCGAAAAGGAATAAGTATTATTTTAGGAAGGACAATATCACATAGCTCAAATCAAGTTCCAAATATACAACTTCTCATATTTTACCATATACAAACAAGTAACAATCTAAATACAACACTAAATAAATAAAGGGTAAGTCACAAATCACGAAATTCCATTTTAAAAGCAAAACTACTCTATTTAGCGAATGAAAAAATCAATTAAGGGCATCATCTATCATTCCAACTTATCAACTTAAATCAAGAACTAGCAATTCCAATAATATGAAAAATCATGGATATACTACTACTTATAGAGAAACAGATAACAAGAGATATATTGGCATTCCAAGTCAAAACATATTATTTTAACAATACATTGAATCAGAAAATTACGAGGACATGATTAAGATCAGAAAATAACAAATAGTAATTCAATTTGAGACCAAAATGGCTTTCACATATACTGAGCATGCATAGACATTTTATACATCAGAAAATCAGAGCCAACTTGTAAAAGAAGAACAAAGTTATTACAAGAAGAAAAATTATTTAGAAGACATATACCCCGGATAGATCTGTTGAGATCCGTCTTAAACAAACCAACAATATGTTAAAGTGGTTGTTGTTTTTGCCAGAGAAGCAGGTGACCAGCGGCGTTGATGTTCCCTTTCGCCGGAGTTTTGCCATCTTGGAGCAGCGCTACTGCTGTTAGTTGCTTCTGCTGGTGGCTGTCGTTGGTGTTTTCGCTGGTTGCTCGCCTGAAAAAGAGAAGAGGAGAGAAGAGAGAGGAGAACAGAGGGAGACGACCACTAATTTCTGTGGTGGCTTGCCGACACTTGGCCGGGCGCCGCTGCTTCGCCGGAGAAGAGGAGAGTGGGGCAACGCGGGGGTCTATCCAGCTCTCGTTGTTGTTGCTCGTTTCAACGAGCTATTAGCCGGAGTTGTTGTTGTCGTCTGTCGCTGTTGCACAGAGCAGCTGTTGATGCTGTTTTCTCACTGAGCTGCTATTGTTGTTGCTGTCATGGAGCTCGCTGGCCGGAGCTGGAGGAGACGAGGAGGGAGAAAGCGTCGCCGCCTCTGGTCTTCGCCGGCTGCTGCTCTCATGGTGGCTACTACTGGCTAGAGAAAAATTTTGAGAGAGAGGGCGGCGGATTTAGAGAGAGGGAGAGGGAGAGGAAGAGTGAATGAATGAATTTTTAGGGTTTTGGTCTTCTTAGAGCTAAAATAGGAAGGTTGAGAGATTTAAATTAGGACCGTTGATCGTTTTTGAGATAAGAGGCTGAGATTTAATGGAGAAGGATGAACGATTCAGATTAAAAGATGAGGTTCTTTATGATTGAAATCAGATTGGCTATAATTGAAAATGAAATTGGATTGAGTTGGCTAGAATTGCAATGAATTGGATAAGGAAAAGGCTAGAATTGAAAGGAATTAGATTAGAAAGGGCTAAAAATTAAATGATTTGGAGGAAACTTAAGGAAATGCTATTCAATTAATAAAATACTACACATATTAACATATTTTCATATAATTAAACACATCTAAGATTTTAAAATATTTAAGTAAAGTAATTATTTCGAGTTGAACTATTGATAAAAATAATTTGATAATAATTACAATAATTTTTAAAAAATCATGCACACTAATATATATAGTTTTTTTAGACAAAATTGATTACAATTTTAAACACAAAGTATGTTTTAAAATATGTATTTAATCGAATAGCACTCCCAAAAGGGTTAGAGGTCGGTCAAAATTGGGTGTCAACAGGTCCATAGATAAAGTTGAAAGCTTAATGAATCAAGGTGGATGGGATGATGCGAAGATGCAATAGTTTCTGCCACAAAGTATTAGTACTCACATTCATAATGAGATACAGTGTCCAGAAGTGACTAATACCTGGGATAAGCCTTGGTGGATGCTCAATGGATCTGGTAAGTTCATTGTAAGGAGTGCTTGGGAGATTTTGAGAATAACTGAGGTGAAGAAGGAAATATTTGATAATATTTGGGTCAAAGGGGTTCCTTTTAAGGTCTCTTTTTTCCTATGGAGGGTGTTAAAAAAGAGACTACCTATTGGAGAAGAGTTGATCAAAATGAGAGTAGTAGATAATGTGAGGTGTTGTTGTTGCAATGAAGGTGCACATGAAACATTCCAGCACTTATTTTTAACTTGTCCTGCCACTATGAGAGTGTGGGAAACTTTTATTGCAGCTACTGGGAATCAAATTCATTTCCTACAACTTGTAGTGACAATTAAAAAATGGTGGAAAGTGGATAGCCCAGCTAAGCTAATATCACTGTACAAGTCTATTCCTGCTTTCATTTTGTGGCATGTTTGGAGAAGAAGAAATGCTACAAGGCATGGTGAGAGTATGAATTTTAGCAATCTAATTTTTGAAATAAATAGAAGTTTGTATAACTTGGCTAGAACAAGGTATCCTTGGTTGAAGTATTTACCTAAGCAATGGCCTTTGATTGTGCAGTTTTTAGAAGTCTATACACCATTGATCAGCCACAAAGTGGTAGCTTGGGAGAAACCACAAAGAGATACTTTCAAATGCAGTTGTGATGGATTATCAAAAGGGAATCCAGGGCCCAGTACAATTGGATTCTGTATAAGGGATTGGGAAGGTAATTTGAGGTATGCTGAAGCTAGGAAACTAACTGAGAGCACAAGCCTAATAGCTGAAGCAGGAGCAATTAAAGTTGGTATGGAGTTTTGTTTCAATAATGGGATGACCCCTGTGGTGGTAGAAACTAATTCTTTAATTATGAAGAAGGTACTGGATGGAGTTTCGGAGGTACCTTGGAGTATTTCTTTGGAGATCCAGAACATAAAATGTTTAATGGAGAAAGGGCAAATTTCTATGAAGCATATTTATAGAGAGGGCAATCAGTTGGTAGATTATTTTACTAACCTAGTTGTTCATTTTGTAGGTACTTTAATCTCTAATAGCCTACAAGAGTTGCCAGGAGAAGGAAAAAACATTATACTCCTTGATAAAAATCGAACTGCAAACATTAGGATACAAAAATGCCAAAATTCCAATTATGGCTTTCAAGACACTACAACCAATATATACAACAACATCAGCTAATATAGTCTTATCATGGATAACAATGAACAGTAGCCTCATGTTTTAGGTTTGTGTACAAGAATTTTCCAATGAGAGGGGAACTTGATGGTTTGTACCTGAATTGTCTTGGTGATTAATATGCTATGAACCTCTTTTCTAACCATGGTATTAGCTTCCTCTAAAGCTCAACCCTTCCTTATATTGTTCAAGTTATTACTAAGGTTATATCTATGGAAGATTGAGAAATGATTTCTTACTAGCTTCATGTCGAAGAAGTCTTCAATAGAATCGATTACACAAGATCAGTGAGATATTTTGATGTCTAGAGTGAAATTGACCCAACACTTGCAAGATCTTAGTTATTTCACAATCACTTCATGGTAGAAGACTCAGTTTTGCTCAAAGACTGGATGGATCTAGAAGATATGATGTTTCAGTAGCTTCCCCCTTAACGACCGATTCCCATCGTTATAGAAAAACCAACGTGGAAAAATTTTGGGTCAGAAAAACATTTTTGTAGTAACTTGAAATTTCCCAACCTAGTCTACATTTGGATGAAAATGGAGTCATTAAAGTCAAAGTAAATCTGGTAACAATTGAGTGATCTAATTATGAATTTGATCACATGAATAGATAGCTAAGACGTTAAAGAACCCGTACTACTTTACTGAATTGAATTCGGACGAGTAGAACTCTCGAAATTGATCTTAGCGTGAACAGGTATTTTTTTAGTGTCATGGGATGAAGGTGTGTTGTGAAATGGGAGTTTGGAATTCTTAAATCGACTCACCAGTTCCGTGCAAGCTACTAAGATGGGATTATTCCCACTAGAGTGGGGCCGTTGTAGCGGGGTGAGTACCGCCATAGCGCGATAGTCACGATTTAAGTCGAAAATAAACCCCAAAATGTCTCTATTCTGTACTTTTCAACTTTGAGAGCTAGGTGATGACCCCAAGTGTTTTCTTGACAATTTTTCACCATTATTGAGGCTAAAGGTAAGGTTTTACCTCCCCAAATCCATTTTTCGATCCGTAGAACGTAATCTAATAAGTAATTATCGATGGGGGAGGGTTTTGATCTTGAAATTATGGTGAAAAAAGTCCTAATCTGGGTATGGGGATCAAGGTTTTGATCAAGAGTTGATAGAATTGTTGGTTATTCAGGTAATTAATTATTATTTATTGATTCCCGTGTTAAATTAATTATTTATAGACCAAGAACAAGCGGAAAAAATCTGGAAAGGGAAGAATCACGTTTCTTAGGGAATTCGAGCTTGTTTCGAGGTATGTGATGGTTGTGATTTCATGTTGTGTGATGTATGTTTGTTCTTGCTTCATTATAACACGTGTATGTATGCGAATGTTGCATTATTGATCACACTAGTTGTAAATGAGATAGATGAATGATGAATGCCATAAATCATGACTTGATTGTATGATTATGAGAATATACTTGTGATTGTGATTGTGGCTTATTGAATGGATCGGGTGTTGCATTTCGACACACTAACTTGGATCGGTTGCCACGTTCGGACATAAATATGGGATCAGTTGCCATATTTCGGCCTAAATATTGGATCAGGTACCACGTTCCGTATTCTAACAGTTTGGGTTTGGGTTCCATGAGAGGACCATTAACTAGACATAACTATATATCTTAATAAATATGAAATTGTTTGTTGTTCGTAAATGATGATGATATTGTATGTGTTCGGTATATGCATGTTATTATATTGTTGTAATGACTTATATATGTTGCACTTAGTGGGATAGCTGCGTGATCCTACTAGTACATTGTGGTTTTGTACTATACTGTACTTTCTCTTTCTTTATTGAGTACATGGCATCTTCTAGCGGCTATTGACAAACCTCGCTTAGAAGAGCAGTGATCATTCGAATTCAATGGTGAGCCAGTTCTTCCAGGCTGCCTGAGTTCTCTTTTCTGTCTATGTTCATCATTTCGGACTTAGACTTTCTAGTTAGTTATTCTTAAGTTTAGTTTGGGGTTGTATCCCTTCTTCTTTAGACTTATAGTTGAACTTTAGATGTTTTGGACGTTGACTTTCAGGTTCTAGGCATTATTTTTCGCATTTGTTTAGTTGTTAGACTATTGTTTTGGAGTTTATGGGAACTCCCTATTCTTTTCCTTCCGTAACTTTAATGCCTTAGTATTTTGGTTGAGTTGTTAGTTTAGTTAGTATTAATGGTTCTCCCACTAGAGGGTTAATGTGGGTGCCAATCACGATGGTCTGTGTTTTGACAAAGTTGATATCAGAGCCTAGGTTCGTTGATCTCAATGTACCAAAACGAGTCTAGTAGAGTTTTGCGGAACGATACAGTGACGTCTGTACTTTTCTTCGAGAGGCTATAAGACTTTAGGAAATCTCTCTATTTTTCTCTTGTCTCTTTTCGTGTTATAACTTGATTCTAATTGGTATCTAGTGATTCGAATTTGTATCTAACCTCCTTCACTCTTCTGTCCGCAGATGGTTAACACTAGATTCAACAGTGTCAGGCCCGTAGCTCCCGTTAATGCTCCAGCTGAGGAATAGGCAGCGAGAGGTTGCGGTCGAGGCAGGGGTAGATGAAGAGCTAGGGGTAGAGGCCGATGAAGATGCTTAGAAATGATGCCCCTCCTGCGCATCATGAAGAGGTAGATGAGAACATAGAGGTCGAGAATGACAAGAATGTTGGACAAGAGGAAGAGGTGCAGGCTGAGACTACATGTATTCCTCCTTTAGACCCAATGTTAGCTCAACAGATTATGTCATTCTTGAAAGGATTGGTTAGTCCTGGAGTGCCTCCTTCTGTTCAAGCAACTCAAGCTCCTGCCAATCCCTTTGTTGCTATCACTACGCCTAAGGTGGGTGGAACTATAGGTAATGATACTTTCTTCTATCCTTCGTTCGGTCCTGTTATGACTGGTAATGAGCATGAGATGTTGACCAAGTTATTGAAGTTGAAACCGCATGTGTTCTTTGGTTTCGAGAGTGAGGACGCGTATGACTTCATCCTAGATTGCTATGAGAGGCTACATAAGTTGGGCAATGTCCATCAGCATGGGGTTGAGTTCGTGACTTTTCAGCTTCAAGGTGAGGCTAAACAGTAGTGGAGAGCTTATGTGAAATGCAGATCTTCATTTTTACCCCCATTTACTTGGACCCGGTTTCATGCTCTATTCTTAGAGAAGTATGTGCCTCCGACTTTGAGGGATCGTAAGAAGGATGAGTTCATGGCTTTGGAACAAGGTGGTATGTCTGTCGCTGCTTATGAGGCTAAGTTCTATGTCTTGTCTAGATATGCTACTCAACTAGTGACTACTGAAGAAGAGAGAATCTGTTTATTTATTAAGGGACTAAATTTTGAGTTGCAGGTATTATCTGTTCATATGACCTCTGCAGGGAAAATCTTTAATGAGGTAACAGACTTTGTGAAGAAAGTGAAAAGGGGTGAGGCGAGACGGTCAGGCTAAGGCATTGGCTAAAAGGGCCAAGAACTTGGGTAACTTTCAAAGTTCTTACTCCAAGGGGTCAGGAAGGCCAACCCTTGTAGCCAAGCCAATTCAATTCGCTATGCCCGCCTCTATAGATAATTACTCGGGAACTCCACCTCATAATTTGATTCAGGATAGCCAAAGAACCGCACCTTCGGCAAGCAGAAAGCCATCTTTTGATCATACTTGTTACAACTGTGGAGAACCTAGGCATATAAAGAGAGATTGTCCCCACCCGTGCATGTTGAATTTCGTGCAACAGCAGAGTAGTGGTATCCGCGAGAAATGGTAATAATGGTCGAAGGCTTCCACGAGGTGGGTAAGGAGGAAATCAGTGAGGCTGCGGAGGTAGGGGAAATGGTAATGCAGGCAGCGGTACAATGCATCCAGGCAGGAAGTCACCTGTCAAGATGATGGGGCTTAGTGTTATGCCTTTTCGGGCAAGAGTGAGGCAGAGGCGTCTGACGCAGTAATCACATGTACTATTCTTGTCTGTGACTGGATGGCTAATGTGTTATTTGATGTGGGTTCTACTTATTTTTATGTACCCATGCGATTATCCTTAGAGTTTGATATGATTTGTGACATATTTGATGCCCCCATCCATGTTCCTACCCCAGTTGAAGAGTATGTCATAGTCACCCATGTCTATCTTGCTTGTCCTATTTTGTTATAGGTTTTCAGACTTGGGTTGATCTGGTGATTTTGGATATAACTGACTTTGATATAATCTTAGGCATGACTTGGTTGTCCTCCTATTATGTTGTGTTTAATTGTAATAGTAACTCTATGACTTTAGAAATTTTGGGAAGGGAAAAGTTAAAGTAGGAAGGGGTGTACAAGCCTAAGCAAGATAAGATCATATCCTCAATTCAGGCTAGAAAACTGGTAGTGCAGGGTTGTTTGGCTTATTTAGCTCATATTAGAGATGTTGAGGTTGAGTCTCCATCGATTAAGTTTATTCTTGTGGTGTGAGAGTTTAGAGAAGTGTCCTACGAATTTGCCTGGTATGCCTTCTATAGAGATATAGATTTCTGCATTGATTTAGAACCTGGTACTCGTCCCATTTTCATCCCTCCATATCGCATGGCTCCGGTGGAATTAAGAGAACTTAAGGCTCAAATCCAAGAACTTCTTGATAAAGGATTTATTCGTCCTAGTGCTTCCCCATGGGGGTGCTCCAGTTTTGTTTGTTAAGAAAAATGATGGTTGTATGAGGATGTATATAGATTACCGGCAATTGAATAGGTTAACCATTCAAAACAAGTACCCATTGCCTCGAATAGATGATCTTTTTGACCAATTGCAAGGTGCATCAATTTTCTCTAATATTGATCTAAGGTCTGGTTACCATCAGTGAAAGATTAGTCTTGAGGATGTGCCCAAGCCAGCGTTTAGAACCCGCTATGGGCACTATGAGTTTCTAGTTATGTCATTTGGGTTGACTAATGTGCCTGCTACTTTTATGTGTTTAATGAATGGTTCAAGCCATTTCTTGATTCATTCATCATAGTCTTTATTGATGACATTTTTGTCTATTCAAAAAGTGAGGAAGTACATGCCGACCATCTTCGTATTGTTCTCAGTGTTCTTGGGAAACTAAGGTTATATGCTAAATTTTCTAAGTGTGAATTTTGGTTGACTTCAGTTGCATTTTTGGGGCATGTAGTTTCAAAAGAAGGGGTAATGGTAGATCCCCAAAAGATTGAAGCGGTTAAGAATTGGGTTTGCCCTAGCTCTGTGACGGAATTTAGGAGTTTTGTGGGGCTCGCTAGCTACTATCGCCGATTTGTGAAGAACTTTGCTTCAATTGATACTCACTTGACAAATTTGACCGAAAAGGAGGTACCCTTTGAATGGACTGAAAAGTGTGATGAGAGCTTTCAAAATCTCAAGACTCTCTTGACTACAGCGCCTATTCTAGCATTACCAATTGAAGGTAAAGATTTTATTGTTTATTGTGATGCTTCACATTCTGGTTTGGGTGCTGTGTTGATGCATGATAAGAATGTTATAGCTTATGCATCGCGTCAATTAAAGGTGCATGAGAGAAATTATCCAACACATGATTTGGAGTTGGCAGCGGTAGTGTTTTCTCTTAAGATCTGGCGGCATTACCTTTATGGTGTTAAGTGTGAGGTGTTTACCGATCATTGAAGTTTGTAGCATGTGTTCACTCAAAAGGATCTGAATTTGAGACAGAGAAGGTAGATAGAGTTACTCAAGGATTATGTCACCATTCAATACCATTCAAGCAAGGCTAATGTGGTGGCAGACACTTTGAGTTAAAAAACTGTGAGTATGGGTAGTTTAGCTTGCTTGAGTGTATCCAAGCAACCCTTGGCTAAGGAAATTCAGACCTTGGAGTCTAAGTTCATGCAATTGGGCATCTCAGAAAGATGTGGGGTGTTAGCTAGCATTAAAGTTAGGGCCACATTTATTGAAGAGATCAAGGCCAAACAATTTGAGGATGAAACTTTGAATGAACTTAAGAAAAAGATTGTGATTGGTAAGGCACAAGAGACCACTCTTGATGCGGAAGGTGTGCTCAGTTTTAAAGGAAGGATTTGTGTTCCTCGATGAGTTGATGACTTGATTCAAAAATTGTTGACAGAATCCCATGGCTCGTGATATTCCATTCATCCGGGTGTGACCAAGATGTATTGAGACTTGAAGCGAATTTATTGGTGATCGGGCATGAAAAAGGATATAGCGGAGTTTGTGGCTAAGTGTCAAAATTGCCAACAAGTGAAGTATGAACACCAAAGGCCTGCAGGTTTACTTCAAAGAATGTCAATTCCGGAATGGAAGTGGGAAATGATTGCCATTGATTTCATGGTTGGTCTTCCCAAGACTTTGGGGAAGTTTGATTCTATTTGGGTAGTGGTTGACAGATTGACTAAGTCAGCCCATTTTATTTCGGTAAGGATAGATTATAATGTTGAACAATTGACTAAGGTGTATGTGAAAGAGATAGTGAGGTTGCATGGGGTGCCCCTCTCTATTATCTCAGACCATAGTACCCAATTCACATCCAAGTTTTGGAGGAAATTACATGATGAATTAGGCACATAACTCACTTTTAGTACAGTCTTTCATCCACAAACGGACGGACAATCAGAGAGGACTATTCAAGTGTTAGAAAACATGTTAGGGGCATGTGTGATTGATTTTGGAAGGCATTGGGATAAGTTCTTACCTTTATGCGAGTTCTCTTATAGCAATAGTTATCACTCCAACATAGATATGGCACTGTTTGAGGCACTTTATGGGAGGGGATACAGATCACCCATAGGATGGTTCGAGGCTAGGGGTGTGAAACCTTTAGGGGTTGATTTAGTGAAGGATTCTCAAGATAAAGTGAGGAGCATTCAAGCTAAGCTTTTAGCGGCCCAGAGTAGACAGAAAAAGTATGCAAACCAGAAGGTGAGAGACATGGCATTTCAGACTTGTGAGAACGTTCTTCTTAACGTATCACCTATGAAAGGGGTGATGAGATTTGGCAAGATGGGCAAGCTATAGATTGACTTTACCTCATAATCTATCTGGAGTTCATTTGGTATTTCATGTGTCCATGTTAAAGAGATACCATGGTGACGGGGATTACATAATTAAATGAGAGTCAATTGTGTTAGACAAAGACCTCTAATATGAGGAGGAATCGATTGTCATTCTTTATCGTGATGTGCGTAAGCTGAGGACCAAGGAGATTAAGTCCATGAAAGTTCAATGGAAGAATCGTCCAGTTGAGGAAGCTACTTGGGAAACCAAGAAGGACATGCGAGATAAGTATCCCCAATTGTTCATCGACTCAGGTACTACTCCATTCTTTCTTTGACCTATTTTTCCTAAGTTGTCACTTGGGGACGAGTGATGGGTAAATTGGTATCTATTATAACGATCGGTTCCCGTCGTTATAGAAAAGCCAATGGGGAAAGATTTTGGGTCGGAAAAGATTTTTCGTAGTAACTTGAAATTTTCCAACCTAGTCTAGATTTGGACGAAATCGTAGTCATTAAAGTCTAAGGAAATCTGGTAATAATTTGGTGATCTAATTATGAATTTGATTACATGAGTAGATAGCTAAGACGTTAAGGAACCCGTACGAATTTCCAGAATTGAATTCGGGCGAGTAAAACTCCTGGAATTGATCTTAATGTGAATGGGTATTTTCTGAGTGTCATGGGATGAAGGTGTATTGTGAAATGGGAGTTTGGAATTCTTAAATCGACTCACTGGTTTCATGCAAGCCGTTAATATGGGATTATTCCCGCCTGGGCGGGGCCGCTGTAGCAGGGTAAGTACCGCCATAGCGGGACATTCGTGATTTAAGTCAAAAATAAATCCCAAAATGTCTTTATTCTGTACTTTTAGACTTTGAGAGCTAGGAGACGACCCCAGGTGTTTTCTTAACAGTTTTTCACCATTCTTGAGGCTAAAGGTAAGGTTTTAACTCTCCGAATCTATTTTTGATCCGTAGAACGTAATCTAATGGGTAATTATTGATGGGGAGGGTTTTAATCTGGAAATTATGGTGGGAAAAATCCTAATCTGGGTATGGAGATCAAGGGTTTGATCTAGGGTTGATAGAATTGTTGGTAATTCGGGTAATTAGTTATTGTTTAGTGATTCCCGTATTAAATTAATTGTTTGTAGACCAAGAACAATCGGAACGAATCCGGAAAGGGAAGAATCAAGTTTCTTAGGGAATTCGAGCTTGTTTCGAGGTAGGTGATGTTTGTGATTCCATTTTGTGTGATGTATGTTTGTTCTTGCTTCATTATAATACATGTATGTATGTGAATGTTGCATTATTGATCACACTAATTGTAAATGAGATAGATGAATGATGAATGTCATGAATCATGACTTGATTGTATGATTATGAGAATATACTTGTGATTGTGATTGTGATTGTGGCTTGTTGAATGGATCAGGTGTTGCATTCTAACACACTAACTTGGACTGGTTGCCACATTCCGGCATAAATATAGAATCGGTTACCATGGTCCGGCATAAACATTAGATCGGGTACCACGTTTTGGTATGCTAATAGTTTGAGTTTGGGTTCCATGAGAGAACCATTGACTTGACATAACTGTATATCTTGAGAAATATGAAATTGTTCGTTGTTCATAAAAGATGATGATATTGTATATGTTTGGTGTATGCATGTTATTATATTGTTGTAATGGTTTATGTATGTTGCACTTAGTGGAATAGTCGTGTGATCCTACCAGTACACTGTGGTTGTGTACTGATACTGCACTTGCTTTTTCTTTGTTGAGTATAAGGCATCTTCTGGCGGTTATTGACAGACCCCACTTAGAAGATCACTGATCGGTCGAATTCAAGGGTGAGTCAGTTCTTCCCGGCTGCCATGAGTTCTTTTTTCTGTCTATGTCCACTATTTCAGACTTAGACTTTCTAGTTAGTTATTCTTAAGTTTAGTTTGGGGTTGTATCCCTTCTTGTTTAGACTTATGGTTGAACTTTAGATGTTTTGGTACGTTGACTTTCAAGTTCTAGGCGTTATTTTCCTCATTTGTTTAGTTGTTAGACTATTGTTTTGGAGTTTATGGGAACTCCCTATTTCTTTCCTTAGCATTTAACTTGCTTCTGTAACTTAAATGTCTTAGTATTTTGGTTGAGTTGTTAGTTTAGTTAGTATTAATGGTTCTCCCACCGGAGGGTTAGTGTGGTGCCAATTACAACGGTCTGGATCGTGACACCCCCTTTTGTTTCTTCTTTAGATTGTTTCTATTGTGTTCTTTGTTTTGGGTTTTCTTTTTCATTTGTTTTTTGTTCTTTGTGAACTTTGTTTTTGTTTTGTAATAAATGGTGGCCTTTGCCACGTTTAGTTTTTTTAAAAAAAAAAAAGTTATAAAATATATGCACAATAATCTGCACATGCCACTGATTGACATACAAATAGATTATGTTTTTGATTAATTGTTGTTGAGTACAGGGCCGACTCTTAATTTTATTATTGAGCTAAATGAAGTTCATATAGATTTAGGACTCAAATTACGTTGAACTGTCCCTGGTTTAGTATTGAATATGTATTATTAGGGGTGTTTTACGGGTTGGTTTGGATCGGTTATTGGTCAAAATCAGAATCAAATCAATTTAGTCAATTTTTAAATTATCAAAATCAAATCAAACCAAATACAATATACATTTATCGGTTTGGTTATTGTCGGTTTTGATTTGGTTTTGTTTGGTTCGGTTATTCGGTTATTAACTATACACAAAAATTAAATAAACGATTCATTTAAAGGAGGAAAAAAAACAACAATTCATTCAAAACAAAAAATAGTTACAACAACTAACATTACATAATTTTCAATAACTAAATTTACTATGAATAAAGCTTCAAAATTCTCCATTTTGGCCTCAAAGGAAGAGACATTGACATTCCTAATCCCCACAAAAATTGTGATAGACACTTATATACATAAAACCAATAAAATAAATGTTCTCATCTTGGATGTTTTTGCTTCCATAAATAAATCATAAATAAAATTTGTTGAAAACATATATAAGATATTTAAAATTGTTTATAAACATAATATTTGTGCATGTATGATAATAAATATATGTATATAATTTCTCGGTTCGATTCGATTCAGTTATTTCTTCGATTTTTTTAGCAAAATCAAAACCAACCAAATACTATCTCGGTTGTTAAAAATCTAAAATTGAACCAAACCCAAACCCAAACCCACATAAAATTGATTTATTTAATCAATTTGATTCGATTTTTCGATTTCAATCGATTTTTATCCAAATAATGAACAGTCATATGTACTATAATATTAGTAATTAAGCGTTTAGACCTTTTTAAAGAACCTTAGCAGATTTTTAAGTAATAAATGAGATAATCGAAGGGCTCATTTCAGATTAGTTTTTTAAAATAAAAATAAAGTAGAACACAATAAAGGGAAAGGAAAAAACACAATAAATTTTATGAAGTACTACGGAACTAGACAAAAGTAGTCCTCCCTCTCTCCCAGTTTATATAACTTACTTTTTTTTTTAGTCAGTATAAAAAAAATGACACATTTCTATATTAAGTAATAATTTAATTTTAAAATGCCAATTTTACCCTTATTGAAATTATTTATAATCACACAAATTTCTATCATTCATTTTAGACCATAATTTTTAAAGGTCTTCCTTTTGTTCTTAAACTTTGTGCCGAGTCAAAGTAACTCACATAAAATGGGATGAAGGGAGTAAAAAATAGTAATAGATGTTAAATAGTCAAAGTTTTAAGGGGACGTTTGGTTACTGTATAAGAGTCCATTTTATTCATGTATAAAAAATTGTATTAGTTTAACTATGTTTGGTAGAAATTTTATATTAGGTAGAAAAATCAACAAAACTTATACCATGTTTGGTTGGTAGGATTCTAAAAATTGTATAAAAGTTATTCATGTATTAGTTTTATATGATGTTTGGTTGCGTTCTTTGTAGTCCAACATAATTTATACCAACATAACTTATGAGAAAATCTATGTATAAATTATGCAGGGTAAAAGGTGGAATAAATTATGTGAATATTAGTTATACATGTATTAAAATAGTAAATTACATATTTACCCTATCGATTTATTTTTAATTTTTTTATTGAGAACTTAACCTAGCTGACTATATTGCATTCCTAATTTTTTTTTTTTCTCTTTTTCTTTTTAACACACGAACAACAACCTTTATTTTTGGCCAAACACATATGGAGATCCTTAAACTTGTCCCTAAATTTCATTTTGACACTCCAACTCAATTTTGTTCCATTTTAACCCTTCAACTTCAATTTTTATGTTTCATTTTGGCACTTCTAAGTGATGTGGCAGAATGTGTGCATCACACTTTCTCTAAGAGAGTGAAAGACAAAAAAAAGTATTATTTTAAAAAAATAATAAAAGATTAACCCTTCAACTCTATTTTTTTATGTACCATTTAAACACAAAATACTATTTTTATGATTTCTTTATTTTTATATATGCATTTCAACTGCAATTTTGCATTTTAAAAATCGTTCTTCATCCGTTAGTTATTGTAAAAAATTCAAATTGATGGATCATCATTGATTTTTTTTTTTAAAAAAAAAGTAACAATTTCTTTTTGATTAAACAATTTCTTTTTGAGTTAGTCCAAATAGATTAAAAAAAATCAATGATCATCTGTCAATTAGATTTTCTTACAATAACTAACAGATAAACGACGATTTTTAAAATGCAAAATTGCAGTTGAAGAGCATATATAGAAATAAAGAAATCATAAAATTAGTGTTTTGTTTTTAAATAGTAAATAAAAAATAGAGTAGGAGGATTAATCTTTTATTTTATTTTTTTTCAAAATACTTTTTTTGGTCTTTCACTCTTTTAGAGAAGTGTGATGCACACACTCTGCCACATCACTTAGAAGTAGGGGTGTGCATTCGATTTTTCGGTTTGGGGATTTTTCGATTCCTGGTTTTGTAAAAGTGTAATCCAATCCGATCCAAAATAAATTTGATTTGGTTTGGTTTTTCCCTATTTGGTTCGACTCTTTTCGGTTTGGTTATTCAGTTATGTCAATAGTTAATAACATAACCAAAGTAACAATATTTAATCCCTTAAATATACTTTCTAATATAAATCATAAGTAAAACTTAAAACACAATACTTATAAGTCTACCTATTATAGATGTAACTCAAACATAAAATATAAACGTAATCATCATGAAAGACAATAACCAAAAAGGGACAAAAGTGGTTAACTCCAACTCATATATATACATACATATATATATATATATATATATATATATATATATATGTATATATATATATATATATATATATATATATATATATATATATATATGTATATATATATGTATGTATGTATATAAATTGGAGTTAAAGGGTTAAAATGGAACAAAATTGAGTTGGAGTGCTAAAATAAAATTTAGGAACAAGTTTAAGGGTCTGCATATGTGTTTGGCCTTTATTTTTTGTTTACATTTGGATTCCAAATGTAAATATTTTATTAATATTACAAATTGGATGGTATATATTTCGACGGTGCATATGTTAATAATATATTAGCGTTATATATTATTAAATATATTTCACATATTTAATTAAGATGTATTAATATTTTGTTTAGGACGTGAATTTATATCGAATTCATATATTTGGTGTATTAAAATGTATAAACAATATATTGATAGAATATTTACTGTAAATATTATAATGTATTGTAATATCTACATAATTAAATAATTAAATAATACATACATAATTAAATTCAGCATAGCTAAACCCTGCATAATTAATACTTGTATAACTAAACTCTGCATAACTAAACCCTGTATAACTAATATCTGTATAATTAAACTCTGCATAACTAATACTTGCATAACTAAGTCATGCATAACTAATACCTGCATAACTCTAACCAGTAACCAAACGCACGTCCCCTAAGAGGTTAACTTTGGACTTTTCCTTCGCCGCCCCTCTATGTCGTTTGCCTTGTAATATTTGGGGGTTTGTTTTTCATAGAAAAAATTCAGACGCCGTTACTATATTCAACACTAAAATTATTTCATAATTAAACGTTATTTACCAAAGATTATTTTCTCTCACCATTATGATATATCCACCTGTTAAGTAACTCTTTAATCCTCAAACAAAATATTAAATGAAACAAAAATATCTTATTTAACAAATTTGACTAAACTACTTATTTTTAGAAACGTTTTTTTTTAATATAGCTTTTTCAAAAAGTGCTTTTCAAAAAAAAAAAAATTGTGTTTGACAAATTTAATTGAAAAATGCTTTTGATAAGTAATTTGTGTTTGACAAATTCAATTGAAAAATGTTTTTGATAAGCAATTTGTGTTTGATAAATTCATTTGAAAAATGTTTTTGATAAGCAATTTGTGTTTGACTAATTTTTTTAAAAAGTGTTTTTGAGAATCGAATTACGAAAAAGGGCAAGTATCAATGTGCTTTTAATATTAAGAGTATTTTATAGAGAGAAACTATTTTAAACTTCTATTACAAGAACTTTAATTACATTTTTAATTTAATTAATTAAAATGTACATATTCAAATTTTCAATCAATACTATACATAGATAAATATTATTGAAAATATTGAAAAGAAGAAATTTTTTGTTATTTGTTACCTATTCTTTTGGATTCAATCTTAGGTATTATCTTTTTTTTTTTTTTTATAATACTCTAAAGTTTTAAAATATTCAAATTAGAATAAAATAATACATAAATTAAGAAAAGAAAATTTTGTTATTTGTTACTTTTTCGGGAGGGTCTAAATCTTTAATTGTTATTTTTCTCTCTTTTTTTAATCCTGAAAAAATATTGGTGTTACTTTTATTTCCAATTCTGTAAAATAATATGTAAAAGGATATATACGTTATAAAATATAAATAATAATATAAAAACATAAACAAATTAAAACGTTTATTATATAAAAATAAAAAGTAAAATTCTTGAATCTTCTCAGCAGAAAAACTGTCCATTCAAAAACATTTTAAGAATTTGTCAAACACTTAATTTTTTTTCTCAAAAAAATCACTTCTAGCTTCCCAACAAAAATGCCAAACAGACTCTAAGAGTTACGAGGGATAAATATTACTGGAAAAATAAAAAAGAAATAGTTTTGAATTTTGAAATCAAAAAAATTCAAAAACAGTTAGTTAGTTAGTTAACGGTGTACAAAATGAAAATTCATTAATCAATTATCCGCCAAAGTTTTCCAGGCATTGTTCTTTTTAATTTTTTGTAGTATCCGTGAATTTCTATTTTTCTACTATAATAGAAAAGGCTTGTTCAATTGCAGCTTAATGTCAATAAATTTCAATTTAAGGGTATATTTGACTTTTCAAACATTCAGTAAGACGTGTCTTTCATCCTAAAACCAAATGGACACGCAGTCCACCACTTTGAAGCCAAGTTTTATCTTCCTCTAAAAAAAAAAGTTTCTACAACTTCTACATCTTTCCACTTTCCACTAGAACTAGAATAGTCAAAAATGTTGTTTTTCCTCTTTCGACTCTCTTCATCACACAACACAAATCAAAGCCGAAAGAACGAGAATTAGCCGAGAGTAGAGGAGAAAGTTGGAAGGGCGCTATTGTTGCTTCCTCTCTGCAATGTCTGTAATTCCTTCTTCTTTTTTTGTGAAAAATAAATAAAAAATTAATAGCCCTTTTGCATTTAAACATCTTAGCTAGCGACCCCTTAATATTTGATTATTCTATAGAATTTTCAATCCTAAAGTGCGGAACATTAGTAGTAGTACTACTAATAATAATAATTGTTGCAAAAATTTCATTGCTATGATGATGATTTTCTTCTTTTTCTGACCAAATTGATAGTGCAGGACAGAAATTTGACACGTATCTTGGTTGGTTAACATGGATGGAAGTGACCCTGCAATTGGTGCTTGCTGCCATTGAGGTGATTCCAGTCACTTTTACCGAGTTGTAAGTATTACAGATCTGAGCCTTAGTGTTTCATTTGCTGATATAAATTTCTTTGAACATTACAGCTGTTGAATTCACAGGTCGATAAACACATGACAATTTTTTCGTTAAAGGAAAAAGACTTATCTTAGATTTAGAGCCAACAAAAGAGGGTTGTAGAGAGTAAAGGGGAACACTTCAAAGGTATGTTGCTCCTCTCTCTGCAATGCCCGTGATTTCAATTTTTGCTGTGAAAAATATAAATTCAACAACCATTTTAAGTTCTTCAACTACCAAACGGTCCCTTAATCTTTGCTTACTCTCTCAAAAAATTCTCAACCCAAAGTGAGAATCAATAGCAGTAGTAGTAATTACTAATAATAATTGGTGCGAAAATTCTGAGTCTATAATGATGATTTTCTTTTTTCTCTGAGCAAATCAATAGTGTTGGAAAAAAATCGGATCCTTATCTTGGTCGGGCAACCCGAATGGCAGATTACCCTGCAATCTGTGCTTGCAGTCATAGCATGCAATCCCAGACTCTCTTGCCGTATCACAAGTAGTACAAATATTAATCTCAATGTTTAATTTGCTTTGGGTCTATTGAAAATTCCATCTTCACCTCCACAGAGTAGAGTTGAGATAAAATAAATGTCTGTTGAAATGGTTTAACGGTCAGCAATTTGCTCAATGCAACTTGTGACTGAACATAAATGTTCTTTACTTATATTTGTTAAGGATATATTGCTTATGTGTTTGTACATTTCAGAAATAATATCTTGTACGACCGAAAGAGAAAAGAGAAATACGCACCAATCCATCGGGAAAGAACAGAGATTATAATATTTTTCCATCGTGATGAAAGAATATTTGTTTGAGAGTTCCGATTTCATACATTTTCTTCATGATCTTCTCTTATGTCATCTTAATATGTTTTAAGCAATTGAAAGCAACTCTGTCATGTGATGTTTGCACTTCAAAACTAAAATGAGTAAAATGTAAAAATAGATGATGTGTGGAGAAATGATTTTCTGGCTTTTTGTTATCTTTTAGACAGCTTCATTCGGAAGAAGAACATGGGAGAATGCTTGCAATACTGTTGTTATGATTCTGAACATTTTCAGCAGGTATGTTTGTCTTTTATTTATTTTTTACCTTTCCTACATATGTATATATAAGGCAAATCTCATGTTAGATATTTAGCTCGGTAGTTTTTTATTAGTTGAACTTGTCATTTTCAATCACTAATTTTCTATTTAGATCAGTAACTTTGTTGCCTTAAATTCTTTGTCTTCCTTCTTAGCTTAATCTCAATACTAAAAAGAATTCAACTGGAGCACTTTAATAAGGGCCGTTGAATGAGCTAAAACTTTGATGAACCTATACACTTTAAGCTGAATAATTCTTGAAGGTTTGTTATCTCCTCAAGTATTCCTATTAGTTGTATGATTTTGTGGAGTTTAAGTTGAATTCAATTGTTGTGAGTTGCTTAATCTTTGTGTCTTAGGTAGGTTAGGAAACCTAATGCCAAGCCCCTACTGATAATGAAAGACTATCCTGTCTACATGCACATTCTTTTTTCTTCTTGAGTTCTTGATTACATTGATCGCTGATTATTCCTTCTACAATATTCATTAGGTATTGATATTCTATCAAGTTGTTGTTAGCTTGAGTTAGCCCAGTTGCTTCGGACTAACTGTTTGGACGACACAAGGTAAAATCTTGCAGCTATACTATTGATACAAGAGGCTAACTGTTTGAATAACACAAGGTAAA
This sequence comes from Solanum pinnatisectum, assembly GCA_035578085.1. Lineage (NCBI taxonomy): Eukaryota > Viridiplantae > Streptophyta > Magnoliopsida > Solanales > Solanaceae > Solanum > Solanum pinnatisectum. The sequence goes on along the minus strand of CM069081.1, from coordinate 23,479,724 downwards.
AATGTTGCAGCTATACCAGTGATATAAGCTACAAAGTCTTGCATCAAATATTGCAGATAACCGTGAAAATTTATCTTTTCCCATGCACAAGATTGGGAGAAGACTGCTAGTTTGAGTCACTCTTGGTGCGCATTATAGTGAACTTTTATTTGTTGCTGGAATCATTATTCTATCATAACTAAGAACGGGCTACAATTAGGATGAATGTAAATATTATTTAGTAAGGATAGCAATTCATCAAGTTGTTGTTAGCTTGAGTTAGCCCAATTGCTTCGGACTAATTGTTTGGACGACACAAGGTAAAATCTTGCAGCTATACTATTGATACGAGAGGCTAACTGTTTGAATGACACAAGGTAAAAATGTTGCAGCTATACCATTGATATAAGCTACAAAGTCTTGCATCAAATATTGCAAATAGCCGTGAAAATTTATCTTTTCCCCATGCACAAGCTTGGGAGGAGACTGCTATTTTGAGTCACTCTTTGTGCGCGTTATAGTGAACTTTTATTTGTTGCTGGAATCATTATTCCATCATAACTAAGAACGGGTCACAATTGGGATGAATGTAAATATTAGTTAGAAAGGATTGTAATTCAGTTGGGCTCTACTAATTATAGGATTCACTTTTATTAAAAACATGATGTGGGTAAATTGCTCGCTTGCATTTTCTCCTTCACAAATTGTAGATGAATATTTCCTCTAGACAGGGTATATTTGTTTGCTTCTACCACGATGATTTTGACAAAATGACGGCGAACTTATATTTATTGAGAGAGCTTTCTAATTCTACTTTGTAGTGAGCTCAATTTGTTTTTCTTTTGTTATGTTCTTTTTTTTCCGCTTTTGAATTGACAAGTTTCTTCAACCTTCTTGATATTATCCTTGGTATTAAAGAGTTTGTTGAGTTGTAACAGCCAAGCTTATCATGTATATGACTCATTGCTCATTGGTTGTAATCTTTCATTGATCACGGAGCAGATTGGAAGTTTTTAAAGGAGTTAAAAGTATAAGAAAATGTTATTTAATAAGGAGCCTAAAAAGGTATAGTTCAAATGTGAAATCTACTTGTACTCTCATAGAGAACTTAAGAAGAGGAGGACTATTTTCACTTATATTTTTTGTAAAATCATAGAATTATACAAGGCATTTTTGTTAGTATTTTGAAAGTTCAACTATTTATCTCAAATAGATATAATGTAGAAACTTAACAACAAATAAAATCACTCCATAAATTTGTTGGGCCCGTGCAGGCACAGGCAATACCAAATAGAAAGTCTAGCTAATTTCTTTTGGCCATGTTGAAACAAGTTGACTTACATGACATTATAGAAAGTGGTTGTATTATTATTTATTGGATTGGATATTCAAGACCATTCAGAGTCCTCCTTAACAACTTTTTCTTTTTATTATTCATGTCCATCTACAATTTTATTTTTAATTAGAAATTTTAAAAAGCATATCGACATCTAGCTAAATATTGTTTTATTGGTAGGTAAACAACGTTTCTGTCATTTGTCTGATCCTTAAATTGAGTAAAGGACAAATTTAGAATTATGAATTGTAAAAAAAAAAAAAAAAAAAAAAGAAAAAAGAAAGGAGATATATGTTTATAAAAAAAATGAGTTAAAAAGAAAAGTAATATAAAGAAATTAAAATAATGGGAGTATACCTGTTTTTCTGTTTGGAGAGTGGGTGGGAGAAAAATACACACGACTTTTTTTTAATTGGGTGAACTCATTTACTTTTTGCTAACAATAAAAATTATTGGACTTTCTTAAAAAATATGATTTATACCGATAAGTTCTTCAAATTATTGAAAATATTTATAATTTTGTATTATTATTTTATAATAAATATGTTCATTGATAAAAATTAAACGCATATATTATAAGCTTCAACCTGCTTATTAAGGAGCATCAAATTTTTATATTCACGTACTTTTAATAAATTTTATGTAACAATACTATTACATACTTGAGAGTCATATAACAACAAGCACATCATAAATAGAAATACAGCACATTAGTTGAGCGAGTGCATTTATAGGTTTCTCATGCTTGTCAACTTGGGGCTAATAAATGACGGAGCATTTTTTTTATAAAATATAAAAACTTGGGTAAATTTTAACTTTTTAAGAATTTCCAAAAATTAAAGGTATAGATGTGTTCCAAATTAATGTTGGTTTCAGTATATTTAAATATTTATTTTTAAAAAATTATAATTAAACTTTTTTTGTCCTAATATTGGTTCCAATCTTTTATTCCAAAATTAGAGTCTCTCTTATCAGTACTTTTTTTATTCCAATAAAAAAATAATATTAGATCTCAAGCAATAATTAGGAAGCAGAAGTAGACCTCAATAAATAATTAATACCCAATTTTTTTATCTGTTTATCATTTTCTTTTCTTAAATTTTTTTTAACTGTAAGAGTAAAACTCGTGTGACTATAATATTTCTAGTCGCACTTTCTTTATATATACTAGACACGAACCCGTGCTCCAATACATATTACTTTTTCTGTTTTAATTTATTTATGTGATATATGTGGAATTTGAAGTTAATCAATTTTTAACATATATATATATATATATATATATCAAGGGGCCTGTCAAGATTTAATACGTATTCTTATTGAGTCCATGTGTCTAGCAATTCTAACCGGGTAGACTCCCTTTTTCAACTCCTTAACGGGCTTAGAACCACGGCTGGCTAGACGAAGTCACCAAGACAACGCCAATAAAAATAGTATCGAATATGACTGTACCACCATCTTGGAACCAAATTAAGAAACCATATATAAATCTATTTATATTTTGATAAAGTCTAGATCTTTCATAGAAGATATAAAAGAGAAGTTAGTTATCCAACATAGATATGAATCTCTTAGCCGGACATAGTCACGGCTTAGATCGGAGAAATTCTAAAAGATTGAAATAAAATATAATACCTTAAAGAGATGGCCGACTCCAAGGCCTATGAGCAAACTATACTAGATTTATTAACCTCCAGCTAATATCCAGCGAACTGAAAACTTTACAAACTGAGAGTGATTTACAGTTGGAGAGAGAAAGTAGAGAGAGGGGTTCCCAAACTCTTGTGTCTAAACTAAAGAAAAAAAAACCTATATATAGAAAAAGAAAAAAAAATATTTAGACTCTTTGTACAGTAAAAGTAGGTCCCATAGTGTATCTACTGTTAATCAACAGTGTATCTACTGTTGATGATGGCTCTTATTGTAGGGATGTCTTCACAGTTTGTCCTTTTCTTTTAATTTTCGGAGGAAATCTTCCGTCTTTCTTAGAGTGTCTTCTGACATAGTTTTTTCTGACTCACTAGGTTAAGCTTCTTGAATATCATCTGTAGCATCATCGCTTGTCTCACTTCTCATAGAAGTGTCCGATTTTTCATATTGAGTGATATTGAGAAGCAGACTCCTCTTAACTTCTTCCAGATAGCTATTGATCAGTTCTTCTTTATCTCCATCTTGAATGGATATTTTTCTGGTTTCTGGCAATATGTCTGGCGGAGCTATCATCAATTATTCCCTTTTGAGGGGTAATAGAATATTCTTGGATCTTTTTTGCAATAAGATTCAACAGTTCTTGCTCATATAAAGTTTTTATTTTGGGATCTTTTCTTGTTAATTTGTCCCAAAAATTATTATAAAAAGTTCTGTATAAACAAGGAATTTGTTCCTCAGTGAATCCCACTTCCGGGGTCCATTTATGAATCCAAGGGACAGAGAATTCAATGAAAAAAATAAATTTGATCAATTTTTTCTAGATAACAAATATGATCTGTATGGTATAACTCATGTGGGTCCGGTGAGATGTTAACCCATTCTTTATATAATTTAAGATATGGATCAGGCAAATTTTTTGTAGTTGGGTCGTGGTATGACCACCAATTCAAAAACCAATTAGGAATTGGTCCTGCAAATATCTTTGCACAAACTTTTATAAACCACGTATGTTTATGTCTATCGTTATTGTAATAGAGGACTTTATCAAAAGCCTGAATATAGTCCCAGTATGTGAAACTGATAGCGATTTTGTTTAGGCTGATCTGCCTTTCTTCCATAGTGGAGATACCCCAATCTTCAATAGATATAATCTGTTTAATTATCATTTTCGAGAAGTTATAAACATTCTCACTGGTATTGTAGCTTGAAAAGTGTTGAAATTCAACACTGTCAGTGCTTATCAAAATGGTCTCATAATAAGATCGGGTTTTGTATGACTCACTCGGAAAATATAATCCGTTGATTAGGTGCCGCTGAAATATCTTCCAGGGTTCTTCTTTTCTCTAAATTTCAAAGTTTTCTAAAAGAAATATCATTTTTTTATAACTTTTCATAAGACTTGATATCATCATTGTCTTCTTTAGCTGTTGATGCAAAAATATCATCTCTCTTTTGAGACAAATATACCTGTAGTTGTGCGTATAACAGACTGTTTTCTGGAATATCTTCCAGATGTACTAAAGATGAAGCCTCACTTTGAGAGACTTTTGAGTTTATCAAATTCCTTCTTCCCATTTGTATAACTGGGGAGTTATAAGAGGATCCGTAGGACGATCCTGGGGATGATCTTCCCCTTGTATTATTATTCCTACCTTTGCTCTTGGTAATTCAAGGAAGGTCCATCATGCAAACATAACACTTTGCTTTATTCGGACATATCATAATAGTCACTGTAATAATTATCATCATCGATATCAACAATTTCTTCATAATCATGTATAGAGAAATCTTTTCTAATAATATCGTTGATAATTCCACATATTATTAATTCATGTAGGTCTTTATTAAGAGGAATAATCTTTAGAATAGTAACTAAAGTTTTTTCATCAATAAAAGTTGTATAAAAACTCATTATGAATTTAAATATTCTCGAGATAGAAAATCTAGAAGAGAGTTATCACTTCCTTTTTTATATTGAATCTCGAGCTAACTAGGTCTGCCACCTAGCAAATATTAATTTTGAAGCATCATGCTTAAAATATTTGCTAAACATGTATTTAACAGATTGAGTATCAATTTTTATAAAAAACTTTTGATTATATAAATCATCCTGAAATTTCAACACGCATTTAACAATAGTCAACATTTCATGGGCTACCGTAGCATATTTTTCTGGGCCTCACTCCATTTCCCAGAATGAAATCTGATTAAATATTCATTTTTGTCATTAGGATTAATTTGTTTCAATATCCCACCATATTCAATATTAGACGCATCTGCCTCAATAATTTTTTGCCAAGCAAGGTTAGCAAGAGTTAAGCATGGTAAGGATTGAACTTGAAGTTTAGTATCTTTTACCAAAGTGGTATGATTATCAATCCAAGCTGAGTTATAATCCTTTTTCAGCCTATCATATAAAGGGACCAAATCACGAGATAAATTTTTATAAAAGGGGATATGTAATTTAAACTCAAGAACCTTTGCAATTGAGTCCTATCAGTGATAACATCAGGAAATCTTGATGCAAAGTCAATTGATCTTTGAATCGGGGTAACTTTTCCTTGACAAATATGATGTCCTAGAAATCGAACATCAGTTTGGAACAAACTCATTTTTGGTTTAGAGATGACCAAACCATTTTGTATAACAATTTTCTTAAAGATATCAAGATGCCTAATATGCATTTCAAACGTTTTTGAGAATACTAAAATATCATCAATATAAACAATGATAAAATCCAAATATGGATTAAAAATATCATTCATGATTTTATGAAATTCAGATGGACATTTTTCAAACCAAATGGCATAACATTCCATTCATACTGTCCAAATGGAACATTAAAAGTTGTTCTATAAGCATGCTCTTTAAATGTTTGGATTTGCCAATGTCCTAATTTTAAATCAAATTTTGAAAATATATTGGCATCATATAATCTAGACAATAAATCTCTTTTGTTTGGAATAAGATACCTAATCCATTTTAAATATTTATTTAAAGATTTATAATTGATAACCAATCTAGGGACACCTCATTCCCTTTCAGCAGCATTGTTAACATAAAATGCAGTACAAGACCAAGGTGATTTTGAGATTTTATTAAACTCTTTTGTAACAAATTATCAATTTCCTTTTTGCAGAATTCTACCAATTCGTTGTTCATCTGACAAGGACGAGATTTAGTAGAAATATTATTCTCAGAGAATTTATCTTCATATGGAAGAGTAACAATATGCTTCTTCCAATTCCAAAAGGCACTAGGATGATCGGCACAAATATCAACATCAATTTGTTGAGAAATTAATTTCATTTTTCCTTGTACTTTGGTGGATTTCAAAGTATCAAATATATTTATGCTAAATAATTCTAGTTGCAAAGTATCAACATGCCTTTGTTTCATATTAATCAAAGCATTAATATCACGAGAAATAGGATCAGTGATTAAAGTATAACTTATATTTCTATTTTCATAAGTAGCAGTAAATCCTTTAGCAGTTATGCTAGTAAATGGATAAATAGCATTTTTAAAGGGTGTTCCAAGTATGATTGGAGGGTATCACTGATTTTTAACCAAGAAAAAGAAATGCGGAATGCAAACTTTATTTTGGCAAATACGAGTATTAGGTAATTTATACTTTATACCTAAAGCATGTCCAAAAGCAGATTTAACCGTATGAGTTGTTTTTTCAAAATATTTAGTAGGTACAAGACCTTCTTGAATACAACTAACATTGTCTCCACTATCAATCATAACAATATCAGTTATTGAAAAACTATTATCAATCAAAATGGTGCATTTAATATACCATTTATAAGCAGTAACAATTTGCATCATTCCTAAAAACATACCTTGTCTAGGATCCAGATTAAAAGGTTTTGCAAGAGCATCTTCTTCAACAATATTTTTTCCCTTGTTATTAACAGTTTCTATCTGAGTAAGTCTATGATCACAAATCATTTGATTTTGTTTAAGAGATTTAATCTCATTTTTAAAATTTTCAATTTCATTTTTCAAATCATCAAAGGAAGAATTCTTGTAGGAGTAGTTTGTTTATTAAGTTTGTTATTTATTTCAGACAATGAATAAGGTGCAGCATATTCATATTCAAAATAATTCTTTCGATTTTCTGAATTTTTCGAAGAACTTCAACTAGCATTATTATTAGCAGCTAAATGAATATTTTTTTCTCGAAGATTACTATCAGTGACTTCTTTTAGAAGTTCTATCACATTATCAGAAGTAATAGTATTTATATTAAGATCTTGAAATTGAGATTGCAATTTATAAAATTCATCATTTTCACAAGAACAAATATTACTATGACAAGAATTGCAAATATTCATTTTATCATGTTGATTATCATCAGAAATATCAAGCAAATCAACTTCTTCTTCAGAACCTAAATCAGAATCATAATCAAACTCAAAACCAGAAGTATATAAGAAACTATAAATCTTATCATGAACCCCTTTATCAAGTTCTAAGGTTTTCAACTTTACAAGTTTACAATTAGGTGCTATCTGACCGAAATTTCCGCATCTATAGAACTTTATTTTAGCGAGAACACGCTTAGACCTATTTTTGGTAAATCTATTAGACTTATGAAAAGTTCTTCTAGCGTCGCGCTCTTCCTTAGATCTATATCTAGACCTCTTTTTCCTATAAGGATTATTAGGGTTGGAGTATTTAGAATCCCTATATTTCTTCTTGCTATCAGTAGAAGTATCAGGTATACCGAACTGGGCACAAAAGTCCCCTAACTGAGATATTTCTTTAAGCTTATCCATCTTAAGTTGTCTAGATAATTTTAATTCATTGCACAAATTTATTCCTTCTTGAGTGCAAACTCCTATCAGCTTACCGTAAGTATAATGCTTATAAGGAATTTCACCATGATTAGTTCTCAGAACTTTTCTAACTCTTTCGACAAATAAAGGGGGAAGGCCATCTATAAACTTAGCTTTCCAATGTTCATAACTATTTTCGGGCAATTCCATCACCCTTCTCATGTAAGTATCTTTATACCATCTAAATTCACCTAAGGTTCTATATCGTAGACCATTTAATAAGGTACGAACAGTCTCATAGTGATTGATAAATCTACCATTAAAATGTTCTAAAATGGTTAAGACTAAAGTATAAACATCGTCTTCTCTATTTTTTACTAGAGTCATGCCTAAGTTAACCCTAAATGTTTTTTTTTCTTTTTCTATATATAGATTTGTTTTTTTAGTTTAGACACAAGAGTTTGGGAATCCCTCTCTCTACTTTCTCTCTCCAACTGTAAATTACTCTCAGTTTATAAAGTTTTCAGTTCGCCGGATATTGATGGTTAATAAATCCTGTATAGTTTGCTCATAGGCCTTAGAGTCGGCCATCTCTTTAAGGTATTATATTTTATTTTAATCTTTTAGAATTTCTCCGATCTAAGCCGGGACTATGTCTGGCTAAGAGATTCATATCTTTGTCGGATAACTAACTTCTCTTTTATATCCACTATGAAAGATCTAGACTTTATCAAAATATAAATAAATTTATATATGATTTCTTGATTTGGTTCCAAGATGGTGGTACAGTCAGATTCGATACTATTTTTATTGGCTTTGTCTTTGTGACTTCGTCTAGTCAACCGTGGTTCTAAGCCCGTTAAGGAGTTGAAAAAGGGCGCCTATACCCGGTTAAAACTGCTAGATACATGGGCTCAATAAAAATACGTATTAAATCTTGGCAGGCCCCTTGCTCGGGTAAAATGATAGATCCTTCCATACAATCATAAAACTATATAAAAATTTGTATATATTTCAATTCGAATTTCTTCCTTGAATTCGGATGCTAAACTATATTGAAGTTGACCGGGCGGATTACCGCCAGTCTTCACAGATCCTATAAATTGGTATCAGAGCGGTGACTATATATGTGTGTGTGTGTGTGTGTGTATATATATATATATATATATATAGAGAGAGAGAGAGAGAGAGAGAGAGAGAGAGAGATTTTTAAGTTCCTAATTATTGTGATTTATAATATTTTTTTACGTAATTTTCATATAATATATACTACTCCTTTTGTGTTGATTTATGTGATACAAATGAAATTTCAAAAGTTAATCAATTTTTTTTTTATAAATTCTTCTTGATATTTAAGTTATTAATTATTGTGATTTACAATATATGTTATGTATTTTATATAATATTTCTCTCTCTTTATCCCAATTTATGTGGTATAGATGAAATTTTGAGAGTTAACGGAAACTTTTTATATATTTTAAAATATTTTAAGCTATTAATTATTATGATTTATAATACTTTTTACATAATTTTTAATTTATTAAAATTTTAAAAAAGAAAATAATAAATTACCAAACCATCCCTGACTAGTGACTACAAACATACATTTTGATGAAATCGTGTCTGCTTGTAGTCTTTTCTACTATATAGTAAAGTAATGTGTATTCTTATGCATATGTAAAATGTTAGCATTTTTAATGCTCATTAATATGTATTTCAGAGAATCGTCTGTGTGAATGGAGAATTATAAGATACAAGGGAGAAAACTTTAGTGAGAAGAGAATTTTGCACCAACGCAATCTATATGTAAAAATGATCTAATATCTAAAAAATAATATTTATATTTCTATCTCAGGTTCATTCGTCTGTTGTTAATGACTATTAATATTTTATTTAACATATTTCTATATTAGTGTTTGTGAGAATTATCTAATCATGGAATGGTATTCACTATTGAATTAGTATCATTATAATAAAATTAGTGTATTTAACCGCGCTTTGCGCGCTTATAAAAAAAATTATAATATCATTAACTAATTTTTTAAAAAAAGGGAATTGACTTTTACTAATCACACAAATTTCATAAAACAAAAGCTATAAAAATTGAAGAAAAATGAGATATTAAAAATAAAATCAATAATTAAATGAAGAAAAATGGTCAAAAAAGATAATTTGAATGGAGAGCATAGAGAAGCGCCACATCATCTTTTATATGTTCCTCCTTTATATATATATATATATATATATATTGCTAACTATTCCCTTCATTCCATATTAGTGGATCATCTTACTAAAAATAATTTTCTTATATTAGTTGTCCATATTACTAAATCAAGAAAGCAGTAATTAAAATTTTCTTATAATACCCTTGCAATTAATTCTTTTTGAAAGTGTTCACATTTGTTTGTAAAATTCTTAAGAAGTTTTTTAAGGGGTGAATCAGTAAAATTATCTTCTTATTTATGATTTCTTAATATGCATGAAAAAAGGAAAAATGATCAATTAATATGAGACATGAGATGTATATCATACTATTCATTACTCGTTATTCCTCTAATTAATTATTATTCCATTTTTGCCTTTGTAGGTTGTTGCAGGCTTTAGCCTTGTGGACGTATAAATCTAGTCCTCTTTTATCACAATGAGATAACACAAAATGTTTAATTAATCACATGACAATTTTTATTAATCCATTACACATAATGTCACGATCTGATTTCTATGGTCATGATGACATCTACCATAATCCACCAGTAGGTAAGCCAATCTGTAATCCCAAACGACTACTAATGGATATAAGGGTAAAAACAAAGCAAGAATAGTCAATTTAACATAGGTAAAAGAAGAAGAATATATATACAAAACAAAAAAATCAACCCAAAACCTGGAAGTCACAAGTATAGAGCTACTAGAAAATAGTACAAGTCCAAAAAGTGGACCAAAACTATACAAATTTGTCTTAAAAGACAAAAAACTAGCCAAATAGTACAGAAGGAAATATGCATGATCCAAGATGCCATGAGTTAATCCTCGACTCCGAATACTGCGATAATTGGCTCAAACTCAATGCTGATAGCTGGTGCTCGGACTTGTACCACGAAACAAATGCAAAATGTAACACGAGCACCAAAACATCAATCTCCTCAAGAGTGTATCCTTCAAGAATGCTTAGAGCCCCTTCTACCTTTCCTAGGCGTCATCTAATAATCTCAATTGGATCCATCCCCACATTAATCTTTATAATCCACTATCTACTAAGAGAGACATCCTCGGGCAGGACCTCCACATCATCGTCGCTCACCTTAGTGATAGAATGTTCTCGGGATGTAAGTCCTTTAATTGACTCAACCTCGAGTAGCACCTTTTGGTTCTTATTGGCAACATTTCTCTTTTTGTATAACACTTCTTACCAGCGACATACTGAGTGATGTTGGCTCGAGCATTAACAACGTTGATTTCTCCATCATTTATCATTTCCTTAGTCGCAATCTTGCTCTGATACCACGTTGTCACATCCTTAGTCTTCAACTAAGCGCACATGTGATACTTGACAACTCAGTCATGTTCTTTCACAAGTTTAACACAATCTTGCTATGCTAGGGATCACTAAGAGAATGGCAGAGAGAACTCAAGAGAATTGCTAGGAAGAATTGTGTTGTGGAGAACTTTAATATTTTTTATTCTAATTTTACAAATGAATACCACTTTATTTATACTATTAATTTACTGGCTAATAGGTAAATAATTATTATTATACTCATTACATATTTACAAATAAGTGTCTATTCTAAAATACTCTACACAACTAGAATGTTTCAAGGACCATCCATGAAATTTTTAGGTCTTCCAAAGAAATTCTCCACATATTCCACTAAGGACTAGTCTTCTTCCTTTATATATAAGTCTTCCACATGGACAAATTTATGTCACGTGGTGCCTAAGTGTTGTGATGACATGGTGGGTTATCGATCCCACTTGGTAAATGAAAAATGGAAAGAAAAAGAAGTTGTGGTCTTAACTGTTGGATCAAATGGACATACGATTAAGATTAATACCTCATTTGTTTTCATTAAGATTAAGATGCCCAAATCTGAATGCATATCTGAATAATTAAGATATTGTCTCTAGATCTGAACATTGAATGATTAAGACTATTTATTTTTTAGCATTTGAATGTATATATATTTCATCATTATATAAGCATAATAAATATATAATTCAAATAAAATTATAGTTGTGTGTTTATATTAATAAAATATTTTAAAAATTAATTTAAACAAAACAAACTTATTAGATGATAAAATTTTAATATTTTAAATAAATAGTTTCAGTTTGATAAAGCATTTAACTATTGGACTGCAAATAAAATTTTTTATTATTAAATAGTTGATGTAAGAAAATATAATCTTAATTTTAAAACAAAGCATACATTAATCTGTAATTTTTTTAATCAAATTAAACAATAAAATAAGTTATTTTAATTTGAATGCACATAAAAATGTCCAAATAACAAGAAGAAAAATATATAATTATATTTTTCTAAAGCAAGCGAGTCAGCAATTTCTTGTCTATCTCAAGAATAAACTTGAACTAGTAAAGTGTCAAGAGTTATTGATGAGCCTAATCTGAAAAAAAAAAAAAAAAAAAAAAAAAAAAGAATATATATATATATATATATATATATATATATATATATATATATATATATATATATATATAAGAAAAACATAGGGGAAGAGTGAGAAAAAATAAAAGTAAGGTACGTCCCTCTAAAATTCTAACATATTGATGAAATTATTATTAATTTGCTTGATATTTTTATTTATTCATTACATATTTTAGTGACATGTATATGAGCTAAAAAAATATCCAATATGACTTATGAAAGTTAACAACACTAAACCTTGAGTTTTTTTTGTTATAATTCTCTTCACTTTTTGTTTGGTCCATATTAAATTTTATCTTCATCTAAACTTATTTTCTTTTGTATTACCACTATCTTTTCCATAATCATATTTATTTATAGAGAATTTTTATGGAACTATTTTTAATATTTATGATAGTTTTTAATAGAATTCTTAACTAATTTATATTTTCTTTGAGAATAATTTAGGAATAATTAAAAGGATAAGAGTGAAAGTTGCCTTAATTTTTGTTCTTAGGGTGTACTATATCCCAACATGCCATCAACCATCATGTGCCAAGAAAATAAAGGAAAAACATTTTATTTGTGTATCTTAATTCATAAAACCAGTTCAAACTTTGTATTATCGAATAAGCATACACGAGACTACTAATTTTATAAACAAAGTCTAAAATTGCTAGCAAAATTTCAAAGCTTTTGAGAAGGAAACAATAATACCATGAATATTTTGAATATATATACAAAGTCTTATAAAAAGTTTTGAAAACTTACATGTTTGATTACATCATGAATAACACAGATAATATGAAAGCGTTAGAGGAGCTTAATGGAGACCAAATAAAGACATATAATGTGTTGAAGATTATTTTGATGGGATAGATAAAAGAGGCTATTTGTGCAAGTGGTCATCTCTTAAATCCATGAATTCACAAAAGAAGACAACCAAACAAGGCTCATCAAGGATAAAATTGTCAAAGAAGTGTCTTCTTTATTTTCTTAGTATAAATAGTACTCCCTCCGTCTAATTTTATGTGAGGTAGTTTGACTCAATAAAGAGTTTAAGAAAGAAAGGAAGATTTTTAAAACTTGTGGTCTAAAATGAATGATAGAAATTTGTGTAACTATAAATTATTTTATTAAGGGTAAAATAAATATTTTTAAATTAATATGTTACTTCATATAGAAATGTGTCATTCTTTTTTGGATTGACTAAAAATGGAAGTAAGTCATATAAATTGGGACAAAGGGAGTAATTTTTATCATTTTGGAAGACTTAGAATATAACAATTTTGAATGTTGAATGAAGAAACTCTTTCAAGAGTGTAGTTTAAGGGTGGAATCCCTTTAGTTTAGTCTAGCTTAGTGTAGGATAGTTTGATGAGTGATTTTCATTGCTTATTGAAGACTTCATTTCTTGATTTCATAATGAGTAACTTATTTATGGATTTCAAGTAAGTTTCTATTTTATATTGAGTTCAAGTTTCTTTTCTTCTATTTTATATTGAGTTCAAGTTTCTTTTCTTCCTTAGTTGATTGTTTGTTCAATTAACATTTCTTTCTTCCATTCTCATCTATCTTATTTTTAAATTGTTTAATTTCGCATTTGATTTCAATTTGTTTCATCCCCAATTGAAATTCTTATAATTTGGTATTAGAGCCAAATTTATGTTTATTTTTACAAATATAAGGACCCGCTTGACCCCAAGTTTTTGAGAATATTTCGGAAAAACTTGGGAAAAATTTGGCCGTTGGCGTTTGACCACATAACTTGGCAAATTTTTTTGCCAAGAATCCCAAGTTTCATACTGGAAAAAAATAGTTTTTGGGTTGGAAAATACTTGAGAACTTTAAAAAATTCAAAAATTACCCCAATTTTTTTATATTTTATAAAAATACCCATCATTTATTATTTTCTACTAATATATATCTATAGGAATAGATTGTTACTACCTCATCTGAAAAAGTTTGAGTTCTAATTTGAGTGATAAAATTGAGAAAAAAAATATTTTTTTAATAGATTGTAATTATAACCGAATCAACTAATACTTATCTACCATGTTAACATTATTTTTATTTAATAGCATGCCACCAACAACTCTATCTATTAACATGTCACCAACCGAGTATTAATATCTACACAAACCATATCTATCTATTGAAAATATCACTCATCTCTATCAATTAATGGAACATATTCATTATAAATATATAATACAACTTATATGTATTTTTAATAGTTTTTAGAACTTAGGGGGTGTAAATCATATTTTTTGAAATAGTCAAATATTTTTGAAAGAATCGTAACGTTTGAGTTAATTCCAAATTATTTTGAAGGTATTGAGAATTAGTAGGTGTTTTTGGTGTTCTATGTGTTCTTTAGATTGTTTTGAAAAAGAAGAAGGAAGAAAGTACATTTGATCCAACATTTTCAAGTCAAAGTTGTTCAAAGTGTCTTTTGGTCCATTAGTAGAATTTTGTAAAAAAAAATTTAAAAATATGTGAAAAAAATTAAATTGAAATTCCATGTGGACACGTCACATAACAATCAAAGTTCAAAGTCAACGGTTGATTACCGAGTCAGTAGTCACGCGAGCGCCAAGTCAGGGTCAACATAGGGCCACATCAGCAGTTGCATGTCAAGCCATTTCTGATGCGCCACATGGCGTGTGTACAACAACTTCAAAGACCATTTTCTTTATCAACGAAGTGTCTTCTTTATTTTCTTAGTATACATAGTAGTTTTTATCATTTCGGAAGACTCAAATTATAATTTTTTTGAATGATGAATGAAAAAACTCTTTCAAAAGTGTAGTTTAAGGGTGAAATCCTTTAGTTTAGTCTAGCTTAGTGTAGACTATTTTGATGGGTGATTTTCATCATTGATTGAAAAACTCATGTTCTTGATTTCATATTGAATAACTAATTAGTTAACCAAACCCGCGCGAATATTTTTTTATATTTAGTTGATGTAAAATAAATTAAGAAATTTTAATATCAAAATATCTCTCTCTATATATAAAGAACAAAAACCATAAAATTAAATTAGTTTCAAGAAAAAAAATGAGAATTATAATTTTGCCTTGAAGCAATACAAAGACATATATTTTTGCGCCAATTTTAAATACGTCGGTATCTAATTTTTTGGTGTTTTAAATTATTTAACAATAAAGAGTATATTAACATACAAAACATGAACAAAAATATAAAATAAAGGTTGCCGGAGTTTGAACCCCTCCGGCCAGATCTGGTAAGAAAAATGAAGTGAAAGGGGGTTGTTTATTTATCGGAGTTGGAGCCATGCCGGTGATTGTTGATTATTGTTGTTTGCTGATTTCTCCAGAGTCGTGGGTTCATATTTAACCGGAGCTCGCCGAAGAAGAAGGAGGAGAAAAGGCGGCAGCTTCTTGGTGGTTCACCGGCGAGGTCGAGAGAAATGAATAGAGCTTGGAGCTCGTTTGAATGGCAGCAGGTTGCATGTAAGACAAAAGAAAAAATTGTAAAGGGGAAAGGGGATGGGGACTAGCAGCAGTTGAGTTGTTGTTCGTTGGGGTTTTTTTCGTCTGGAGATCAGAAAATTGGTGGTTTAACGGAGAAAGGAGTGGGAAAGAAGGCGATGGTGGAAGCTGGGTTGTTTGTTGTTTGCTCCGATGGGTTTTTGGGTCTATGGTGGAGCTATTGTGGTGGTTTGCTAGAGAAAACGGGAAAAACAAAAAGGGCCTTGGACAGATTTTGGGTTTCCGGCAATAGCCGAGAAAGAAGAGAAAATAGGGGTCTTTTTGTGGTGGATTCGCCCCTTTCCGGTGACTTGCCGGAAAAAATAAGGAACAATAAAAGAGAACATTTTGAAGACTAAAATATTTGAAAATTACCCCTAAAATTTTATCCACCACCCCCTGAACTTAATGATCAAGCTATTCTTTAAATAGAGAATTGAAAACCACCAATAGTACAATATCACTATCTTAAAACTGTGGGCCAAAACCACCGGTTAATAAAATATCCGTGTATGAAATCTTATCCATATCAGAATGAATTTTTAGACTGTGCAAAATATCAAAATGAATATAACAAATGTAACAGATAAAATGAATATGAAAAAATGTAACGAACATAATCAATAACTTGTAAAAAATACAATTTAACAGAAATAATGATTTTATAAAAAATGAATAAATATTTGAATGTATTCAACCGGCAGTGAAAAAATAATATAAATAAAATTAGCTGATAAAAATCCTAGTACTTTGAGAATAAGGATAATTATCAACAAATTGCATTAAAATGACAAAACATGTATTTTGAACTACTTAAAAAATAAAATACTTGAGAGTATTAACTTTAAAAATATCAGACCAAAATTTGGCGTCAACAGTAGGTGAAAAGTTGAGCAATTGAATGTGAAAACCTTTTAAGATATTAAAAATAAAATAAATAAATAATGAAGAAAAAATGGTCAAAAAAAGAAGAAAATTGATAAATATGAATGGAGTCAATGGAGAGGTGCCACATCACCTTCTCTATGTTTCTTATATATATATATATATAGATATAGATATATAGATTTGTGGATTTAAGTAAATTTTTATTTTATATTGAATTCAAGTTTCTTTTTCTTCCTTGGTTAATTGTTTGTTCAATTAATCTTTATTTCTTTTATATATCATCTATATTAATTTGGTGTTGTTTAATTTCGCATTAGATTTTAATTAGTTTCATCCCCAATTGGAATTTTTATAATGTGGTATCAGAGCCAGTTTAAGTTTGTTTTCACAAATCTAAGTCTTGATATTTTGATCTACTCAAAAATTAAAAAAAATTAATATAAATATATGTATTAATTTATTGTTGTTGACACTAGATCCTTGTTCACTAGCATTTTTTGAGTCTAGATTTCAAATTTCGTTAAATTTGGAGTTGTAGAAGTGAAGTTGCTATTGAATTTTTTTTTTAGCTTTTGAAACATTTCAAATTTTGAAAGTGGGTCTTGTGATTGAATAAAAATGGTGGAAACTAGGTTGTTTGTTCCGATGGGTTTTTGGGTCTGTGGTGAAGTTGTTTTGGTGGTTTGCTGGAGAAAACGAGAAAAAGCAAAAAAGGCCTTGGACGGCTTTTGTGTTGCTGGCAAAAGTCAAGAAAGTAGAGGAAATAGGGGTCTTTTGGTGGTGGATTCGCCGGTTTTCCGGCGACTTGTCGGAAAAAAATAAGGAACAATAAAAGAGAACTTTTTAAAGAATAATAAATCTGAAAATTACCCATAAAATTTTATCCACCACCCCTTAACTTAATGAGCAAGCTATTTCTTTAAATAGAGAATTGAAAACCACTAATAGTACAATATCACTATCTTAAAACTGTGGGCCAAAACCACAGATTAATAAAATATCCATGTATAAAATCTTATCCATATCAGAATAAATTTCTAGACTGTGCAAAATATCAAAATAAATATTAACAAATGTAACAGATAAAATGAATATGAAAAAATGTAACGAACGTAACCAATGACATGTAAAAATTACAATTTAACAGAAATAATGATTTGATTAAAAATTAACAAATAGTTGAATGTATTCAACGGGCTGTGAAAAAATAATATAAACAAAATTAGCCGATAAAAATCCTAATACTTTGAGATAAGGATAATTACCAAAAATTGCATTAAAATGGCAAAACATGTATTTTGAACTATTTTAAAAAAAATATTTAAAAGTATTAACTTTAAAAATATCATATCAAAATTTGGCGTCAACAGTAGGTGAAAAGTTGAGTAATTGAATGTGAAAACTTTTTAAGATATTAAAAATAAAATAAATTAATAATGAAGGAAAAGTGGTCGAAAAAAAATTGATAAATATGAATGGAGTCCATAGAAAAGTTCCACATCACATTTTCTATATTACTTCTTTATATATCTATAGATATATATATATATATATATATATATATATATATATATATATATATACATACATATATATACAGAGAGAGAGAGAGAGAGAGAAAATGGTCAAATGCCCCTAACCTATACTCGAATTCTCAACTACACACTTATTCTTCACGGGAGTCCTATCACCCCCCTAAACTGTTTAAAACTAAATTATCATCACCCTAAATGCCTACATGGCAAAGTGAGTGTATTGCACTCTCCCTGAGAGAGTGAACATAAATAAAATATTAAAACTTTACTTTTAATATTTTTTCATAAATTTCCGTATTTTTATTTTTTTTCTCCCTTTTTCTTCCATTTGTTTTTCTAATTTGTTTTCTTCTTCATACCTATTAGAAGTAGATCATCAATGGCAGCCACCAAATTTCATCGTCACTCATCATCTTGCCATTACTAATTTTAGCTTCAAATAATATTCTTCAACTTATTTAACAATTGATAATTTCCCTGCAAATCTAAAAAAGCAACCCAGTTCTTCATCTTCTTTAGAACAATTTCTATAAAAAATTGATGTTGAATCACCTCAACTCTTCTTCAAATCACTCCAAATTCTAGATATAAACTTTTCTCACCGTTTCGATTCTTTTGGTATATTACCCACTTAAAATGGAGATCGTTTGTGGCAAGTCGAAATAAGAACTCAAGCTTTTGAACTAACTTTAATGGTGGTTTAAGTTGTGCTTCACGGTTTCAACCTTGAACTTCAATTTTCAGCCACACAAAATTCTTCAAACTATCAATGAAATCACTTGCTTCCAATTCAAGAATATAGATTCAAAAAAATCATATTGAAGCTTACCCATTTTCATGGAAATCCGGCATTCTTAGAACTAAAATTTGCAGCTATGAAATCATTTAACTAGTGTTGTTAGCTTCAAACAACTAACAATCAACATTATAATCAACAAAATTCAAATAAGAAGATCAAAAGACAGATCTATAAATTTTGACCTTTTAACCTTCAACAAAGTTTTTAAATGATGAATCAATAAGGGAAAAGCTAAAAAAAAAAGTTTTTAATAAAATTTCCACCTGTCAAACGCGTGCATTTCACTTATCAACATAAATGTGGTTGTGACTTTTTAGGTGTGTAATTATTTCAATTTTTAACAGTTTAGGGGGGTGATAATTTAGTTTTAAACAGTTTAGGGGGGTGATAGGACCCCCATGAAATTTAAGTGTGTAGTTGAAAATTCGAGTATAGATTAGGGGGCATTTGACCATTTTCTCTCTCTCTCTCTCTCTCTCTCTCTCTATATATATATATATATATATATATATATATATAGATTTGTGGATTTAAGTAAGTTTTTGTTTTATATTGAATTCAAGTTACTTTTTCTTCCTTGGTTGATTGTTTGTTCAATTAACCTTTATTTCTTCGATTCTCATCTATATTACTTTTGTATTATTTAATTTCGCATTAGATTTCAATTAGTTTTCACAAATCAAAGTCTTGATATTTTGATCTACTCAAGAATTAAAAAAATCCATATAAATGTATGTATTAATTTATTGTTGTTGACACTAGATCCTTGTTCACTAGTATTTTTTGAGTCTAGATTTCAAATTTCGTTCAATTTGGAGTTGTAGAAGTGAAGTTGCTATTGAAGAATTTTTAGCTTTTGAAACATTTCAAATTTTAAAAATGGGTCTTGTGATTGAATAAAAATGGTGGAAGCTGGGTGGTTTGTTGTTTGCTCAGATGGGTTTGTGGAGCTATTGTGGTGGTTTGCTGGAGAAAATGGAAAAAAACAAAAAAGCGGCCTTGGATGACTTTTGGGTCGCCGGCAACAGCCGAAAAATGAGAGGAAATAAGGGTCTTTTGGTGGTGGATTTACTGATTTCCAGCGGAGTTCCGGCGACTTGCAGGAAAAAATAAGAAACGATAAAAGAGAACTTTTTGAAGACTAAAAAATCTGAAAATTACCCCTAAATTTTATCCACCACCCCTTAACTTAATGAGCAAGCTATTCTTTAAATAGAGAATTGAAAACCACCAATAGTACAATATCACTATTTTAAAATTGTGGACCAAAACCATCACTTAATAAAATATTCGCGTATAAAATCTTATTCATATCATAATGAATTTCTAGACTGTGCAAAATATCAAAATGAATATAAATAAATGTAACAGATAAAATCAATATGAAAAAATGTAACGAACATAACCAATGACATGTAAAAAATGCAATCTAACAGAAATAATGATTTTATAAAAAATTAACAAATATTTGAATGTATTCAACCGGCGGTGAAAAAATTATATAAACAGAATTAGCCAATAAAAGTCCTAATACTTTGAGAATAAGGATAATTATCAACAAATTGCATTAAAATGGCAAAACATGTATTTTGAACTATTTAAAAAAATAAAATGCTTAAAAGTATTAACTTTAAAAATATCAGACCAAAATTTGATGTCAACAGTAGGTAAAAAGTTGAGTAATTGAATGTGAAAACTGTCACGACCCAAACCGATTCATGAGTGGCACCCACACTTAACCTCTTAGGTGGGCGAACCAATGAATTCAACCCCAACTTATATTTATCATTCAACTTACAAGATACTAACCATAATGCGGAAGCTTAAATCTTATTAGTGTAAGAAACGCAAATCTATTAAAGTCTACTATATGTCATTACCAAAACTGAAAGTCATCACATCAAGGACATCTAATCTTCAAATACTAAGTCTATGAGTATTAAAGACACCAAAATAAATGAATAAAATAGTTTATGTCCGAAAACTAAGGATATCATGCCATGACCAAGAATCCAACACGAGCTTGAATGAATAGCTCACCGAGACAGGCAAGAGTTGAGGGCAAGTCAAAGTCGTTGGTACACTCGCTGCACTCCACAAAAGAAAAACAAAGAAGAACACAAGTAGGGCTCAGTACAGGGCAACATGTACTGAGTAGATATCATTGGCCAACTCAAAATAGTAACTTATATGCATAAAGTAATAGTATAAAATCAACTATACTTAGCAGGTGATAAACAACAAACAACATGAACAAGTGACAAACAAAGCAAGTACGTAATCAATCACAATATCAAGCACACACACGAGGACTCATGCCACCACACCACGCTCATTTGGGAAAAGGGTTCTTTGAGATTGAGTACATTCAATTAATTCAATATGTTTTCCTCTTTAATGTTACCGTGTTGGAATGTGACACCTGATCCAATAATACCATGTCAGAACGTGAAATCTGATCCAATAATATCGTGTCGGAAAGTGACATCCCGATCCAATAATACCGTGTCGGAAAGTGACACCCCGACCCAATAATACCGTGTCGAAACGCGACACCCCGATCCAATAATACCGTTAATTTATCATTTATTATCACCACTTTTCACTTCATTAACAATAGTTCATCAAGCCTTCTTTATTCAAGGCATCACTTCGATAGAGAGGGTTCAAGATTATAAATTTCACGGTCTCAGGATTTCAGACCAATCACAAACCACACAACCAAGCCACACAACCACACAATCAAGTACATAGAGGACTTCACAATATCACTCAATGCATATCAATCACTATTAAGAGTCTATCTATCAAATAGAATAAACCATAACCTACCTCCACCGAAGAACTGAAGTCAAGCAAGCTACTTAAATATTTTCCTTTCCTCAATGCCTCCGAACCTTTCCAATCTATCAAGTATATATGCATAATTTGTAAGTTAACGAGTCTATAGACACCCCTGTTACTATATGTCTAGCCTAGACCCAAAAATTCACCAAGCACAAATGTATATTCAAGTTGTTAATCTTGAGGTCAATTAATATGCCAAGTCTCCTATTTCTTAAATTCAAATCTAGGGTTAAGTCTTAATTCCACCAAATAACATAACCTTAATAGTATTCAAATACTACAATATACCTAATATTTAATTACGTATCTCAATATATCAAAAGTTGAATTCTAATATGATAAACGTAAGAAAATTTAAAGGTCGAAATCACATATTTAAACTTTACCGTAATCAACAATTGCCAAACTCATATTCCATGCAGCCTATACTTCTATAAAGTATTCCCAGCAATCACTACCCCATCATTGGTCACAATCATTATGAACTAAAAATGGAATCAAGACTTTGTCATTAGTTCATAATTATTCTTTCTATTAGCCGTAGCAAAATTCTAACAATTATAAACCTAGCCCCTCAATACATTAGCATTTATCAATATTATTTATACATATATTTGTTGACACAAATTTCTACAGAAACCCAATTGAAAATTTGATGCCACGCATAGCCGTGTAACGACAAAATATTTATCAAATCTAAACATACTAAATATTAACCTACTAATTAAATAATGAAACCTCCCCACCATCGCACAGTTAATGCTTCCCATATATATATACCTCTGTCTTAACAAATTACATTCCAACGAACATTAAGATTTAAAGACGTAGTTTTACCTTGATCAAGACTTGTGGCTCCTCATGTCGTCTTCAGGTAAGTCTTATCATCAATTTGATTTTAACGCTCGAGCATTACTGCCCTAATTGTTATATGTAACTAATTATAAAAGTAGACCACTACTAATTATAATTTTATCTTCTTTAACCACCAACTAAATTAATTATTAAAACTGCCCCACTAATTTCATAATTGTAGTTACGAATAGTCCAAAATACCCATTTTGAATCTATCGGAAGAGTCTTTTATGAAATAAAAAGCTCTAGTACTCAAAACGACCAAACGGGTCGTTACATTAGATACCAATTTACCCATCGTTCGTTGTCGAACGATCAAAAGAAGGTGAGGGTAAGAAAGGGTACTTGAATCGACAAAAATGTGTGAATATCTTTTGTGCATATCATGCTCAGTCTCCCAAGGTCTTACCTCAAATGCATCAAACCAACCAATGGGAGGGCTACATCTCCTCTCATACTATGCCTCAAATAGGGTCATATCAATACTCAAGTGGTAGCTATTGTTGTATGTAAACTTAACTAACAACAAAATGTATTCTCAGTAACCATCAAAGCTAATCGTACACACATATGCAACATGTTCTCAAGGACCTTGACACAACCATTAGGTGGAATCTTTTCTCACATAACCACGATAAAATGTTGAATCAATACTGACTCCAATCAGAAGTGAACCTAAACCAACCACCACACACTCATAATGCACAAACCATCATAGATCTTATCAATATTTCATTCTCACAACATAAACTTTCCACGAGCTTAAGTTATAAAAATTTGATCTTTAGACATCATGTACTCATCAAGGGAAAATTAAACTTATCTAACCTCAAGAAGAAAATGATCAAGTAACCATCCATTTACCTTACTCTCAAACTATCACTCGAATAAAAGTATTCTTAGCAAACACATTGTCGTCTCTAAAAGTTTCAAACTATGGCGCCTTCTCTTTCCATTTAAACATCCCATGATAGATACGGGTCTCACCCAAGGCTGATAAATCCAAATTTAATAGTACTCTCCATCGAGATAGAGCTATTGAATCACACACAATGTACAACTCTACACAATCTTTCATAAGCCTAGTTTCAACTACCATTCAAACCATTATATACCTCATACCAACACTTAAGAAATTCTTGGTCACCACAATAATTATATACTATGAGCACATAACCTCTATTTACTATCAAGTGTCTATGAAACACATCACATCAGTGTGTAGTCCCATTTAAAATAGTAGTTTCAATCTCCACGAAATCCTTAATAACCATGTATAATTGTAGGTCCAGACTGTTGCGCATCCACAAGTCACCTACCATAATTTCCACAATATAGCCCCACATAACAACAAATAATCTTACACACGTCATTGCTTGTCACCAAAACCCAAATTCAATCTTTAGAAAAGTCGATGATAAACCCCTAGTAAGTCTGTACCAAACTAGTCCACATCTTACAGTCATATCAAAACTCTTATGCAAAAATCAATGCAACCTTCAACTACAAACCAATGATTTATACTAGAGGTCTTATTCCTTCACTTTTCTTAAATTCTTTTCATGACACAAAATTTAAAATATCTTGAACTCTTCAATACATCATACTCTTGTTCCTTTTGCTGACTCGCTTACCCATCTTATTCTTTGACCAAAAACCCTTGCCATTTTTACCTTAGCCTCTAAATCAAAACATTACGTGAAACCCCCATTAGGTCCCTTAACAATCAAAAGTAACCAAATTTCAGACTTCAATTATGCACAAGTCCTTCCAAATGCTCAATACTCAATGCTATCAACCATTTCTTACCTTACCAATCCATACCTTGATAAAACATACTACCACGAATGTAGACTTACAATGAAAAACTTGAATTGTAAACCTAATTGTTTAACTCAATCTCCTTATCTATTCACATAGCTCATACCTTGAATATTTTTATGAATTCACGTATCTTAACTTATCATCGATCACCTCTTCATCGATTTATCATACCCTTCGCTAAAAATCCAACCGTAGTCATTAACAAACTCAAAACCATAAGAGAACTTATCATCACACTCAAGCTGAACGTATGTACACTCATTTCTTAGGTCTTTATTACCATACAAAATTTGTTTAACCAACAATTTGTATTCTATAATTGCATCTCAATCACAACCCATCACTAACTCGTATTACCATCATGCTCAGCAAGCCCTTGTCATCACCACGAAGTGAACATTTTCCTCGACATGACACCTCAACCCAGTTATACCAATCAGATTCAAAGGACTAACCCAATTTTATACACACTTTCTAACTAAAATCTCCAATCGCATTCACCCAAGTATACTCAATGACTCTTTTATCCATCAGTTTGTCATTCCAGTATCAATCCACTCCTTTGGAGTTTAAGATAAAATCACCAGTCCTCCTTTAAAATCATCAGGATATATTTCACAACCTAAATACATTAATACCGTACCAAATATCCACCATTCTAAAAAATAATGCTTAACCCAAGCATCAGTAGTAACAAATTAGTTGATTTCTCAAATGTGAATGCAACACCATATATCATTATCTGAACATGTCATACAACTGATAACTCCTTAAGTAGTTAGAATTTATACTTGTCAATTGATGTATTAGTTTCCACATACTACTAGTACCACACCGTGAAAGTTCGTTAGATCCATCACTAGAACACATCATACCTATCGAGAAGATTGTACCCAAATAGCCACACATTTCTACCCATTGAATAGCTGAGAAAAACATTATCTAATTTGTTCTGTCTCTAGACCAAGTGATTTGCATTCTTTCTTATATCAGGTCGATAACAAAAGTAACACACTTCATAACCCTATCCAAGTAAGCATTGATATTGTTGTAGTAATGGTATCATGATCCTCTTTGATATACACTCAATCTATGAAATCGTAGTAGAGATTTTGACCACAATTGGTGCAACCTAATTTCATCATTCGCTAAGCAACCTATACATGTTATGACCATTTTACTAACTGTATTTTACAAAGTAATGGTGTTCATTATCTAGTCGTTCCTTACGAAACTTCTTGAATGTTATCACATTGACAAAGTCATCCGGCTTCACCCCCTCTACCTCTATTACAAATCAACCACTTCCTCAAAGAATTTTGCTAAAACATCCACATATAAAGCTTGAATCTACAATTCAAACCTCAATCCCTTCACAATACAGCGAATCCACTCTTTCGTATTGAAGTAAAGCTAAGTCGCATAGCTGAAATAAGCATAAAATTTGGCTTTATAGATTGCAACAGATAACTTCCGTTGTTCTATATTCAGGAACTCATCTCTCCTCATATTCTTCAAATTCTGGGGTATATATTTATCCATCAAAAGGCTAGAAAATGTTGTTCAAGTCATAGGTACTGTCATTACTGGTAGGACTCAACACGACACCGCCACCACATTTTCGCATCTCCCCAAAATTAGTATGCCAAAAACTTAACGTCCAATCACTCTACCATATCTATCTTATGAAATAACTCATGACAATCAACAAGGAAATCATAAGCATCTTCATATTCAGTACCCATGAAGGATGGGGGTTTCAACTTCAAGAACTTAATAAAAAGATCATCCTAGTCACTAGTCATTACATGCCTATAGTGAATCGAGGAAACATATCTATTTCTAAGGACGTATCCTCTCTTGTTGGCGTTGCTGTTTTCAAATCTACTACTCTAGTACTAACCATATGCAAAGTAGAGTGAAGAAGGTCAGATACCAATTGGATTCAAGTAGTAGCACGAAAGAAAAAAGGAGAGAGTTTTTCTAAAGTCGTATAGCCTCTCGAAGAAAAGTAAAGGCGTCCCCATACCATTCTGCAAGATTCTACTAGACCTGTCCTTGTGTGATGAGATCACCGAACCTAAAGCTCTGATACCAAGTTTGTCACAACCCAAATCGATTCATGAGTGGCACCCACACTTAACCTCCTAGGTGGGCGAACCAATGAATTCAACCCCAACTTATATTTATCATTCAACTCACACGATACTAACCATAATGCGGAAGCCTAAATCTTATTAGTGTAAGAAATACAAATCCATTAAAGTCTACAATATGTCATTCCCAAAACCTACAAGTCATCACTTCAAGGACATCTAATCTTCAAAGACTAAGTCTAAGAGTATTAAATACACCAAAATAAATGAATAAAATAGCTTATGTTTGAAAACTAAGGACATCATGTCATGACCAAGAGAATCCAACACGCGCTTAAATGAATAGCTCACCCTGAACCTGATATGCTGGAGACTAGCTAGAGCTGAGGGCAAGTCAAAGTCGTTGATACACTCGCTGCACTCCACAAAAGAAAAACAAAGAAGAACACAAGTAGGGCTCAGTACAGGGCAATATGTACTGAGTAGATATCATCAGCCGACTCAAAATAGCAACTTTTATGCATAAAGTAATAGTATAAAATCAACTATAGCACTTAGAAGGTGATAAATAACAAACAACATGAACAAGTGATAAACGAAGCAAGTACGTAACCAATCACAACATCAAGCACACACACGAGGACTCATGCCTCCACACCACGCTCGTTTGGGAAATAAGTTCTATGAGATTGAGTACATTCAATTAATTCAATATGTTTTCCTCTTTAATGTTACCGTGTCGAATCGTGACACCTGATCCAATAATACCATGTTGAAACGTGACACCCGATCCAATAATATCGTGTCGGAACATGACACCCCCATCCAATAATATTGTGTCGAAACGTGACACTACGATCCAATAATACCATATCGGAACGTGACACCCTGATCCAATAATACCGTTAATTTATCATTTATTATCACCATTTTTCACTTCATTAACAATAGTTCATCAAGCCTTCTTTATTCAAGGCATCACTTCAATAGAGAGGGTTCAAGATTATAAATTTCACAGTCTCAGGATTTCAGACCAATCACAAACCACACAACCACACAGTCAAGTACATAGAGGACTTCACAATATCACTCAATGCATATCAATCACTATTAATAGTCTATCTATCAAATAGAATAAACCATAACCTACCTCCACCGAAGAACTAAAGTCAAGCAAGCTACTTCTTCAATATTTTCCTTTCCTCAATGCCTCCGAACCTTTCCAATCTATCAAGTATATATGCATAATTTGTAAGTTAACAAGTCTATAGACACCCCTGTTACTATATGTCTAGCCTAGACCAAAAAATTCACCAAGCACAAATCTATATTCAAGTTCTTAATCTTGAGGTCAATTAATATGCCAAGTCTCGTATTTCTTAAATTCAAGCCTAGGGTTTAAGTCTTAATTCCTCCAAATAACATAACCTTAATAGTATTCAAATACTACAATATACCTAATATTTAATTACCTATCTCAATATATCAAAAGTTGAATTATAATATGATAAACGTAAGAAAATTTAAAGGTAGAAATCACATATTTAAACTTTACCGTAATCAACAATTGCCAAACTCATATTCCATGCAACCTATACTTCTATAAATTATTCCCAGCAGTCACTATCCCATCATTGGTCACAATCATTATGAACTAAAAATGGCATCAAGACTTTGTCATTAGTTCATAATTATACTTTCTATTTGCCGCAGCAAAATTCTAACAATTATAAACGTAGCCCCTCAATTCATTAGCATTTATTAATATTATTTATACATATATTTGTTGACACAAATTTCTACAGAAACCCAATTGAAAATTTGATGCCACAACATATGGCCGTGTAACGACAATATATTTATCAAATCTAAACATACTAAATATTAACCTACTAATTAAATAATGAAACAGCCCCACCATCACACAGTTAATGCTTTCCATATATATATATATATATATATATATATATATATATACACCTCTGTCTTAACAAATTACATTCCAACGAACATTAAGATTTAAAGACGTAGTTTTACCTTGATCAAGACTTGCGGCTCCTCATGTCGTCTTCAGGTAAGTCTTATTCTTAATTTGATTTTAACGCTCGAGCATTACTGCCCTAATTGTTATATGTAACTAATTATAAAAGTTGACCACTACTAATTTTAATTTTATCTTCTTTAACCACCAACTAAATTAATTATTAAAATTGCCCTACTAATTTCATAATTGTAGTTATGAATAGTCAAAAATACCCATTTTGAATCATCAAAGAGTCTTTTATGAAATAAAAAGTTCTAGTACTCAAAACGACCAAATTGGCCGTTACAAAAACTTTTTAAGATATTAAAAATAAAATAAATAAATAATGAAGGAAAAATGGTCAAAACAAAAAGAAATTGATAAATATAAATGGAGTCCATAAAGAGGTGTCACATCACCTTCTCTATGTTTTTCTCTATGTTTATATATATATATATATATATATATGTATATATATATGTATATATATATATATATATAGATAGATAGATAAAGATATATAGATTTGTGGATTTAAGTAAGTTTCTATTTTATATTAAATTCAAGTTTCTTTTTTTTTTCTTGGTTGATTGTTTGTTCAATTAACCTTTATTTCTTTCATTCTCATCTATTATATCTTATCTATATTACTTTTTTATTGTTAATTTCGCATTAGATTTCTATTAGTTTCATCCCCAATTGGATTTCTTATAAGTTGGTATCAGAGCTAAGTTTAGGTTTGTTTTCACAAATCTAAGTCTTGATATTTTGATCTGGTAATAGGAAGATCTGGTAACAATCGGGTGAATGATTTATGATTTTAACTACATGAGTAGTTAGATAACTCGTTAAGGAATCCATATGACTTTACGGAATTGAACTCAGGCGAGTAGAGCTCCTGAAATCGATCTTAGAGTAAGAGTATTTACTGAACGTCGTGGGATAGAGGTGTGTTGTGAAATGAGAATTTTGGAATTCTTGAAATAACTCTCTGTCTCGAGAATGCCGCTTTGGCGCTGGGTTTTTCCACTTTGGTGGGCCCGCTATGACGGGCCCGACGTGAATTAAAGTCATTAATAAATCCCTAAATGACCTCATTTTGCACTTTTCAAATTTTTGAGCTAAGGAAAGACCCCCAGGTGACTCTTACTCGTTTTTCACCATTCTTGAGGCTAAAGGTAAGTTTTTCACTCCCCGAATCCCTTTTTTGATTCGTAGAACATAATAGAATGGGTGAATATTAATGGAGGAGAGTTTTGTTATAGATTCTATGGTGGAAAAAGCCCTAAATTGGGTATTATTATCTTGGGTTTGGTCTAGGGTTATTGAGTTTGTTATAATCCGGATAATTAGACCTTTGATTGTTGATCCTTGCATATAAATTATTGTTTGTAGACCTAGAACAGGCGGAAAAAATCCGAAAAGGGAAGATTCAAGTGCCTTAGGCGTTTCAAGCTTGGATTCGAGGTAGGTGATGGTTGTGATTCTATGATTGTGTGATGTATATTTGTTCTTGCTTCATTATGATACACGTATGTATGCGAATGTTGCATTATTGATCACACTTGTTGTAAATGAGGATAATTGAATAATTGTATGTCATGAATCACCTCTTGTTGTATGATTGTGAGAATATACATTGTGATTGTGATTGTAGTTTGTTGAATGAGCGGGTGTCACAATCCGACACATTAACTTAGATCGGATTGCCACTTTCTGGCATAAACATGGGATCGGCTGCCACGTTTCAGCATAAACATGGGATTAGCTGCCACGTTCTAGAATAACTAACTTGGATCGAATTGCCACATTCCGGCATAAATATGGGATCGGATTGCCATGTTGCGGCATGCTAACTGTTTGGGTTTGGGTTACATGAGAGGACCATTGAATTGGGTTCCGTGAGAGGACCATTGAATTGTATTATGTATCTACTTGTGATGAGTTCGTTCATATCTAATGGTGACTGATATTGGAAGATTGTATATTGCTATGAATTGATATAACTGTGATATGTAAGAATCGTGAAGTTGTTCATTGTTCGTATATATTGATGATATTGTATATGTTTGATATGTGCATGTCATTATATTGTTGTATTGACTAATGTATCTTACACTTAGTGGGATAGCTGCGTGATCCTACCAGTACACGGTAGTTGTGTACTGATACTGCACTAGCTCTTTCTTTGTTGAGTACAGGGCATCTTCAGGTGGCTATTGATAGACCCCAGCTAGGTGACTATGAGCATGACCGGATTCAAGGGTGAGCCAGTTCTTTCAGGCTGCCATGGATCTTCCTTGTTTAAGTCCACTCTTTTCAGACTTAGACTTTTTGTTTAAGGTGTTGTTTAGTTTCGAGGTTATACCCCTTGTTCTTAGACTTGTCGTTAGTAGAGTTTTGGTACTTTGACTTTCAAGTTCTAGGTTAATTCTTCTGCATTTTTTAGTTATTGTTGAACTTTTGTTAGAGTTTATGGAAACTCTATTTTCTTTCCTTAATATTTGACTTATATGCCTTATTTCTTAGATTGGTTGCTTGGTTTTGGTTGTAGTAGTGGTTTTCCTACCGGATGGTTATTGTGGGTGCCAATCACGATGGTCTGGGTCGTGCCAAAGTTTGTATCAGAGCCCTTGGTTTGTTGAACTCATTGTACCAAAACGAGTCTAGTAGAGTCTTGCGGAACGGTATGAAGATGTTCGTACTTTTCTTCAAGAGGCTATAAGACTTTAGGAAAAACTCATTTCTTTCTACTCCTTCGTGCTATGACTTGAATCCAATTGGTATCTGGGTGATATAAATTGGTATCTTTCCTCCTTCACTTTATGGTCTGAACTAGAGTAACAATAGTGATAACACCATCACTAGCAAGAGAGGATGTGTATAGACTACTGACAGTCGAATAGAGTCGCCATTTGGAACAAGTATCCATTGCCTCGAATAGATGATCTTTTTTATCAGTTACAAGGTGCATCAGTTTCCTCTAAGATTGATTTAAGGTCTGGTTACCATCAGTTAAAGATTGAGGCGGTTAAGAATTGAGTTCGACCAAGTTTTATGATTGAAATTAGCAATTTTGTGGGGCTCGGTAGCTACTATTATCGCTTGTGGTTTGAGTTGAGTCCAATTGGTATCTCCCGATTCCAATCGGTATCTCAACGAAGTGAACTAGATGTCGTGGTCGTGACTGAGGGGCCACAAGCAAAGCAAATTGGAAACTAAGAAGGTTCCAATTGGTATCTGGCCCTAGGGGTGTATGAATGCATGGATGATCAGGAATGGTCATCCATGGAGAAAAATAATTAATTAAAAATTTGGACTTTTCTGTAAATTATATCTTGGAAACTTTGAATGAGTGCTTCTGGTTGTCTGAATTAACAACGAATGTGAAGTTGTAATTGCTTGAATATGATGAGGTGATTATGTGCATAGTAGATGTGTGTCTGAACTTTGATATGTACAATATGTTAGCCTGGTCGTTGAAGTTATGCAAGTTGTAAATACTTAAGTATCATGAAATTTGTTGTGAAATAAAGATCTTGACTAAGGATCATGTGAGTGTCTGGGTGTATCCTGGGGATGTATGGGTTGTGGTGCTGAATTGAAAAGAATGAGTTGGTTCGTGTATCGTGGGATTGACTGGGGTAGACAATGATTATCCTAGTTAGGAGGACTATTCTAAAATTGCTAAGTAAAGCTGGGAACCTTTGTGGAATTTAAAAAAAAAACAGAACCCCAGAAAAATTATTAGCAGGGGTTCTATTTTCGTTACGGCCGTTGGGGCGGGATTCTTCCCACCAAGGCCAGACCTCTAGTGCGAGATTTCTCCCACCAAAGCGAGACAGGGCGAGACAAAATCTCAGCCCTGTATCCCCTGTTTTCTTTAGTCACAATTATGGATCCTGAATCGTACCCGAACTATCCCCCACAATCTAATTTAATGTTCAACAATCGAATACAAGTTATCAGGTGTGTTAAAATTGCGGAGAACCTGGGCATATGAGGAGGAAATTAGTGAGGCCGTGGAGGCCGGGGAAATGGTAATGAATGTAGAGAAGTGGTGCAGCCAGGCAATGAGGTTGCTCGTCAAGAGGACAGGGCTAAATTTTATGTTTTTCGGCCAAGACTGAGTTTTGAAGTGTGTGATGAAATGGTCACTAGTGCTACTCTGGATGGCTATTGTTTTGTGTAATCTCAGTTCTACTTATTTGTACGTATCAGTTCAATTGCCTTGGAATTTGATATGATTTGTGATATACTTGATGCCCTCATCCATGTTTTTACCCACTTGAAGAGTCAGTCATAGTCATCCTTGTATATCGTGTTTGTCTTGTTGTATTTATGGTTTTTCAGATTTGGGTTGATTTGGTTATGCTGGATATGACTGACTTGGTATAATTTTAGGCATGACTTGGTTGTTCCCCTATTATACCGGGCTTAATCGTAATACTAAGTCGGTAACTCTAGAGATCCCCGTTAGGGAAAGGTTAGAGTGGGAAGAGGGTACAAGCCTAAGTCAGCTAAGGTCATATCTTTCGTACGGGGTAACAAACTGGTGGGGCAGGATTGTTTGACGTAACTGGCTCATATCCGGGATGTTGAGGTCGAATCCCCCTCTATTGAGTCTATTCCTGTGGTGTTAGAATTGAGAGACTTAAAGCTCAAATCCAAGAGCTTCATGATAAAGGTTTCATCCATCCTAGTGCTTCCTCATGGGGTGCCCCTGTCTTGCTTGTTAAGAAGAAGGAGGGTGTTATGAGGACTGGTGAATTCATCTTAAGCCATTAGTGCTTCCTCGTAGGGTGCCCCTGTCTTGTCTGTTAAGAAGAATGAGGGTGTTTTGAGGACTGGTGAATTCATCTTAAGCCACAACGGAGTCGATTAATACCTAAACGACAAGCTTATGGATAAAGAAAGTCCCATTGAGTATACTTTGGTGAAGTAAATTGAAGTATTTTAGTTAGGAAGTGCGTAAAAATTGGGTTAGCCCTCTGAATTTGATGAGAATACCTGAGTTTGAGGTGTCATGTTATTGAAAGATTGGCTTCGTGGTGATAGTTAAGGCTGACTGAGCGTAATGGTAATAAGAGTTTGTGATGGATTGTGACGGGATGCAACTATATAATAAATTGTTGGTTAAGCGAATTTTTGTATAGTAATTACAACTTGCGAGTATCTAAGGTTATGGTTTTCTAATATTTGGTGAGTAAAGTGGTTGTATGGAAAGTTTTAAGAGATGGTGGGACACCATTCTAATAGAAATTAAAGAGCTAGAATCATAATGAAGAAAAATAGTGGGAGGTAGTACAACCTTTAGAAAGAGGCAAAAGCAAAAAAATTTTATTTAATTGAAAAGGCTGAAGAGATATCTTCAGAGGGGTAGATAATTGGGTTCAGAGATGCGTGATTTTATTCATTTTGTTGTGGCTATGGTAATAGTGTCACAAGTCCATCAGATTGGTTAAAAAAACTATTGAAAAAGACTTGAGAAAGGAGTGTACGGACATTAGCTTGAATGTGATGACAAGTGTTTGGTTTTGTTTTTGAGTCCAGTAATGAGTATGATTGAAATTTTAGTGAAATATATTATAAGATCGATGGAGATGCGATCAATGATAAGCGAAGATCTATAAATTCATAAGAATCTTCAAGGTACAAGCTAATGTTGATAGAGAAAGGGATTGTGTTATATGGTGGAAATTACAATTCAAATTTTTCATTGTGAGTCTACATTCGTGGTGATGTATTTTGTCAAGGTATGAATTGGCAAGTTCAGGAATGATCAATTGTATCTGGTATTGAACATTTGAAAGGACTTACACCTGGGTTGAGTTGTAAAGTTAATTACTGTTGATTGCTAAAGTACCTAAGAAAGGTTTTCATTTAAAAAGTGTTGGTTTAAAGTAAGGTCAATGGCCGGAGTGGTTAGATGGTTGTTAGTATTAAAAGTGTTGGCTTCAGTCGAAGGATGTGAAGAGTAGGTTGAGTCAAGTGAATGTAAATGGCTGGTATCGACTCTTCAAAGGAAATCCTTTCGTGTTATTCGATAAATTCTTATGTGACTATCTATTTCATTTTGTACATGGTTGTGAGTGTGATGAACTAGCTATGGTCATATGTATTTTTCATGTTGTGGGTGAATCTCTAGTGGTGGATCAGGTTTACTAATCCTGCGATGCTCTCTTGGTTGAGTGGGAAGATTTGGCTATTTCGAATGACATAATTGGTGTTGTCTTGGAGCAGTTAAAGTATTTTAGTGGTTCTACATGTACCACCTTGCTTATGAGAATATATAGAAGAGCTACCCTACGTATTTATGGTTGTCCGACAATATAATATTTCATCTTGTCGTCGAGGTCATGTATGGATTATGTGTAGTTGAATGTGGGGATCATTGAATCAAATTCTACTGTTCTTAAGAGGTAATCTATAATTACTAAATCTAACATTTCGATAGTGTTGTTGGAGGGGTTGTATGCTTAGACATATCCCTCGATGAGTATCTGATTTCTAAATATCAAAATTGTTACTCCCTCCATCCCATTTTATGTGGCAACATTTGACCGGGCACGGAGTTTAAGAAATAAATAAAGACTTTAAAAAGTTTGCCAAATTGCCCCTTCAAAAAATAGACATATTAAAAAGTAGACTCACTTTTCTCTCTCCTAATAAATGTATTGGAGTACTATCTTTAAGATTAAGTGGGACCAATAAGGGTAAAAGAGGAATTGTACCTTTAAATACTTACCATGTAAGGAAATACAACATTCTTTTTGGGATTGACTAAAAAGGAAATGGTACCACATAAAATGGGACGGAGGGAGTATAACTTAAGCTCATTGGAATTTATGTTGTGGGATGGAGATGTTGTTAAGAACTATGATTGGTTGGGTATTATGAATGTGTGTTGGTTTGTTTAGGTTCACTTCTAATTGTAGCGAGTATTGATTTAGAATTTTATCATGGTTATGTGAGAAAGGATTTGTCCTAATGTTTGTGTCAAGATCCTTGATAACATGTGGCAGAGGTGTGTACGATCAATTTTGGTGGTTGTCGGGAATCATTTTATTGTTAGTTAAGTTTACATACAACAATATTTATCACTCGAGTGTTGAGATGAATTCATTGAGGCATTGTAAAGGAGGAGGTGTAGGTACTCAATTGGTTGGTTTGAGGTTGGAGATGTGAAACCCTTAGGGGGTAGTGAGATTCGGTAAGAAGGGCATACGATACAAGTATCCCCAGTAATTCGACAATTCAGATACTACTCTACCCTTACCTTAATCAGTCTTTCCTAGTTGATCACTCGGGGACCAGTGATGGATAAATTGGTATCTATTGTAATGACCTTATTTCCATTGTTATGGAAAAGCCAATGGAGAAAAAATTGGGGTAACAAAACTTTTTCATAGTAACTTGGAATTTCCTAGTCTAGTCCAGCTTTGGATGAAATCGGAGTCTTTAAGGTGTAGGGAGATCTGGTAACAATCGGGTAAATCATTTATGATTTTAACTACATGAGTAGATAGATAACTCATTAAGGAATCCGTACGACTTTACGAAATTGAATTCGGGCGAGTAGAGCTCCCGAAATTGATCTTAGCGTAAATGATATTTACTGAGCGTTGTGGGTTAGATGTGTGTTGTGAAATGGGAATTTTGGAATTCTTGAAATAACTCTCTATCTCAAGAATGCCACTTTGGTGCTGGGTTTTGCCGCTTTGGCGGGGCCGCTGTGGCGGGTCCGACGCAAATTAAAGTCGTTAATAAATCCCTAAATGACCTCATTATGCACTTTTCAACCTTTTGAGCTAAGGAACGACCCCCAGGCGACTGTTACTCGTTTTTCACCATTCTTGAGGCTAAAGGAAAGCTTTTCACTCCCCGAATCCATTTTTTGATCCGTAGAACATAATAGAATGGGTAAATATTGATGGGGGAGGGTTTTGTTATAGATTCTATGGTGGAAAAAGCCCTAAATTGGGTATTAGGATCTTGGGTTTGGTCTAGAGTTATTGGATTTGTTATAATCTAGATAATTAGACCTTTGATTGTTGATCCTTGCATATAAATTGTTGTTTGTAGACCTAGAACAAGCGGAAAGAATCTGAAAAGGAAAGATTCAAGTGCCTTAGGGGATTCAAGCTTGGATTCGAGGTAGGTGATGATTGTGATTCTGTGATTGTGTGATGCATGTTTGTTCTTGCTTTATTATGATACATGATGTATGTGAATGTTGCATTATTGATCACACTTGTTGTAAATGAGGATAATTGAATAATTGTATGTCACGAATCACCTCTTATTGTACGATTGTGAGAATATACATTGTGATTGTGATTGTGGTTTATTGAATGGGGGGGTGTCATGATCCGACACACTGATCGGATTGCCACGTTCAGGCATAAACATGGGATCGGCTGCCACGTTCCGGCATAAACATGGGATCGACTGCCACATTTCAGCATAACTAACTTAGATTGGATTACCACGTTCTGACATAAATATGGGATAGGATTGCCACGTTGCGACATGCTAACTATTTGGGTTTGGGTTGCATGAGAGGACCATTGAATTGGGTTCTGTGAGAGGACCATTGAATTGGGTTCCCTGAGAGGACCATTGAATTGTGTTGTGTATCTACTTGTGATGAGTTCGTTCATATCTAATGGTGATTGATATTGGAAGACGGTATGTCACTCTGAATTGATATAACTGTGATATGAAGTTGTTCATTGTTCGTATATGTTGATGATATTGTATATGTTCGATATGTGCATGTGATTATATTATTGTATTGACTAATGTATGTTGCACTTAGTGGTATAGCCACATGATCCTACCACTACACGGTGGTTATGTACTGATATTGCACTAGCTCTTTCTTTGTTAAGTACATGGCATCTTCAGGTAGGAATTGATAGACCCCAGCTAGGTGACTATGAGCGTGACCGGATTCAAGGGTGAACTAGTTCTTTCAGGCTGCCATGTATCTTCCTTGTTTAAGTCCACTCTTTTCGGACTCAAACTTTTTATTTAAGGTGTTGTTTAGTTTAGGGGTTGTACCCTTTGTTCTTAGACTTGTCATTAATAGAGTTTTGCTACATTGACTTTCAGGTTCTAGGTTAATTTTTCTACGTTTGTTAGTTATTCTTGAACTTTTGTTAGAGTTTATGGAAACTCTATTTTCTTTCCTTAGTATTTGACTTATATGCCTTAGTTCTTAGATTGATTGCTTGGTTTGGGTTGTAGTAGTGGTTCTCCCACCGGATGGTTAGTGTGGGTGCCAATCACAATGGTTTGGGTCGTATGGTAGTACAAAGAGGATTTTAATTTAATTAATTTTGCTTTATTTACCATCAACCAAATTTTTATTTTTTATTTTTTATTTTTTAAATTTTTTGTCATGTCAGTTTTATGGGTAAAAAATTCATTTTTAAATAGTAAAAGTGTGTAATATGTCGTCATGATAGTTTAAACATGTAACTGACCTTTGGAGTCAAAAGTTCACGGGTGAATTTATGCATTTTTTCTAAAAATATTTGTTTTGATTTATTGCTTTTAACATTACATCCTTATTCCGTAGTGTTTTTTGAGTCTAGATTTCAAATTTCTTTCAATTTGGAGTTGTAGAATTGAAGTTGCCATTGAAAGATTTTTAGCTTTTGAAACTTTCCAAATTTTGAAAGTGGGTCTTGTGATTGAGGATAAATTGGAGGTTGATAACCATTGTGGTTTGTTCTCTAAGTCAAGGGGAAGATAATCCTAAAGTTAATTCCTAGTTGTGTTAAAGAAATTGAGAATTAATAGTTGTTCTTAGTGTTTATGTGTTCTTCAAGTTGTTATTGAAAAAAACAAGAAAGAAAGTACATTTGATCCAACATTTTTAAGTCAAAGTTGGTCAAAAGTATTTTTTTGGTGCATTAGTAGAATCTTTTTTAAAAAAATTAAACAATATTAAAAAATTATTAATTTGAAATTCCACGTGGACATGCCACGTAATAGTCAAAGGTAAAAGTCAACCGTTGACTGCTGAGTCAGCAGTTACGCAGGCGCCAAGTCAGCGCCAACACAAGGCCACATCAGCAGCT
This sequence comes from Solanum pinnatisectum, assembly GCA_035578085.1. Classification (NCBI taxonomy): domain Eukaryota; kingdom Viridiplantae; phylum Streptophyta; class Magnoliopsida; order Solanales; family Solanaceae; genus Solanum; species Solanum pinnatisectum. The sequence continues at coordinate 23,440,875 of CM069081.1, read as the reverse complement.
GCATGTCAAGCTAATTCTGATGCGCCATGTGGCGCCTGTACAACAACTTCAGAGGCTATTGTCTTTATCAAAGAAGTGTCTTTTTTATTTTTCTTAGAATAAATAGTAGTTTCTATCATTTTGGAAGACATAGCTTATAAAGATTTTGAATGTTGAATGAAAAAACTCTCTCAAGAGTGTAGATTAAGTGTGAAATCCTTTAGTTTAGTCTAGCTTAATGTAGGCTAGTTTGATGGGTGATTACCATTGTTGATTGAAGACTCCATGTTCTTGATTTCATATTGAATCACTTATTTGTGAATTTAAGTAAGTTTCTATTTTATATTGAAGTCAAGTTTCTTTTTCTTCCTTGATTGATTGTTTGTTCAATTAATCTTTCTTTCTTCCCTTCTCATCTCTTATTTCCCATCTATATTACTTTTGTATTGTTTAATATCACATTTGATTTCAATTGGATTCATCACCAATTGAAATTCTTATAATTTGGTATTAGAGCAAAGTTTATGTTTGTTTTCAAAAATCTAAGTCTTTAAATGTTGATTTACTCAAAAATTTAAAAAATGCATAAAAAGATGGCTAAGTATGAGAAGTGTTTTGAATCTAATTTTTTTTAAGTGTCCAAACTTTGTGATTTTTTTCCTACAATTTGTCAACTATTTTATAATTAATTAACATATTTAATTACTTGTTAACTAGTTTAAATCATCAAATCATCCAATCAAAGTATTGCAAGTGATGAACTTCTTTGAGGCATCAAAATTTTTCTAAGTGTGCAAACTCACTTCTTCTTCTTTTAAACTCATTTTTCTTTCATTTCTCAACTATTTAATAATTAATTAACATCTATAATTACTTGTTAAATAGTTTTAATCATCAAATTATTTCTTTGATCCTTCAATTAAACAACAACATGTAATTCTTGTACTTTTGTTAGTTTGTTTTGAGTTCGAATCTTTTGGTTCTTCTTTCTTCTACTATTCTCATCTTAATTTGTTGATAACCTTGTTGATACAATTCCTTTAGATTTTTGGGTCATTCTTCTTTCAAGAATCGAAGACACTTTAGGAAGGTACGTGTGAGATCAAAACCAAGAGGTGTGAGGAATTTTGCCACTCACCTTGTTTTCTAAGTTTTGTAGGTACCCAAGGTGATTACAAGAAAGAATGTCATCTGTAACTTCCGAATATTGTGGAGATGACATTTGTGAATATGCTTGTAGCAATATGAGCTATGAGCATGGTGAAAATGAGTTTTGTGAGAGCTATGTTGGTCCTTATGAGCATGGTAATGGGGCTCTTGAGTATGGTGGTGATTCATAGGAGGACTATGATGGTCCATGGGATAATGAAAAACAAGGTGGTTAAAACTACTACTCCGGAGACGATTATGAGATGAATGAAGCTTATGACTCTTGTGATGATGTTGAAGGGGTAGAAGAACCTTATGGGGTATACCTTTGTGAAGATAAAGGTTTTCATGCTTCGCAGCATGGTTATGATGGCGATGTGAGGTACAATGGTTTCTCCCATAGGTCTTATGAATCATTTTAATGGAATCTAGATAGAAATGGAAGTTATGAGGTTTCATTTCCCTCCTCATCTTGTGCTACTTCCTATCCTGAGAAAGAAGGCATATATGTTTGGACGGGACCATTTCAAAGTCATCGTGTGGACTATAGAAAAGGTACATTCCCTACTTATCGAAATATGATAACTTATTCTTTTTATCCTAGTTCTAATGTTTCTTATTCTCCATATGGTGATGAGGTTGCAGGTAGAACGGGAGGAACATTAAGAAATAAAGTAGTAGAGTTAAGAAAATCCTTTACCACGTTGAGTGAAAATTTTGATGATTACTTTCATATATTTGAAAAGGTCAGTCTATGGCACAAAAGAGGCAAGTTATTCATCATGAAGATAAACCTAAGGAGTTACCCTTGGAAGCAAAACAAGATACTCCTTCTAAGGATGTCACTAAGGAGTTGAACATGGAAGTCAAAACACCCACTCCTTGTGCACCGAAATGGAATTTAAACTTGAAGGGATCTTCTAAGCTTTCACAAGAAATCCTTGGCACTTGTCCTAACTCTCATAAAATTAAGACACAAAAATCTTGAGAGAAGTAAGGGTGTGAAAAGTGACAACTCTAGAGTAGAAAAATGAGAGGTTGGGTGGAGTGATGTGAGAGGGTTGTCACATTTTTCTCCAAACTCATGTAACTTTTCTTTCTCTAGTTGTTTGAAAAATTGTGCAGGTATTCTTGGAAGCAAGCCTAGTGAGGCACCTCAAAATGTGAAGAATCATGAGGTTCTTGAAAGCTTCCAAAAGGAGCAAATGTGCTCCAATGTCAATAACCAAGGTGAAGACACTTCTTTCTATGAGATACAAGGTAAAAATGCTAACTTGTAGACTTCCTTGAACTTGGAACATCATTGCATGGCTAGTAGCCCATGAGTGTAAATGATAGCTTGTCTATATGTGAGCATAGTGAGTCTTTACCTTGTGATGTTCTTTATAGTGCTTTGTTGTGTGATAATAATATCATTGTTATGAGTGAGCAATCACTAGTTTATCCTATTGATGACCTAATTGACTCTTTTAGTAAGGTTGATTTGTGTCCACCTAGTGTTGACACTTGTAGCTTGAATGAGGGTACATGGTCATGCGATGAAAGTGATGCTACACTAGTTGATCCCATTGATTACCAAGTTGATTGTTATAGAAAGATTGATTTGTGTCCATCTAGTGTTGACATTATTGATTTGAATGAATCCTTTGACGGTCACGATCCAGCCCGTCATGATTGGCACTCACGCTAACCCTCCAGTAGGATAACCATTACTACAACCCAACAAAAGTCACTTAAAGAAGCTAAACCATTTAAAGATACGGAAGCAGATTTAAATGATGGATAAAAACGGAGTTCCCATAAACTCCAAAGGTTTTAAATAAATAATTAAACAAACTATTGCGGAAGTCAACCCCTAGAACCTGAAAGTCATGTACCAAAACTCTACTAACGACAAGTCTAAGAACAAGGGGTGAAGCCCCGAATACTAAACATAACAGCCTAATAGATAGTCTGAGTCCAAAAAGAGTGGACTTAAACAAAAAAGATCCACGGAAGCCTGAAAGAACTGGCTCACCCTTGAATCTGGTCACGATCAATAGTCTCCTAACTGAGGTCTATTAGTAGCTGCCTAAAGATGCCCTGTACTCAACAAAGAAAGAGCAAATGCAGTATCCGTACATAACCACAGTGTACTGGTAGGATCACGTGGCTACTCCCATAAGCACAATATACAACGAACAAATACAACAGAGTAAGCACACATATACATAATACATAGATCAATCATCATATTAGGGACAACATACAATTCCCCAATATCAATGTCAGGTAACAAGAACATAATAATCACAAGTGGTCCTCTCATGGAACACACACCCAAACTGTTAGTGTGTAGGAACGTGACACCCGATTCAATATATGTCGAAACGTGACACCCGATCTAATATATATATCGAAACGTGACATCCGATCCAATATATATGTTAAAACGTGACACCCGATCCAATGTATGTGTCAGAACGTGACACCCGATCCAATCTATATGTCGAAACGTGACACCCGATCCAAATCAGCACAACCACAATCAGATCCACAATGAATAATACTCATAATCATACAATCAAGTAACAGTTCATGGCATGTATTGATCACACATCATCATTTCATTAGATTGATTCACATTCCATATTCACATACATGCACACATACAATGAAGCATTTATTCGGCATATATCACACAACAGGAAATCAAACCATCACCTACGTCGAAACCAAGCTTGAATCCTCCTAAGACACTTGAGTCTTCCCTTTTCGGATTCTTTCAGCTTGATCTTCTTCTAAACACAATCAAAATATGCAAGGATCAATAAACAAGGCCTAATTTACTTGAATTATAACAAACTTAATAACCCAAGACCAAACCCATGATCTTAATGTTCAGCTAGGGCTTTTTCCCACCATCAACTTTAGGCCAAAACCTTCACCCTATGATAATTACTCAAGAATCTAAGTTCTACGGATCGAAAAATGGATTAGGGGAATAAAATCCTTATCTTTAGCACCAAAAGTCGTGGAAAACTGTCAAGAAATTGCTCTGGGTCGTCTCCTAACTCTTAAGAACGAAGTTTGCAAAAAAATAACGAAGTTGGGATTTTTCCCGACTGAAGTTCGCGATGGTTCTCTCACAACGGACCCCATCCCGCCACAACAGCCCCACCCTGACAGCTTACACGATGACAGAAACTCGAAATTTGAGTTCCAAGATCCCATTTCACAACACACCTTCAACCCTTGACGTTCAGAAACTACCATTTCACGCCAAGATCAATTTTGGGATTTCTACTCGCTCAAATTCGATTCCATAAAGTCGTACGAGCTCCTTAACGTCTTAGCTATGCACTCATGTGATCAAATTAATAATCAGATCCCCCATTTATTACTAAATTTCTCTAGACCTCACCTGACTCAAATTTTGTCCGAATCTAGACTAGGCTACAATTTTCCAAGTAACTACAAAAAGTTTTCTGGCCCAAATTCTTTCCCCATTGGCTTTTCCATAATGTCGGGAACATGTCGTTACAATATAGAATAATTTACCCATCACCTGTCTCCGAGCGATAAACTAGGAGAACTGGATAAGGCAAAAGTAGAGTAGTATCTGAATCGTCGAATAGTTGGGGATACTTGTCTCGCATGTCCTTCTCGGTTTCCCAAATAGCTTCCTCAACTGGACGATGCTTCCATTGGACTTCGACAAACTTTATTTCCTTGGTCCTCATGATACTTTTTCAACATGTACACATAGAACACTGAATGGACTCCAGATAGGCTAGGCGGTAAAGCCAACCTATAAGTCACTGGCCCTTCACAGTCAAGAATCTCAAGTGGCCCGATGTATTGAGGATTAAGCTTGCCCTTCTTGCTGAATCTCATCACCCCCTTTATGGGTGACATTTTTAGAAGAACTCGCTCCCCATTCTGAAAAGTCGACTCTGGACTGCTTCTCACCTTAGCTTGGATGCTTCTCACCTTATATTGAGCATCTTTCACCAAATCAACCCCCTAAAGGTTTCACATCTCCAACCTCAAACCAACCAATTGAATACCTATACATCCTCCCATACAATGCCTCAATGAAGTCATCTCAATAATTGAGTGACAAATATTGTTGTATGTAAACTTAACTAACAACAAAGGCGATTCCTAACAACCACCAACGTTGATCATACACACGTCTGCCATATGTTATCAAGGACCTTGCACTACTAAAAAACAAGCGAAAATTGACGGCCAAAAGCGACGGACTACGTCGCTTTTTTGGTCAAAATCGATGAAATAGCGTCGCAATCAAGTTCGTCGCTTTTTGGCTCGACACTTTTCAAAAAGTGACGGAAAGCGTCACAAAAAAGCGACGGACTGCGTCTCTTTTTTATTTATTTTCTTAAAATATTATCTTGAATTATGTGATGCCGTCCGTGGCTTTTTCGTATTTTTTTTAATTTCCAAAAAGCGACGTAGTCCTTCTTTTATTTCAATTTAAAAATTTTTTAAATCTTGAAAAGCGACGGACAAAGAGACACCGTCCGTCGCTTTTTTTTAATTTTTTTTTTAAATTCCAAAAAGAGACACCGTCCGTTGCTTTTCTGAAAATTAAATTTTTTAAAACCCCATAAAAGTGACGGACTAAAGGACCCTGTCCATCGCTTTTCTGGGTTTTTTGGAAAAAAAATGCAGAAAACGACGGACAAAATCACCTTGTCCGTCGCTTTTTTTGCACTTTTTTACACCAGAAACTGCAGTTTCTGCTGCCCACCTGCAAATTAAATTAATATCAATATCAAATTAATTCAGCCCATTCAAGCAAAAACACATAATTAACATGCTACACAAAATATAAACTAACAAGCTTAATCAAACCTTCAAAAATATATAAATCACAATTTAAAGACTTATAAAGTTTTTCAAAATTCAAAATTAGTTCATAAATACTACATTTAAATATCTACAAAGTTCAAGCTTAACTAATTCATAAACAATAATTAAGTTTAAGATTTCAAATGATTAATTATATTCCTAATTAAGTTCAAGTTATTATAAATGAAGTTCAAAGTTCTAACTAAGTTCAAATATATTAAGTTCAATAAGATTTTAAGTACTTCAAAGTTCAAATTAAGTTCAAGTTCTAATTAAGTTTAATTATTAAGTTCCAGTTAAGCTCAACAAGATTTTAAGTTCATATTCTTAATTAAGTTCAAGTTGTTATAAATTAAGCTCAAAGTTCTAATTAAATTCAAATACATACCAAGGTCAATAAGATTTTAAGTAATTCAAACTTCAAATTAAGTTCAAACTTTTAATTAAGCTCAAATTATGTTCAAGCATAATTAAATAGTTCAAAGAGACTACATTTTATCAAGATTTTTAAAGTTCAACCTAATAATTAGTTCATAAATTCTACAAATCAAGATTTTTAAAGTTCACAACCTAAAGTTCTAAAATCCTACAATAATTCAAGATTTCAAAAGTTCACAACTTAAAGTTCTAAATCCTACAATAATTCAAGATTTCTAAAGTTCACAACTTAAAGTTCTAAAATTCTACAATAATTCAAGATTTCTAATGTTCACAACCTAAATTTTTAAAATCCTACAAGAATTCAAGCACTCTAAAGTTCACAACTTAAAGTTCTAAAATCTTACAAAAATTCAAGTTCTCTAAAGTTCACAACTTAAAGTTTTAAAATTCTACAATAGTTCAAGATTTCTAACGTTCATAACCTAAAGTTTTAAAATCCTACAAAAATTCAAGTTCTCTAAAGTTTTCAACTTAAAGTTCTACAATTCTATAATAATTCAAGATTTCTAACGTTCACAACCTAAAATTCTAAAATCCTACAAAAATTTAAGTTCTCTAAAGTTCACAACTCAAAGTTCTAAAATCCTACAATAATTCAAGATTTTTCTAAGGTTCTAAAATCCAACAAAAATTCAAGTTCTCTAAAGTTCACAACTTAAAGTTCTAAAATCCTACAATAATTCAAGTTCTCTAAAGTTCATAGCCTAGAGTTATAAAATCCAGTAAAAATTCAAGTTCTCTAACGTTCACAACCTAAAGTTCTAAAATCCTACAATAATTCAGGATTTTTAAAATTCCCAATCTAAAGTTCTAAAATCCTACAATAAATTCAAGATTTCTAAAGTTCACAACCTAAAGTTCTAAAATCCTACAAAAATTTAAGTTCTCAAAAGTTCTAAAATCCTACAATAATTCAAGATTTCTAAATTTCACAACCCAATGTTCTAAAATCCTACAATAATTCAAGATTTCTAAATTTCACAACCCAATGTTCTAAAATCCTACAAAAATTTAAGTTCTCAAAAGTTCTAAAATCCTACAATAATTCAAGATTCCTAAATTTCACAACCCAATGTTCTAAAATCCTACAAAAATTTAAGTTCTCAAAAGTTCTAAAATCCTACAATAATTCAAGATTTCTAAATTTCACAACCCAATGTTCTAAAATCCTACAAAAATTTAAGTTCTCAAAAGTTCTAAAATCTTACAATTAGTCAAGATTTTTAAACTTCACAACCTAAGTTCTAAAATCCTACAAAAATTCAAGTTCATATCTAATTTCTAAAATTAGCTCTATATAAACTTCAAATTCAAGAATTTCTAAGTTCAAGAATTCAAGTAACCTAATTTCAAATTTCATATACTATCTAATATTTTTCTAATTTCAAAGTAATCCAACTTTCATGTACAATCTAATATTTTTCTAATTTCAACTTTCAAACTTACTAAATTCAAGAATTTCCAAGTTGGAAAATTCATCTAATCTAATTTCAACTTTCATATACTATCCAATATTTTTGTAACTTCAAATAATCCAACTTTCATATACAATTCAATATTGTTCTAACTTCAACTTTCAAAAATAATAAATTTAAGAATTTCAAAGTTGGAAAATGCAATTAATCTAACTTCTAACTTCTAATTATTTGTTAGTTCTAAATTCTAATACTCAATTCACAATCATATTTAAAAAATCCCCAATTTAAAGAAAAATCCTAAAATCAAAAATCTTCAATTCTCTCCCTAACTAATAATAATCAAATATACAAATTAACAATTGAATAACACAATTTAACAAACTAAAACAATATACTAACTTATAACAAATCAAATATTACTAGAATTGAAAAAAAACTAAAATTAAACCCTAACCTTAACAAGCTAAGGAAAAGAGGCAGTGGGGACGACGAGTGGCGGCACCAGCGGGGCAAGGCGGCGATGGGACTAGTGCTCTGGGAGAGAAGGGCGACATGGGGAGGCGGCGGCACATCTAGTTTTAGAGAGAAGGGAGAGAAGAGAGAAGAGAGAAAAGGGAGAAAGTGAATGGGAAAATGGGGAAAACCCCATTTTTGGTACAAATAATTTAAAAAAAGCAACAGGTAATGTCTCTTTGTCCATCGCTTTTTTAAAAATATTTGACCAACATTTTGACCAAAAAGTGATGGACTAAGAGATGATGTCCGTCACTTTTTAAAAATGTTTGACTAGATATTTTGACCGAAAAGCGATGGACTAAGAGATGCCGTCCGTCGTTCTTTAAAAAAAATACTAATAAAATAAAACAAATTAAAAACGATGGACAGTATGGTTATTGTTTAATTTATAAATATAATTTTTAATAAAAAGCGACGGACAGCGTCTCTATATATATTAAATAAACAATTATTAATTATATATATATTTGGCGCAAAAATCCACGAAAAAACGACGGACTAAGAGATGCCGTCCGTCACTTTTTGTAAAATAATTTAAAAATAATTATTTTTATTAAAAAGCGACAGACAGTGTGGCAAAGTCCGTCTCTTTTTGGAGCGACACCGTCCATCGCTTTTTTGTCCGTCATTTTTTAGCAGTTTTTTAGTAGTGTTGCACAATCATCAAGACTAATACTTTCGCACTTAAGCATGATAAAATTCCAAATCAATACTTGCTACAATTATAAGTGAATCCGAACCAACCAACACACACTCATAATACCCAAACAATCATAGTTCTTAACAACATCTCCATCCCACAACATAAATTCACATGAGATTAAGTTATAAAAATTTGATCTTTAGACATCAGATACTCATCGAAGGATATGTCCAAGATTACAACCCCATAACAACACTATTAAAATGCTAGATTTAGCAATTGTGATTGTAGATTACCCTTAAGAACAATAGAATTGAACCCAATGATCCCAAACATTCAACCTAGAGAACATAGCAGGATTGGTACACCTAATCCACCACCAAGGATCCACCCACAAAAGTGAAAACACACGCGAGCATAGCTAGTAAATCATACTCTCAACCATGTACAAAATGAAATAGATGGTCACATAAGAATTTACGGAATAATTATTGAATAGCACTAAATGTTTTCTTTCGAAGAGTCGATACCTACCCTTTCCATTCATTTGACTCCACATACTCTTCACATCATTCCACTAAAGCCCACACTCTCAATACTAACAATCATCATAAACACTCCGACCATTTACCTTACTATAAACCAACACTTTTAAATGAAATCTTTCTTAAGTACTTAACAATCAACAATAATAAACTTTACGACTCAACCCAGGTGTAAGTCCTTTCAAATGCTTAATACCTGATACAATTGATCATTTCTCACCTTACCAACTCATACCTTGACAACATATATCACCACGAATGTAGACTTACAATGAAAAATATGAATTGTAAATTCAATTGTATAACACAATCCCCTTATCTATCAACATTAGCTTGTACCTTGAAGATTTTTATGAATTCATGGATCTTCGCTTATCATTGATTGCATCTCCATAGATGTTACAATATCCTTCGCTAAAAATTCACTCGTACTCATTACTAAACTCAAAAACAAAACCTAAGCACTTATCATCACACTCGAGCTAATGTTTGTACACTCCTTTCTCAAGTTTTTTCCCATAGTTTTTTAACCAATCTGATGGGCCCGTGACACTATTACCATAGCCACAACAACGAATGAATTCAGGTGTCTCTGAACCCAATTTTCTACCCCTCTGAAGACACCTCTTTTGCCTTTGCAATCAAATAAATTATTCTTGCTCTCGCCTCTATCTAAAGGTTGTACTACATCCCACTATTTTTCTTCATTATGACTCTAGCTCTTTTAAATTCTATTCGAGTGGTGTCCCACCATCTCTTAAAACCTTCCATACAACCACATTACTCACCAAATATTAGGAAACCACAACCTTAGATACTTGTGAGTCATAATTACTATATTAAATTCGCTTAACCACAATCTTATTATATATTTGCATCCCATCATAATCCATTATGAACTCTTATTACCATTATGCTCAGTCAGCCCTGACTATCACTACGAAGTCAACCTTTTCATCAACATGACACCTCAAACTCAGGTAGACCCATCAAATTCAAAGGAATAACCCAATTTTTATACGCACTTTCTTACTAAAATCTTCAATTTCCTTCACTCAGGTATACTCAATAGGACTTTTCTTTATCCATAAGCTTGTCATTTTGGTATCAATCCACTCCCTCATAGTTTAAGATAAAATCATCAGTCCTTATACTACCATTCTTCTTCTTAACAATTAAGACAGGAACACCCCACGGAGAAGCACTAAGACGGATGAAACATTTATCAAGAAGCTCCTGGATTTGGGCTTTATGCTCTCTCAATTCTGCTGGAGCCATGTGATAAAGAGGAATGGAGATGGGGCGAGTACCAGGTTCCAAGTCAATGCAAAAATCTATATCTCTATCCGGGGGCATACCAAACAAATTGGTAGGAAACACTTCCTTGAATTCAGACACTACATGAATAGACTCAATAGACGGAGGCTCAACATCAACCTCCCGAATATGAGCCAAAAATGCCACACACCACTGCCCCACCAGTTTCCTAGCCCGCACGAAAGATATGACCCTAACTGGCTTAGAATTGTACACCATTTCCCCCTTTAACTTTTCCCTACCCGAGATATCTAGAATCACAAACTTAGCATTACAATTAAGCACAACATAATAGAGGGACAACAAATTCATGCCTAAGATTATATCTAAGTCAATCATATCCAAAATAACCAAATCAACCCAAGTCCAAAAAACCATAAACAAAACATGACAAACATGATATATCTGGTGTCTATGGCTGACTCTCCAACTGGGGTAGAAACATGGATGGGGGTATCAAGCACATCACAGACCGCATCAAATCCCACGGCAAACTGAACTGACACATATGAATAAGTAGAACCCGGATCAAACAAAATGGTAGTCATTCGGTCACAGACAAGAATAACACTTGTGACCACTACATCAGAAACCTCAGCCTTGGTCTTGCTCGAAAAGGCATAAAACTGAGCCCTGTCATCTTGACGGGCAACCTCCTTGCTTGGTGGTACTGCTCCCCTACCTGCATTACCATTTCTCCGACCTCCACGACCTCGCTGATTTCCTCCTCATATGCCCAGGTTCTCCACAATTTTAACACACTTAATAACTTAACCAAGTAAGCATCACTGCTATTGTAGTAGTCGTATTATGACCCTCATTATACACTCAATCTAGGAAATCGCAGTAGATATTCTAACTTGAATTGTCACAACATAATTTCATTATTTACTAAGCAACCCATACATGTTATGACAACAATACTAAATGCATTTTTCAAAGTAATGGTGTTCATTATCTAGCCTTCCCATTCAAAACTTCTTGAATATTGTTACCTTGGCAAAATCTTCTGACTTTACCCCCTTCTACCTCCGTCACAAAATCAACTTCCTGAAAAGATTTTCCTAAAACAGCCACCTATAAGCTTGAATTTGCAAATCTAACCTTAATCCCTTCACAACACGACGAATTTACTCTTCTAGACTGAAGCAAAGTAGAGTACAATATCTGGATAAACACAAACTTTAGCCTTAAAGGCTGCAACAAATATATTATGTTGCTTTATATTCAGGAACTCATTTATCCTCCTATCCCTCAAAGTTCAGGGTATATACTTCTTCATAAAGAAAGCTATAAAATGTTTCCCAAATCATAAGTAGTGCATTTACTAGTCTACACTCAACTTGAGCCACCACTACCTTTTGGTGTCTCCCTTGAACTGGTATTTCATAAACTCAACACCAAATCACTCTACCTTATCCATCTTATGAAGCAGCTCATGACAATCAACAAGAAAATCATAAGAATATTCAGATTCAGTACCCAAGAAGAATGAAGGTTTCAACCTTAAGAACATAGTAAAAACCTCATGTTTGTCACTAGTCATTACCTGCCCACATTGAATCGGGGAAACATGCTTATTTGGAGGGACGCATCCTCTCGTGCTAGTGTTGGTGTTACAACATCTGCGTACCGAAAAGTGAAAGAGATTAGATACTAATTTGGATCACTAGATACCAATTGGAATCAAGTCATAGCATGAAAGAAGAAAAGACAGAGAGATTTCCTAAAGTCTTATAGCCTCTCAAAGAAAAGTACAGACGTCTCTATACCGTTCCGCAAGACTCTACTAAAATCATTTTCGTACAATGAGATCAACGAACCTAGGGCTTTGATAACAACTGTCACCACCCATCTCATCGTGATTGTGTCACAACCCAGGGGTACCTCCTAGATGTAACAAGGCACATAGAACCTCGAAGGGCACCATGTAAGCCACTTAGCATATCATAACATAAAGCATTAGAACAATAAGAGTAAAAACACATTTCAAGTCCAATATTTTCATAAAGGAAAGCGGAAGTCAAGACTTGTCTCATTATAGCCATCTATTACAATACTTGAATCAAATAGGAACACAACCCTTACAACATAGTCCAAAAATAAAATACAAGAATTAAACTACTAAATGAAAACATTTGTCCTCGAATCATGAGGACTCACCAACAAGCAAGGAGAAATGATCAATTCTAAGCTCTAGCCACAATGATGACCACCTTGAGAACCGGACCCTACAATTGGGAAAAAGATGTAGGAAAATATGGGTTAGTAAAAAAATGCACTAAGTATGATAGTCATGCATAAAAACCTTGAAAACATGCAAAAAGGGACATTTTAGTTGAATGCATGCAATTTACTAAGTTAAAGCATCATTTTGAAGGTAGTGGAACAACATAAGTCATAAGCATAATCAACTCATAGATCATCATATCATAGGAGGAACATATCATAAATACCCTCAAAGAATACTTGTGCAATGCATGAATAAGATCCCATAATCTCACCCATACTAAGTAAAGCTTCTTGAGTAGCCATAGTTCATAATTCATGTTCTTGTTCATAGTTCATAAGTAATAGTGGGAATAATCTTTAACCGACATAGACCATGTGAGCTTAATATGGAATTCGGTGTTACCCACACCAAAAAGGGTTGTCCCACTTGCTTAAAGTAAGACCATGGTTTGTTAGCTTTAGGTGGATCCACTAGCTAAATGTCCTACGGGGGCACTTAGTTTATAGGATAAGGAGATTCCTACTAGAAACTCGGACTCAACTAAGTAGAAGGTCTCCATCTCATAAGATACATACTTTGGGAACCCGGACTTAACTAGTGTAGAAGGTACCATTGGGAAGCCAAACTCATCTTGTGTAAAAGCTTCCATCTCATATTCAATATCCACTCAGTGCTAAGCATTACTTCCCATGGATTACATATTTATTCTTGACTTAAGTTCTTATTTATGGAAGAATGTCTTGACACTCAATCCAACATGATTCATAAGATAGCTCATAGATTCAATAGGTGAGAATAGCCTTTCAACCTTAGAAAAATCATATTGTGAGAAAAACTTTCACATCATATCATATTCATACATAGGTTTGTATATGAGGACAACCTTTCAACAACAAAATAACTAGATCATAATCATAATCACTTTACTCTCAAAGTGTTCATAAAGCATATACATAAATCTCATAATCATGCATAATTCTCATACTTTACCCTTCAAGGATCAAGGATCATATTCTTTCCACATATCTAGAATTCACTACATTAGACATGTATATAATCATAATTCAAGTAATCAATTCATTTCATACACAATCTACTACTGCTCTTCTTTCATCAACAAACCCACATCTCAAGATCATAATTGAGAACCATGGGGGTTTCATGGGTTCTTGGGAAATTCATCATAAAAACATCAATATTCATCAATTTCATTCATAATATATCATAATTAAAGCATCAAAATCGTTTCAGAAGGGAACCCATGAATTTGGAGTAAAACACTAGATTTTAGGGATTTCTAACTTTGAAATTTGGAGTTTGAAGGGACTCCATGGATTAAAGTTATCCATGGATGAAAGACTACCATACCTTAGCAATGAATCCCCAAAGAAATTGAGTGGAAAACCTTGCTCCTTCAAACCCTAGCTTCAACTTTCTTCTTCTTCTTCCTTGAAGTTCTAAAGAGAGAAATTTTGGGAGAGGAGATGAACTTATTATTTGGGTGTTTGGAAAATATGACTTAACTTGGGTGAATTTGACTTAAAAGTAACTTATATAGTGACCCTAAACTTACCCAAAACGACTCCACTTCAATTGGACTTAAACCAGAATTACCTAAAATAACCCTCAGTTAAATTAAGCTTCCAGGGACCACGTGGGGCTCCATGAGCCATGGTCATGAGCACGAGCCGTGGTCCCATCCGTTGACTTGAGGCAGTGGCTAGGCATTTGTGCCTTTAGCTCACATGCCTAAGGCAACCTCATGAAGGGCTCCACAGGCCGTGGTGCTTGCCACGAGTCGTGGTCCCTCTCGAGGGCCTTGAGGTAGTGGCTTGCCACTTCCTTACCATGCTCACACCTCCAAGGCATGACCAAGGCCACTCCCACGAGCCGTCTAAGGCTTTATGAGCCATGAAGTGGCTCGTGTGGATAAGCCAGGTTGGGGAAGCCTTAAGGAGGCAACTGCCTCACCACCATGAGTGGCACCACGACTCGTGGTGGCCACCACTGGTCATGAAGAACCTTGTGGTCATAGTGGGCAGTGCCTTGGCCAAAATTGGGCAGCCTTGGCCCTTGCCCATTTTCCTTGGCTCTTACCCTCACGTTAAGTTCTAGTTTAGTTCTAGTCTAGCCTACTAGTTTCCGGGGTGTTACAATATCTCCTCCTTGAGAACATTCATCCTCGAATGACGATCTAGACACCTTACGGAAGAAAAAACTCAAGACTAGAAGCCCATCATGCATGAAACATCAAAATAATGCACAATTCAAAGGAGGAAGCTTCAACTCCATCTCAAACATAATCATTGAAACATAAGGAAGTAGGAACTACATCTAATAATCCATTATGCATGAAACTCAACATTTCTCATATTCATAAGAGGAACTACCTTCTCCAACTAAAATCATGCTCAACACAATATCATGGAGCCAATATGCAATTACTCTCAAAAGCATACTAAAGCATGTTCATCAACTCATCTCATGAAGTCAAATAGGCAACTCATACTAAATGCAAAACAACATGAGGAACATAAATCATAAAAATTCATTTTTTTATTAAAAATGAATTTCACAAGAACATGCATAACATAAGGAAATCATGGAAAGTACATATAACACACCTGACTCCCAAAACATTAAAACTCAAGAGGAACTACTTACCTCAAGCTTGAATAAGAGTAGAAGGAAAGAGATGAGGATATCAGGACTTCATATCGGCCTCGAACTCCCAAGTAGCACCCTCAACTAAATGATTTCTCCATAAGACCTTCACGAAAGCTATTTTCTTATTTCTTAATCTCTTGACTTGCCGGTCAAGGATCTCTATCAAAACCTCTTCATATGAAAGACTTTTGTCGATTCCCAACCCTTCTAAGGGAATAATGGATATCGGATCTCCAATACACTTATAAAGCATAGAAACATGAAATACCGAATAAATCGGGGCCAACTCATTTGGCAAATCCAACTCATAGGCAACTTTACCAACTCGTTTCAAAATTTTATATGGCCAACATACCGAGGACAAAGTTTTCTTTTCTTGCCAAATCTCATCAAACCCTTCATGGGTGAGATTTTCAAATAGACCCAATCATTAACTTCAAATTCTAGACCCCTTCTTCTGACATTAGCATAAGACTTTTGTCTACTTTGAGCCATTCTCAACCTCTCTCTAATAAGCCGAACTTTCTCAATGAGTTCATAAACTAGCTCGGGACCTATCAAAGCAATTTCAGCTTGTCACGCCCCGAGAGCACCCCTAGACGTGACACGGCGTACTTGACCCCGAAGGGGTCTCATACAAGCCCATAGCGTAATCATAAGATAAGATAGAAGAAAATACGAGAAATTTAAAACTTTTATAATCAAAGTCATTTTATATCAAAATCAAGCATAAGTCTTTCTATTACCATGCCTCAAACCATCTATTAAAACTCTTGAATAAAAGTCATTGGGACGCAGCCCATACAAAGTCTAAACATAAAGAAATGACATAGGGAAATAAAGGTTCGTCCTCGAAACTATGAGGACTCACCAATTCTTCAATTCTACTAAATCCTTGCAACTCTAGCCTCCAAAGCAACTCAAGCCTCCAACCCTACATTTGGTTAGAATGTACGCAACATGTGTTAGTACAAAATGTACCAAGTATGAAAGCTAGCACAACATCATAAGAGTATCTCAAATGGTTAGTCAACATAAGACATAGACATAAGAGATAATACCATAATATAATCATCATAGTAATAGCATGGTCTCCAAAACAAACTTCATATCAACCTAAGTCAACATGAGACATAGTTAATGAGCATAGGAGATAAGTCATAACCACACAAGCATAAATAGACTCTTAGTCATCTTTACCCTCATAGTCTAAGTGCATGGCTAAGTCATAAGTCTTTCTACCATTAGGGTACCATACTTCCAAGTAACCCCAAGACACACTTGTGCAATGTATAAAAGGCATCCCATACTACCCTTTACACTAAGCATGGCCTTGAAGTCATCTTAGTCATATTCACCCTCCTATGGTCTTACTTAATAGCTTACTTCATAAGGACAAAGGAACTACCACCTTAGTCAATCATGTCTTGGAAGGCAACTACGGCAACAACCCAAGCTAAGTCATACTACATAAGGGAACCCTTCACAACTAGCCTCAAGTCATACTTGTGCCATGTGTAGGTAGCATCCCATACTACTACCCACACTAAGTACTTCTTTAGACTATCATGAATGTTCACTAGTTGGGGACTAATCCCTCTAGTCTATTCACCTCTTCAAGGCGACCAAGGAATAACCCCCTAATAGGCTATACCATGTTATCATTCTACTAACATAACTAAGTTAAGCTAAGCTAACTACCTTGGAAGACAAACTAACATGCAAGTCCAAGCTATTCTAAGAAAGGTACAAACGTCCCATCCTAACTACAATGAAATAGTCCTAAATCAACTAAGTCATGCTAACCTTACAAGTGTATTAGGATACAAATGCAACCTATCCTTAGGGGAGTATGATTCTCAACCCCAAGCTATCCTTAGGAGAGTATGTGTCCTCAATCCCAAGCTACCATGACTAATCTAACTCAAGCTATCCTTGACATGCACTTTACAATGCAAGCCAAGCTACCCTTAGAAGAGCATGGATCCTCAATCCTAAGCTACCCTTAGGAGAGTATAAGCCCTCTATCCCAAAGCTACCATGAAATGGTCATGGCCAAACCAAATCATGCTACCATGAATGCATTCCAGCAATGCTAGTTCAAGCTACCCATAGGAGAGTATAAATCCTCAATCCTAGGCTACCATGACTACTACTAACTCATGCTACCATAACATGCATCCTACAATGCTACGTCAAACTATCCCTTAGGAGAGAGTAGATCCTCCATCCCAAGCTATCAACCTTGGTCTTACCCTACTAAGCCAAGCTATACATGAAAGGAAACATATGCCTCAACTTCAAGTTATTCTATCTTGGTCTTATCTTACCAAGTCAACTACACAAGAAGGGATCATATAACACAACTTCAAGCTATTCTATTCTAACATGCTTTGATTCATTTTAGGTTCTTAAGTCAACCTAGAATCCTTCTATATGAGATAACTTGATTCTCCTAGCTTGTTCATGTCTAAGTCTATAAGAGAAAGAGAATACTCAATCAAGATCACCTCATATAGACTTTACCCCTAAAGCCCTAACAATGAGGCTACAAGCCCTACTTTCAAGCTTTACTCCACCATCAACATACTAGTCTAGATCACAATACACATCATTCATAAGCCTTAATCATAGACAATTCTAAGCATAATTCATCATAGAGTCCCAATTCTAATCATTCAATTCATATTCTATCATACATGCATAACTCTAGTTCAATTCATGACTTCATATTCCCATTCTTAGATAAGTTCTATTCATGGTGATAACTCTAGAAAATCTATCAAGAACCATCAATTTCTCATCAAAAGATCTAGACCCACATACTTAGAAAATTAGGGTTAGACGAGGAATTCAAATAAATTTTTCATAGTATCATGAATCAATACTAAATTAATAATATATGAGTAGTATCCAACACTTTGGAATCTTACCCACCTAAAACCCATACGTTCGAAATAACCCTAACTTAGATTGGGGTTCTTCTTCACAAATCTTGAGGGTTTCTAGGGGACTCTATAGGTGGAAGAACCCATAGATGAAAAGCTAACCATACCTTAAATCAAAGCCCTAGCACAAGCTCTCAACAATGGACTTTGTTCTTGACCCAAGCTCCAAGCTCTAACTTCTTCTTCAACGGAGGTTGTTCTTAGAGAGAGAAATATTTGAGAGAGGAGGGATTTGGGTTTTCTTAAAATTCTAGGGTGAATGACTTAATTGAAGTGAACTTAGGTCTAATAACCTTATATAGTTGCTAAGAAAGGAATAAAATAATAAGGACTCAACTTGGGAAAATAACTAAGGACCCACAAAGTTTAAACTTAAAACTTTGCACCAAACCCGTCTAAGCTCGCCCTTTGCACCCTTGGCTTACCAAGGGCACTAGGTGACTCGCCTAATGGCCC
Source organism: Solanum pinnatisectum (assembly GCA_035578085.1). Lineage (NCBI taxonomy): Eukaryota > Viridiplantae > Streptophyta > Magnoliopsida > Solanales > Solanaceae > Solanum > Solanum pinnatisectum. The sequence continues at coordinate 23,421,706 of CM069081.1, read as the reverse complement.
TTGGCTCGCCCATTTTTCCAGCATGACAGTGCTTTACTATTTCGGGTATAACATTTTACTCCGAGATAGAAATTGGGCAAAATTGGTGGCGTTGGAAAGATGACTCAGAGACCTTTAATTGGACTGGTAAAGGCCCACCTAATTCGTTTTGAGCTAAGAGATATCATCATTTGAAGTTGACCCTACACTCTAAGTCAAATAAAACCCTTAAAGTGAAAGCTTAAAAATTTAGACCTTGCCCGTCTAAGCTCACCCTTAGGACACTTAGGCTCGCCAAATGCACCCTTGGCTCTCCCAATTTTCCAGTAGGCTCCCTGGTTGGGCAGTGCACTAGGCGAGGTGAGGAAACATTGGGCGACTCACTCATCCCCTTGGGCGACCAAGTGTGCCCATCGCCAAAAGTCCCCTCAAAGAACATGGTTTCTTTCACTCTAACTTGCTAGCTTAGGTCCTTGCAACCCTATACCATTCCATAAATAGTTTTCTAGACTACGGGGTCTAACATGTAACTTAACATTCAACTACTAAGCCCTTCATTCAACGCACGAAAAGTCTTATCTACGACTCTTAACCACATACATCAAACCTTAGAACCCTAGCTTGTGGCTCTAATTTAGTCTACTAAATTCCGAGGTGTTACACACCTACTTCAAACCAACCAACTGGAGACCTAAATCTCCTACCATACAACACTTCAAAAGGAGCCATACCGATACTTGAGTGATAGCTATTATTATAGATAAACTCTATTAACGAAAAGTGGTCATCCCAATTACCTTTAAAATCTATCACGTATGCCCTCAACATGTCCTCTAGGGTCTGAATGGTGCATTCTGCTTAACCATCCATTTGAGGGTGGAAAGCGGTGCTAAGCTTCACCTTAGTACCAAGCCCTTCTTGGAATGACTTCCAAAAGCGAAATGTAAATTGAGTACCCCAATCGAAAATGATAGATAGACTCCATGCAACTTCACTATCTCCCTTAAATACAACTTGGCATAGCCTTCCACCAAAAAAGAAACCTTAATGGGAATAAAGTGGGCTGATTTTTTCATCCTAAATATAATGACCCAAATAGAATCATGTTGCCTTCGCGTGTGAGGCAAACCCATAATGAAATCCATATTTACATCTTCCCACTTCCAAGTGGGAATACTTATATCTTAGGACAAGCCTCCCGGCCTTTGATGCTCAACCTTAACTTGTTGACAATTAGGACATTAGACTACAAATCTCGCGATATCTTTCTTATACCTTTCCACCAATAGACTTCCCGTAGATCACGGTACATCTTGGTGGCTCCCGAATGAATAGAATATCAAGAACTATGAGCTTCCTCTCAAATTTGTTCCCTCAAACCATCAACATCCGAAACTAATAACCGACCTTGGAACTTTAGCACCCCATCTCCCCCTTGAGAGAAATCCTCTCCGGACTTTTTGAGTACATACTCTTTCAACTAGACTAACATAGGATCAAGGCCCAATTTAGACTGCACATCCATCACAAAGGATGAATCGGAACCATTAAGGACCATGACACCACCCTTGGTGGAATCCACTAGTTGGACACCTAGTTGGGCCAAAAGTATGCACCTCATGAATCAACTCTTTCTTGCCATCCTCTACATGAGTCACACTACCCAAGGACAACCTACTAAGTGCGTCCGCTACCACATTAGCTTTGCCGGGGTTATAAAGGACACTCATGTCATAATCCTTCAATAATTCTAACTACCTTCGTTGACGAAGATTCAATTCCTTTTGACTAAACACATAATGAAAACTCTTGTGATCGGTGAAAACATCAACATGGACCCCATACAAATAATGCCTCCATATTTTCAAGGCAAACACAACCGCCGCTAATTCAAAGTCATGAGTAGGATAATTTTTCTCATGAACTTTAAGTTGTCTTGAAGCATAGGCAATCACCTTACCATTTTGCATAAGCACACATCCCAAACCAACTCTAGAGACATCACAATATACCAAAAAACCATCTATACCTTCCAGCAAAGTCAACACCAGGGCGGAAGTAAGTCTATCTTTCAACTCTTGGAAACTTTCCTCACAAGCTTCCGACCACAAAAACTTAGGTTTCTTTTGAGTCAAAGTCGTCAAAGGAGAAGCAAAGGAAGAGAACCCCTCAACAAACCTCCTATAGTAACCGACCAAACCCAAAAAGCTTCTAATATCGAAAGGAGGTAGAGGGCTAGCCAACTCTTGACCGCATCTGTTTTCTTAGAATCTACCTCAATACCCTTGCTTGACACATTTTGACCAAGGAAAGCTACAGATCTTAGCCAAAATTCACACTTACTAAACTTTGCAAAAAGTTGGTGGTTTTTAAGAATTTGCAACACAATTCTCAAATGGTCAACATGTTCATTCTCACTTCTTGAATAGATCAAAATATCATCAATAAATACAATCACAAATATGTCTAGGTATTGCCTAAACACTCTATTCATTAGGTCCATAAATGTCGTCGGGGCATTAGTTAAGCCAAATGACATCACAAGGAATTCATAATGTCCATACCGAGTTCGAAAAGCCGTCTTGGGAATATCATCCCCTCTCACCCTCAACTGGTGGTACCCCGAACAAAGGCCAATTTTTGAGAAGTAACTAGCCTCTTGAAGTTGATCAAACAAGTCATCAATTCTTGGAAGGGGATATTTATTCTTAATGGTCACTTTGTTTAATTGACGATAATCGATGCACATTCTAAGAGACCAATCCTTCTTCTTAAAAAACAATATCGGAGCACCTCATGGAGAGATACTCGATTGAATGAAACTCTTATCTAGCAAATCCTTTAATTGCGCTTTTAATTTTTTAACTCGGCCGGAGCCATTCTATAAGGAGGAATGGAGATAGGTTGCGTATTCGAAAAAAGGTCAATACCAAAATCTCTTTCTCACTCGGGGGGAATACCGAGCAAATCATCGGGGAAAACTTTTGGGAACTCGTTCACTATCGAAATCGACTCTAGAGAAAGGGTTTCGAATTCAACATCCCTCACCCTAACAATATGGTAAATACACCCTTTGGAGATCATCTTCCTAGCTTTAAGTCAAGAGATAAATTGACCTCTAGGTATAGAATTTCCCCCCTTCCACTCTAAGATAGGCTTATTTGGAAAATGGAATTTAACCACTCGAGTCCTACAATCGTTAGAGGCATAACATACATTCAACCAATCCATACCCAAAATCACATCAAAATCTAACATGTCCAACTCTACCAAATCCACCAAGGTAACTCTATGGGATAGGGAAACGGGATACCCTCTATACAACCTCTTCGCCACCACCGAATCACCAATCGAGGTAGAAACCGAAAAAGGGTCTAATAAGACTTCGAGGAGCATATCAAACTTCACAGCCACATAAGGTGTCAAAAAGGACAAAGTAGCACCAAGGTCTAACAAGGCATAAACATCAATATGAAATACTTTTAACATACCGATCACAACATTCGAAAATCTCTCTTGGTCACCCCGTGATTGAAGATCATAAAAGCGGTTTTGCTTTGGGGCATTGGAGTTCGAACCGCTTGGAGGAGTTTGCTTATCTTCTCTCCCCTTAACCATGAGCATCGGGAAATCTCTCATCTTGTGGCCAACCTTTCGACAACCATAACACCCATCAATGCCAACTAGGCACTTACCATCATGTTTCTTCCCACATTTGGCACAAGTAGGCCTTGCCATAGTAGGTCCATTAACATTACCTCTTTGAGGTTTAGGGTTAGACACCTTATATATCCTTGTCGACCCTTAGGTAAGCATTTGAGAAACCTTGGTTGGAGAACATTTGTTTGAACCTTGGTCGACCTTGTCCATCAGACCTAGCATTGGAGAAGTTCCCATTACCGGTTCTAGCTCTTTTCACCTCTCTATTCTTTTTCTTGAGTTTGGACTCCTCGATTTGTTGAGCATACACCATAAGCCTTGAGATACCCATGTCATGGAGGACCATTGCCGTACGGAACTCTTTTTCAACCAAGTCAGACACACCCGACATAAACCTACTCATCTTAGCCCTTGAGTCCGCCACCATGCTTGGAGCATATTTGGAGAGTTGGTTGAACTTTAGAGCATACTCCTTAACACTCAAACTTCCTTGACGAAGGCTGATGAACTCTTGTACCTTAGCCTCCCTCGATTCTAGAGGGAAGAACCTATCAAGAAATGCCTTTTTGAACAATTCCCATTCTACCGAGCCCGCTCCTACCAATCTCTAACCCTTCCACTGATCAAACCAAACTTGAGCCATATCTTTTAGTTGGTAGGCGGCTAACTCTACCTTCTCTTCCAAAGACACCCCCATAATAGCAAAATCTTTATAAACCTCATCGATAAACTTTTGGGGATCCTCTTCCACTTTAGAGCCATAAAATTCTGGAGGCTTTATTCGAGCAAAATCCCTAACCCTTGAAGCAACCGAATTCACATTAGGATTCACCGGGGTTACAACTTCTCTATTAGCTTGAGTCGTCATGGCTTGAGCCAACATTTGTAGAGTAGACCTAAACTCCGCATGGGTCACATTCTCAGCCACGGGATCAACCGGAGCTTGATTAGCTGCAGGAGGAGCTTCTTCATTCACATTGTCACCGTCCATTCTTCTTGGTTTAGCCCTTCGTGTATTTATATCCTGAAGACACAAGAGAAGGATTAGAATAGGTACTTTATAGAGCTAAACTCTATGGCACGACATAATGGTAATGAAAAAAGTGAAATTTCCTAAACATCTTATAGCCTCTCATTCATAAATGTGGTGCGCTTCACACTCATGAACAAGACTCTATTAGACGTGTCTTATGAGACATCATCCTAAAATCATTTTAAATCTCGTGTTCTGATTACTAAGTTTGTCATGACCCAGGGGTACCCCCTAAATGTAACAAGGTACATAGAACCCGGAAAGGCACCATGTAAGCCACTTAGCATATCATAACATAAATCATTAGAACAATAAGAGTAAAAACACATTTCAAGTCCAAAATTTTCATAAAAGAAAGTGGAAGTTTAGACTTGTCTCAATATAGTCATCTATTACAATACTTGAATCCAAACAGGGACACACCCTTTTAACATTGTCCAAAAAGAATATAATAATGAAACTACTAAATGAAAACATCCATCCTCAAATCATGAGGACTCACCAACAAGCAAGAAGATCTAATCAATTCCAAGCTCTAGCCACAATGAGGAACGCCTTGAGAACTGGACCCTACAATTGGGGGAAAATGTAGAAAAATATGGGTTAGTACAAAAATGCACTAAGTATGCTAGCCATGCATAAAAACCTTGAAAACATGCAAAAAGGGACATTTTAGTTGAATGCATGCAATTTACTAAGTTAAAGCATCATTTTGTAGGTAGTGGAACAACATAAGTCATAAGCATAATCAACTCATAGATCATCATATCATAGGAGGAACATATCATAAATACCCTCAAAGCATACTTGTGTAATGCATGAACAAGATCTCATAATCTCACCCATACTAAGTAAAGCTTCTTAAGTAGACATAGTTTATAGTTCATGTTCTTGTTCATAGTTCGTAAGTAATGGTGGGAATAAGCCTTAACAAACATGCTGGAACATCATAAAGGAAGACATAATTAGAATGGTACGAGCCTTCTTTGTAGGCCAAGAGATTCCCAGATATATTACTCACACAAATTTGGTCTTAATACCAAAAAAGACCAGGTGCATACCTATGCAGATGTAAGACCAATTAGCCTGAGTAACTTCAGTAATAACATAATTTATAGAGCTATACATGAGAGATTAAAGAACATTCTGCCTACTATCATCTCTGGAAACCATACAAGTTTTGTTAAAGGAAGAAATATAGTGGAAAATATTCTTTTGGCACAGGAGATTATAAGGGATATCAGGATGAGGACAAAAATAGCGAATGTGGAAGTAAAACTAGATATGACCAAGGCATATGATAGGCTATCATGGCTATTCCTCACTAAAGTTTTGAGACAATTTGGGTTCTCTGAAGTTTTAATTAACATGGTATATAGACTTCTGTCCAATAAATGGTACTCAATTCTAATAAATGGGCAGGCTCATGGATTTTTCAAGTAATCTAGAGGAGTCAAGCAGGGAGATCCATTATCACCGGCTCTTTTTATAATTTAAGCACTAACGAGGAGTTTGAATGCTCTGTGGGAAAATGAAGAATTCAAAAGATATGGTCTACCCAAATGGAGCCCAAATATTAACCATCTTTCTTATGCAGATAATACAATTTTATTTGACAAGAAATCAATGAAGATGATGATTAGGGTACTAAGAAGATATGAAAACTCTTCAGGCAAGCTAATTAATTTGGAGAAGAATGCATTTTATGTACATGAAAAGGTGAATACAAGACTGATAGGGAGCATCAAAAGACTAAACAACATAAAACATGGAGCTTTCCCTTTCACATACTGGGGATGTGCTATGTTATATGGAAGAAATAATATTTCCCACTATGATTCAGTGATTAAAAAGGTAGGAAAAAAATACAGAGATGGCAAGGAAAAATGTTATCATTTGGTGGAAGAGTTGTTATAATTTTACATGTGTTGCAGAGTATTCCTATACATTTATTGTCTGCTTTATCTCCTCCAAAAGGGGTGATAAGACCCATACATATGATGCTCAATAGATTTTTCTGGAAAAATACTACAGACAGTAAAAGGAAGCACTGGATAAGTTGGGATAAATTATGTCTACCTAAGGAGGAAGGGTGAATTAGTTTTAGACCTCTTGCTGATATATCTAAAGCTCTATTTTACAGATTATGGTCGATTTACAGAAAAAAGACTACACTTTGGAGCTCTTACATGGGTAATAAATACTGTAAAAGGTTACATCCTGTAATTGCTCAGAGTAAGGGAGCCTCCACCACATGGAGAACAATGATCAAGATTAGAGAGTTGGTAGAACATCAAATATGGTGGCAAATTAAAGGAGGAGACTCAAGTTTTTGGTTTGATAACTGGACAACTCAAGGAGCGCTATATTACTTCAGTCATGAAACCAGTCAAGAGGAAGAGATAAATGTTAAGGAATTTGCAGATCAACAGGGCTGGAAAGTAGACAAACTAAGAAGATGACTATCAGAAGATATTGTACAACACATACTGAAAACAATCCCAAGTCCAACTTCTGATGGTATACTGGACAGAACATGGTGGATGCTTGAAGAAAGTGGAAAATTCACAGTTAAAACAGAGGACAGTGAGGCAAAGTAGATTTCTTAATATGTGGGAAAAGAGACTTCCATTCAAAATATTTTTCTTTATTTGGAGAGTTTGGAAATATAGAATACCCACTGATGATATATTGATGAGAATGGGGGTGAACATGTCATCAGGGTGTTGGTACTGTGATAATCCAAGACAAGAAACGGTGGAACATCTTTTTTTAACCCCTCCAATAGCTTATAAGCTATGGAGGATGTTTGATATTTTGCAGGTCTAAGATTAGAAGGACAAAACCTAAACCAAGTGCTAATAACATGGTGGACAACACATGCAGGTCACAAACTTCAACAAATTATGAAGATTATGCCTGCAATTATACGTTGGAAAATATGAAGAAGAAGAAATATCATCAGACATGGGGAAAATGACATATATATAATAAACTTGTCTATCAGGTTACCCTCAATGTATGGCAATTTGCAAGGTCAAGCTTTCCAAGTCTGAAACAATTTCCCACCAACTGGTCAGATATGGTAAAATTCTTAGAGAACTACAAACCAAGGATATACTACTAAAAGATCATATGGATGCCCCCAAATTCAAATACTATAAAGGCAAGAGCTCTTATGCTTATTGCCTAAGAGATCGGGAAGGAAATTTAATCTTTGCACAAGTAGATGAGATACCAGAAACAACTAACGTGGAAGCAGAAACAATGGCAATAAAGGAAGCAATATATCACTGTACAACAAGGGGATTTTCGAGAGTAACAATAGAGACCGATTCATTGCTATTGAAAAACATACTAAAAGGAAATTGGGAGATACCATGGAATATTAGAATTATAATGGAAAACACTCTAACACTGATGCAATATTCTACTGTTAACATTGAACACATTTATAGGGAAGGGAATACATTAGCTGACTACTTAGCTAATTATACATTCGAAATGACAGAGAGAACACAATTTAATACATACCGCGAGCTACCATTGCATGGGAGGAAAATCCCCAACTTGGACAAACACTCGGTACCAAATTTAAGAATCAAGAACAAGGCAATCAGGTGAACAACACACAAATAATTGATGATCACGAGTAGATAAATTGCTAGAAGACAGTAAAGAGTTAACATGCATGGAAAACGAAGCCAGAGCACAACAACTACGCTACTCACGGAAAACAAAGCCAGAGCACAACAACTACGCTACTAACATAGGTTATAGATCTAAAATAAGATAAGTGTAAGGCGAAAAACCAGGGTTATGGAGACAATATTCAAAGAAGATAACTCTATCATTGATGAAACCATACAACAACAAGGGACTACATGGAAAATCGAAAAACAAAAAAGAAAACAATTGAGAAATGCAGATTGAGGAATTGAAAGGAAAGGAAAAGAGGTGAACTTACCAGTTAAACCCGCAAAAGCTCAAGATCATGCTTTGAATGAGACATCACTTTCCTAATTTCAAATGGGAGCTTCCAACAAGAGGAAATAAAGGACTTCTTCTAGAAAGATTGACGCTTTTTAGGATATATTTTTTTTGGCTTTGTTTTTATTTTATTTTATTTTAGCTTTTGTTTGTTTTTTTCTTAGCTTTTGGGCCCACCACTATTGGGTTGGGCAAAACTTTGTTCCCTTTTTCACTTGATCTATAAAACGGCCCATAGCCAATAGCTTAATTAAAAAAAAAAGGAAGACTTCGATTATAAAGATTTTGAATGTTGAATGAAGAAACTTTTTCAAAAGGGTAGTTTAAGGGTGAAATTCATTTTGTTTTGTCTAGTTTAGTGTAGGTTAGTTTGATGAGTGATTATCATTGTTGATTGAAGACTCATTGTTCTTGATTTCATATTGAGTCACTTATTTGTGGATTTCAAGTAAGTTTCTCTTTTCTATTAAATTGAAGTGTCTATTCTTCCTTGGTTGATTGTTTGTTCAGTTAGTCTTTCTTTCTTTCTTCCCTTCTCATCTATCTTACTTTTGTGTTATTTAATTTCGCATTTAATTTTAATTGGTTTCATCCCCAACTGAAATTCTTATCACTGTTCAAGAGGAATAAAATTCAACACACATTTAAAAGAGAGAAGACAGACACTGATAATGGAGAGAGAGGGACATAGGGGAAAACATATATACAGAGAAAAAAAATAATGATGTTTGAACTTTACGAGGGAATAAATTAGTGCTTAAAAAATGGCCTGAATAGAAATAAGACTCTCATAGATCTGACAGAATCAAACTAGGGTTGGGCATTAATCGATTCAGTTCGATTTATATGTTATCAATCCAATTTATTGATTTTCAGGTTTTAAGTATGCTAAACCAATAAGATATATTTTATTAGTTTTTGGTGTATCGATTATGAATCTTAACGGTTCAGTTTTCAGTTTAAACAATAAGAAAATTCTCATAAAATAATTATATGAGTTCTCCAATAATTTGACACGATAAGACAATAATGTAACTTTACAAAAAATTCTCATAAAATAGAAACAATGATAATTAACATGAAAAGAACTATACAAGTGCAACAATATAAAAGAACTAAGACAAAAATGTGAATTGAAGGTTAAAGGACAAATGTAGTAACAAATAAGGTATTGATACTAATATTTTATATATATATATATATATATATATATATATATATATATATACATATACATATATATATACTAGTTTTTTCACACGTGTATTGCACGTGATTACCAATTCCAAAAATATATGTTATAGTAAATAGTATTGCTTATTTAAGCGAAGATTTGAATAATAAGCTTAGCAAAAATTAATATTGCAAATTCTTTTATGAATGTTCAATGTCGATCGTTATATATATCTCTTATTCACGAAACCTATGAAGATGGTCAATGAAATATTTTTTATATTAAATAAATGCATATATATATATTTTTATTTCAATTGAGATTCATTTATGTAATTAGTCTTATCTCTCAATATTACCTTATTATATTATTCCATGTTAAATTATTTAGATGTCATATCACAACCCTTCAAAAAAAGTTTCAACTTATTGAAAAAGTCACAACACATCAAAAAAGTCACAAGCTAAGTTAGGGATATTATAGTAATTTAACATTCAAGTTAGAGTTTTTTTTTTTTATAAAATATAATATAAATATATAATATTAGAGAGAGAGGGGGTACATTAAATTACATTAAATTGTCTAATGGGTTATCGATATACGCAATAACTCTAAAACACCAATATTGAACCAATAATCTGATAATTCTTTTTATAAAACCATTAAAAATTCATTAACCCAATAACTCAATAGCGATAACCCGATGACATTTTTCGATTCGGTTTATTGGGCGGTTCAATTTTTGCATACTCCTATTTCACACCCATTAAGTAATTTTCTTTAAAATAAAAATAAAAATAAACATACTTAATGACCTAATGTCTGAAACACTCAGATTCAAACCTCCATTAAGTGTAAACAAATGAGGCCTAAGAGTTGAGGATTGAGATTTTCAAAGCCTAAGTCAAAAATAAATAACTAAACAATAGAAAACTGAATAATTAAACATCAATGTGAAAACAATATAACCGATATGTTTTCTTTCATTTTTTGTTTCAAACAACTTCAAGAACAAAAAACACTAAAAAAGCAACTAAAGAAATTTATATAAATCCTAATCACAAATTAATATTCCATAATCGCATAGGTTGAGTCTTAAAAACTACATCACAAATTTCAAGTTCTTGTTGGATATTTTGTAATATGTAGAAGTCTTAAATTAAACAGACATATCTGTTCGTGAAAGAACATAACTGTTATAAAAATTCATTTATTCATGAAAGAAAATGACCTTTCTGCAAAATCATTTATTCATGAAAGAACATGACTCTTATGAAAAGTCATGTATTCATAGAAGAACATGACTCTTATGAAGAGTAATCTCTTAAATCTATAAATATAAAGACTCTCTAGAAATAGCCTAAGAAAAATCAACATGTATAAACAAAGGGCTTTTTTTTATCCTTGAAGAGAATTATTTGTATTTAACTCAATATGTATATGAGCAATATCTTTGTAAAGAAAGTGATTACACACCTCAAAATTATTTTCTTCTTCAATTATATTTCCTACTATTTTCTTTTAACAATTTTGAAGAGATATTGGTTTGAAGAAGATAAACAGGACAAGATCCTTGAATTCTTGAGTGTAACATCTCAGAATTAGAAAAGAAAGAAAAAGGGTTTTTGGGCTGCAGGTTGTGTCTATGAGTGTTCATCTATGGATCGTAGAAGTTTCTACGGGCCGTAGATGGCATTCGTAGAAGAGGGAAAATAATTCTATGAAAATCAAGTCCTAGTAGCTTTTCAACGGTTCACCAAGACGGCTCGTCATTTTTTGTACGAGTCGTAGATGGATCTCGTACGTAGGTTCTAGACTTGGTGAAATTTTAAGGCCAAAGTTGGTTTCTATGGTTGGTGTCTACAAACCGTAGAAAGACCTACAAGTCGTAGACAGTTCCCATAAAAAATGGCCTAAGTTGAGAGTGTCTAAACTTTTCTACGGTTGACCAGGACGGTCTGTAGAAAGTTCTACGGACCGTAGAAGGATCTGACAGTTATTTTTAAGGGGCTTTTGAGTCTTTTCCCTAAGTAATTAATACCTAAACTTAGTCATTTTGGTCCTAACCCTAAGCCCGATATAAGCCTTTTAAATCCTAAAACTACCCATTCTAAATCATTGCCCTAAACCCCTTAATTCCCTCCAAGTTCGCCCCCTACAAATTTCCTCAAATTCAAGGAAGAACAAATTAGTATTTCAAGCACCAAGGTCTCAAATTCACCATAACAATTGGGCTTTGAACTCCAAGGTATGTTAGTATTCACCTATGAAGTCCTTTCCTCCATAGGGTTCCTAAAATCTCCAATTTTACAAGATTAGATTCTCAATTCAAAGTTAGGGTTTTATTTAATCTTCATCGATTCTTTTCAATTATAATTCAATTACTTGTTTCTTACTTTCTAATGCATGAATTGAAAGTATTTACATGATTTCTAGTTGAATTCATAGGAACCCATGCATGATCCATGCTTTTTGACTATGAACACATGATAAAACTTATGAACTATGGTTTATTGAAATTATGCATGTTTTATGGAAGTAATGATTATGACTCAAGTAAGCTTATAGATGAAGGTATCTATATTTTCTATGAAGCTTGCCCACATGACATCAATGACATATAGATTTGCCATCAATTCTTTTGTGCTATTTTCCTAAATTAGGTCTTGATTAGTATCATATCTGGCTATTCCATCAATGATTATAGATCACACTTTTAAAACTATTTTCATCAGTACTATGACTCTTCTAATATAATGGTAATGATTATGGGCTTTATAAAGTTATTATGAAAAGATCACGGATGGTAAAAGGTTTTCTCATGCATGGTCTAACGAGCTACTCTATAATGTTTCTACCTTGGATTAGTATCTTTATTGTAACGAGCTACTTTATAATGTTTCTACCTTGGATTAGTATCTTTATTGTACTTTTCCATGAATGATAATATGAATATAATTAATGACTATTTCGTGGGAGTTATACTTAGCACCGAGTGGACTAACAGTGATTATCAATGTCCCATAAACTATGTGTCACCATAGGTGTTGCGCCCCATTCTTTCGTAAAAACGGATTTTCCTTTTGGATGCACGACCTAACAACTCTTTTGGGCTTTGGGTGATTGAAGAGTTGCCACCTAACGAATTAAGGCGCGTTAGGGCACCTATCTAACCTAACTAATTCTAACTAAAGGTCAATGAACCAGAGATCAGGTAAGGGTTCAAATTACCTCGAGGGGAAGGTGCTAGGCATCTCTCGAGGTCCACAAATGTGGGTCCCGGCCGTATCTCATGCAATTTATGTGGGAGTTACAAGTAGCATTTAAAGTCACTTCATTTATTAGTTATTTAATTTAAACATGCTTACTAAGTGATAACCATAAATAAACATTAAGATTATTTTAATTAATTGTTATTTAATTAAGCATGCTTACTAGGTGATAACATAATATTTAACAATTAAGATTACTTCAGTTATTTTAATTAATTAGTTAAGCATGCAAAACTAGGTGAATAAATAACAATTAAATACTAAACAATTAATAAAGAGATAAGCGAGGAGACAGAAATTGCACAATTAGATAGGCGAAACAATTTTTTTATCATTTTTTATTTAACTACCCCAAATAATTAATTATAAAACACATAGAAGGAAAAGGGAAAGGGAGACTCCGACGGACTTTACGGATCAGCACTCGACTTTTCTTTATTTTTTTTCGATAGGCTTCCATGTAAGGACAGACAAAACCAAGGTTTGTCGCTTTAAGCCTGAGTCGATATCATCATATCCGTAGGGCCTAAACTATCCCTACCCCACCTTCCGCATGTATTTTCGTCTCTAAAAGGTGCCTAACACCCCCCGCTTAAAAGGTTCAGACTTTACTCCGTTTATAATTCGTTAGCATGCTGAAATGAATAAAATTTAACTCTGATTACTTAAACTGATTTCTAAATGCAGAAACATATTCATACTGTGAAATGGGTTATTTATCACATATAGGTTGATTTTAACACAAGACAAAATTACAAGCAAATTGGTTGATTTTAGAGATATTGTTAAAGTCTTCATGCTTCAAGTGACTTAAGCGACATAGACAAGTCTTATAACACTCACACGTAATAAATTAAATAAATAAGAATGGTTAGCACATATATCCCTTCCCCCCTTCGATGATCCCCCAAATATATTTCATATATATAGAGAGGGTTAAGAGTTATACAAATTATTACAAAACAAAAATAGAAATTAAATAATGTACAAAACACAATTAAACGAATTCAGCTCGTTTAGTGTTTCCCTCCCATGGTGACTCTTCAACATCTTGAACCTTTAAGTTCAAAATCCTGCTAAAATAAAAGGAGATACCCAGCAAATACAATATAGGAAGACAACAAGATAATAATACTAGTTATCAACCAAACACATGTCGTTAATTATTTCATACATATGAGCAGGAAACAAACACACAAACACATTCCAGCTAGTCACGGAAGTATAACGTCAAGCATAGAGTAAAGGATAAAAGACTGACCCGAATGCTTTCTTGTTATCCATTAATACCCAATTTTGGACTTGAAATAACTAAGATGATGCAGAACAATAAATTAAACATTTATAAAGGATACTAACCAGTTATACAGAAAAAGAAATCAGCAATGAAAATCCACACTTAATCCAATAACTGATCCGAACACAGCAAAACAACAAGCAGAGAAGAGCTTTAATGTTTTTACCGGAAAACTTAAATATTTTTAAGAGTAGAGAGAAATATATATATTTTTTATTTTAGAGTGTAAGCCAATGTCTGGATGTCTGAGTCGTGAGTGAAAAGTGTGTAAAGAATGAGGGAAGGGTCTTCTTTATATAGTGGAAGAGGGGCATCGTTTAGAAGGAAATGGTATATTTTAGGAACCAATTAAATATCATTTTTCCCTTAAATAAAGAAGAGCCAAAATTAGATTTATTATTAATTTATTATTTTACCAAATATACAAGCAAAATCTGCTCACTTTTAAATAAGGTGAAGGAAATCAATTATTCGAAATACATCATATAAAACAAACAAGGAAAGAATAATTTAAGACAATCATAGATTGATACAATCAAGCAAACAAGCATAATTATTTAGGATAAAATAAAATTACAAACTAAAACAAATATTCACGGCCTAAAATACTTTGAGTATCATCAGCAAATCAATCACAACAAATTCTAGAGTTAATGATTTCAATTAGTTAAAATAGCCTAAAATTAAGCTATAATACCTAGACACTATTAATGTTATAACAAACAACTAAAGCAAAAGGAAAATGGAGTTATACGCATGAAAATTACCAAATGCAATCATATATCGTTTCTGCTAATTAGCATAGCATATTGATTCGTAGAACTAATTATGCTCTAATTGATTTAAGCACACAAGTTGCTTCTAATTTTGAGAGAATCAACCCTCAGATTAATTAAGGGAGTGAACTAAAATCAATGGATTTAATGTCAAGAGTAGCCAAGCAATGACAGGCAAATTCAAAAGACTAGTAAGAGATCTACATATTTGCCTCGAGAAGAACAGTGGAGCATATGAATCTTGAGCAAAAAATACCATTAGAATAACTAGATAACAATTAATTTAAACTACTTTATATGAACAAGTTTAAAAAGTAAAGATTTGCGAAGTTTACTTCATGCATTAAAAGATATCAGCCAATAAACAAGACATGAATATTTAAAGGACGTACTTGACCGGATCCTTATCTAAGCTTTGGAAATTTTACCAGAATTTGCTGCTACTGCTGGCCAGAGAAGAGAGGAGGCAAAGGTAGGCGTTGCTTGCTACAGACCAGAGCTGTTGTCCTCGCTGTACACTGCTACTGGTGGCTGATTCTTCGCCGGATAAAGGAGGGGAAATGAGAAAGAGGCTCGTCGGTCAGCGCTGGTCCTCGCACTGCTGTTGTTTCTTGCTTGCGCCAGTTGGATCGGCTGGCTTGTCGTTCGCCGGTCACTGGAGTTCGCTAGTAGCTGTCTGAGTTTTCATCGCTGGGCACTTCTACTGCTCGCCTTTGTCCTCGTCGCTGCTGGCCGGAGGTACGCCAGTGACTGCTACTGCTACTCGCTGATGGGTTTCGCCGGTGGGAGGCGCTGGAGCTGGCAATTTTGGCCTGCTATTTGCTGTCTCTGTGCAGCTGTTGTTCGCGGCTGCTTACTGCTAGAGAAGAGAGGAGAAAAGATGGAGAGGGAGATGCGGCGCAAAGGGGAGAGAGAGGAATGGAAGAATGAAGTTAGGGTTAGAAGTCTTTTTAGGTTAAAATAGGAAGGTAGAGGAATCAAATCTTGACCATCGATTTAATTGAATGAACGAACACGATTTAAACTTAGATGATCTCATTTGATTGGATGGATGAGATAAAAAATATGGGTCTTGAGAATGGAATTGGAATGGCCAAAATTTGAAATAGAATTGAAATGAGAGGTGGCTATAATTGAAATAAAATTGGAATAGAATAGACTAACATTTAAATGACTTAGAGGAAAATTAAAGAAACGATATCCAATTAAAATACTACAAATATTCTAACAATTTCCATTTTAAAAAAAATCACTTCAATTTTAAAACATTTGAGTAAAATAATTATTTCGAGTTTACTATCAATAATAATTTTAAAATAATTTAATAATTTTTATAAATCAAGCATACTAAAATATATAATTTTTAGACAAAATCAATCAAAATTTTAAACTTGAAATATGTTTTAAAAATACATATTTAACCGAATAGCATCACCAAAAGGGGTTATAGGTCGGTCAAAATTGGGTGTCAACAATAGGATTGTCTTAAATGACGTAGCTAGTGGATCCAAAAATATCATATGAATGATGTGTATGAATACTACCTTGCAAGTAGAATCCCCTTCTTTCGACATGAGGGATATACCGGATTCCATGTTATAACTTACATGGTCTATGCCGGTTAATGGTAAACTTTCCACAATAATGAACTAAGGTTACTCAAGTTATCTCTAAGTGTTTTTAATATGTTAAACTTGCATTGACCTTGATTATTTCTTATGTTTTCTAATCCTCTTATCTTATGATTTAGCTTGGTCACTGCATGTCATGTAAAGTCCTTTTAGCATGATTTTATAACTTTTATGCATTGCTATCATACTTAGTACATTCTATGTACTAATGCATACTTGTGTCTGCATTGTTTTATATTATAGGGTCTGACGCTCCTACCACTCATACTCGTGACTAGTTGATCTTTTGGCACTCAAGGATTGGTGAGTCTTCATGTTCCGAGGATAGAGAAACTTTTATAACTTTATGTCATTTCAGTTTTAGACTTTGTATGTGATGTATGAGTTACGTCCCAATCACTTCCCTTATGATGTAATAGATGGCTTATTGAGACTTATGTTAGACTTCTGCTTTGTCAAACTCTTTTATGATATAATACTGCTTCATTTGAAATCTTTATTTTTATTATCTTGTATGATGTATGCTAAGTGGCTTGTCTAGGACCTCTCAGAGTTCTATACGCCATGTTACGCCTGGGGTGTACTTTGAGTCGTGACATTGAGGAAGTCGGGCTATAAGAGGAAAAAAATATTCAAGTGATTTAAAGTATGATTCTAAGGCAACAGGTCATATGACAAAAGTGAGGTAACAATGGATCACGTAGGAAATGACATATATTGTGTTCTCTTTTCTTAACTTCTTTTATTATTTATTTATGAAATTTTATCCTTTGAAATCTTTGAGAAATGATTTTTCATAAATGTTAGGATAAATAATTCACTTGTGATGATCTTCACATTCATTTTAAATAAGTTTAATAATAACATATTTGGTATGTTTAATATAAATTTGTTATTTGGGCCAAAGAAAATTATTATGAAATAATTGTGTTGGGTAAAGATCATGTGAATTTTGTTTTCAAGTTATGAGATGATATGTTTGAATTCCTTTATTTGATGGATATTATCTATATTTGAAAGTTTTTAGAATAATTTGAAATTAAGAGAAATGATATTTTTTGTCAGAACATTTTGCGTTCATTAAAGGTTGAAGACTTTGTCTTCTTATTGAATGTCCATGTGTTATAGTATTGGAACGCAATAAACTTGACAATCATATGAGTTACAAAAGGACATTTGAAACTTTCAAAACGTGGGGGTGTTTGGATTATGATTAATAGTCAATAATATTTGAAGAAGTTTAATATATAATTTTTTCCTTCAATGCCCACAAGATATATCTATGATAATTAGTTTATTAAAGTACTAATGTGATGATTAGGCAATAAGCCTTGATAAAAATATTATGTAATTTCGTGAAGTAGTATCACTTAAAATGTTCTGATTTCTTCATGAAAAGAAGTATTTTTGTAAGATAACTTCATAGATGAATTGATGTGTTGGTCAATAAATAGTGAATCTTCTAATGATAATGATAAAATCCTATAAGTTGGATTTGTAACGTGTATGAAGGTGCCATAAGTTTTGCATAACAAATAGGCTTGAATTCTATAGTGTAATAAGAATATATTTAGAATATAAATGCTTGAAAAGAAATGGAATAGTTGGAGAAAAAATATGATTTTGAAATGTTGTTGCCACAACTGATGCAATCATTCTAAGCTTTTGGGATAATAATGATATATGTGATATGCCTATGTGAAATATTTGTTTATGATTTATATTAATCTTGTAAAATTTAGTTTCAAAAGATGTGGTACAATAAATGTGTGAATGAATATATAAGGCAAAAATCCTTAAACTAAACACAAGTGATGGAAACCCAACTTTGAGTTAGTATAAACTCTAACAATACAAGTTCAACAGATAATAACAAGTTACTTTGTGTTGCTAAAGCACGAGTCTTCTTTTTATAACAGAGACATAGTAACTAATTTCACCTATATGTAGATTGAAATGGTGCCGCTTCAAGCACGATCTAAAAGATTGGTCTGGTAAATATTCATGAAATCAGGATGAGCACATGGTCATAAACGTGTTATAGCAAATACTGAGATTTCTAAGGCATAAATAAAATTATGTGTGATAGTTTTGGTTTTGACACTTGGAATTGTGGTTCAAATCTTTTAAGATACCAATTACTTTGTCAGAACTTTAAAGTACTTGCACTAACGGAAAGTTCAAATCTATTATAAGATGCTCTTTGGTATGCATGATATTATGAGAAATATTACGAACTAGTGGGAAATTTTGGATATTTTGTAATATATAGAGATCTTAAATTGAACAGACACATCTATTCGTGAAAGAACATGATTGTTTTGAAAAGTCATTTGTTCATGAACGAACATAACCTTTATGAAAAATCATTTATTCATGAAAGCACATGAATCTTATGAAAAGTCTCTCTTCAGTTCTATAAATATAAAGACTCTCTAAAAGTAGCCTAAGAAAAATCTCCATGTATAAACAAATGGTTTTTTGTATCTTTGAAGAGAATTGTTTGTATTTACCTCAATATGTATATGAGCAATATCTCTTTAAAGAAAGTGATTACACGCCTCAAAACTATTTTCTTTCTTCAATTATATTTCCTACTATTTTTTCTAACAGTTCCATGTTACAAACTACATTAAAAAAACAATCAAACCTAAAATTGTATCTTTAAGTTATAGAAGAATCAATAAAATAATGAGTAAAAACAAATATTAGGGATGAGTGTTGATCATATAAAAGAAGCATGATTAATGTAGACAGGAAAGCAAGGATGGGTCATATGTAAGAACCATAATATAAAACCTATGCTGGCAAATATATGTGACCATTAAAGTAGGCTTAGTGAGTTGTTCAATTTTTTTAAAAACTAATCGGGTCACCCTTCTAATGAGTTGCTTTATGCCTTTCAATAAGATTGGTTCAATGTTATCATGAATTAATAGTTATTTAGCACCTCACTTAAATAAATCTTTAATATTTCTGATATAATTATGGGCAAATTACAAAAATCACATACTTTTAAGGCAAAATTATAATATATCTCTTAAAAGTTTATAATTACAGAAATCTCTCAAACGGATACAATAATATAAGCGTTGATACATTAATCTGATGCGCGAGATACATTAATCGTTAAGTAAGATACATTACATTTTATACATGATACACTAATCTGATGTATATTTTATACATGATACACTAATCTGATGCGCGAGATACACTAATCTGATGCGCAAGATACACTAATCTGATGCACGAGATACATTAATCTGATGCACGAAAATGAGGGATTTTGGAGATTTGTAAAACTTATAGGGGATAATGGTAATAAGTAAACTAAAATGTGGGATTTCTGTAATTTTTCCTATGGGTGGGTTACTTGTCTTTAATTATTTTTTTTGTCTCACTTAGTGTCTGGAGTCCACGTCAATTAAATTTGATTTGCGCACTACAGGGCTCATTTGGGTTAGGACTCGAACTTGAAACCTTTGGTTAAAGGTGGAAATGGAACCATAGGCGAACCCAAGATTTAAAGACTTTGGATGCACCAATATTACCTTTTTACTTAAAATAAAAACAATGAAAAAGGGTTTCAACTAGATTCAAACCCCGGTCTCACGAATAGTTCCTCTACCTTGTACCAACAACACAAGGGCACTTATATGCTTCTCTAGGATGCATTGCTAATTATATTATAATTTATGTCGGTTTTTCAACATAAATATACATATATACACATGATTTTTTTTAAGTTAACGGGTGCACGTGCACCCAAATTTATAAGTGTGGATCCCCTCTAGGTAGAATAGTTGAACCACTGCACCACAAGACATGTTTCGTTATTTGTTTTTAATTTTGATGTTGCATCTTTACTTGCCTTAGCCCTTATTACATGTGAAATTTTCTATTTCCGATCAAAACAAGAAATAATTTCTTACACATCATAATAACTCTTCAATTTTTACATCTTCTCCCTTACGTTAAAAATGATTTAACGCTATTGAAGTTTGCCGTTTTGACCTTTGACTATCAATACAATTACAGTATTTGTTTGCTCAAATAAATTGTTGTTTGCCACAAATTTGATCCTCATAAATAGATGACTTATAACGGCAAACAGCAAATGAGTTGAGCTTGTGTCATCGACCATAAATAAATTCCGCATTTATTACCCTTAATCAATTTATACTACCAAATAGAATGTGTAACCGAACAACAATATACTATTAAATTCCCCAATTTAAGAGGTACCGCTGCAAATACTATTTTCCGAAAATTCGAATTTTCGTCCTTACTGCTCACCATATATAAATCTTTACTAATTACTCCATCCGTTAATTTTTACTTGTCACTAATTTCTAAAATAATTTTTTCTTTTTTACTTATTAAGGCATGGAAAAATTCTTTTGGCCAGAAAATTTGGTCAGAATTTGACCAGAATGGTAAAATAACATATTTTACACTATATTATTTTACCTTACCCTCTTAACTTTAATACCTTTTCATTAAAAAATAGAAAAAAGATCAATTTATTTTAAAATAAAAAGGATATTATAGACTTTTTAAATTTCTTGGCCAAATTCTGGCTAAATTTTTTGGCCATTTAGCATTACCCTTTTGGCATATATCAAAACAATTGTTTTCTTCCATGTTTTATCCTCATTATTAAATACTTATTGTTCAAATCATTTTCCAAGACCTAATACTAAACATCATTTAATATGGATAGTTTGGTAACAATACTTATATCAAAAATTTTATTTTTCTTAATGATTGTGCCAAGTCAATTAGTGACAAGTAAAAATGAATGGATGGAATAGCTTCTCTAAACTTGTCGTAACAACCATGGTTATTTTCCTAAATTATTAAATTTCCAATTATGGATCCGTGGAATTTTCAATTGACTGTTAAGCATATTTAAATCGAGAAAATTATGCCACAATTTTTATTTAAACATCCCTTCGGAAATTATGCATTTTTACCATCATATTCTTGTTTATTATTTAATCATTTCTATTTAACCTCTATTAATTAATGAAAAGTATGGAAAATTTCAAATTCTCCAACAAGTATCATGATTTTTTTAAAAAAAATAAATAAATATAAATTTTGACTCATATATTTATATTTTATAATAAAAAGATTCGTTATTTTAAGTTTTGTGAAAAAAGACTCATACTCAGCCTATCATGTATTAAAGAATAATTAGTTACTACTATTACTGACTAGTGAATCATTATATATTTAGGTATATTTGAAAATTTAAATTACATACTTTTATTTATAAAATAAAAATAGAAAGATTAGTGATTGATCAATGTGACACATTACGATAGTAAAATTGTATAAGAATTGTGAAATATTTGATTCTTTTCACACCTTATAGGATTTGCATATTTATGAAAAAAATACAATTCAAAATCCAACATATCTAAAACTTCAACTTCATATCAATTTTATTTTCCATTATAATTTTAAAACATTGTTTCATATCGCATGTCCAAATAGGTTATTAATCATCATTTCTTACCTTAAATTCGTCAATTTTTACTTCCAAAAATAGTTACTCCCGACCAAAAATAAAATTGAAAAAATAAACTCAATTATGTATTATTTTTTTAAAAATGTAAATATTGTGGATAATTATTTTTAGTAAAAAAATGATGAAGTGTCGGTTAAGGGATCAGGCGCAATTAATTATCCCTAATGGGGCTGAAAATTGATTACAGGTGTAAACATCTTGGAGAGACCGCCTTAATTGACTAATTTTAACAACTATTCCCCCCTACTTTAATTTGTTTTTTTTCTTATTTTTATTTTTAGTTCATGATAAAAAATTTAGCAAACCTTTTAATTATAATTTTAACTTATAGTGTTTAAAATTTAAAATATTTCTTTATTTTCTAAAAATTTCATGCCAAATTAAAATATTCTTTCCATTCATTTTTACTTGACACGTTCATTAAAAAACAATTATTGACATAAATATTTTATCATACAGTCTCTACTAATTGATTTTTAGTATTAGTCATAGTCTTGAAAAATTATTTGAAAAATAAATATTCGATACTAAGGGTAAAATATAATTTTTTAAATCTTTTTTAATGTATTGAAAAGAATAAATAAAATAAAATTTTATTTTTAAAATAATAACAAATAAAAATGAACTAAGAAAATAGGCCAGAAAAATTAAATGGAAAGGAGAATGAATTTTGAAAGTCAATTTCCATCTAATTCTGCCCAACGTGTAGGAATTAGTCGTCTAAAGCGAAAAAACATTAAAATCGTGGACCACTTTTTGGGTTCGGTACGTCTTTCGATAAAAATATTTTTCCTAGTTTTATTCCTTTTATTCAGCACAAGCTGCAACAATCATAAATATTTATTCTCCCGTTTAAAAAAAAAAGATGTACTTTCGTTTGTTAGTTTGTTTTATCTAAAAATAACCTCTTTTTTTTTTTGCAATATTTTAATTTTAATTTTCACATAGCAGATTTAAAGCCATAAGATATGACATTTTAGTATATTTGACAAAATTTAATTTAAAACCATAAATTGAAAAATATTTTTTTTGTTTTTCGAACTCCATACCAGTCAAACAAAACCATTTTTTATTTTAAAAGGGTAGAAGTATTATTTAGACTTTGATGCAACTTATGTTTACCACTCTGGAAGCTGCGAAAATCCTCCAACTTTAACGACTAAGTCTTGATTTGAGCTATCAGAACAAGCTGCTTTCTTTTTGTGCATTACCACCGTGCCAAATGCATAACTTTTGTTAAGGATGATCAACTTTAAATATATATCATTTAAATGTAAAAATTTGACATATATATACAACATAATATTCCAACAGGGTGGCTATAGCTACACCCCTGATTCCTTCCGGTTAGCAACAGTAACAATCTTGTGGGAAGAAAGAATTTCTTGTACAACTTTTTCAGCAATTGGCAGCTTACAGATTTCCTTAGACATGATGTTAGAATGAAGAATCTACTCTTTACACTAGTAACAAAATAATCACACTTTTTAATTAGCTAGCCATAAACAAAGAATGAGAGAGTGGAATTATCAATCAGAAACAAAGGAAATTGGACCACTAGAGATGCTGCCATGGCTATCATCAAATGCAGCCAACGCTCTCTCTAAATTAGAAACAATATCAGATATGGTTGGTCTGTCTCTCCCTTCCAAATGTACACAATGCATTGCAGTATAAGCCACCAATTCCACTGCTTCTACTTCTTCACTTGCCTCTGCTGTCCCTACTCTCTTATCCAAAATCTTGTTCAATTCTCCAGCCATAATTCCGGGTACTCCATAGTCCACCACACTCATTGGTGCACCTCCGTTCTCTTCGCTCTTGAATATTGCTCTCTTTCCTGTCAAAAGTTCTAGCAACACCACTCCAAGTCCATACACATCGCTCTTTGCTGTCAACACATTAAGACCGTAGTACTCAGGATCAATGTACCCAACTGTCCCAGCAGCCTTCATTGGCCTGCTGCTGTAATCGCGATTACTCTCTGGCCCCATTAATGATAATCCAAAATCAGACACTCTTG
The DNA here is from genome assembly GCA_035578085.1 of Solanum pinnatisectum. NCBI lineage: Eukaryota > Viridiplantae > Streptophyta > Magnoliopsida > Solanales > Solanaceae > Solanum > Solanum pinnatisectum. The sequence continues at coordinate 23,397,332 of CM069081.1, read as the reverse complement.
CAATCCAGTTTGCATCAATCAAGATGTTGGATGACTTAATGTCCCTGTGAATTATAGGTGGAACTGCATAATTGTGAAGGTATTCGATGCCTCGTGCAGCGTCTAAAGCAATCTTGATCCTCATTTTCCAAGAATTCACTATACTACTACTCTTCTCCACATTGTTCTTATCATGTAAATGATCAAAAAGTGCTCCATTCTTCATGTACTCGTAAACCAAAAGCCTTTCATCCCTTTCTTCGCAATAACCAACAAGTCTAACTAAATGTTTGTGATGTAGCCGAGACAAGAAAGCTAATTCTGAGTCAAATGCACTTTCTTTCTCCTGAAATTTCTTTGTTCTTGTACCCGTTTCTCCACGTTTGATGGCAACCTCACGACCATCCGGTAGTTTGCCCTTGTAAACCACCCCAAAACTACCAGCACCAATCTTGTTCTCTAGAGAAAAATTGTTAGTAGCTGCAGCAAGGTCTGTAAACAGAAATTCCTCTGCCCTGTCTGCGTGTTTAGAAGAAGTTCCACTCCTTTGACGCCTCATCAACCGCGACCCTTGACGCCTAAGAGTTGATGATCTTGAAATGGGACCACTACTGGATAATTGCCCACCATTAGAAGTAGCAGTAATAGTAGGTTGAACTGAATTATGTACTTTCTTCTTTCCAAAACAACCACCAGCCCAAAGAAAATAAATTATACTGCAAATCCCTGCCAAAGTGCCCACTGATCCAACAATAGCAAAAGCTAATAAACCTCTACTTAGCCTTTTAGAAGGCGAAGAAGGTGCCAATGGTGGCGGTGCTGGTGGTGGTAGTAGTGAAGTAGGTGGTGCTAAAATTGAGAAATCACAAGGCCTACAAATATTACCATTGCCAAAACAGAGACTTTGAGACTGCGGATATATACCACAACTACAATTACTTTGTACACACGGACCTGGAAGAATCATCGGTAAAGGAAGGGCAGCCCCTTGAGGAACCATCTTACTAGTCCAACCTGGCCCCCAACACACCACTGAAAAATTGTTTGTGGTTAATCCACACGTAAAATCTAACCCAGCTGAAACTGATTCAAAAAAATATCCTTCTGTTACATTACTTGAAAATGCACCATTTCCGCCCCAACAAACTACCGTGCGATTCACCCTACGAATTCCACAAGTATGATTAATGCCCAAAGCTAATCCAAAATACTCGTAAGACAAATTAGAAGGAACATCAAGCTGACCGTTTGTGTTATCACCTCTGCAAATTAGAAATCCGGTAGCGTTCACCCCACAAGCGTGCCTTCCGCCGGCATATATGTTCATCATCGTTTCATTACGGAACTCAGATTGGATAGTTGAAGCAATATCACTATTTCCCCAACAGACAACCCTGTTTGAACTTTCCAAAACTCCGCAAGAAAATTCAGACCCAGATGAGATTGATATAAATTGTGATGACCCATTTGGCTGTTCACTCAAATCGCCTCTCCAGCAGGTAGCATTTTTTGTACTGTTCGTTATGCCGCAAATATTGTCGCCACCCATTGTAACGGTTGTTAACACGTTTGAGTTGCTGAAATACAGTCGTTTGGGAATGAAACTCGTGTTCCAGAAAATGAGAGAAAATCCACCGGAGCGAACGGCGGTGAAGCCATCGAGGCCGCCGGCGATGAAGTCGAACGAGACGTTAGGTGAAATTGGTGTAGCCGTAGATTGATTGTCTTTCCAACATTGGATTGTTTGTATTGGTTGGTTAGCAACTATGCCGCAGATAGTGGCGGTGCCTCCATAGACGACGGCAAGAGTGGTGGCGGAGCCACCCAAGGCTTGAACATAAATGAAGAGGTTTACTAGGGTGAAAACGACGGCGACGGCGGCTGAGGGCGTCGTCATCTAAGTATATTTGACAATTCCTCCGTCATCTGTGTCTGTAGAGAGAGAAAATTTAGGTGTTTGTTGAAAAAGCTAAAAGGTAAGAACAGTGAAGAGAGCTAAAAGAGATGGGACTTGCTGGATTTTCTATATCGCACGTGGCTGTGTGGGTCCGTTGTAGCTGAATTTCATCGAACACGACAACTCACAATGCACACGTAATTTTTTATTAGGATTAGAGGGGTTTGGCAAATGTTGACCGGAGGCTAAGTACGATTTTCATTTCTCTTTTACTTTTCTCATTGGGTAGGATTAGTTCGGGTAAATACTTGGATTTGGTAATAATCAAGATAAGGAATTTAAATTTAATAGATAAATATTAAAGGGAGAATAATACATATTAATATTAAATATTGAGTGAAAATACGTTTTTAGCGTAGAATTAGTTAAATAATTGTAATTTTCAAGTTTGAAATTTTGAATATACGATTGACTTAAGACTTGGTCTCGAATGAGATGAATTTGTGGCTGCGAAATGAGCTTGTAGAAAATGTGGATAGTTATTGCTTTGACCTAATTTTTTAAAAGTACCAGGATATATAGATAAGTTCGTTTTATGCAAAATTAGAAAATGTTTGGGCAAAAATATTGCAACTTATTCAATCATCCTACAAGCATAATTTTATTTATTTGCAATTAATTCAAACTTATGATTGTCAATTTACAAAATTATTTGATTTGATCAAGACTTTTATTACTTTTATTCCTAATATTATTGTAACTTTTCCGAAAAAAGGAAAAGAAAAGAAGTCACACTTTGTTCTATTTATTTCGAACATTTTCTTGTCAAACATACCAATTACTAATTTATAGTTTCAATACTTATATTTAAACTTTAACCACATTATTTGTCTATGAATTAATTTCAATAGATTTAATCCACGAGATGAAAATGAAATCCTTTCTAAGGAAAAAATTATAGTTTGTTTTATTTTTTTTAATTAACTTGGGGAGACCATAGCTCTTTTTCATTCATTCAAAAGTCCATACAAAAATGGGCCAAGTTAGCCCAAGTAAAAAACAACCAAAACACCAAAGCCCAATCCATAAACATAACCACCAGCCTATATATCATATTCCTAAAAAATAGATTTTTCATTTTGAGCTCTTCGAGTCACCGCTTGAAGCTTCTCCCAATCTAGCCTTCCGTTTCCTCCTGATGTGGGTCATCAACGCCTATTATAATGATGATACAACATTTCTTTCTCAGCTCACATGAATTATCTCTTTGTTTATCATTTGTGCTTCTTCTTTTGAAGAGGTGTATTCAAGTGGATGCCGTCTCTAATATGGAGTTGAAAGAGGTGCCAAGTCTTGTGAGCTCCTAAACTCTCCCTTGTACTTCCTTTGCCTCTTTTTTTTTTTATCTAGCCTTTTTTTTTTCTGCTGGAGCGGTGAAGATATCAAAATGCTCCTCAACTCTTTCCTTGGAAAGTTCTTTCTCAGCCACAGTATCAAAATTTTCCATCTGACTTCAAGAACCTCTCTTTTTGTTTGTCATTTTTTGGAAGCTGACGTAGGTTAGAACTCACAGTTATGTAAGCCCTATAGTAGTACAAACTATTTCTGTAAATAACATATATGTGAGACCTACTGATGTTTTTAATCATGTATATATGTGTTCTCATGCTAATGTTCATCAATCCTTATCCTTCTTGTTTTTATCCTCAACGTTGGTATTTGAGCCTTATTTGCATTTAGAATATGTCTCCTCTTCACTAATAGTTGGTTAAAATTCTAAAAATGATTGTATATTTCATTTGCCAACTTGTTTACTAATTTATTTGTCTTTGATTGTGTTAGTGTTAATAGTTTCTGAATTTCCTTTATGATCTCTGTATGTTGCCATGGTATCTTCCATTCCTTTTAATCATTTTTGTGAGAGTCTGTGAGTCTGATTTCACCATCATCTTTTGAATGTTGTTGTTAGTATTTGAGAGCATTTAGAATGGCTTGTGCTTCTGTCTCTGTATTAGTTCCATGCCCGATCTTCTTAGCTTCTGTATGCATTAGATTTCTCAAGTCATCTCTCACGCAAAACATATATACACTCTCTCACTAATTGCCTCTACAAGTTCCTATTGCATTTCACCCTTTCTTCTTGTGGCATCTCCCATTTCAAATGATGAGTTAGTCTAAGAATTAATTGCACCGAATGACTTTTGACAAACTATAGTGACTGAATCCACACCCTCTTGTAAATCATAAAGTCAAATAAAAAATGTACAAGCCATGATAAGAAATAGCTTCCAGTTCACTTCTAACATCATTTTTTAAATCATTTCCAATGCCAAATGAAATTTTTTAGTTGTCTCTATTGTAAGAAGTGTTACACATTACTCAAATTCAAACAAAAACATGACATTTTTCCTTAAGAAAGTTGCCTCTCATTCTATCATAAGGAAAGACCAACTCCGTTGGACACAAAAATAAAAGACTCAAGAAAAAGAAAAATAAATTTTGTTCCTTGGAAAAAACTATGGTATTAAGAAAACCCTTGGAGTTCATTTAACTATATAATATTCACAAAGATGATTTTAAATAGTGATCTCCTAAATTTATTGAGAGAACAAGGCCTATTGAATGCACTAAGGGGTCGTTTGGTAGGGAAAAAAATAACGCAGGGATTAATAACGCAACGATTAGTAATGCATGGATTAGTAATGCTGGGATTAGTAATGCATGATATATTTTTATCAAGTGTTTGGTTCATTGCTTTTGACCTCATCTTGTGTTTGGATTAAAACTCTACAAAAAGCTTCTTTCCAATTATACCCTTGCATAATTATGAGATTTTCTATTTTATGTAATTGATCAAGGTAGATAATTGCCGGGACTATATTATTTTTTATGACCTTCTAACTAGCTAGGAGAAACAATTTTGTTGTCATGTTTGCGATTTTCTCACTTGAATTATTTGAGGGTAAAAGATTATTATCTTAATAAATTAATCACTAAAAAAACGTTAATTTTCAATTTAGAATAGATAGACCATCTACTTTAAAACCGAAAAGATGGTAAACAATAGTAAAATCGAATAAATCATCTACATTTACACATAAAAATTACAAGTTGTAGTTCTAATATGTATGCAATTTATAAATTGTTCAAAAAACAAATAATTAGAAACCACATATAAATCAACAAATAATATATTAAATTAAGATCACAAACGTCATGTGATGATATATTTTACCTTTTCAATTAGTAAATGTTAAAGAACTCACATTTTAAATATTGTATTGATATGTATTGCATTTATTTATTAACAAACAACTCTCTCTAAATAATAAAATTTATAAATTAATTTATTTAAATAAATTTTCTAGTACAAATATAAAACATAAAATCAAGAAAATGATTAAAATGATTTGAGGGATATTTTTGTCTTTACACATATAATCCCATGGTATTAAATCTAGTGTATTACTAATACCACCAAATGGAAGGTATTAGTAAGACATCCTATAATACCATGTAAGGTGTATAACTAATCCATGGATTAGTTATACTTAGGCCCAAAAATTCTACCAAACATAGTACTAAATAATACCACACATAATACATGGACTATTTCTCCTAATACCTTCTACCAAACGACCCCTAAGTGTATTAAGCACGAGTAGTAAGACAATAAAGAAATGTAAGATCAACCCAGCTAAAAGCAATAGTAACCACAATCCATTCAAACTAAATTTCCAAATTCCACATACCCCCCCCCCCCCCAATCATCTAATTTAATAGACCATTCAAACTAAATTTTCCAAATTCCATATACCCACCCCAATCTAAAAGACAGGCAATGTCCTCAAAGCTTGAGGAGAAAAGAGCAAGAGCACTCCCTGACATTAAATGCGTAGAGGTTGCCTAGGAATGCAAGCATGAAATGGATCATTTACAACTTCATGTCGGATGGAATCGTAGGGTCGATGGACAACTCAATTCTACTTGATGAAGATGCCACTTCCCACCTATCCGACAGAGTCATTATGCATGATAGGAAAAATGAGGGGTAGGCCCCACTAAGAATGTCCTGAGGTGGTGAATCCCTTTGATGAATAGTTGTGCATCACAATATTTCTGTCATTATTCTCTCCTTAGACTCGGATTCAGAGGTATCATAATCATCAACTCACCAATCCCTCGTGGGCTAGAAGCTGGGTTCGGAGATTCCAATTCAATAGCTAGGAGATTCAGATTTAATTATTGAGGAGGAGAAGGTGGTGTTGGGTCTCTTGGCCTTCACATCAATGCAACTTGTCTCTCTAAGATGTCAACTTTTTTTCAAACTCCACTCATTATTTTAGTTACCAGCTTCATAGAAGTCTTGAGCGTTCTATGAATGAAAGAGGGTGAATTGTGGCCAACTTCGACAATTGGTCTCTATAATATCCGTTCATAATAGTCAACTTGACAAATTCTTGAGCAGACGGTGTTGATGTTGTGATGGGTGGTGGAAGCATTTCTAACACTTGTGGTGAATCACTTGGGGATGAAGAGGTTGTCCTCCTCTTTTTAAACCTTGGTGCATATTTGGCCATGTTGTTAACCATGGTGATCATGTGCTTATCTCGAATACATCTATCCACCACCCGAAAATTTGGACAATTCATTTGCCAATAAAAGTAGATGATAAGGGATGGGAAGGGCATAATGCCCTTGCATTTTTTAGCAACCCACTAATTTTCTTGGCCACTATCTAACTCTCAACACGTAGACCCTTCATAATGCGAGCATTAGGCTTGGTCACACGAAGTCAAACCATATTCATGCTTCTGATGATAGATCTTACCTATTAATTCATCTCTGATTCTTGTCCATGAAAGGGAGCCCTCTAATATAATCTTAGCTACCCTAGCGTATTAATTATGTTTTGGTGTTCTTTGACGGGTGGAACTAGTTTTTGAAATTGTCACCCTACCCACCAAATGGAATATATGGTAGCAATAGTAGTATCAATTTGTTCAAACCAAAACATACATTATACATGGACTTGTCTTTGCACTCCCTTTATGAGGTGCTTGATCTATATGGGCGTGATATGTTGCATAGAACTCCCACACCAATTCAGGGAAGTAAGAACCTGCAGGGGTGAGGACCCCATCCCAAATGCTCTCCTCATATTTGATGGTGATAATAGGAAATTCCTTATTGAATGAATCAATGTCTAACACATCTTCATCTATAATAACATGTTTGTGCCAAAAGCGCATGTATTGAGATTCCATTCCAGCTGCCCCAAAGCGTAGTTGATGTGTCAATTGGTTGATTCGCTGCTCAGGTATCTAATATTCCCCAATGGGAGAGGGTGTTGTTCATCTGCCAAAAAACATGATCCTGCAAGAAGGGGTGATGTCACGATCCAAGTACACCCTAGTCGTAACATGACGTATAGGACCCCATGAGACTCTATACAAGCCACTTAGCATACATACATCATACAAGATAATAGAATTTAAAAAATTCAAAAGACACTTTTATATCACGAATAATTTGACAAAAGCAAAAGTCTAACATAAGTCTCAAAGCCATCTAGTATATCATAAGGAAAGTGATTGAGACATAACCCATACATCACATGCAAGTTTGAAAGGAAAGACATAAAGCAATAAAGAGTCTCGGTCCTTGCAATATGAGGACTCACCAATTTTCAAAGCTCAAGAGGATCAACTAACCACGATTGTGTAGAATGGAAGCTTTGGACCCTACATTAGTGAAACAATGTAGGCACAAGTATGCATTAGTATAGGAGATGTACCAAGTATGATAGCAATGCATAACAGTTATGAAATCATTCTAAAAGGGACTTTACATGACATGCAATGACCAAGCTAAATCATAACATAACATGTTAGAAGACATAATTCATAATCATGGTCAATGCAAGCTAAGTATCTTTAAAACATATTTGAGATAATTCTAGAAGTAACCTTAGTTCATTATTGTGTGAAGTTTTCCATTAACCGACAAAGACCATTGAGGAAACATGGGAACAACAAAAGAGTAAACTATGAGGAACTAAATACCTCAAGCTAAAGTAGGAATGAAGGGAAAGAGATGAGGATAATGAGACATTATATCGGCCTCGGCCTCCCAAGTATCACCCTCAACTAACTGATTCATCTGAAGAACCTTTACGGAAGCAATTTCTTTGTTTCTCAACTTCCAAACTTGCCTGTCCAAAATCTCAACTGAAACTTCTTCATAAGAAAGACTATCATTTATACCAAGACTCTCCAATGGTACTATAGATGTCAGCTCACCAACACGTTTCTTCAACAAGGGGACATGGAAAACCAGATGCACCGATGCCAAGTCATTAGGCAAATTAAGTTCATAAGCAACTTTACCAATATGCCTCAAAATATGATATGGGAACACATAACGGGGACTAAGCTTCTCTTTCTTCCCAAATCTCATTACACTGTTCATGGGTGAAATTTTCAAATAGACCCAATTCTCTACATTAAATTCAAGATCTCTTCTTCGAACACCGGCATAGGACTTTTCTCGACTTAGAGCCGTTTTCAATCTTTTTCTAATAAGCCGAACTCTCTCCATAGCCTCATGTACCAATTCGAGACCTATCAAAGCAACTTCACCCACTTCAAGCCAACCTATACGAGATCTATACCTTCTACCATATAGAGCCTTAAATGGAGCCATACTAATGCTTGTGTGATATCTATTATTGTACAAAAACTTAATCAAAGACATATGTTCATCCCAATTACCATTGAAGTCAATAACACAAGCTCTCAACATATCTTCCAAAGTTTGGATAGTACGCTCCACTTGCCCATCGATTTGAGGATGAAAGGTCGTACTAAGTGTAACATGAGTACCAAGCCTCTTTTGGAAGGATTTCCAAAATCGATAAGTGAATTGGGTACCATGGTCGGAGATAATGGATTGGGGCACTCCATGCAACGTAAACATCTCCCTTATACAAATTAGCATAGTCTTCCATTGAATAAGAAACCTTGACGGCGATGAAATGCGCTAATTTTGTCATACAATCTGTTATAACCCAAATCGAGTCATGTTGTCACCGGGTGCAGGGCAAACCAACATTGAAGTCCATATTCAAATCTTCCCACTTCTAAGTAGGAATACTGATATATTGAGATAAGCCTCCCGGCTTTTTATGCTCAACTTTCACTTGCTGACAATTAAGACACTTAGACACAATTTCAACAATATCCTTCTTCATCCCATTTCACTAATAGACCTTTCGCAAGTCACGATACATTTTGGTGGCCTTCGAGTGAATGGAATATCGAGAAATATGGGCTTATGATAAAATTTTCTCCCTCAAGTCATCTACATTGGGAACACACAAATGACCTTACTATCGAAGCACTTCATCTCTCCCTTGGGAGAAAGCATCAACAAACTTTTAAGCACTGCTTTTTTTAACTTGATCAATATCGGGTCAAGACCTTAGTTTTCTGTCACTTCCAACACAAAAGACATTTTTGAACCATTATGAACCATAACACCACGTTTGGTGGAGTCAACCAACTAAACACCCAATCAAGACAATCTATGAACATCACAAACCAACTCCTTCTTATCTTCCTTGAAATGAGCAACACTACCCATGGATAACCAACTAAGAGCATCCGCCACTACATTCACTTTTTCGGGGTAATAAAAGACACTAATGTCATAATCTTTTAGTAACTCAAGCCATCTGCTTTGGCAAAGATTTAGATCCTTCTATTTGTATTGCAAACTTTTGTGGTCGGTGAAGACATTAACATTGACACCATATAAATAATGCCTACAAATATTTAAAGCAAACACAACCGCCGCTAGATCTAATTCATGGGTAGGATAGTTCTTTCCATGAATCTTGAGTTGCCTTGAAGCATAGGCAATGAGTTTCCCATTTTGCATAAGGTCACATCCTAGCCCGATTCTCGAAGCATCACAATAAATGACAAATCCATCGGATCTTTCTGGTAAAGTCAACACTTGAGTGGAGGTAAGTTTATCCTTCAATTCTTGAAAAATCTTTTCACGAGCTTCCGACCATAATAATTTGACTTTCTTTTGGGTCAGTGCCTTCAATAGAGAGGCAATAGAAGAAAACCCTTCCACAAACCTTTTATAGTAACTGACTAAACCCAAGAAACTTTGAATATCCGAAAGGGATAGAGGTCTAGGCCAACTCTTAACCACATTTGTCTCCATAGGATCTACTTCAATACCCTTTTCAAAAATAATATGACCAAGAAAAGCCACAGATCTTAACCAAAACTTGCATTTACTAAACTTTGCAAAGAGTTGTTGGTTCTTGAGGACTTGCAACACAATCCTTATATGATTGATATGCTCATCTTCACTCCTTGAATAGATAAAGATATCATTAACAAACACGATCACGAACATATCAAGGTATTGTCTGAACACCCTATTCAGTAAATCCATAAATGCGGTCAGAGCATTAGTCAACCCGAAGGAAATAACCAAAAACTCATACTGACCATATCGAGTCCAAAAAGACGTCTTCAAAATGTCATCTTCCTTCACCCTCATTTGGAGATAACCTGACCGGAGGTCAATCTTAAGGCTCAAAAGGGGAAATACTAAGGATTAATGTCATTTGGTGGACTTTAAAAGTCTCAAATGGGTCAAAAAAAGCCTTCAATCATTTTTCAAATCAAATGTTACTCAGACTTTCGCCTCAACAACGTTCAGGCCAAGTTCTAGATCAACAAAGCAACACAATTGAATTCAATCAAAAGCTCACCACACAATGAACATGAAAAGATGAGTCCGATTTTGTTCTAATCTAGAATGTATGCAAGAGAATATTTTCAAGTGTAACAAAAGTATGAATGAGAGGTACCAAAAGAATCTATGGTTTAACAAAAAGTCAATTATCTCCATTGTATCAATTATTTTTACATATGCATTCTCACATTGTGTTGACACCAACCAAGTCAAAAATGATTCCAAAATATAAACATTTTAAAAGATTAAATAAACAAAATGAAAAAACTTTTGAATAAAGAATACCGAATCCTAGAAAGGTTGCCTACGTATCTCGTTGATGAGAATCAGGTTTGCGTAATTCGTTCATAGATGACATAAAATGTATTTTGAAGAATAATTGAATTTTTTGAAAGAAAATAATAGACAAACCAATGAGTCACATTGAAGGGCGGACAATCCAAATTTAACAAAAAAAATTTTTATTTAAAGAAAAGGTAAAAAAAAAATCAACGGGTCACATTGAAGGGCGGACCACCCAAACTTTAAAAATGTCAAATAAAATCTCTTTTTTCAATGGAATGTAAGACAAATAAAAAAATGTGATACACATTGAATATAATAGTATGTACAAAAATTAATACAAAGGTATAAACCAACTCGGAACGGTGCCTCATAAATCAGGAGTCTCAGTACAACTATGGTGAAATTTTTAAGGGCTTTACTTAAAAATTTTACTCCTGTTTCAACTTTAACAACCTCCGATATTCAATCTTGTAGCAGTTGTCTCCTTTGTCAAATTTTTGGAGACATCCTCAAAAAAATTTGCCCCAGTTTCTTTTTTGAAATATGGGAAAGCTTACGGCGAACATGACCGAGCTGTTGTGGCGCCTACGTATTCCGTTGAAGCAGGAATCAGGTCAAACGTAGTTTCAACAGATTGTTACTTGAATTCATATTAGATAAAGATTATGAATGTTCTAAAAATAGGTGATCAAGAGTGAGCTTTATTTGAAAGTGGATCGGTGACCCAAGTGGACTACTCAAATTGGGGAAGATAGTGATTGTTGACCATTCAGTGTATAACTACATTCATCAGGGTACCCCGATAAATAATTTGGATATCAAATGATTGCGGCCCGCATAATCGTCCTTTAAGTAAGAAATAAAAAATGTCAAATGACGGAAATTATTTCATGATGCAATGCCAACATACATACAATTTAACAAATAATGAATAAATAAGAGAAAATGCATAAAGCCCCCATTAAATTTAGATCTTATTTTGAAGTAGACACTTAAAGTTTGCGGAAGTCCTATTACCCCACTGGACAATTTTCAACCAAACTAAATACGCTCTTTTTAGCAATTTATTCTCCAATTCTCCACGCGTGTCTCTCACCCCCTAATAAAATAATATAATTATTTATATTTTTCTATCCGTTTTTATAAAGGCCGGGTTCTTAACTTTACCCACCCACATTTTAACCTTTCCTCCTAATCAATTTTTTTCTATCTTTTCTTCCCCAAAATTGTGATAATGAGTGATCTGAAGTAAGATTGATGCAATTTTCACTCTTTGGGCTGTTTCAATTCTTATATAAAATTAATATTAATGAGTTTTATTTTATTTGTATCGGTGAATGATGCTGTTTTGAGAGAATCTAGTGGAGTATGAACAATAAATATTTTTGAGGTCAAACTTTTTTTTTTCTTTCTGTGTGTTTAATACTAGTTTTTCTTCAATTTTTGAATAATATTATCAGTGGACGAAGGAGAAGCTAGCATCTGTGTGTGGTATCCTCTTTCTGAAAATGGATTTTTATAAAAAATAAGTCAAAAATTCGAGGATTGTTGTTGACTTAATGTAGTACTCATCTTCTGAAAGTGAATCAAAGTTTGAGAGATATTGCAGTGTTGACTCGTCATGGCAATGTAGGAAGCTTCAATGGCTATCAATGGTGTTTGAATTAAGTTGGGGAAGATGGGTCTTTTTCTAAAATAAAGAATTTAATTTACAATGCCACATGGCCGTTTTATATTGGTTTAGGGTTGTTTTTAAGACAATCACGCGCCCTAGAAATGTGAAAACATAGTAGGTGCAGAAGCGGGTCAAAATGGCATATTTAGTTTGATAGAAAGTAGTTCAGAGGGATAATAGGACTTCCGCAAACTTTAAGTGTCTACTTCAAAATAAGGTCTAAGTTCAATGGGGACTTTATGTATTTTCTCAATAAATAATAAGTACAACATACAAATAATCAACTAAATATACAAGAAATAATATAAAACATAATAAAAGAATAGTCTCCTCAATTTGAAAAAATAAACTCATAATAGTTAGAGCCTCTACATCCCCAGTGGAGTCGCCATTCTGTTGATATTCTTTGAGTCATCGCGACGTTGCGCCCTCTCAAAGGATGTCAACAGTGATGATTCTGAACCATAATGAACAACGACACCACCCTCATTAGAATCAACCAATCAAACACCCAATCATGACAAACTATGAACATCGCAAACTAACTCCTTATATTCCTCAACATGAGCAACACTTCCCATCGACAACTGACTAAGAGCATCCGCCACCACATTTGCCTTTCAAAGATAATATAGGACAATCATGTCGTAATCTTTTAACAACTCAAGTAATCTCCTTTGGCAAAGATTCAAATCCTTTTGAGTAAACACATACTTCAAACTTTTGCGGTCAATAAACACATCTCCATAAACCCCATACAAGTAGTGTCTAAAAATCTTCAGAGAAAACACCACCCCAGCTAACTCTAAATCATGTGCCAGATAATTCTTTTCATGTGCTTTCAATGGCCTTGAAGCATAAGCAATAAATTTCACATGTTGCATCAAAACACAACCAAGACCAATTCGTGATGCATCACGATAAATCACAAAACCATATGATCCTTCCAGTAATGTCAAAATAGGGGCTGACGTTAGTCTATCCTTTAACTCTTGGAAACTCTTCTCACAAGCTTCATGCCACACTCCAAACTCAAGGGGTGCAACTAGTACCTAATGCCAAAACTTGGGCTTGAGCCGACCCTCCTTAGTCATTTTGTAATGGCACGGAGAAGACACACATAGTTAAGAAAACAAACAAGTATATCTTAGCTTAAAAGTATCCCCTTGGCCAGCAAGGCCCCTGTCAACAACTCTATAAAAAATATAACTACCTCCACGGTTCATATAAAAAAGCCATCTAGCACATAAATCTTGTTTGGGCTGTTAAGGCCACCATGACATCTAGGAAAACGTAAATGCTATATGGGTTGTCAAAGTCGCCATTGTCTCTACACAGAAACGAAGAAATGCGTATCAAGACAATAAAACAAACAATCACCAAACTTCGGCCAACCAACAAACAAGGCCAACATGGATAATAACGTGACCATACAACCCGACACACAAGTCTGCAAGCCTCTAAGAGTATTAAATCTAGGTCGGGATAGGGCCCCGACATACCCAAAAAACTATATACAACAAATCCAACAAACCTTTAAACTCTGGCAGCTCTAGAGAAATGGATTTAGCCAACCTACTGGAACTCAACCGTGTTGCTGGAGAGGTCTATCAAGTCGTCTATCAGGACCTACAAGCATGAATGCAGCACCCCCCAGGTAATGGGGCGTTAGTACGAAATAATGTACTACTATGAAAGGCGATAGACTAAATAAGCAAGTATCATAATATACTAAAAACAATCAGGTAAGAAAATCAAAATTTAGATAAACATGCTAACCCACTACTGAATCTAAACATACAAAACAATCAAATAACCTAACCAAGCCCCCATAAGCTCGGCATGTACAAATAACATACCACCTACCTATGCCCCCATAAGCCTAGAAGGTGTCAATCAATCTACATACCCCTATCGGTAGCCCCTTGTCTTTGTAAGAAGTCACATAGCCCTTTAGTCAACGATATAGCCCCGTAGGCAGTGCATAGCCCTCTTAGGAAACAACATAGCCCCATAGGCAACACATAGTCCTCTTTGGCATCAAAATAGCCCCATAGGCAACACATAACACATTTTGGCATCAATATAGCCTCGTAGGCAACACATAGCCCTCTTAGGCAATAACATAGTCCTCTTAGACAACATCATAGCCCCCATAGGTAGTTTATATCTCAGCAGCTAACCACAATAACCCCAAGGGCGATAACAAACAATTCAATAGGCTAAAGGCGAGTAATTTAGCTATAAACAATATATATGAATAGTCTCCAAGTAGTTCCTAACTTAGGGCCGTTCCTAACATATTATGAGCCCCTAAAATAAAGGTTTATAACTACTCAATCATCCAACCACTCACAATTATATCTACAAGATCACCAACGCTAACAACCCTATTATATCACTCCCAAGCTTTAAGGAAACATGCCGAACGAAGGGAATCCTTAACATACCTTTTCCTTTATTATTTATGATGAATAATACCTCTGTCCGCACCACTACAATACTAAAAAATAGTAAACTCAATCAATAATTAAGGACAAGAATTACTACGACAATATGACAATCAATACGGATTCCTATCGTAAATTACTATCCGAGACCTAAGGTATTCATAAACTGATAAAAGATGGTTCCTATCGTTCTTTACATGCCACTCAAACCATTGAAAAACCCCTGCTGCCACAACATCCACGGAGCTACATCACACAATTCACCATGAAAACTATACCAAAACGACGAGCTCGCGACGTGAATTGTCACATATAATTACATCCCATATAATACAACTATCAATAGGAGGCATATTACCTATCCATCTATAATTTTTTATAAAGAGCCAAGAAGAGATCATGAACACACAAGGATGATTTTAGGAGAAATTCTTTAATTTTTCTGGGATTTTTACGAGCTTGAATGAAAAATAATGAAGAAATGCTATCTTATAAGGTTCCACCGACCTAGGGGACCCACTAGCCGCCTCTACTACGCAGTCGGTACAAAAAGGTGAATATATCTATATTCTGATGTCATATGAATAAACGGTTTGATATATTTTGGGACCCCTAACTCTTCTTATATTGAGAGAAAACCTTTGAGACATTTGCACCAAATTTCAGAGATATCTTTAAAAAGGAACTTGCGATAACTTTCGCCAACTTTTAATACAAAACTCGCTTAACTTCAAAAATTAAGATGTGACTCTTGAGAACTTAAAATATGACTCACACCATTACTTATATATTAATCACTCTTCATCTTGCCATAGAGTGTGTCGAAAATTTGGGGTGTTACATTTCCCCCCCTTAAACCATTTGTCCTCGAATGAAAAATCTAAGCCACGTGATTATGTCTTAGTAGTTGCCAAAATTTTGGCAAAGTGCCCTCTATAATCGTATCCAGGAACTTAAAATGCAGAAGATTCCAACCGAAGCACCACAAAGGACTATACAAACAGCTAAGCATCGTAGCACCGCAATAAGAGTACGAGCAAAATACAACAACAACAACAATAATAATAAGCAATAATAAAAAGACGAATGGGTATCCTACCTCACTCTGCTAATCAAAATTGATGTTTTTACCACTGTGGGATCTAAAACAATTGAGGATATCTTGATCTCATTCCATCCTTAGCTTTCCATGCCACCTCTTTTATTTCTCCACAATACTTTAACAGAAGCCACGTCTTTGTACTCAACCTTCAAACCTATTGATCTAATATTGCAACTGGAGTTTCCTCATAGGACAACTCCTTTGTGATCTTAACATCCTTAACAGGGACAACCCGAGAAGGGTCTCCTATGCACTTTCATAGCATCAATATATGGAAGACCAGATGAATCGATTCTAGCCCTGATGGAAAATCTAACTCATAAGCCACTTGTCCTACCCTCCAAAGGATTCGATATGGCCCAATAAATCTTGGACTAAGCTTGCCCTTCTTTCCAAATCTCATAACACCCTTTATAGGTGAGACTTTCAAGAATACCCAATCATCAACACAAAACTCTAAATCCTTTCGCCGCACATCTGAGTATGAATTTTGGCGACTTTCAGCAGTTAATAAACATTCTCGGATGAGCTTAACCTGCTCCATTGTCTGTTGTACCAGGTCGAGTCCAACCAACCCTGACTCACCTACCTCAAACCAGGCAATAGGGGATTTGCATTTTCGACTGTACAAAGCCTCATAAGGTGCCATCTTGATGCTAGAATGATAACTATTGTTATATACAAACTCAATAAGAGGTAAGTGGTTATACCAACTTCCATTGAAGTCCAACTGCATGCCCGTAGCATGTACTCAAGTGTTAAAATAGTGCGTTCAGCTTGCCATCTATTTAAGGGTGAAAGGTTGTACTGAGATTAACTCGGGTCCCTAATTCTTTCTGGAAAGACTTCCAAAAGTTAGTAGTAAATTGTGCTCCTCTATCTGAGATAATAGTTATTGGGACGCCATGCAACCTAACAATCTCTTGGATGTAAAGCCCTGCATAGTCTTCAGCTGAGGTAGTCTTGACCAGTAAGAAGTGGGTTGATTTTGTTAACCTATCAACAATTACCCAAATAGAGTCAAACTTATGCCGCAATCGAGGTAACCCATTAATAAAATCCATATTAATTGCCTCCCACTTCCATAAAGGAATGACTATCTCTTGGACTAGCCCAACAGGCTTCTGGTGCTCAATTTTCACCTATTGGTAGTTAGGACAGTGTGCCATAAAGTCAGCAACATCCTTCTTCATCCTGTGCCACCAGTAGATATCATTAATATCATGGTACATCTTCATCGATCCGAGGTGAATAGAATACCGGGAATGATGTGCCTCTGCCATAATCTGTTGTGGAAGCCCTACCATATTTAGAGCACACAATTGACCTTTATATCTGAGGGCTCCATCTCCTGCTATATCAAAGGCTAACGACTCATTGTTATGAACTTTGCCTTTAAGCTGCTCTAAGTAGGGATCCTCATGATGTCGTGCCTTTACTTCCACGATAAAAGATGATATATTGTGTTCTGAACTCTAACCCCACTATCACTTGCCTTTTCTAATCTGACTCCCAAGTTGGCTAATTAATGAAGTTCTCGAGCTAATTCACGCCTCACAACACCTAAATATGATAAACTTCCCATTGATCTACAACTGAGGGCATTAGCTACCACATTTGCCTTCCCTAGATGATATAAAATATCTACGTCGTGGTCTTTGAGTAACTCAACCCATCGACGTTGTCAAAGATTCAATTCCTTCAGTTTGAAGATATACCAAAGGCACTTATGATCAGTGAAAATTTCCACATGAACACCTTATGTCTCCAGATCATCAGTGCATGTACAACTGCAGCCAACTCTAAATTGTGAGTTGGGTAGTTCTTCTAATGCTTCCTCAACTGCCTTGAAGCATAAGCGATCACCTTACCATGTTACATTAGTACACATACTAACCCAGTACTAGAAGCGTAACAGTACACTTCATTCCCCTCTAAACCCTCTAGCAAGGCCAGGACTGGTGCTGATGTCAAGCTGTCTTTTAGCTCCTAGAAACTATGCTCGCAAGCCTCAAGTCCACTGAAACTTAACTACTTTCTGAGGTAGCTTTGTTAGTGGTGCTGAAAGTGAAGAAAACCCCTCTACAAACTTTCTGTAGTACCCATCTAACCCTAAGAAACTACGAACATCTGTAGGAGTTGTGGGTCTAGGCCAAGCCTTCACAACCTCAATCTTCTTTGTGTCAACCATAATTCCCACATCTGATACAATATGGCTTAAGAAAGCCACAGAGCTCAACTAGAACTCACACTTAGAGAACTATGGGTAAAGTTCCTTCTCTCAAAGAACCTAAAGGACTGCTCACAAATGATCTACATGCTCAACTTTTGAATGTGAATACACCAAAATATCATCAATAAATACAATCACAAACATGTCTAGATACCGCTTGAATATGTTATTCATCAAGTTTGTAAACACTTTCGGGGCATTGGTGTAACACTCCGAAAACTAGTAGGCTAAACTAGAGCTTAACATGAGGGTTAGAGTCGTAAATGTAACTTCTCATACTTAGAAATAAATGGTTTCATGTTAGAACATCAAGGTACGAACCCCAAGGATCAACCATGGGTCCTTGAGGAAGACCCTAGAAAAGTTGCCTGGACAATGACCCACGAAGGGGACCTACGCCCCGTAGGTCAACCCACGTCCGTGGTGAGGGGTCAGTAGGTGAGGCCCTAAAAATGAATCCCCAGAACATAACCCACGCTTCACTAGCACGGGCCATGGGTCCAACCACGGTCCTTCAGTGGTGGGTCGTAGATGGTCACCTGGAGGCTGATTTGGAGGTTTAAGTTAGGGGAACTTTGGGATTTTCCAATTTTAATTAATATTAAGTGATGTTGTTTAACTCTAATTTAGACTAACTATATAATGATTTTAGACCCCTAAATTAAGTCATCTTCCTCATAATTCAAAAATCCTAAATCTAAACCAACATTTCCCTAAATATTCTCTCTCTAGAACTTCAAGGAAGAAGAAGGAAGTTGGAGCTAGGGTTCAAGGAGCAAGGTTTTCTACTCAAATTCATTGGATTTCATTGAAAAGGTATGGCAGTCCTTCATCCATGGATAACTTTCCTTCAAAATCCCAATTTCAAAGATATAAATACCCCAAAAGCTAGAGTTTGACTCCCAGTCATGGATTCCTTTAAAAAAATGATTCTAATGATTTAAATACTTTATATTATGATTGAATTGATGATTTATTATGGTTTTTATGTTGAAATCCCCAAGAATCCATGAAATCTCCATATTCTCAATTTATGACCTTGTGATGTGGGTGAATTGATAAAAGAAGGATATTAAGAGATTATGTTTGCAGTAATTGAGTTATTTGAAACATGTTATTATCCATATATAATGTAGTAATTCTAGATGTGTTGATTGAATATGATCTTTGATCCTTGAAGGACAAAGTATGAGAATTATGCATGATTACGAGATTTATGTATATGCTCTAAGAACACTTTGAGGGTAAAGTGATTATGATTATGATCTAGTTTTGTGTTGATTGAAAGGTTATACTCATATACACACTTATGTATGAATATGATATGATGTGAAACGTTTTCTCACAATATGGTGATTCTAAGGTTGAAAGGTTATTCTCACCTATTGAATCTATGAGCTATCTTATGAATTATGTTGGATTGAGTGTCAAGACATTCTTCCATTAATATGAACTTAAGTCAAGACTTAATATGTAATATGTGGGAATCAATGCTTAGCACCGAGTGGATATTGAATATGAGATGGAAGCCTGTACGCTAGTTGAGTTCGGCTTCCCCATGAAAGCTTTTACATTAGTTGAGTTCGGCTTTCCAAATGGGTTCCTTCTACCTTAGTTGAGTCTGGGTTCCCAAAGTATATATCTCATGAGATGGAAACTTTCTACCTTAGTTGAGTCTGTGTTTCTAGTAGCAATCTCCTTATCCCATAAACTATGTGTCGTCATAGGTTATTTAGCTAGTGTATCCACCTAAGATAAGAGTATGGTTCTACCTTAGGCAAGTAGGACAACCCCTTTTTGGTATGGGGTAGACACCGGATTCCATGGTAAGTGCACATGGTCTATGTCAGTTAAGGCTTATTTCCATTATGAGAACAATATGAACAAGAATATGAATTATGAACTATGATTACTCAAGAAGCTTTACTTTGCATGAGTGAGATTTATGGGGTCTTATTCATGCATTGCACAAGTATGCTTTGAGGGTATTTATGATATGTTTCTCATATGATATGATGATTAATGTAATGAATATGCTTATGACTCATGTGTTTCCGCTATCTTCTAAATTATGCCTTAACTTAGTAAATTGCATGAATTCAACTAAAATGTCCCTTTTTGCATGTTTTCATGGTTTTTATGCATGACTATCTTACTTAGTGCATTTTTGTACTAACCCATGCTTTTCCTATATTTTCCCCAAGTGTAGGGTCCGGTTATCAAGATGGTCATCATTGTGGCTAAAGCTTGGATTTGCTTATTCTCCTAGCTTGTTGGTGAGTCCTCATGATTCGAGGACAGATGCTATCTTTGTAGTTCTTTTCTTGTATTTCCTTTTTGGACTATGTTGTATAGGCTGCGACCCTATTTCTTTCAAGTATTATAATAGATGGCTATGTTGAGACAAGTCTAGACTTCCGCTTTCCTTTTTGAAAATTTTGGACTTGAAATACGTTTTAACTCTTTATTGTTCTCTTCTTATGTTATGATACGCTAAGAGGCTTGTATGAGGCTTCTTGGAGTCTTGTACATCGTGTCATATCTAGCGGGTACTCTTGGGTCTTGACAAACTTGGTATCAGATCACAGGGATTAGAATGATTTTAGGATGATGTCTCATAATCCACGTCTAAAAGAGTCTTGTTCATGAGTGTGAAGCGTACCACATTTATGAATGAGAGACTATAAGATGATTAGGAAACTGCACTTCTTTCATTACTCTTAAGTCGTACCATAGAGCTTAACTCTATAAAGCCCCTCTCATGATCCATCTCTTATGTCTTTAAGAAATGAATACACGAAGGGCTAATGCTAGAAGGATGGAAAATGAGAATGTGAATCAAGGAGCTCCTCCTCAAGCTAATCAAGCTCCGGTTAATCCTTTGGCTGAAAATGTGACCCATGCGGAGTTTAGGTCTACTATCCAAATGTTGGCTCAAGTCATGGTGGCTCATGCCAATAGAGAAGTTATAGCTCCAGTGAATCCTAATGTGAATTTGGTTGCTTCAAGGGCTAGGGATTTTTCTAGAATGAACCCCCCCAAATTTCATGTCTCTAAAGTGGAAGAGGATCCTCAAAAGTTTATCAATTAGGTTTTTAAAGTTCTTGTTATTATGGGGGTGTCTTCGGAAGAGAAGGAGGAGTTAGCCGCCTACCAACTAAAAGATGTTGCTCAAGTATGTATGATCAATGGAAGGGTGGAAGACCCATAGGAGCAGGCTCGGTAGGATGGGAATTGTTCAAATAGGTATTTCTTGATAGATTTTTTCCTTGAGAGTTGAGGGAAGCTAAGGTGGAAGAGTTCATTAACCTTCATCAAGGAAGTATGAGCGTGAAAGAGTATACCCTAAAATTCACTCAATTGTCCAAGTATGCTCCGACTATGGTGGTGGATTTGAGGAATAAGATGTGTAGGTTTTTGATGGGTGTGTCCGACTTGGTTGAAAAGAATGTCGTATGATAATTCTCCATCATGACATGGATATCTCAAGGCTTATGGTGTACGCTCAACAAATTGAGGAGTCAAAACTCAAGGAAAAGAATAGGAAAGTGAAAAGAGCTAGAACTGGTGATGGGAACTTCTCCAATGCTAGGTCTGATGGATAAGGTCGACCAAGATTTAGAAAAAGGTTTTCCAACCAAGGATCCTTTAGTGCTCCAAGGGTCAATAAGGATAGGGTTTCCAACCCTAAACCTCAAGGAGGTAATAGTGGTGGTTCTTATATGGCTAGGCCTAATTGTGCAAAATGTGGAAGAAAACATGAGGGTAACTGCCTACTTGGCACCGATGGGTGTTTTAGTTGTGGGAAGATTGGCCATAAGATGAGAGATTGTCCGATGCTCAAGGTGAAGGGAAGAGAAGATAAACAAGCTCCTCCAAGTGGTTCAAACTCTAATGCCCTAAAGCAAAACCACTTTTATGCTCTTCAATCCCGAGGTGAGAACTCCCCGGATGTGGTGACCGATATGTTAGAAGTCTTTCTTATTGATGTATATGCCTTGTTAGATCCAGATGCTACTTTGTCCTTTGTGACACCTTATGTGACCATGAAGTTTGATATACTCCCCGAGGTGTTAGTAGAACCTTTTTCGGTCTTTACCCCAATTGGTGATTCCGTGGTAGCTAAGAGGGTTTATAGAAGTTGTCCCATTTCCTTGTCCTATAGAGTTGCTTTGGTGGATTTGATAGAGTTAGACATGTTAGACGACTTTGATGTGATTTTGGGTATGGATTAGTTGATGCATGTTATGCCCCTATCGATTGTAGGACTCGGGTGGTTAAATTCCAATTTCCAAATGAACCTATCTTAGAATGGAAGGAGGGAAATTCTATACCTAGAGGTCAATTTATCTCTTGTCTTAAAGCTATAAATATGATCTCTAAATGGTGTATTTACCATCTTGTTAGGGTGAGGGATGTTGAATCTGAAACCCATTCTTTAGAGTCGGTTTCGGTAGTGAATGAGTTCCCAAAAGTGTTTTCGGATGATTTATCCGTTATTCCTCCCGAGTGGAAAATAGATTTTGGTATTTACCTTTTACCGAATACGCAACCTATCTCCATTCCTCCTTATAGAATGGCTTCGGCGGAGTTAAAAAAGTTGAAAGAACAATTAAAGGATTTGCTAAATAAGGGTTTTATCCGACCGAGTATCTCTCCATGGAGCGCTCCCGTGTTGCTTGTTAGAAAGAAAGATGGGTCTCTTAGAATGTGCATTGATTATCGTCTATTGAATAAAGTGACCATTAAAAATAAATATCCTCTTTCGAGAATTGATGACTTGTTTGATCAACTTCAAGGGGCTAGTTATTTCTCAAAAATTAACCTTCATTCGGGGTATCACCAGTTGAGGGTGAGAGGGGTTGATATTCCCAAGATGGCTTTCCAAACTTGGTATAGTCATTATGAATTCGTAGTGATGTTGTTTGGGTCAACTAATGCTCCAGCGACGTTTATGGACTTGATGAATAGAGTGTTTAGGAAATACCTAGACATATTTGTAATTGTGTTTATCGATGATATTTTGATCTATCCAAGGAGTGAGAATGATCATGTGGACCATTTGAGAATGGTGTTGCAAGTTCTTAAGGACCACCAACTTTTTGCAAATTTTAGCAAGTGTGAATTTTGGTTGAGATCCGTAGCTTTCCTTTGTCATATTGTGTCAAGCAAGGGTATTGATGTAGATCCTAAGAATAAGGATGTGGTCAAGAGTTGGCCTAGACCTCTAAGTCCTTCCGATATTAGAAGCATTTTGGGTTTGGCTGGTTATTATAAAAGGTTTGTTGAGGGATTTTCTTCCATTGCTTCTCTTTTGACGGCTTTAACTAAATAGAAGGCTAAGTTTGTGTGGTCGAAAGCTTATGAGAAAAGTTTCCAAGAGTTGAAAGATAGACTTACTTCCACTTCGGTGTTGACCTTACCGAAAGGTACAGATGGTTTCGTGGTATATTGTGATGCCTCTAGAGTGGGGTTGGGATGTGTGCTTATCCAAAACGGTAAAGTGATTGCCTATGCTTCAAGGCAACTTAAAGTCCATGAGAAGAATTATCCTACCCATGACCTTAAATTAGCAGCAATTGTGTTTGCCTTAAAAATATGGAGGCATTATTTGTATGGGGTCCAAGTGGATGTTTTCACTGATCACAAGAGTCTTCAATATGTGTTTAGTCAAAAGGACTTGAATCTTCTACAATGAAGATGGTTAGAACTCTTGAAGGATTATGATATGAGTGTTCTTTATCACTCCGACAAAGCTAACGTGGTAGCGAATGCACTTAGTAGATTGTCCATGGGTAGTGTGGCTCATGTAGAGGATGAAAATAAATAATTTGTTTGTGAGGTGCATAGATTGGCCCGACTAGGTGTCCAACTAGTGGATTCCACCAAAGGTGGTGTCACGGTCCATAATGGTTCTGAATCATTCTTTGTGATAGATGTGAAGTCTAAAAAAGATTTTGATCCTTTATTATTTAAGTTGAAAGAATCGGTACTTAAGAAGTCCGTTGAGGCCTTCTCCGAAGAGGGTGATGGGGTGCTTAGGTACCAAGGTCGGTTATGTGTTTCGGATGTTGATGGTTTGAGGGAACAAATTTTAGAGGAAGCTCATAGTTCTCGATATTCTATGCATCTGGCAGCCACCAAGATGTACCATAATCTACAGAAAGTCTATTGGTGGAATGGTATGAAGAAAGATATTGCGGGATTTGTAGCCAAATGTCCTAATTGTCAACAAGTTAAGGCTGAGCATCAAAGGCCAGGAGGTTTGTCCCAAGATATAAGTATTCCCACTTGGAAGTGGAAAGATGTAAATATGGACTTTATTGACGGTTTGCCTCGCACCCGAAGGTAACATGATTCTATTTGGGTCATTATAGATTGGATGACAAAATCAACCCACTTTATTTCTATCAAGGTTTCTTTTTCGGGGGAAGACTATGCCAAGCTATACATAAGAGAGCTAGTGATGTTGCATGGGGTTCCTCTATCTATTATTTTTGATCGGGGTACTCAATTTACTTCTCACTTTTGAAAGTCATTCGAAAAAGGGCATGGCACTAAGGTGAATCTTAGCACATCTTTTCACCCCTAACGGATGGACAAGCGGAGCGCACCATTCAGACCTGGGAGGACATGTTGAGGGCATGCGTAATAGATTTTAAAGGCAATTGGGATGACCACTTGCCATTAATAGAGTTTACCTACAATAATAGCTATCACTCAAGTATCAGTATGGCTCCCTTTGAAGCCATGTATGGTAGGAGATGTAGGTCTCCAGTTGGTTGGTTTGAGGTTGGTGAAATTGCTTTGATAGGTCTCGAGCTAGTTTATAAAGCCATTGAGAAAGTTCAGCTTATTAGAGAGAGGTTGAGAATGGCTCAAAGTAGACAAAAGTCTTATGCTGATGTAAGAAGAAGGGATCTAGAATTTGAGGTTAATGATTGGGTCTATTTGAAAATCTCACACATGAAGGGTGTGATGAGGTTCGAAAAGAAAGGGAAAGTTGGTCCCTGGTATGTAGGCCTATACCAAACGTATTGGGAAGGTTGCCTATGAGTTGGATTTGCCAAATGATTTGGCCCCGGTTCATCCGGTATAACGACTCAGAAAGTGACACTACAAGAAAAGCCTTATTTAAGACCAACATTTAGGGACAAGTGAATTATCATATCTCTAAATGTATATCTATTGGGATGAGATTATATTTCGGTCCTTATTTGTACATTTTATTGAGAAGGTATTAAATCTAGTCCTTAAAAAACTAATTCAATGGTCCCAAATTCTATTGAGGGCCTTGAGCGGGAGAAAAAAAAACACAAATTTCATTTTTGACAAAACTTTAGGCGCTAAAATTTTATACATAAGGTAAATGAAAAGACCAGCTGCTGGCATCTATCTTTTTTTTACTCAGAATTGTAGCCCGTCCTAAAAGTTGCTCTAGTTTGAGCTCGATCATAATTCATAAGAACGCCATTGCAACTGAGATCAAGGTCGTCACTCTGCCCTAATCTCAATTTTTTCAGCTTAATCTTGATGTTCCTCTGCCCTAATCGTTTCTTTTCTTTGTATCATTGCTGCTCTACTCTAATCGTTTCTTTGTATCGCTCGACCCCAGGTTTGCTCAAAATAGAATTCCAGGTTGGTTCCTTTCTTCTGATTAAGTTGTTGTGTTTATTTTATTGATGTCCTCTGCCCTAATCGTTTTTTTCTTTGTATCATTGCTGCTCTACCTTGTATCGTTCCACCCCAGCTTGGCTCGAAATAGAATTCCAGGTTGGTTCCTTTTCCGATCGAGTTGTTGTGTTTCTTCCATATGTTTTATTGATGTCATTTTTTCATTGTTGTATTCAAGTTACTCTTTTTGTTCTTCCTCTATTTTAACAATAAATAGGTTAATAGTTTCAAAATCTTGTCTCTTTTCTGTTGTAAAACTAGTGGGAAGATATTGGATTGCAATTTCTAATAAATAATTTGATTTTGTAAAGTGTAATTTGTGTCTCAAGATTTTTTAATTTTTTTAAAAATAGAACAGCCAAGTAAACTCATTGATTAGGCAACCTGATACTAATCACTAAGAACACTAGGTTCAGAATACATTATTTTAAGTGATTCTGGGTCAATCATAACCACCTTACAGGCTGAATTCACGAGTGAAACGGGTGTATCTGCATCAATTTCACTAGCCAAAATTGATTCCTTGAGCCAATGGTAGTTCACTTCCATAGTTGATTGTACAAGTTGAGCGTCTTATATATTGTTTCAAAGAATCACTTCCTGCCTGATGACCACCACCAGCACCTTTCTCACCTCCAAAAGCATTGCCAATTTCAGCTCCATTTGTTAGGATATTTACATTGACGATGCCACAATCACTTCCTTGAGGTCCAATCCACTTAAATATATTATCTGGATTTAAGGTGAAGATGGAACTACTTAAACCTTGGGGGACAGAGTTTTTTATTTCAACTGCTTCTTCGAAGTCTTAAACCTCATTACATACAGAACTGGAGCAAACAATTTTTCCTTCACAATTTTAGCTTTTGAAAAAATTTCAGCAATTGTTGGATGCACAAAATTACCCCCAGATTCTACGACTGAACCACCTGTAAGGATCTTTCCACCCTGGGACTTAATATTGTGGATTCTCTTATCAATGTTTTTTCTAGAAGTTTTCTCAAGATTCATATTTCATATAGAGTCCATATAATATTTGAAGA
This sequence comes from Solanum pinnatisectum, assembly GCA_035578085.1. Lineage (NCBI taxonomy): Eukaryota > Viridiplantae > Streptophyta > Magnoliopsida > Solanales > Solanaceae > Solanum > Solanum pinnatisectum. The sequence goes on along the minus strand of CM069081.1, from coordinate 23,370,213 downwards.
AACTCACTGTTTCATGAATAACATACTAGTTTTATATATACCACTACGTAGGATGACTCCTGATCAGTAGGTATAAATATAATCATCATGTCATGGTGTATACTCCACTGATTTGGATCAGATCTTCTGTTGGTAAATTGAACAAAATGACAATGTTTGCCTAATGTTATTTTAACATAAAGTATTTGCCTGTAGTTTTAAAAATACCTGCCTAAGGTAATCCTCATTTTGAGTTCCAGTAATTGAAATTATTGTGCAATACTTGATCAAAGTGCGAGGAAAGATCAGGGGATGCTATTTGTATCTTGTTAGGCATTTAATCACACTAATATACTTGAAATATGGTAGTTGTAAGTTGATAAAACACTAATATTAAAAGAATGTCCTCTATTGAGTAATGAAAATAATAGATCTAATGAGTGTACCTCATCTTTAGGCAAAGGGCTAGCATCGGTGATAGTAATGTCCTGCTTCTTTCCTGTACCCTTATCAGTAGCCGCAAAAGAAAGAATACCGTTGGCATCAATATCGAATTTCACTTCAATCTGGGGAATACCCCTGGGAGCTTGAGGGATTCCATCCAGGCAGAACCTTCCAATAGACTTGTTATCTTTTACAAACTCTATTTCACCTTAACGGACATTAATCTTAACACTGGTTTGCCCATCAGTTGCAATTGAAAAAACTTTAGACTTTGAAGTTGATAGTGTTGTATTTCTTGGGATGATTTTAGTTTACAATGAAAATAGTCATATAACTAGGGGTCATCCTCATTTTGAGTTCTAGTAATTTGATATGAAGCTTGCATTTTGCCTCCAACATTCTTCTTGTTAGCTGCAGAATTGATGTGTCTATGCCTAGTGGAGCAAAACTTTCAATTCATCTCAGGCATAGTGATAAACTGATCACATTCATCCACAAATCTAACAAATTCACAGCCTCGTTATGTGCCATGTTTCTTTATCTATTACAGCCTTAACTCCATTGATTGAGGCATAGCTGCCAAGTCACCTACAGAAATATAGTATATTTAGTAGTATTATCTGAATGTTTTTCACCCGAATCATCAAGTCCTGCCTAGTTGAGCCTAAAATTTTGCTTAATATTAGGCATAAAGGTACCATTGTATACTTGTATTTGCGCAACTGCATAACTAATAAATCGATATATAGTAAGGGAAAATGTAGTGTTATGGAGTTTGGACTTGTAGCCGATGTAGCATATAGTTGCAATTACTAGTATTAGTTTGAGAATGCTACTAAGTCATTCTTAACTTTATGAGAAGTTAGTTATGAGCCAAGACTTTTTTTATCACAAGCGACTACCAACAAGAACTTTTTTAATAACAAGCGACTATTTTGTGTAAGTACAAAGCTATAGAAGATTAAGATAAGTAATCTTTTATGTTTCTTAGTACAATCTGATATATGTTTTTTTTTTTTTTTGTTAAAAATAGCATTTCATTCAATTTTGGAAACAAGTAAGATATTTTAAATAAACTTTTCAGAATTGTTATTAATAGCTCATTGTGTGTTCTTTTACTTCCGAACCATCGTTTTGTTCTTTTAATTCTTTTAACCTATTCTTTTACATGTGATTCTAAAGTATTAAATCTCTTCCTTTTCTCAAATGTGTTATTTAATATTGAAATGACTAGGTGCCACAGTTGTATAAACTTAAGTGCTAAAGCAGGTTGTTACAATAATGTGCTTTTTTTCTTCTAAAAACGAGAAGCGAAATGTATAATACTTTTATCAGTTTTTTTCCCTCAAGCGAGTTGATAGTGAAAAGTGAGCCCTTGTTATTTTTTTTCTATCTAATGCTCTGTTTTTTTCTCTCAAAATCTAATCTTCTCTGTGAGCCGTTGTTATTTCTTACGGCTTTTGGCTCTCAAAAGGAATATTCTAAAGTATTAATAATATGATTTGTATTCTCCATGTTATGTAGGAAAGGGTCGAGGGCAAGGACTTACAAACTCTACTGTGCTTACTAGTCAAGGAATGACAACGATACCTAAGAACTCCATCGATCTTGAGAAAGAGAACAAGCAAATTAACCGTTCAGCTCATGCATCGACTAATCTAGGTAAGTAATACACCCAAGAATTTGAGACAAGTAAGATTTTTGCAAATCTGCTATGTTTTTAAATATAAGTTCCAAGTATCTTATGTGTACATTCCATTTGTATTTGCTTGCAAACTGTTCTTGGTTTTGGGACTCATTGATTCCAGCACACTTTATTTCTTGCACCCCATATGTGATACAGAATTGCTGATGTGATTGTCCATATTCGCTTTGCTTACTTTCCCAACAACCTTTCTAGCAATTCTATTCCACCATCCACATAGTGTCTTCTTTGTTTGCAATATGCCAGACGTACTTTGCCACACCTGATTCATTCCATGTTATCCCTTTTATAATCCCCAGCCCTCCCTCTTTCTTAGGTCTGCACAACAAGTCCCAGAAAGTTACGGCAAATTGCAGTGATTCTCTTCATTACTCTCTTAGGCAGTATTAGTACAATAGACCACTAAGAGTGTACTCTAAATAGGACTGAGTTAACATGTTGTACTCGACTTGCATAAGACACATTTTTAGAACCCCATGTGTTCACTCTACTACTCATCTTGTTAGTAAAATTTCACAATCAATTGCAGAGAGCCTCTTATCCGTTATAGGGATACCCAAGTATTTAAATGGCAGTTTTCCTTTCTCATACCCTATTAGTTCATTCTGTTTATTGCTTCAAATTTAAAACGAGAAGCGAAATTTGCCAACTAAAAGTTTTATTTATCAATCTAGTGATCTGGTTAACCAGTACATCCAAATCTAATCTTCTCTTTGAGCCATTGTTATATCTTACAGCTTCTCACACTCAAAAGGAATATTCTAAAGTATTAATTATATGATTTGTTTTCTCCATGTTATGTAGGGAAGGGTCGAAGACAAGGACTTACAAACTCTACTTTGTTTACTAGTCAATGTTTTCAAATAAAAGTTTCAAGTTTGTCTGTAATACCCATGAACTAATTTCAATTCCTTACTTTCCAGATGTAGCACATCGTAGTTAAAGAAGAGGATGAAACATGCTTGATATGCTCAAACATGTATTCATATTTTCACACCTCCTGTTTATGTGCACAATAAAATTAGTAGTAACACTATCTTACTTTTATAAATCTCACATATTTTTCCTATTTCATGGCTGGATCCATTTTTTTCTCTGCTTTGTATTACTATTTCAATTTCCCTATCACGCTATGTTTTCTTTTTCTGTTTAACAATGTAATCTTCTCTGCAATTACTTGTCAATTTTTTCAACTTCTTGCTCTCTGAAAAACCATGCTAAAGTATTGGTAAAATGATGTGATTTCTCCAGGTTCTATAGGGAAGGGGCGTGGACATGTTTGACTTTGATGTAAAGGGTGGTAAAGATGGCAATCCACCAGATTTAGCTTCTATTTTCTTTGAGACTCGTAAGAAAGATAACAAGCTTGTTGAACCTGAAGCAATTGAAAAACATGTACGTTTGGTCAATTGAATAAGTTAATCGTTTGAAATTGTTAAGTGTTTTGATAGAAACTGTCCTTTTATATATTTTTTAGGCTCAACTTGAGGAAATGATTTAAGAAGATCCATCTCTATCTAGTATAGAGATTGTTAAAAAATGTTGTGGACCACAAACTCGTAGCCATGTATTTGGATTTGGGGGTGGAGTAAAGGCGAAAGATTTGAAAGGTGAAACTTCTTCAAAGGCTGAACTATTGTCCGCTGTACGTCAACTCGAGATGATAACAAATTCTTGAATGAAGAAAACAAATTCTTGAATGAGTAAACAAATCCTTGAATGAAAGCTTGTCCACCTTAGAAGATGAGATGAAAGAAATAATGAAAATGAAAGAATTATTTGCTGCTAAAAAATCTTGTGTCCCACCTACAATATCGTTCGTTTCAACTGAATGACAACAGTTTTTCTGTTCACCAAGTAAGTTACAATATACTCGACTTTATTCTATTGAAAGAAGGTTTTTAATTCCTGAGATGATAGTTCTGCCTCAATCTCTCTACGATGTCCTCATCCTCATTATGAATGGTTTGTCTTTTTTTTTTTTCAAGTAAAAGATGAAAAACCTAAATTATATCATCAAGATTCTCTAGAAGAGAAGTTACAGAATAAGCATCCACAACCTTAAGTAGGTCTCATATAAGTTCACTGACATACATAATAGCAAATAGTAGTCCGTACGATGCAAGACTAGCAGTTCCGACGTTCCACATCCCTTATATTTATAATACTGATGGTTAGGGTATTACCATTATCAAAAACTATTTTATGTTGTCTATGGTATGGTATTCAAGTTTCAGATTTGTTTTATAGATGGAAACTGTTGGGAAGCTCAAGAAAAAGTAAGTTTGCATAATCGAGGATTGTTTTACGACAATGAAAGAACCTGCTCCTATAAAGTTTTATGTATATTATTCTCATCTAACTAAAATATGCCACTTTTGTGGGTGCTTTAGTTCTCCATATTCATTTCCGAGGCTAATCATACATCATACAGGCTCTTTACCTTCAACGGACCAATATCTTCTTCTATATTGCTGAAGTGCATATTGATGGTTCAATACATATTGGTCAGATTTAGGCTGGAGTATTGTTGACTGTAAATGGACTGTCTCTGCTCTTAGTTTCCCCAACTTCACAGTTCTGCACCTTTCTCCCCCACTTGTTGTGCTAAGATGACTCTTTACGATCACCTCTTTCTCCACTGTCATTTCACTTCACAGATATAAAAGTTCCCTTTATAGCATCCTTGAGGCTACTTGGGTTTTAATGTACACTAGGAGTTCTAAAATCTTGTAAGCTGTAGATAAATTCTACAATAAATCTGCATTATTAGATGCTCCTATTGCACTAGTAGGGGTATATAAATAAACCAACATGATTCACATAGGAAACCCTAGCAAGATCAGAATTGAGTTGTAGTTTGAGTGTCAGTGCTCATATATGGTATGAAAACCTGAATTATAATTGTTGGATGAATAGAATTAATATTTGCTAATTTCAAAGTATTTCAAAGCTAAAATTAGATTAAAGGATTAAGAATTTTAACATTGTTGTCTCCAGCTACAGATCAGTCATTCAACTCTCGTCCCTGTAAATGCCTGTGAAACCAAACCTGTTGGTATATATCCTCTGACTTGGATACACAACCAACACAATATTTTCATTTATTATCCATATGCACTTTCTTGTCATTGCTGATTATAATACTGATCTTGGTTTGGAGTAGCTCTATTCTCATTGCTTTCCGTTTTGCAATTACTTGTCTGCATTAGCCCTGTTATCAAGTTCGGCTTGTTCTTTTTCCCGGTTCCACTACTCTATTCTTGCACGCCTCTCTTCACTGCCATCCCTAACTGGACAGATGTTATGTATTTAGTTGTAAATCTTCAAAATAGATATTGGATTCTCGGTTAATGCATCTCAAAGTTTTCAAATGGATTTTTTCTTATTTTCTTGCAATTTCTTATTTTCTTGCAATTTCTTTTATGTTTCTGGATAACGCTCGATGAAGATCGAAACTTTAAATTTTTTGCCTAGCTTTTGTTCATTCTCCAGTTCAAGATACAAGTTTAGAAGAAGATGAATGTGCTCACTATTAGTTTGCTATAAATTTTATGCAAAACTTGATGTCATAGTCTAACTCGGATGTGAGCTATTTTTTTTGGTTAAGTATTGAAACTAATATCATAGATGTAAACTAGTTTATTGTAATTAATTGCTCTCTTTACATATCTCTTCTTCTCCCTGTCTCTTCTCTCTCTCTCTATATATATGTATCATCTTTTTGTAGAGAAAAGTTTAGTAGCAATTTGATATTTGTTGAAATGTATTAGTGGTCAATCCAGGACAAGAATTATTGCTGGTCTCTAAAGGTTAATCTATGACGACCAGGCTTGTTGCTCGTCTCTATTGGATAGTCCTAGAAATGATGCTCATCCCTAAAGCAATTCTAGGACCGGGTTGTTGATAGTCGCCAAAGCAATTCTAGGATGAGGTTGGTGATAGTTGCTAAAGTATTTCTAGGACTAGGTAGTTCTCGTCTTTAAAGCTATTCTAAGGCTAGGTCTTTAATGGTCCCTAGAGAATACTAGGACCATATCTATATCATCTCTAAAGATTATTACAACTAGTTTTTGGTGGTCGTAAAGAGTTTTACCGACCTAGAAAAAGTATTTCCCAAAATATATTTGGTCTAATTGAGACCAGAAATAACGTCTCTAAAGGTATTTCACGATCAGATTGGATCCTCGTCCCAAAAACTTCTAACGACTGGGTTTTTTGTCCCATCATTGTTGAGCAATAGAAAAAGAAGCTTTTAAGATGGGTGGCGACTAGGTTTTCCAGGTCTCAAATGCTCATTTGGGACCGAATTTCGACTTTCAATGACCATATTTCCCTTCCTTAGAGACTATTTTTCTTGTAGTGTGATAGGTTGAACTAGAGCCTAAATGTGGGGGTTAACATCGAAGGTTAAGGTCAAGGGCTAAGGATTTTGGGTGTAGGTCATAGTGAGGGGCCAAGGCTACCTAAAAATTAGGCCTAGCCACTGCCTACCATGACCACAAGGGTCTTCATGACCTGTGGTAGATACCATGAGTCATGGTGCCACCCGTGGTTGGCAAGGCAGTGTGCCCAAGATTGGTGTCAAGCCAAGGCTTCCCTTCACAAGCCACTTCATGGCTCGTGATCTTGACCACGGGCCATGGGAAGGTTTGTGGGGTTGCCTTAGCTTGGTAGGAGTTGAGTTGAGTTGAGGAGGCTGCTGCCTCAAAGACCATGGGCACCACCACGAGCTATGGTGCCCTTGACGGTCCGTATAGAAGGTCGTGAAGACCACTTAGACTCATTAGAGAGCAAGGCATGGAAGTCTTGACACTGGCTCTATGACCACACCATCACCACGACTCGTGGTCTTGACCACGAATCATGGGAGATCTCGTGGACTTGCCTTAGGCCCTTGAAGTTTTGACAAGTTAGAGAGGCACACTGCCTAAAGGACCACGGGCACCACCATGATCTGTGGTGCCCCTCACGACCCGTCAAAGTGGGCGTAGTCCCTGACGAGGCTGCCTTAGTTAGGGGTTTTTAAGTAATTTCATTTTAGTTAATTATTAAGTGGGTTTGTTTTTAATTACTAGTATATATAGTTTTAAGTCTTAAAACAATTCATTTACTCCTTATTTCTCCAAAACCCAAATTAAAACAAAAGAGTCCCTCCTTTCAAAAATTCTCTCTGTAGAAGTTCCCAAAGAAGAAGAAGAAGAAGAAGTGGGAGCTAGGGTTTGTGGATTCAAGGTGTTCTTCCTCAAATTTCTTGTGGATTCAGAAGCAAGGTATGGTCATCCTTCATCTACGGGTAGCTTTCACCCCTAGAGTCCATTCAAAGTTAGTTTTCAAAGTTTTCAAGTTTCTCAGAAACCTAGGGTTTTACTCTAACTCATGGGTTCCTTCTTCAAATATTTTCAAATGGTTATTAACGACAAATATGATTGTATTAGTGTTTAATTGATGATTTATGATGAAAATACTATATGAACCCATGAATTCCATCAATTCCTAAATTGTGCCTTTATGAAGTGGCTTTGTTGATTATGAAAGCATGTGAGTGGAATTTGTCTAAATTGCTCTAGTATATAGAATTATATCACTATCCATGCCTTAATTATAGTAAATTGTTGGTGTGCTAGTTATTTGAGATTCATGGCCTTGAAGGGCATAGTATGAGGAATTGAGTATTATCATGATGTCTTGTATATGAATGTGAATCTAATGAAGGTAATATAATCTTGCCTTGAATGTAATTGTGTTATTATTGAAAGGCTATTTATCAATTTGACACTCATGAATGTGATTCTAGAATGTGAAGGGTTTCTATAATGTGAAGTTATATCTTTAATTGGTAGCCTAGGCATCCTTTTCTTGTATAAATCAAAGTAATGTGGATTGATGTATCTTGAATTGGTAGGATTAAGGAATCATTTTCTTGTATTGATGAATGTGACCTTGAATGTAATGTCATGTCTTGAATTGGTAGACTTATGCATCCTCTTCTTGTATGAAATGAATGTGTCTTAACTTGATGTATCTTGGATCGGTAGGCTTATGGCACCCTTCCATAAATAATGTTAATGAACTTTGTGATCGGTAAGCTTATGGTACCCTTCCATGAATGTTGATGATAAACCTTGAATCGGTAGACCTAAAGTTGGTAGCCCTTTCATGTGTGAAATGATGAACCTTGAATCGGTAGACCTAAAGTTGGTAGCCCTTTCATGTGTTAAATGATGAACCTTGTATCGATAGACCCAATATTGATGGTACCCTTCTTGGAAAGTCAATGAGCTATCCTTAATGTACCTTGAATCATTAGACCTAATGGTGGTGGCCCTTTCTTGTGTAATGTACTTGGGTTGGTAGGTCTAATGTTGGTAGCCCTCTCAAGTACAATAATGTTAATGAAAATGAAATTCTCTATGGGAATGAAGGCTTAGCACCGAATGGATATGGTAAGATGGAAACTCTCCTGATGTTAGGCTAGGGTTCCAATGAACATCTTCCTATCCCTTAACTATGTTCCCACATAGGATATTTGCTAGCGGTTTCAACCTACACTAAAATGTTACCAGCCCTACCTTAAGCAAATAGACCACCTCTTTATGGTGTGGGGCCATACGACACCGGATTCCATGGTTAGCTCTCATGGTCTATGTCAGTTAATGCTTATTCCCATCATGTGAGATGTGCAGTATGGTTTCTTGGGAAGTTCTATGAAGTATGGGTGGTAGTATGGGATGCTATCCATGCATTGTATGAGTAGGATTTGAGAGGGTCATAGTGAGTTTTATAATGTCTTCATGACTTATGAATGAAAGTGCTCCAAATGAAGTTAATGAAAAATGCTGACTTAAATGTCTAATGTAATGATGCATGCTATACTTGGGTTGTATTATGAGTTATTTCCCTTATCATGATTTATGAAGTGAATGTGTTCCTTATGCATGATTATTGCTTGAAGTTAAGTATGAAATGGTAAGTTCATCTAAGGTAGCCTCAAAGTGGCACTTAGTAGGGATAGTAGTATGTGATGCTAT